>OZ012741.1:15556422-16116422 GCA_963859935.3 Lathyrus sativus
GAGAGGAAACATATTGAGTATATTTACATCTAATTTACAATAATTAAATGTGAAAATGGTAAATATGAATAAGTTTTAGCTTGATTATTTGTTTTAATTATTACCTATTTTATAAAAACTATATGTCATGGATTATAGTGTTTTAACTTTTGTTTTAGTGGGGAAAAACCTACAATTTTGTGATTGAGTAGAAGAATAAAATATAATTAATTTTTTACATCTATTATAGTGTATTATGTTTTTTTTAGTGATAAAAAAATCTAAAACTTTGGAATGGCGAAGAAAAATATTGATATTTTTAATTGTAATATATCATAGGTCAGTGTGAATACGATGAATATAAATAATATTGAGATTGATTATTTTATTTTAATTGTTATGCATATGTATAAATTATGGGTCATTCATTTGTAGTCACTTAACTTAGTTTCTTAGAGGTGAAGAAACCAAAATTTTGGTGATGGAGCAGAAGAAAAATATAGAAATTATTTACATCTATTATATCATGATACGATTTGTTTATGGTAAACACAAATAACATTGAGCTTAAATATTTAATTTTAGTGATTACCCATGTAGATACAACTTATTTGTCATTCATTTATAGTCTTTTAACTTTGTGGCTTAGTGACGAAGAAACATGAAATTTGGTGATGGAGAAGAAACATATTGAATATATTTAAATCTAATTTACCATAATTCAATGTGAAAATGTTAAATATCAATAAATTTTAGCTTTATTATTTGTTTTAATTATTACCTATTTAATAAAAAATATATGTCATGGATTATAGTCTTTTTAACTTTTGTATTAGTGGGGAAAAACCTAAAAAAAATTGATGGAGTAGAAGAATAAAATATAATTAATTTTTTACATCTATTATAGTGTATTATGTTTTTTTTAGTGATAAAAAAACCTAAAACTTTGAGACTGTGAAGAAAAATATTGAATATTTTTAGTTGTAATATACCATAGCTCAGTGTGAATACGATGAATATAAATAATATGGAGGTTGGTTATTTTATTTTAATTGTTATGCATATGTATAAATTATGGGTCATTCATTTTTAGTCTCTTAACTTAGTTTCTTTGAGGTGAAGAAACAAAAATTTAGGTGATGGAGCAGAAGAAAAATATAGAAATTGTTTACATCTATTATATCATGATACGATTTGATTATGGTAAACATAAATAACATTGAGCTTACATATTTAATTTTAGTGATTACCCATGTAGATATAATTTATTTGTCATTCATTTATAGTCTTTTATCTCTGTGGCTTAGTGACGAAGAAACATGATATTTGGCGATAGAGAGGAAACATATTGAATATATTTACATCTAATTTACCATAATTCAATGTGAAAATGGTAAATATGAATAATTTTTAGCATGATTATTTGTTTTAATTATTCCCTATTTTATAAAAATTAGATGTCATGGGTTATAGTATTTTAACTTTTTTTTAGTGGGGAATAACCTAACATTTTTTGATGGAGTATAAAAATGAAATATAATTAATTTTTTACATCTACTATAGTGTATTATGATTTTTGCTTAGTGACAAAAAAATCTAAAACTTTAGGATGGTGAAGAAAAATATTGAATATTTTTAGATGTAATATACCATAAGTCAAGGTGAATGCGATCAATCTAAACAATATTGAGCTTGATTATTTTATTTTAATTGTTATGCATATGTATAAATTATGGGTCATTCATTTGTAGTCTCTTAACTTAGTTTCTTAGAGGTGAAGAAACCATACGTTTGGTGATGGAGAAGAAGAAAAATACAGATATTCTTTACATCTATTATACCATAATACAATGTGATATTATGATAAATATGAATAAGTTTTAGCATGATTATTTGTTTTAATTATTCCCTATTTTATAAAAATTAGATGTCATGAGTTACAGTCTTTTAACTTTTTTTTAGTGGGGAATAACCTAACATTTTTTGATGGAGTATAAAAATGAAATATAATTAATTTTTTACATCTACTATAGTGTATTATGATTTTTGCTTAGTGACAAAAAAACCTAAAACTTTAGGATGGTGAAGAAAAATATTGAATATTTTTAGATGTAATATACCATAAGTCAATGTGAATACGATGAATCTAAACAATATTGAGCTTGATTATTTTATTTTAATTGTTATGCATATGTATAAATTATGGGTCATTCATTTGTAATCTCTTAAGTTAGTTTCTTAGAGGTGAAGAAACCATAAGTTTGGTGATAGAGAAGAAGAAAAATATATATATTCTTTACATCTATTATACCATAATACAATGTGATAGTGGTGAATACAATTAACTTTGAAATTGAATATTTAATTTTATTGATTACCCATGTAGATATAATTTATTTGTCATTCATTTATAGTCTTTTAACTCTGTGGCTTAGTGACGAAGAAACATGAAATTTGGCGATGGATAGGAAACATATTGAGTATATTTACATCTAGTTTACCATAATTCAATGTGAAAATGGTAAATATGAATAAGTTTTAGCTTGATTATTTGTTTTAATTAATACCTATTTTATAAAAATTAGATGTCATGGGTTATAGTCTTTTAACTTTTTTTTAGTGGGGAAAAACCTAACATTTTTTGATGGAGTATAAAAATGAAATATACTTAATTTTTTACATCTACTATAGTGTATTATGATTTTTGCTTAGTGACAAAAAAACCTAAAACTTTAGGATGGTGAAGAAAAATATTGAATATTTTTAGATGTAATTACCATAAGTCAATGTGAATACGATGAATCTAAACAATATTGAGCTTGATTATTTTATTTTAATTGTTATGCATATGTATAAATTATGGGTCATTCATTTGTAATCTCTTAACTTAGTTTCTTTGAGGTGAAGAAACCATAAGTTTGGTGATAGAGAAGAAGAAAAATAAAGATATTCTTTACATCTATTATACCATAATACAATGTGATAGTGGTGAATACAATTAACTTTGAAATTGAATGTTTAATTTTAGTGATTACCCGTGTAGATATAATTTATTTGTCATTCATTTATAGTCTTTTAACTCTGTGGCTTAGTGACGAAGAAACATGAAATTTGGCGATGGAGAGGAAACATATTGAGTATATTTACATCTAGTTTACCATAATTCAATGTGAAAATGGTAAATATGAATAAGTTTTAGCTTGATTATTTGTTTTAATTATTACCTATTTTATAAAAATTAGATGTCATGGGTTATAGTCTTTTACCTTTTTTTTAGTGGGGAAAAACCTAACATTTTTTGATGGAGTATAAAAATGAAATGTAATTAATCTTTTTACATCTACTATAGTGTATTATGATTTTTGCTTAGTGACAAAAAAACCTAAAACTTTAGGATGGTGAAGAAAAATATTGAATATTTCTAGATGTAATATACCATAAGTCAATCTGAATACGATGAATCTAAACAATATTGAGCTTGATTATTTAATTTTAATTGTTATGCATGTGTATAAATTATGGGTCATTCATTTGTAGTCTCTTAACTTAGTTTCTTAGAGGTGAAGAAACCAAAAGTTTGGTGATGGAGTAGAAGAAAAATATAGATATTCTTTACATCTATTATTCCATAATACAATGTGATAATGGTGAATACAATTAAATTTGAGATTGAATATTTAATTGTAGTGATTACCCGTGTAGATATAATTTATTTGTCATTCATTTATAGTCTTTTAACTCTGTGGCTTAGTGACGAAGAAACATGAAATTTGGCGATGGAGAGGAAACATATTGAGTATATTTACATCTAATTTACAATAATTAAATGTGAAAATGGTAAATATGAATAAGTTTTAGCTTGATTATTTGTTTTAATTATTACCTATTTTATAAAAACTATATGTCATGGATTATAGTGTTTTAACTTTTGTTTTAGTGGGGAAAAACCTACAATTTTGTGATTGAGTAGAAGAATAAAATATAATTAATTTTTTACATCTATTATAGTGTATTATGTTTTTTTTTAGTGATAAAAAAATCTAAAACTTTGGGATGGCGAAGAAAAATATTGATATTTTTAATAGTAATATATCATAGGTCAGTGTGAATACGATGAATATAAATAATATTGAGATTGATTATTTTATTTTAATTGTTATGCATATGTATAAATTATGGGTCATTCATTTGTAGTCACTTAACTTAGTTTCTTAGAGGTGAAGAAACCAAAATTTTGGTGATGGAGCAGAAGAAAAATATAGAAATTATTTACATCTATTATATCATGATACGATTTGTTTATGGTAAACACAAATAACATTGAGCTTAAATATTTAATTTTAGTGATTACCCATGTAGATACAACTTATTTGTCATTGATTTATAGTCTTTTAACTTTTTGGCTTAGTGACGAAGAAACATGAAATTTGGTGATGGAGAAGAAACATATTGAATATATTTACATCTAATTTACCATAATTCAGTGTGAAAATGTTAAATATCAATAAATTTTAGCTTTATTATTTGTTTTAATTATTACCTATTTAATAAAAAATATATGTCATGGATTATAGTCTTTTTAACTTTTGTATTAGTGGGGAAAAACCTAAAAAAATTTGATGGAGTAGAAGAATAAAATATAATTAATTTTTTACATCTATTATAGTGTATTATGTTTTTTTAGTGATAAAAAAACCTAAAACTTTGAGACGGTGAAGAAAAATATTGAATATTTTTAGTTGTAATATACCATAGCTCAGTGTGAATACGATGAATATAAATAATATGGAGGTTGGTTATTTTATTTTAATTGTTATGCATATGTATAAATTATGGGTCATTCATTTTTAGTCTCTTAACTTAGTTTCTTTGAGGTGAAGAAACAAAAATTTAGGTGATGGGGCAGAAGAAAAATATAGAAATTGTTTACATCTATTATATCATGATACGATTTGATTATGGTAAACATAAATAACATTGAGCTTACATATTTAATTTTAGTGATTACCCATGTAGATATAATTTATTTGTCATTCATTTATAGTCTTTTATCTCTGTGGCTTAGTGACGAAGAAACATGATATTTGGCAATAGAGAGGAAACATATTGAATATATTTACATCTAATTTACCATAATTCAATGTGAAAATGGTAAATATGAATAATTTTTAGCATGATTATTTGTTTTAATTAATCCCTATTTTATAAAAATTAGATGTCATGGGTTATAGTCTTTTAACTTTTTTTTAGTGGGGAATAACCTAACATTTTTTGATGGAGTATAAAAATGAAATATAATTAATTTTTTACATCTACTATAGTGTATTATGATTTTTGCTTAGTGACAAAAAAACCTAAAACTTTAGGATGGTGAAGAAAAATATTGAATATTTTTAGATGTAATATACCATAAGTCAATGTGAATATGATGAATCTAAACAATATTGAGCTTGATTATTTTATTTTAATTGTTATGCATATGTATAAATTATGGGTCATTCGTTTGTAATCTCTTAAGTTAGTTTCTTAGAGGTGAAGAAACCATAAGTTTGGTGATAGAGAAGAAGAAAAATATAGATATTCTTTACATATATTATACCATAATACAATGTGATAGTGGTGAATACAATTAACTTTGAAATTGAATATTTAATTTTAGTGAAAACCCGTGTAGATATAATTTATTTGTCATTCATTTATAGTCTTTTAACTCTGTGGCTTAGTGACGAAGAAACATGAAATTTGGCGATGGAGAGGAAACATATTGAGTATATTTACATCTAGTTTACCATAATTCAATGTGAAAATGGTAAATATGAATAAGTTTTAGCTTGATTATTTGTTTTAATTAATACCTATTTTATAAAAATTAGATGTCATGGGTTATAGTCTTTTAACTTTTTTTTAGTGGGGAAAAACCTAACATTTTTTGATTGAGTATAAAAATGAAATATAATTAATTTTTTACATCTACTATAGTGTATTATGATTTTTGCTTAGTGACAAAAAAACCTAAAACTTTAGGATGGTGAAAAAAAATATTGAATATTTTTAGATGTAATATAGCATTAGTCAAGGTGAATGCGATGAATCTAAACAATATTGAGCTTGATTATTTAATTTTAGTTGTTATGCATATGTATAAATTATGGGTCATTCATTTGTAGTCTCTTAACTTAGTTTCTTAGAGGTGAAGAAACCATAAGTTTGGTGATGGAGAAGAAGAAAAATATAGATATTCTTTACATCTATTATACCATAATACACTGTGATATTATGATAAATATGAATAAGTTTTAGCATGATTATTTGTTTTAATTATTCCCTATTTTATAAAAATTAGATGTCATGGGTTATAGTCTTTTAACTTTTTTTTAGTGGGGAATAACCTAACATTTTTTGATGGAGTATAAAAATGAAATATAATTAATCTTTTACATCTACTATAGTGTATTATGATTTTTGCTTAGTGACAAAAAAACCTAAAACTTTAGGATGGTGAAGAAAAATATTGAATATTTTTAGATGTAATATACCATAAGTCAATGTGAATACGATGAATCTAAACAATATTGAGCTTGATTATTTTATTTTAATTGTTATGCATATGTATAAATTATGGGTCATTCGTTTGTAATCTCTTAAGTTAGTTTCTTAGAGGTGAAGAAACCATAAGTTTGGTGATAGAGAAGAAGAAAAATATAGATATTCTTTACATATATTATACCATAATACAATGTGATAGTGGTGAATACAATTAACTTTGAAATTGAATATTTAATTTTAGTGATTACCCGTGTAGATATAATTTATTTGTCATTCATTTATAGTCTTTTAACTCTGTGGCTTAGTGACGAAGAAACATGAAATTTGGCGATGGAGAGGAAACATATTGAGTATATTTACATCTAGTTTACCATAATTCAATGTGAAAATGGTAAATATGAATAAGTTTTAGCTTGATTATTTGTTTTAATTAATACCTATTTTATAAAAATTAGATGTCATGGGTTATAGTCTTTTAACTTTTTTTTAGTGGGGAAAAACCTAACATTTTTTGATTGAGTATAAAAATGAAATATAATTAATTTTTTACATCTACTATAGTGTATTATGATTTTTGCTTAGTGACAAAAAAACCTAAAACTTTAGGATGGTGAAAAAAAATATTGAATATTTTTAGATGTAATATAGCATTAGTCAAGGTGAATGCGATGAATCTAAACAATATTGAGCTTGATTATTTAATTTTAGTTGTTATGCATATGTATAAATTATGGGTCATTCATTTGTAGTCTCTTAACTTAGTTTCTTAGAGGTGAAGAAACCATAAGTTTGGTGATGGAGAAGAAGAAAAATATAGATATTCTTTACATCTATTATACCATAATACACTGTGATATTATGATAAATATGAATAAGTTTTAGCATGATTATTTGTTTTAATTATTCCCTATTTTATAAAAATTAGATGTCATGGGTTATAGTCTTTTAACTTTTTTTTAGTGGGGAATAACCTAACATTTTTTGATGGAGTATGAAAATGAAATATAATTAATTTTTTACATCTACTATAGTGTATTATGATTTTTGCTTAGTGACAAAAAAACCTAAAACTTTAGGATGGTGAAGAAAAATATTGAATATTTTTAGATGTAATATACCATAAGTCAATGTGAATACGATGAATCTAAACAATATTGAGCTTGATTATTTTATTTTAATTGTTATGCATATGTATAAATTATGGGTCATTCGTTTGTAATCTCTTAAGTTAGTTTCTTAGAGGTGAAGAAACCATAAGTTTGGTGATAGAGAAGAAGAAAAATATAGATATTCTTTACATATATTATACCATAATACAATGTGATAGTGGTGAATACAATTAACTTTGAAATTGAATATTTAATTTTAGTGATTACCCGTGTAGATATAATTTATTTGTCATTCATTTATAGTCTTTTAACTCTGTGGCTTAGTGACGAAGAAACATGAAATTTGGCGATGGAGAGGAAACATATTGAGTATATTTACATCTAGTTTACCATAATTCAATGTGAAAATGGTAAATATGAATAAGTTTTAGCTTGATTATTTGTTTTAATTAATACCTATTTTATAAAAATTAGATGTCATGGGTTATAGTCTTTTAACTTTTTTTTAGTGGGGAAAAACCTAACATTTTTTGATTGAGTATAAAAATGAAATATAATTAATTTTTTACATCTACTATAGTGTATTATGATTTTTGCTTAGTGACAAAAAAACCTAAAACTTTAGGATGGTGAAAAAAAATATTGAATATTTTTAGATGTAATATAGCATTAGTCAAGGTGAATGCGATGAATCTAAACAATATTGAGCTTGATTATTTAATTTTAGTTGTTATGCATATGTATAAATTATGGGTCATTCATTTGTAGTCTCTTAACTTAGTTTCTTAGAGGTGAAGAAACCATAAGTTTGGTGATGGAGAAGAAGAAAAATATAGATATTCTTTACATCTATTATACCATAATACACTGTGATATTATGATAAATATGAATAAGTTTTAGCATGATTATTTGTTTTAATTATTCCCTATTTTATAAAAATTAGATGTCATGGGTTATAGTCTTTTAACTTTTTTTTAGTGTGGAATAACCTAACATTTTTTGATGGAGTATAAAAATGAAATATAATTAATTTTTTACATCTACTATAGTGTATTATGATTTTTGCTTAGTGACAAAAAAACCTAAAACTTTAGGATGGTGAAGAAAAATATTGAATATTTTTAGATGTAATATACCATAAGTCAATGTGAATACGATGAATCTAAACAATATTGAGCTTGATTATTTTATTTTAATTGTTATGCATATGTATAAATTATGGGTCATTCATTTGTAATCTCTTAAGTTAGTTTCTTAGAGGTGAAGAAACCATAAGTTTGGTGATAGAGAAGAAGAAAAATATAGATATTCTTTACATCTATTATACCATAATACAATGTGATAGTGGTGAATACAATTAACTTTGAAATTGAATATTTAATTTTAGTGATTACCCGTGTAGATATAATTTATTTGTCATTCATTTATAGTCTTTTAACTCTGTGGCTTAGTGACGATGAAACATGAAATTTGGCGATGGAGAGGAAACATATTGAGTATATTTACATCTAGTTTACCATAATTCAATGTGAAAATGGTAAATATGAATAAGTTTTAGCTTTATTATTTGTTTTAATTAATACCTATTTTATAAAAATTAGATGTCATGGGTTATAGTCTTTTAACTTTTTTTTAGTGGGGAAAAACCTAACATTTTATGATGGAGTATAAAAATGAAATATACTTAATTTTTTACATCTACTATAGTGTATTATGATTTTTGCTTAGTGACAAAAAAACCTAAAACTTTAGGATGGTGAAGAAAAATATTGAATATTTTTAGATGTAATTACCATAAGTCAATGTGAATACGATGAATCTAAACAATATTGAGCTTGATTATTTTATTTTAATTGTTATGCATATGTATAAATTATGGGTCATTCATTTGTAATCTCTTAAGTTAGTTTCTTAGAGGTGAAGAAACCATAAGTTTGGTGATAGAGAAGAAGAAAAATATAGATATTCTTTACATCTATTATACCATAATACAATGTGATAGTGGTGAATACAATTAACTTTGAAATTGAATATTTAATTTTAGTGATTACCCGTGTAGATATAATTTATTTGTCATTCATTTATAGTCTTTTAACTCTGTGGCTTAGTGACGAAGAAACATGAAATTTGGCGATGGAGAGGAAACATATTGAGTATATTTACATCTAGTTTACCATAATTCAATGTGAAAATGGTAAATATGAATAAGTTTTAGCTTTATTATTTGTTTTAATTAATACCTATTTTATAAAAATTAGATGTCATGGGTTATAGTCTTTTAACTTTTTTTTAGTGGGGAAAAACCTAACATTTTATGATGGAGTATAAAAATGAAATATACTTAATTTTTTACATCTACTATAGTGTATTATGATTTTTGCTTAGTGACAAAAAAACCTAAAACTTTAGGATGGTGAAGAAAAATATTGAATATTTTTAGATGTAATTACCATAAGTCAATGTGAATACGATGAATCTAAACAATATTGAGCTTGATTATTTTATTTTAATTGTTATGCATATGTATAAATTATGGGTCATTCATTTGTAATCTCTTAAGTTAGTTTCTTAGAGGTGAAGAAACCATAAGTTTGGTGATAGAGAAGAAGAAAAATATAGATATTCTTTACATCTTTTATACCATAATACAATGCGATAGTGGTGAATACAATTAACTTTGAAATTAAATATTTAATTTTAGTGATTACCGTGTAGATAGAATTTATTTGTCATTCATTTATAGTCTTTTAACTCTGTGGCTTAGTGACGAAGAAACATGAAATTTGGCGATGGAGAGGAAACATATTGAGTATATTTACATCTAGTTTACCATAATTCAATGTGAAAATGGTAAATATGAATAAGTTTTAGCTTTATTATTTGTTTTAATTAATACCTATTTTATAAAAATTAGATGTCATGGGTTATAGTCTTTTAACTTTTTTTTAGTGGGGAAAAACCTAACATTTTATGATGGAGTATAAAAATGAAATATACTTAATTTTTTACATCTACTATAGTGTATTATGATTTTTGCTTAGTGACAAAAAAACCTAAAACTTTAGGATGGTGAAGAAAAATATTGAATATTTTTAGATGTAATTACCATAAGTCAATGTGAATACGATGAATCTAAACAATATTGAGCTTGATTATTTTATTTTAATTGTTATGCATATGTATAAATTATGGGTCATTCATTTGTAATCTCTTAAGTTAGTTTCTTAGAGGTGAAGAAACCATAAGTTTGGTGATAGAGAAGAAGAAAAATATAGATATTCTTTACATCTTTTATACCATAATACAATGCGATAGTGGTGAATACAATTAACTTTGAAATTAAATATTTAATTTTAGTGATTACCGTGTAGATAGAATTTATTTGTCATTCATTTATAGTCTTTTAACTCTGTGGCTTAGTGACGAAGAAACATGAAATTTGGCGATGGAGAGGAAACATATTGAGTATATTTACATCTAGTTTACCATAATTCAATGTGAAAATGGTAAATATGAATAAGTTTTAGCTTGATTATTTGTTTTAATTAATACCTATTTTATAAAAATTAGATGTCATGGGTTATAGTCTTTTAACTTTTTTTTAGTGGGGAAAAACCTAACATTTTTTGATTGAGTATAAAAATGAAATATAATTAATTTTTTACATCTACTATAGTGTATTATGATTTTTGCTTAGTGACAAAAAAACCTAAAACTTTAGGATGGTGAAAAAAAATATTGAATATTTTTAGATGTAATATAGCATTAGTCAAGGTGAATGCGATGAATCTAAACAATATTGAGCTTGATTATTTAATTTTAGTTGTTATGCATATGTATAAATTATGGGTCATTCATTTGTAGTCTCTTAACTTAGTTTCTTAGAGGTGAAGAAACCATAAGTTTGGTGATGGAGAAGAAGAAAAATATAGATATTCTTTACATCTATTATACCATAATACACTGTGATATTATGATAAATATGAATAAGTTTTAGCATGATTATTTGTTTTAATTATTCCCTATTTTATAAAAATTAGATGTCATGGGTTATAGTCTTTTAACTTTTTTTTAGTGTGGAATAACCTAACATTTTTTGATGGAGTATAAAAATGAAATATACTTAATTTTTTACATCTACTATAGTGTATTATGATTTTTGCTTAGTGACAAAAAAACCTAAAACTTTAGGATGGTGAAGAAAAATATTGAATATTTTTAGATGTAATATACCATAAGTCAATGTGAATACGATGAATCTAAACAATATTGAGCTTGATTATTTTATTTTAATTGTTATGCATATGTATAAATTATGGGTCATTCATTTGTAATCTCTTAAGTTAGTTTCTTAGAGGTGAAGAAACCATAAGTTTGGTGATAGAGAAGAAGAAAAATATAGATATTCTTTACATCTATTATACCATAATACAATGTGATAGTGGTGAATACAATTAACTTTGAAATTGAATATTTAATTTTAGTGATTACCCGTGTAGATATAATTTATTTGTCATTCATTTATAGTCTTTTAACTCTGTGGCTTAGTGACGAAGAAACATGAAATTTGGCGATGGAGAGGAAACATATTGAGTATATTTACATCTAGTTTACCATAATTCAATGTGAAAATGGTAAATATGAATAAGTTTTAGCTTTATTATTTGTTTTAATTAATACCTATTTTATAAAAATTAGATGTCATGGGTTATAGTCTTTTAACTTTTTTTTAGTGGGGAAAAACCTAACATTTTATGATGGAGTATAAAAATGAAATATACTTAATTTTTTACATCTACTATAGTGTATTATGATTTTTGCTTAGTGACAAAAAAACCTAAAACTTTAGGATGGTGAAGAAAAATATTGAATATTTTTAGATGTAATTACCATAAGTCAATGTGAATACGATGAATCTAAACAATATTGAGCTTGATTATTTTATTTTAATTGTTATGCATATGTATAAATTATGGGTCATTCATTTGTAATCTCTTAAGTTAGTTTCTTAGAGGTGAAGAAACCATAAGTTTGGTGATAGAGAAGAAGAAAAATATAGATATTCTTTACATCTTTTATACCATAATACAATGCGATAGTGGTGAATACAATTAACTTTGAAATTAAATATTTAATTTTAGTGATTACCGTGTAGATAGAATTTATTTGTCATTCATTTATAGTCTTTTAACTCTGTGGCTTAGTGACGAAGAAACATGAAATTTGGCGATGGAGAGGAAACATATTGAGTATATTTACATCTAGTTTACCATAATTCAATGTGAAAATGGTAAATATGAATAAGTTTTAGCTTTATTATTTGTTTTAATTAATACCTATTTTATAAAAATTAGATGTCATGGGTTATAGTCTTTTAACTTTTTTTTAGTGGGGAAAAACCTAACATTTTATGATGGAGTATAAAAATGAAATATACTTAATTTTTTACATCTACTATAGTGTATTATGATTTTTGCTTAGTGACAAAAAAACCTAAAACTTTAGGATGGTGAAGAAAAATATTGAATATTTTTAGATGTAATTACCATAAGTCAATGTGAATACGATGAATCTAAACAATATTGAGCTTGATTATTTTATTTTAATTGTTATGCATATGTATAAATTATGGGTCATTCATTTGTAATCTCTTAAGTTAGTTTCTTAGAGGTGAAGAAACCATAAGTTTGGTGATAGAGAAGAAGAAAAATATAGATATTCTTTACATCTTTTATACCATAATACAATGCGATAGTGGTGAATACAATTAACTTTGAAATTAAATATTTAATTTTAGTGATTACCGTGTAGATAGAATTTATTTGTCATTCATTTATAGTCTTTTAACTCTGTGGCTTAGTGACGAAGAAACATGAAATTTGGCGATGGAGAGGAAACATATTGAGTATATTTACATCTAGTTTACCATAATTCAATGTGAAAATGGTAAATATGAATAAGTTTTAGCTTGATTATTTGTTTTAATTAATACCTATTTTATAAAAATTAGATGTCATGGGTTATAGTCTTTTAACTTTTTTTTAGTGGGGAAAAACCTAACATTTTATGATGGAGTATAAAAATGAAATATACATAATTTTTTACATCTACTATAGTGTATTATGATTTTTGCTTAGTGACAAAAAAACCTAAAACTTTAGGATGGTGAAGAAAAATATTGAATATTTTTAGATGTAATTACCATAAGTCAATGTGAATACGATGAATCTAAACAATATTGAGCTTGATTATTTTATTTTAATTGTTATGCATATGTATAAATTATGGGTCATTCATTTGTAATCTCTTAAGTTAGTTTCTTAGAGGTGAAGAAACCATAAGTTTGGTGATAGAGAAGAAGAAAAATATAGATATTCTTTACATCTATTATACCATAATACAATGTGATAGTGGTGAATACAATTAACTTTGAAATTGAATATTTAATTTTAGTGATTACCCGTGTAGATATAATTTATTTGTCATTCATTTATAGTCTTTTAACTCTGTGGCTTAGTGACGAAGAAACATGAAATTTGGCGATGGAAAGGAAACATATTGAGTATATTTACATCTAGTTTACCATAATTCAATGTGAAAATGGTAAATATGAATAAGTTTTAGCTTGATTATTTGTTTTAATTAATACCTATTTTATAAAAATTAGATGTCATGGGTTATAGTCTTTTAACTTTTTTTTAGTGGGGAAAAACCTAACATTTTTTGATGGAGTATAAAAATGAAATATAATTAATTTTTTACATCTACTATAGTGTATTATGATTTTTGCTTAGTGACAAAAAAAACCTAAAACTTTAGGATGGTGAAGAAAAATATTGAATATTTTTAGATGTAATATACCATAAGTCAAGGTGAATGCGATGAATCTAAACAATATTGAGCTTGATTATTTAATTTTAGTTGTTATGCATATGTATAAATTATGGGTCATTCATTTGTAGTCTCTTAACTTAGTTTCTTAGAGGTGAAGAAACCATAAGTTTGGTGATGGAGAAGAAGAAAAATATAGATATTCTTTACATCTATTATACCATAATACAATGTGATATTATGATAAATATGAATAAGTTTTAGCATGATTATTTGTTTTAATTATTCCCTATTTTATAAAAATTAGATGTCATGGGTTATAGTCTTTTAACTTTTTTTTAGTGGGGAATAACCTAACATTTTATGATGGAGTATAAAAATGAAATATAATTAATTTTTTACATCTACTATAGTGTATTTTGATTTTTGCTTAGTGACAAAAAAACCTAAAACTTTAGGATGGTGAAGAAAAATATTGAATATTTTTAGATGTAATATACCATAAGTCAATGTGAATACGATGAATCTAAACAATATTGAGCTTGATTATTTTTTTTTAATTGTTATGCATATGTATAAATTATGGGTCATTCATTTGTAATCCCTTAAGTTAGTTTCTTAGAGGTGAAGAAACCATAAGTTTGGTGATAGAGAAGAAGAAAAATATAGATATTCTTTACATCTATTATACCATAATACAATGCGATAGTGGTGAATACAATTAACTTTGAAATTGAATATTTAATTTTAGTGATTACCCGTGTAGATATAATTTATTTGTCATTCATTTATAGTCTTTTAACTCTGTGGCTTAGTGACGAAGAAACATGAAATTTGGCGATGGAGAGGAAACATATTGAGTATATTTACATCTAGTTTACCATAATTCAATGTGAAAATGGTAAATATGAATAAGTTTTAGCTTGATTATTTGTTTTAATTAATACCTATTTTATAAAAATTAGATGTCATGGGTTATAGTCTTTTAACTTTTTTTTAGTGGGGAAAAACCTAACATTTTATGATGGAGTATAAAAATGAAATATACTTAATTTTTTACATCTACTATAGTGTATTATGATTTTTGCTTAGTGACAAAAAAACCTAAAACTTTAGGATGGTGAAGAAAAATATTGAATATTTTTAGATGTAATTACCATAAGTCAATGTGAATACGATGAATCTAAACAATATTGAGCTTGATTATTTTTTTTAATTGTTATGCATATGTATAAATTATGGGTCATTCATTTGTAATCACTTAAGTTAGTTTCTTAGAGGTGAAGAAACCATAAGTTTGGTGATAGAGAAGAAGAAAAATATAGATATTCTTTACATCTATTATACCATAATACAATGTGATAGTGGTGAATACAATTAACTTTGAAATTGAATATTTAATTTTAGTGATTACCCGTGTAGATATAATTTATTTGTCATTCATTTATAGTCTTTTAACTCTGTGGCTTAGTGACGAAGAAACATGAAATTTGGCGATGGAGAGGAAACATATTGAGTATATTTACATCTAGTTTACCATAATTCAATGTGAAAATGGTAAATATGAATAAGTTTTAGCTTGATTATTTGTTTTAATTAATACCTATTTTATAAAAATTAGATGTCATGGGTTATAGTCTTTTAACTTTTTTTTAGTGGGGAAAAACCTAACATTTTTTGATGGAGTATAAAAATGAAATATACTTAATTTTTTACATCTACTATAGTGTATTATGATTTTTGCTTAGTGACAAAAAAACCTAAAACTTTAGGATGGTGAAGAAAAATATTGAATATTTTTAGATGTAATTACCATAAGTCAATGTGAATACGATGAATCTAAACAATATTGAGCTTGATTATTTTATTTTAATTGTTATGCATATGTATAAATTATGGGTCATTCATTTGTAATCTCTTAAGTTAGTTTCTTAGAGGTGAAGAAACCATAAGTTTGGTGATAGAGAAGAAGAAAAATATAGATATTCTTTACATCTATTATACCATAATACAATGCGATAGTGGTGAATACAATTAACTTTGAAATTGAATATTTAATTTTAGTGATTACCCGTGTAGATATAATTTATTTGTCATTCATTTATAGTCTTTTAACTCTGTGGCTTAGTGACGAAGAAACATGAAATTTGGCGATGGAGAGGAAACATATTGAGTATATTTACATCTAGTTTACCATAATTCAATGTGAAAATGGTAAATATGAATAAGTTTTAGCTTGATTATTTGTTTTAATTAATACCTATTTTATAAAAATTAGATGTCATGGGTTATAGTCTTTTAACTTTTTTTTAGTGGGGAAAAACCTAACATTTTATGATGGAGTATAAAAATGAAATATACTTAATTTTTTACATCTACTATAGTGTATTATGATTTTTGCTTAGTGACAAAAAAACCTAAAACTTTAGGATGGTGAAGAAAAATATTGAATATTTTTAGATGTAATTACCATAAGTCAATGTGAATACGATGAATCTAAATAATATTGAGCTTGATTATTTTATTTTAATTGTTATGCATATGTATAAATTATGGGTCATTCATTTGTAATCACTTAAGTTAGTTTCTTAGAGGTGAAGAAACCATAAGTTTGGTGATAGAGAAGAATAAAAATATAGATATTCTTTACATCTATTATACCATAATACAATGTGATAGTGGTGAATACAATTAACTTTGAAATTGAATATTTAATTTTAGTGATTACCCGTGTAGATATAATTTATTTGTCATTCATTTATAGTCTTTTAACTCTGTGGCTTAGTGACGAAGAAACATGAAATTTGGCGATGGAGAGGAAACATATTGAGTATATTTACATCTAGTTTACCATAATTCAATGTGAAAATGGTAAATATGAATAAGTTTTAGCTTGATTATTTGTTTTAATTAATACCTATTTTATAAAAATTAGATGTCATGGGTTATAGTCTTTTAACTTTTTTTTAGTGGGGAAAAACCTAACATTTTTTGATGGAGTATAAAAATGAAATTTCTTAATTTTTTACATCTACTATAGTGTATTATGATTTTTGCTTAGTGACAAAAAAACCTAAAACTTTAGGATGGTGAAGAAAAATATTGAATATTTTTAGATGTAATTACCATAAGTCAATGTGAATACGATGAATCTAAACAATATTGAGCTTGATTATTTTATTTTAATTGTTATGCATATGTATAAATTATGGGTCATTCATTTGTAATCTCTTAAGTTAGTTTCTTAGAGGTGAAGAAACCATAAGTTTGGTGATAGAGAAGAAGAAAAATATAGATATTCTTTACATCTATTATACCATAATACAATGCGATAGTGGTGAATACAATTAACTTTGAAATTGAATATTTAATTTTAGTGATTACCCGTGTAGATATAATTTATTTGTCATTCATTTATAGTCTTTTAACTCTGTGGCTTAGTGACGAAGAAACATAAAATTTGGCGATGGAGAGGAAACATATTGAGTATATTTACATCTAGTTTACCATAATTCAATGTGAAAATGGTAAATATGAATAAGTTTTAGCTTGATTATTTGTTTTAATTAATACCTATTTTATAAAAATTAGATGTCATGGGTTATAGTCTTTTAACTTTTTTTTAGTGGGGAAAAACCTAACATTTTATGATGGAGTATAAAAATGAAATATACTTAATTTTTTACATCTACTATAGTGTATTATGATTTTTGCTTAGTGACAAAAAAACCTAAAACTTTAGGATGGTGAAGAAAAATATTGAATATTTTTAGATGTAATTACCATAAGTCAATGTGAATACGATGAATCTAAACAATATTGAGCTTGATTATTTTATTTTAATTGTTATGCATATGTATAAATTATGGGTCATTCATTTGTAATCACTTAAGTTAGTTTCTTAGAGGTGAAGAAACCATAAGTTTGGTGATAGAGAAGAAGAAAAATATAGATATTCTTTACATCTATTATACCATAATACAATGTGATAGTGGTGAATACAATTAACTTTGAAATTGAATATTTAATTTTAGTGATTACCCGTGTAGATATAATTTATTTGTCATTCATTTATAGTCTTTTAACTTTGTGGCTTAGTGACGAAGACACATGAAATTTGGCGATGGAGAGGAAACATATTGAGTATATTTACATCTAGTTTACCATAATTCAATGTGAAAATGGTAAATATGAATAAGTTTTAGCTTGATTATTTGTTTTAATTAATACCTATTTTATAAAAATTAGATGTCATGAGTTATAGTCTTTTAACTTTTTTTTAGTGGGGAAAAACCTAACATTTTTTGATGGAGTATAAAAATGAAATATACTTAATTTTTTACATCTACTATAGTGTATTATGATTTTTGCTTAGTGACAAAAAAACCTAAAACTTTAGGATGGTGAAGAAAAATATTGAATATTTTTAGATGTAATTACCATAAGTCAATGTGAATACGATGAATCTAAACAATATTGAGCTTGATTATTTTATTTTAATTGTTATGCATATGTATAAATTATGGGTCATTCATTTGTAATCACTTAAGTTAGTTTCTTAGAGGTGAAGAAACCATAAGTTTGGTGATAGAGAAGAAGAAAAATATAGATATTCTTTACATCTATTATACCATAATACAATGTGATAGTGGTGAATACAATTAACTTTGAAATTGAATATTTAATTTTAGTGATTACCCGTGTAGATATAATTTATTTGTCATTCATTTATAGTCTTTTAACTCTGTGGCTTAGTGACGAAGACACATGAAATTTGGCGATGGAGAGGAAACATACTGAGTATATTTACATCTAGTTTACCATAATTCAATGTGAAAATGGTAAATATGAATAAGTTTTAGCTTGATTATTTGTTTTAATTAATACCTATTTTATAAAAATTAGATGTCATGAGTTATAGTCTTTTAGCTTTTTTTTAGTGGGGAAAAACCTAACATTTTTTGATGGAGTATAAAAATGAAATATACTTAATTTTTTACATCTACTATAGTGTATTATGATTTTTGCTTAGTGACAAAAAAACCTAAAACTTTAGGATGGTGAAGAAAAATATTGAATATTTTTAGATGTAATTACCATAAGTCAATGTGAATACGATGAATCTAAACAATATTGAGCTTGATTATTTTATTTTAATTGTTATGCATATGTATAAATTATGGGTCATTCATTTGTAATCTCTTAAGTTAGTTTCTTAGAGGTGAGAAACCATAAGTTTGGTGATAGAGAAGAAGAAAAATATAGATATTCTTTACATCTATTATACCATAATACAATGCGATAGTGGTGAATACAATTAACTTTGAAATTGAATATTTAATTTTAGTGATTACCCGTGTAGATATAATTTATTTGTCATTCATTTATAGTCTTTTAACTCTGTGGCTTAGTGACGAAGACACATGAAATTTGGCGATGGAGAGGAAACATACTGAGTATATTTACATCTAGTTTACCATAATTCAATGTGAAAATGGTAAATATGAATAAGTTTTAGCTTGATTATTTGTTTTAATTAATACCTATTTTATAAAAATTAGATGTCATGAGTTATAGTCTTTTAACTTTTTTTTAGTGGGGAAAAACCTAACATTTTTTGATGGAGTATAAAAATGAAATATACTTAATTTTTTACATCTACTATAGTGTATTATGATTTTTGCTTAGTGACAAAAAAACCTAAAACTTTAGGATGGTGAAGAAAAATATTGAATATTTTTAGATGTAATTACCATAAGTCAATGTGAATACGATGAATCTAAACAATATTGAGCTTGATTATTTTATTTTAATTGTTATGCATATGTATAAATTATGGGTCATTCATTTGTAATCTCTTAAGTTAGTTTCTTAGAGGTGAGAAACCATAAGTTTGGTGATAGAGAAGAAGAAAAATATAGATATTCTTTACATCTATTATACCATAATACAATGCGATAGTGGTGAATACAATTAACTTTGAAATTGAATATTTAATTTTAGTGATTACCCGTGTAGATATAATTTATTTGTCATTCATTTATAGTCTTTTAACTCTGTGGCTTAGTGACGAAGAAACATGAAATTTGGCGATGGAGAGGAAACATATTGAGTATATTTACATCTAGTTTACCATAATTCAATGTGAAAATGGTAAATATGAATAAGTTTTAGCTTGGTTATTTGTTTTAATTAATACCTATTTTATAAAAATTAGATGTCATGGGTTATAGTCTTTTAACTTTTTTTTAGTGGGGAAAAACCTAACATTTTTTGATGGAGTATAAAAATGAAATATACTTAATTTTTTACATCTACTATAGTGTATTATGATTTTTGCTTAGTGACAAAAAAACCTAAAACTTTAGGATGGTGAAGAAAAATATTGAATATTTTTAGATGTAATTACCATAAGTCAATGTGAATACGATGAATCTAAACAATATTGAGCTTGATTATTTTATTTTAATTGTTATGCATATCTATAAATTATGGGTCATTCATTTGTAATCACTTAAGTTAGTTTCTTAGAGGTGAAGAAACCATAAGTTTGGTGATAGAGAAGAAGAAAAATATAGATATTCTTTACATCTATTATACCATAATACAATGTGATAGTGGTGAATATAATTAACTTTGAAATTGAATATTTAATTTTAGTGATTACCCGTGTAGATATAATTTATTTGTCATTCATTTATAGTCTTTTAACTCGGTGGCTTAGTGACGAAGAAACACGAAATTTGGCGATGGAGAGGAAACATATTGAGTATATTTACATCTAGTTTACCATAATTCAATGTGAAAATGGTAAATATGAATAAGTTTTAGCTTGATTATTTGTTTTAATTATTACCTATTTTATAAAAATTAGATGTCATGGGTTATAGTCTTTTAACTTTTTTTTAGTGGGGAAAAACCTAACATTTTTTGATGGAGTATGAAAATGAAATATAATTAATCTTTTTACATCTACTATAGTGTATTATGATTTTTGCTTAGTGACAAAAAAACCTAAAACTTTAGGATGGTGAAGAAAAATATTGAATATTTTTAGATGTAATATACCATAAGTCAATCTGAATACGATGAATCTAAACAATATTGAGCTTGATTATTTAATTTTAATTGTTATGCATGTGTATAAATTATGGGTCATTCATTTGTAGTCTCTTAACTTAGTTTCTTAGAGGCGAAGAAACCAAAAGTTTGGTGATGAAGAAGAAGAAAAATATAGATATTCTTTACATCTATTATTCCATAATACAATGTGATAATGGTGAATACAATTAACTTTGAGATTGAATAGTTAATTGTAGTGATTACCCGTGTAGATATAATTTATTTGTCATTCATTTATAGTCTTTTAACTCTGTGGCTTAGTGACGAAGAAACATGAAATTTGGCGATGGAGAGGAAACATATTGAGTATATTTACATCTAATTTACCATAATTCAATGTGAAAATGGTAAATATCAATAAATTTTAGCTTGATTATTTGTTTTAATTATTACCTATTTTATAAAAACTATATGTCATGGATTATAGTCTTTTAACTTTTGTTTTAGTGGGGAAAAACCTAAAATTTTGTGATGGAGTAGAAGAATAAAATATAATTAATTTTTAACATCTATTATAGTGTATTATGTTTTTTTTAGTGATAAAAAAACCTAAAACTTTGGGATGGCGAAGAAAAATATTGATATTTTTAGTTGTAATATACCATAGGTCTGTGTGAATACGATGAATATAAATAATATTGAGCTTGATTATTTAATTTTAATTGTTATGCATGTGTATAAATTATGGGTCATTCATTTGTAATCACTTAACTTAGTTTCTTAGAGGTGAAGAAACCAAAATTTTGGTGATGGAGCAGAAGAAAAATATAGAAATTGTTTACATCTATTATATCATGATACGATTTGATTATGGTAAAAACAAATAACATTGAGCTTAAATTTTTAATTTTAGTGATTACCCATGTAGATACAACTTATTTGTCATTCATTTATAGTCTTTTAACTCTGTGGCTTAGTGACGAAGAAACATGAAATTTGGTGATGGAGAAGAAACATATTGAATATATTTACATCTAATTTACCATAATTCAATGTGAAAATGGGAAATATGAATAAATTTTAGCTTTATTATTTGTTTTAATTATTACCTATTTTATAAAAAATATATGTCATGGATTATAGTCTTTTAACTTTTTTTTTAGTGGGGAAAAACCTAAATTTTTTTGATGGAGTAGAAGAATAAAATATAACTAATTTTTTACATCTATTATAGTGTATTATGTTTTTTTTAGTGATAAAAAAACCTAAAACTTTGGGACGGTGAAGAAAAATATTGAATATTTTTAGTTGTAATACACCATAGCTCAGTGTGAATACGATGAGTATAAATAATATGGAGGTTGGTTATTTTATTTTAATTGTTATGGATATGGATAAATTATGGGTCATTAATTTGTAGTCTCTTAACTTAGTTTCTTTTAGGTGATGAAACCAAAATTTGGGTGATGGTGCAGAAGAAAAATATAGAAATTGTTTACATCTATTATATCATTATACGATTTGATTATGGTAATCACAAATAACATTGAGCTAAAATATTTAATAGGTAATGCTAACTTGTGCCCTAGGGGCACATGTTAAGAACTAAATGTAGAAATGCTTTCTTGGAACTTGTGTATTATTTTTATCAAAAATTTATAATTAATTATTTTATTACTTTTTCCAATACAAATTTTCTATTTATGGAATTCTTAAAATGTGCCCTTAGGGCACAAGTTAGAATTACCCATATTTAATTTTAGTGATTGCCCATGTAGATATAATTTATTTGTCATTCATTTATAGTCTTTTAACTCTGTGGCATAGTGACGAAGAAACATGATATTTGGCGATGGAGAGGTAACATATTGAATATATTTACATCTAATTTACCATAATTCAATGTGAAAATGGTAAATATGAATAAATTTTAGCTTGATTATTTGTTTTAATTATTATCTATTTTATAAAAATTAGATGTCATGGGTTATAGTCTTTTAACTTTTTTTTACTGGGGAAAAACCTAAAATTTTTTGATGGAGTATAAAAATAAAATATAATTAATTTTTTACATCTACTATAGTGTATTATGATTTTTTCTTAGTGACAAAAAAACCTAAAACTTTAGGATGGTGAAGAAAAATATTGAATATTTTTAGATGAAATATACCATAAGTCAATGTGAATACGATGAATCTAAACAATATTGAGCTTGATTATTTAATTTTAATTGTTATGCATATTTATAAATTATGGGTCATTCATTTGTAGTCTCTTAACTTAGTTTCTTAGAGGTGAAGAAACCATAAGTTCGGTGATGGAGAAGAAGAAAAATATAGATATTCTTTACATCAATTATACCATAATACAATGTGATTATGACGAATACAATTAACTTTAAGATTGAATATTTAATTTTAGTGATTACCCGTGTAGATATAATTTATTTGTCATTCATTTATAGTCTTTTAACTTTGTGGCTTAGTGACGAAGAAACATGAAATTTGGTGATGGAGAGGAAACATATTGATTATATTTACATCTAATTTACCATAATTCAATGTGAAAATGGTCAATATCAATAAATTTTAGCTTGATTATTTGTTTGAATTATTACCTATTTTATAAAAACTATATGTCATGGATTATAGTCTTTTAACTTTTGTTTTAGTAGGGAAAAACCTAAAATTTTGTGATGGAGTAAAAGAATAAAATATAATTGATTTTTTACATCTATTATAGTGTATTATGTTTTTTTTAGTGATAAAAAAACCTAAAACTTTGGGATGGCGAAGAAAAATATTGATATTTTTAGTTGTAATATACCATAGGTCAGTGTGAATACGATGAATATAAATAATATTGAGATTGATTATTTTATTTTAATTGTTATGCATATGTATAAATTATGGGTCATTCATTTGTAATCACTTAACTTAGTTTCTTAGAGGTGAAGAAACCAAAATTTTGGTGATGGAGCAGAAGAAAAATATAGAAATTGTTTACATCTATTATATCATGATACGATTTGATTATGGTAAACACAAATAACATTGAGCTTAAATATTTAATTTTAGCGATTACCCATGTAGATACAACTTATTTGTCATTCATTTATAGTCTTTTAACTCTGTGGCTTAGTGACGAAGAAACATGAAATTTGGTGATGGAGAAGAAACATATTGAATATGTTTACATCTAATTTACCATAATTCAATGTGAAAATGGGAAATATCAATAAATTTTAGCTTTATTATTTGTTTTAATTATTACCTATTTTATAAAAAATATATGTCATGGATTATAGTCTTTTAACTTTTGTTTTAGTGGGGAAAAACCTAAATTTTTTTTGATGGAGTAGAAGAATAAAATATAATTAATTTTTTACATCTATTATAGTGTATTATGTTTTTTTTAGTGATAAAAAAACCTAAAACTTTGGGACGGTGAAGAAAAATATTGAATATTTTTGAGGTCTAATATACCATAGCTCAGTGTGAATACGATGAGTATAAATAATATGGAGGTTGGTTATTTTTTTTTAACTGTTATGCATATGTATAAATTATGGGTCATTCATTTGTAGTCTCTTAACTTAGTTTCTTTGAGGTGAAGAAACCAAAATTTGGGTGATGGGGCAGAAGAAAAATATAAAAATTGTTTACATCTATTATATCATGATACGATTTGATTATGGTAAACACAAATAACATTGACCTAAAATATTTAATGGGTAATGCTAACTTGTGCCATAGGGGCACATGTTAAGAACTAAATGTAGAAATGTTTTCTTGGAAGTTGTGTATTATTTTTATCAAAACTTTATAATTAATTCTTTTATTACTTTTTCCAATACAAATTTTCTATTTATGGAATTCTTAAAATGTGCCCTTAGGGCACACGTTAGCATTACCAATATTTAATTTTAGTGATTACCCGTGTAGATATAATTTATTTTTCATTCATTTATAGTTTTTTAACTCTGTGGCTTAGTGACGAAGAAACATGAAATTTGGTGATGGAGAGGAAACATATTGAGTATATTTTCATCAAATTTACAATAATTCAATGTGAAAATGGTAAATATCGATAAGTTTTAGCTTGATTATTTGTTTAAATTATTACCTATTTTATAAAAACTATATGTCATGGATTATAGTCTTTTAACTTTTGTTTCAATGGGGAAAAACCTAAAATTTTGTGATGGAGTAGAAGAATAAAATATAATTAATTTTTTACATCTATTAAGTGTATTAAGTTTTTTTTAGTGATAAAAAAACCTAAAACTTTGGGACGGTGAAGAAAAATATTGAATATTTTTAGTTGTAATATACCATAGCTCAGTGTGAATACGATGAGTATAAATAATATGCAGGTTGGTTATTTTATTTTAACTGTTATGCATATGTATAAATTATGGGTCATTCATTTGTAGTCTCTTAACTTAGTTTCTTTGAGGTGAAGAAACCAAAATTTGGGTGATGGAGCAGAAGAAAAATATAAAAATTGTTTACATCTATTATATCATGATACGATTTGATTATGGTAAACACAAATAACATTGACCTAAAATATTTAATGGGTAATGCTAACTTAGGCCCTAGGGGAACATGTTAAGAACTAAATGTAGAAATGTTTTCTTGGAACTTGTGTATTATTTTTATCAAAACTTTATAATTACTTCTTTTATAACTTTTTCCAATACAAATTTTCTATTTATGGAATTCTTAAAATGTGCCCTTAGGGCACAAGTTAGCATTACCCATATTTAATTTTAGTGATTACCCGTGTAGATATAATTTAATTATCATTCATTTATAGTTTTTTAACTCTGTGGCTTAGTGACGAAGAAACATGAAATTTGGTGATGGAGAGGAAACATATTGAGTATATTTACATCAAATTTACCATAATTCAATGTGAAAATGGTAAATATCGATAAAGTTTAGCTTGATTATTTGTTTTAATTATTACCTATTTTATAAAAACTATATGTCATGGATTATAGTCTTTTAACTTTTGTTTTAGTGGGGAAAAACCTAAAATTTTGTGATGGAGTAGAAGAATAAAATATAATTAATTTTTTACATCTATTAAGTGTATTAAGTTTTTTTTAGTAATAAAAAAACATGAAACTTTGGGATGGTGAAGAAAAATATTGATATTTTTAGCTGTAATATACCATAGGTCAGTGTGAATACGATGAATATAAACAATATTGAGATTGATTATTTTATTTTAATTGTTATGCATATGTATAAATTATGGGTCATTCTTTTGTAGTCACATAACTTAGTTTCTTAGAGGTGAAGAAACCAAAATTTTGGTGATGGAGCAGAAGAAAAATATAGAAATTGTTTACATCTATTATATCATGATACAATTTGATTATGGTAAACACAAATAACATTGAGCTTAAATATTTAATTTTAGTGATTACCCATGTAGATACAACTTATTTGTCATTCATTTATAGTCTTTTAACTCTGTGGCTTAGTGACGAAGAAACATGAAATTTGGTGATGGAGAAGAAACATATTGAATGTATTTACATCTAATTTACCATAATTCAATGTGAAAATGTTAAATATCAATAAATTTTAGCTTTATTATTTGTTTTAATTATTACCTATTTAATAAAAAATATATGTCATGGATTATAGTCTTTTAACTTTTGTATTAGTGGGGAAAAACCTAAAAAAATTTGATGGAGTAGAAGAATAAAATATAATTAATTTTTTACATCTATTATAGTGTATTATGTTTTTTTTAGTGATAAAAAAAACCTAAAACTTTGGGACGGTGAAGAAAAATATTGAATATTTTTAGTTGTAATATACCATAGCTCAGTGTGAATACGATGAATATAACTAATATGGAGGTTGGTTATTTTATTTTAATTGTTATGCATATGTATAAATTATGGGTCATTCATTTTTAGTCTCTTAACTTAGTTTCTTTGAGGTGAAGAAACCAAAATTTAGGTGATGAAGCAGAAGAAAAATATAGAAATTGTTTACATCTATTATATCATGATACGATTTGATTATGGTAAACATAAATAACATTGAGCTTACATATTTAATTTTAGTGATTACCCATGTAGATATAATTTATTTGTCATTCATTTATAGTCTTTTATCTCTGTGGCTTAGTGACGAAGAAACATGACATTTGGCGATGGAGAGGAAACATATTGAATATATTTACATCTAATTTACCATAATTCAATGTGAAAATGGTAAATATGAATAAGTTTTAGCATGATTATTTGTTTTAATTATTCCCTATTTTATAAAAATTAGATGTCATGGGTTATAGTCTTTTAACTTTTTTTTAGTGGGGAATAACCTAACATTTTTTGATGGAGTATAATAATGAAATATAATTAATTTTTTACATCTACTATAGTGTATTATGATTTTTGCTTAGTAACAAAAAAACCTAAAACTTTAGGATGGTGAAAAAAAATATTGAATATTTTTAGATGTAATATAGCATAAGTCAAGGTGAATGCGATGAATCTAAACAATATTGAGCTTGATTATTTAATTTTAGTTATTATGCATATGTATAAATTATGGGTCATTCATTTGTAGTCTCTTAACTTAGTTTCTTAGACGTGAAGAAACCATAAGTTTGGTGATGGAGAAGAAGAAAAATATAGATATTCTTTACATCTATTATACCATAATACAATGTGATATTATGATAAATATGAATAAGTTTTAGCATGATTATTTGTTTTAATTATTCCCTATTTTATAAAAATTAGATGTCATGGGTTATAGTCTTTTAACTTTTTTTTAGTGGGGAATAACCTAACATTTTTTGATGGAGTATAAAAATGAAATATAATTAATTTTTTACATCTACTATAGTGTATTATGATTTTTGCTTAGTGACAAAAAAACCTAAAACTTTAGGATGGTGAAGAAAAATATTGAATATTTTTAGATGTAATATACCATAAGTCAATGTGAATACGATGAATCTAAACAATATTGAGCTTGATTATTTTATTTTAATTGTTATGCATATGTATAAATTATGGGTCATTCATTTGTAATCTCTTAAGTTAGTTTCTTAGAGGTGAAGAAACCATAAGTTTGGTGATAGAGAAGAAGAAAAATATAGATATTCTTTACATCTATTATACCATAATACAATGTGATAGTGGTGAATACAATTAACTTTGAAATTGAATATTTAATTTTAGTGATTACCCGTGTAGATATAATTTATTTGTCATTCATTTATAGTCTTTTAACTCTGTGGCTTAGTGACGAAGAAACATGAAATTTGGCGATGGAGAGGAAACATATTGAGTATATTTACATCTAGTTTACCATAATTCCATGTGAAAATGGTAAATATGAATAAGTTTTAGCTTGATTATTTGTTTTAATTAATACCTATTTTATAAAAATTAGATGTCATGGGTTATAGTCTTTTAACTTTTTTTTAGTGGGGAAAAACCTATGATGGAGTATAAAAATGAAATATACTTAATTTTTTACATCTACTATAGTGTATTATGATTTTTGCTTAGTGACAAAAAAACCTAAAACTTTAGGATGGTGAAGAAAAATATTGAATATTTTTAGATGTAATTACCATAAGTCAATGTGAATACGATGAATCTAAACAATATTGAGCTTGATTATTTTATTTTAATTGTTATGCATATGTATAAATTATGGGTCATTCATTTGTAATCTCTTAAGTTAGTTTCTTAGAGGTGAAGAAACCATAAGTTTGGTGATAGAGAAGATGAAAAATATAGATATTCTTTACATCTATTATACCATAATACAATGTGATAGTGGTGAATACAATTAACTTTGAAATTGAATATTTAATTTTAGTGATTACCCGTGTAGATATAATTTATTTGTCATTCATTTATAGTCTTTTAACTCTGTGGCTTAGTGACGAAGAAACATGGAATTTGGCGATGGAGAGGAAACATATTGAGTATATTTACATCTAGTTTACCATAATTCAATGTGAAAATGGTAAATATGAATAAGTTTTAGCTTGATTATTTGTTTTAATTAATACCTATTTTATAAAAATTAGATGTCATGGGTTATAGTCTTTTAACTTTTTTTTAGTGGGGAAAAACCAAACATTTTTTGATGGAGTATAAAAATGAAATATAATTAATTTTTTACATCTACTATAGTGTATTATGATTTTTGCTTAGTGACAAAAAAACCTAAAACTTTAGGATGGTGAAGAAAAATATTGAATATTTTTAGATGTAATTACCATAAGTCAATGTGAATACGATGAATCTAAACAATATTGAGCTTGATTATTTTATTTTAATTGTTATGCATATGTATAAATTATGGGTCATTCATTTGTAATCTCTTAACTTAGTTTCTTTGAGGTGAAGAAACCATAAGTTTGGTGATAGAGAAGAAGAAAAATAAAGATATTCTTTACATCTATTATACCATAATACAATGTGATAGTGGTGAATACAATTAACTTTGAAATTGAATGTTTAATTTTAGTGATTACCCGTGTAGATATAATTTATTTGTCATTCATTTATAGTCTTTTAACTCTGTGGCTTAGTGACGAAGAAACATGAAATTTGGCGATGGAGAGGAAACATATTGAGTATATTTACATCTAGTTTACCATAATTCAATGTGAAAATGGTAAATATGAATAAGTTTTAGCTTGATTATTTGTTTTAATTATTACCTATTTTATAAAAATTAGATGTCATGGGTTATAGTCTTTTAACTTTTTTTTAGTGGGGAAAAACCTAACATTTTTTGATGGAGTATAAAAATGAAATGTAATTAATCTTTTTACATCTACTATAGTGTATTATGATTTTTGCTTAGTGACAAAAAAACCTAAAACTTTAGGATGGTGAAGAAAAATATTGAATATTTTTAGATGTAATATACCATAAGTCAATCTGAATACGATGAATCTAAACAATATTGAACTTGATTATTTAATTTTAATTGTTATGCATGTGTATAAATTATGGGTCATTCATTTGTAGTCTCTTAACTTAGTTTCTTAGAGGTGAAGAAACCAAAAGTTTGGTGATGGAGAAGAAGAAAAATATAGATATTCTTTACATCTATTATTCCATAATACAATGTGATAATGGTGAATACAATTAACTTTGAGATTGAATATTTAATTGTAGTGATTACCCGTGTAGATATAATTTATTTGTCATTCATTTATAGTCTTTTAACTCTGTGGCTTAGTGACGAAGAAACATGAAATTGGGCGATGGAGAGGAAACATATTGAGTATATTTACATCTAATTTACAATAATTAAATGTGAAAATGGTAAATATGAATAAGTTTTAGCTTGATTATTTGTTTTAATTATTACCTATTTTATAAAAACTATATGTCATGGATTATAGTGTTTTAACTTTTGTTTTAGTGGGGAAAAACCTACAATTTTGTGATTGAGTAGAAGAATAAAATATAATTAATTTTTTACATCTATTATAGTGTATTATGTTTTTTTTAGTGATAAAAAAATCTAAAACTTTGGAATGGCGAAGAAAAATATTGATATTTTTAATTGTAATATATCATAGGTCAGTGTGAATACGATGAATATAAATAATATTGAGATTGATTATTTTATTTTAATTGTTATGAATATGTATAAATTATGGGTCATTCATTTGTAGTCACTTAACTTAGTTTCTTTGAGGTGAAGAAACCAAAATTTTGGTGATGGAGCAGAAGAAAAATATAGAAATTATTTACATCTATTATATCATGATACGATTTGTTTATGGTAAACACAAATAACATTGAGCTTAAATATTTAATTATTGTGATTACCCATGTAGATACAACTTATTTGTCATTCATTTATAGTCTTTTAACTCTGTGGCTTAGTGACGAAGAAACATGAAATTTGGTGATGGAGAAGAAACATATTGAATATATTTACATATAATTTACCATAATTCAATGTGAAAATGTTAAATATCAATAAATTTTAGCTTTATTATTTGTTTTAATTATTACCTATTTAATAAAAAATATATGTCATGGATTATAGTCTTTTAACTTTTGTATTAGTGGGGAAAAACCTAAAAAAATTTGATGGAGTAGAAGAATAAAATATAATTAATTTTTTACATCTATTATAGTGTATTATGTTTTTTTTAGTGATAAAAAAACCTAAAACTTTGAGACGGTGAAGAAAAATATTGAATATTTTTAGTTGTAATATACCATAGCTCAGTGTGAATACGATGAATATAAATAATATGGAGGTTGGTTATTTTATTTTAATTGTTATGCATATGTATAAATTATGGGTCATTCATTTTTAGTCTCTTAACTTAGTTTCTTTGAGGTGAAGAAACCAAAATTTAGGTGATGGAGCAGAAGAAAAATATAGAAATTGTTTACATCTATTATATCATGATACGATTTGATTATGGTAAATATAAATAACATTGAGCTTACATATTTAATTTTAGTGATTACCCATGTAGATATAATTTATTTGTCATTCATTTATAGTCTTTTATCTCTGTGGCTTAGTGACGAAGAAACATGATATTTGGCGATAGAGAGGAAACATATTGAATATATTTACATCTAATTTACCATAATTCAATGTGAAAATGGTAAATATGAATAATTTTTAGCATGATTATTTGTTTTAATTATTCCCTATTTTATAAAAATTAGATGTCATGGGTTATAGTCTTTTAACTTTTTTATAGTGGGGAATAATCTAACATTTTTTGATGGAGTATAAAAATGAAATATAATTAATTTTTTACATCTACTATAGTGTATTATGATTTTTGCTTAGTGACAAAAAAACCTAAAACTTTAGGATGGTGAAGAAAAATATTGAATATTTTTAGGTGTAATATACCATAAGTCAAGGTGAATGCGATGAATCTAAACAATATTGAGCTTGATTATTTTATTTTAATTGTTATGCATATGTATAAATTATGGGTCATTCATTTGTAGTCTCTTAACTTAGTTTCTTAGAGGTGAAGAAACCATACGTTTGGTGATGGAGAAGAAGAAAAATATAGATATTCTTTACATCTATTATACCATAATACAATGTGATATTATGATAAATATGAATAAGTTTTAGCTTGATTATTTGTTTTAATTATTCCCTATTTTATAAAAATTAGATGTCATGGGTTACACTCTTTTAACTTTTTTTTAGTGGGGAATAACCTAACATTTTTTGATGGAGTATAAAAATGAAATATAATTAATTTTTTACATCTACTATAGTGTATTATGATTTTTGCTTAGTGACAAAAAAACCTAAAACTTTAGGATGGTGAAGAAAAATATTGAATATTTTTAGATGTAATATACCATAAGTCAATGTGAATACGATGAATCTAAACAATATTGAGCTTGATTATTTTATTTTAATTGTTATGCATATGTATAAATTATGGGTCATTCATTTGTAATCTCTTAAGTTAGTTTCTTAGAGGTGAAGAAACCATAAGTTTGGTGATAGAGAAAAAGAAAAATATAGATATTCTTTACATCTATTATACCATAATACAATGTGATAGTGGTGAATACAATTAACTTTGAAATTGAATATTTAATTTTAGTGATTACCCGTGTAGATATAATTTATTTGTCATTCATTTATAGTCTTTTAACTCTGTGGCTTAGTGACGAAGAAACATGAAATTTGGCGATGGAGAGGAAACATATTGAGTATATTTACATCTAGTTTACCATAATTCAATGTGAAAATGGTAAATATGAATAAGTTTTAGCTTGATTATTTGTTTTAATTAATACCTATTTTATAAAAATTAGATGTCATGGGTTATAGTCTTTTAACTTTTTTTTAGTGGGGAAAAACCTAACATTTTTTGATGGAGTATAAAAATGAAATATACTTAATTTTTTACATCTACTATAGTGTATTATGATTTTTGCTTAGTGACAAAAAAACCTAAAACTTTAGGATGGTGAAGAAAAATATTGAATATTTTTAGATGTAATTACCATAAGTCAATCTGAATACGATGAATCTAAACAATATTGAGCTTGATTATTTAATTTTAATTGTTATGCATATGTATAAATTATGGGTCATTCATTTGTAATCTCTTAACTTAGTTTCTTTGAGGTGAAGAAACCATAAGTTTGGTGATAGAGAAGAAGAAAAATAAAGATATTCTTTACATCTATTATACCATAATACAATGTGATAGTGGTGAATACAATTAACTTTGAAATTGAATGTTTAATTTTAGTGATTACCCGTGTAGATATAATTTATTTGTCATTCATTTATAGTCTTTTAACTCTGTGGCTTAGTGACGAAGAAACATGAAATTTGGCGATGGATAGGAAACATATTGAGTATATTTACATCTAGTTTACCATAATTCAATGTGAAAATGGTAAATATGAATAAGTTTTAGCTTGATTATTTGTTTTAATTATTACCTATTTTATAAAAATTAGATGTCATGGGTTATAGTCTTTTAACTTTTTTTTTGTGGGGAAAAACCTAACATTTTTTGATGGAGTATAAAAATGAAATGTAATTAATCTTTTTACATCTACTATAGTGTATTATGATTTTTGCTTAGTGACAAAAAAACCTAAAACTTTAGAATGGTGAAGAAAAATATTAAATATTTCTAGATGTAATATAGCATTAGTCAAGGTGAATGCGATGAATCTAAACAATATTGAGCTTGATTATTTAATTTTAATTGTTATGCATGTGTATAAATTATGGGTCATTCATTTGTAGTCTCTTAACTTAGTTTCTTAGAGGTGAAGAAACCATAAGTTTGGTGATGGAGAAGAAGAAAAATATAGATATTCTTTACATCTATTATACCATAATACAATGTGATATTATGATAAATATGAATAAGTTTTAGCATGATTATTTGTTTTAATTATTCCCTATTTTATAAAAATTAGATGTCATGGGTTATAGTCTTTTAACATTTTTTTAGTGGGGAATAACCTAACATTTTTTGATGGAGTATAAAAATGAAATATAATTAATTTTTTACATCTACTATAGTGTATTATGATTTTTGCTTAGTGACAAAAAAATCTAAAACTTTAGGATGGTGAAGAAAAATATTGAATATTTTTAGATGTAATATACCATAAGTCAATGTGAATACGATGAATCTAAACAATATTGAGCTTGATTATTTTATTTTAATTGTTATGCATATGTATAAATTATGGGTCATTCATTTGTAATCTCTTAAGTTAGTTTCTTAGAGGTGAAGAAACCATAAGTTTGGTGATAGAGAAGAAGAAAAATATAGATATTCTTTACATCTATTATACCATAATACAATGTGATAGTGGTGAATACAATTAACTTTGAAATTGAATATTTAATTTTAGTGATTACCCGTGTAGATATAATTTATTTGTCATTCATTTATAGTCTTTTAACTCTGTGGCTTAGTGACGAAGAAACATGAAATTTGGCGATGGAGAGGAAACATATTGAGTATATTTACATCTAGTTTACCATAATTCAATGTGAAAATGGTAAATATGAATAAGTTTTAGCTTGATTATTTGTTTTAATTAATACCTATTTTATAAAAATTAGATGTCATGGGTTATAGTCTTTTAACTTTTTTTTAGTGGGGAAAAACCTAACATTTTTTGATGGAGTATAAAAATGAAATATAATTAATTTTTTACATCTACTATAGTGTATTATGATTTTTGCTTAGTGACAAAAAAAACCTAAAACCTTAGGATGGTGAAGAAAAATATTGAATATTTTTAGATGTAATATACCATAAGTCAAGGTGAATGCGATGAATCTAAACAATATTGAGCTTGATTATTTAATTTTAGTTGTTATGCATATGTATAAATTATGGGTCATTCATTTGTAGTCTCTTAACTTAGTTTCTTAGAGGTGAAGAAACCATAAGTTTGGTGATGGAGAAGAAGAAAAATATAGATATTCTTTACATCTATTATACCATAATACAATGTGATATTATGATAAATATGAATAAGTTTTAGCATGATTATTTGTTTTAATTATTCCCTATTTTATAAAAATTAGATGTCATGGATTATAGTCTTTTAACTTTTTTTTAGTGGGGAATAACCTAACATTTTATGATGGAGTATAAAAATGAAATATAATTAATTTTTTACATCTACTATAGTGTATTTTGATTTTTGCTTAGTGACAAAAAAACCTAAAACTTTAGGATGGTGAAGAAAAATATTGAATATTTTTAGATGTAATATACCATAAGTCAATGTGAATACGATGAATCTAAACAATATTGAGCTTGATTATTTTATTTTAATTGTTATGCATATGTATAAATTATGGGTTATTCATTTGTAATCTCTTAAGTTAGTTTCTTAGAGGTGAAGAAACCATAAGTTTGGTGATAGAGAAGAAGAAAAATATAGATATTATTTACATCTATTATACCATAATACAATGTGATAGTGGTGAATACAATTAACTTTGAAATTGAATATTTAATTTTAGTGATTACCCGTGTAGATATAATTTATTTGTCATTCATTTATAGTCTTTTAACTCTGTGGTTTAGTGACGAAGAAACATGAAATTTGGCGATGGAGAGGAAACATATTGAGTATATTTACATATAGTTTACCATAATTCAATGTGAAAATGGTAAATATGAATAAGTTTTATCTTGATTATTTGTTTTAATTAATACCTATTTTATAAAAATTAGATGTCATGGGTTATAGTCTTTTAACTTTTTTTTAGTGGGGAAAAACCTAACATTTTTTGATGGAGTATAAAAATGAAATATACTTAATTTTTTACATCTACTATAGTGTATTATGATTTTTGCTTAGTGACAAAAAAACCTAAAACTTTAGGATGGTGAAGAAACATATTGAATATTTTTAGATGTAATTACCATAAGTCAATGTGAATACGATGAATCTAAACAATATTGAGCTTGATTATTTTATTTTAATTGTTATGCATATGTATAAATTATGGGTCATTCATTTGTAGTCTCTTAACTTAGTTTCTTAGAGGTGAAGAAACCATACGTTTGGTGATGGAGAAGAAGAAAAATATAGATATTCTTTACATCTATTATACCATAATACAATGTGATATTATGATAAATATGAATAAGTTTTAGCTTGATTATTTGTTTTAATTATTCCCTATTTTATAAAAATTAGATGTCATGGGTTACACTCTTTTAACTTTTTTTTAGTGGGGAATAACCTAACATTTTTTGATGGAGTATAAAAATTAAATATAATTAATTTTTTACATCTACTATAGTGTATTATGATTTTTGCTTAGTGACAAAAAAACCTAAAACTTTAGGATGGTGAAGAAAAATATTGAATATTTTTAGATGTAATATACCATAAGTCAATGTGAATACGATGAATCTAAACAATATTGAGCTTGATTATTTTATTTTAATTGTTATGCATATGTATAAATTATGGGTCATTCATTTGTAATCTCTTAAGTTAGTTTCTTAGAGGTGAAGAAACCATAAGTTTGGTGATAGAGAAAAAGAAAAATATAGATATTCTTTACATCTATTATACCATAATACAATGTGATAGTGGTGAATACAATTAACTTTGAAATTGAATATTTAATTTTAGTGATTACCCGTGTAGATATAATTTATTTGTCATTCATTTATAGTCTTTTAACTCTGTGGCTTAGTGACGAAGAAACATGAAATTTGGCGATGGAGAGGAAACATATTGAGTATATTTACATCTAGTTTACCATAATTCAATGTGAAAATGGTAAATATGAATAAGTTTTAGCTTGATTATTTGTTTTAATTAATACCTATTTTATAAAAATTAGATGTCATGGGTTATAGTCTTTTAACTTTTTTTTAGTGGGGAAAAACCTAACATTTTTTGATGGAGTATAAAAATGAAATATACTTAATTTTTTACATCTACTATAGTGTATTATGATTTTTGCTTAGTGACAAAAAAACCTAAAACTTTAGGATGGTGAAGAAACATATTGAATATTTTTAGATGTAATTACCATAAGTCAATGTGAATACGATGAATCTAAACAATATTGAGCTTGATTATTTTATTTTAATTGTTATGCATATGTATAAATTATGGGTCATTCATTTGTAGTCTCTTAACTTAGTTTCTTAGAGGTGAAGAAACCATACGTTTGGTGATGGAGAAGAAGAAAAATATAGATATTCTTTACATCTATTATACCATAATACAATGTGATATTATGATAAATATGAATAAGTTTTAGCTTGATTATTTGTTTTAATTATTCCCTATTTTATAAAAATTAGATGTCATGGGTTACACTCTTTTAACTTTTTTTTAGTGGGGAATAACCTAACATTTTTTGATGGAGTATAAAAATTAAATATAATTAATTTTTTACATCTACTATAGTGTATTATGATTTTTGCTTAGTGACAAAAAAACCTAAAACTTTAGGATGGTGAAGAAAAATATTGAATATTTTTAGATGTAATATACCATAAGTCAATGTGAATACGATGAATCTAAACAATATTGAGCTTGATTATTTTATTTTAATTGTTATGCATATGTATAAATTATGGGTCATTCATTTGTAATCTCTTAAGTTAGTTTCTTAGAGGTGAAGAAACCATAAGTTTGGTGATAGAGAAAAAGAAAAATATAGATATTCTTTACATCTATTATACCATAATACAATGTGATAGTGGTGAATACAATTAACTTTGAAATTGAATATTTAATTTTAGTGATTACCCGTGTAGATATAATTTATTTGTCATTCATTTATAGTCTTTTAACTCTGTGGCTTAGTGACGAAGAAACATGAAATTTGGCGATGGAGAGGAAACATATTGAGTATATTTACATCTAGTTTACCATAATTCAATGTGAAAATGGTAAATATGAATAAGTTTTAGCTTGATTATTTGTTTTAATTAATACCTATTTTATAAAAATTAGATGTCATGGGTTATAGTCTTTTAACTTTTTTTTAGTGGGGAAAAACCTAACATTTTTTGATGGAGTATAAAAATGAAATATACTTAATTTTTTACATCTACTATAGTGTATTATGATTTTTGCTTAGTGACAAAAAAACCTAAAACTTTAGGATGGTGAAGAAACATATTGAATATTTTTAGATGTAATTACCATAAGTCAATGTGAATACGATGAATCTAAACAATATTGAGCTTGATTATTTTATTTTAATTGTTATGCATATGTATAAATTATGGGTCATTCATTTGTAGTCTCTTAACTTAGTTTCTTAGAGGTGAAGAAACCATACGTTTGGTGATGGAGAAGAAGAAAAATATAGATATTCTTTACATCTATTATACCATAATACAATGTGATATTATGATAAATATGAATAAGTTTTAGCTTGATTATTTGTTTTAATTATTCCCTATTTTATAAAAATTAGATGTCATGGGTTACACTCTTTTAACTTTTTTTTAGTGGGGAATAACCTAACATTTTTTGATGGAGTATAAAAATGAAATATAATTAATTTTTTACATCTACTATAGTGTATTATGATTTTTGCTTAGTGACAAAAAAACCTAAAACTTTAGGATGGTGAAGAAAAATATTGAATATTTTTAGATAAAATATACCATAAGTCAATGTGAATACGATGAATCTAAACAATATTGAGCTTGATTATTTTATTTTAATTGTTATGCATATGTATAAATTATGGGTCATTCATTTGTAATCTCTTAAGTTAGTTTCTTAGAGGTGAAGAAACCATAAGTTTGGTGATAGAGAAAAAGAAAAATATAGATATTCTTTACATCTATTATACCATAATACAATGTGATAGTGGTGAATACAATTAACTTTGAAATTGAATATTTAATTTTAGTGATTACCCGTGTAGATATAATTTATTTGTCATTCATTTATAGTCTTTTAACTCTGTGGCTTAGTGACGAAGAAACATGAAATTTGGCGATGGATAGGAAACATATTGAGTATATTTACATCTAGTTTACCATAATTCAATGTGAAAATGGTAAATATGAATAAGTTTTAGCTTGATTATTTGTTTTAATTATTACCTATTTTATAAAAATTAGATGTCATGGGTTATAGTCTTTTAACTTTTTTTTAGTGGGGAAAAACCTAACATTTTTTGATGGAGTATAAAAATGAAATGTAATTAATCTTTTTACATCTACTATAGTGTATTATGATTTTTGCTTAGTGACAAAAAAACCTAAAACTTTAGGATGGTGAAGAAAAATATTGAATATTTCTATATGTAATATAGCATTAGTCAAGGTGAATGCGATGAATCTAAACAATATTGAGCTTGATTATTTAATTTTAATTGTTATGCATGTGTATAAATTATGGGTCATTCATTTGTAGTCTCTTAACTTAGTTTCTTAGAGGTGAAGAAACCATAAGTTTGGTGATGGAGAAGAAGAAAAATATAGATATTCTTTACATCTATTATACCATAATACAATGTGATATTATGATAAATATGAATAAGTTTTAGCATGATTATTTGTTTTAATTATTCCCTATTTTATAAAAATTAGATGTCATGGATTATAGTCTTTTAACATTTTTTTAGTGGGGAATAACCTAACATTTTTTGATGGAGTATAAAAATGAAATATAATTAATTTTTTACATCTACTATAGTGTATTATGATTTTTGCTTAGTGACAAAAAAATCTAAAACTTTAGGATGGTGAAGAAAAATATTGAATATTTTTAGATGTAATATACCATAAGTCAATGTGAATACGATGAATCTAAACAATATTGAGCTTGATTATTTTATTTTAATTGTTATGCATATGTATAAATTATGGGTCATTCATTTGTAATCTCTTAAGTTAGTTTCTTAGAGGTGAAGAAACCATAAGTTTGGTGATAGAGAAGAAGAAAAATATAGATATTCTTTACATCTATTATACCATAATACAATGTGATAGTGGTGAATACAATTAACTTTGAAATTGAATATTTAATTTTAGTGATTACCCGTGTAGATATAATTTATTTGTCATTCATTTATAGTCTTTTAACTCTGTGGCTTAGTGACGAAGAAACATGAAATTTGGCGATGGAGAGGAAACATATTGAGTATATTTACATCTAGTTTACCATAATTCAATGTGAAAATGGTAAATATGAATAAGTTTTAGCTTGATTATTTGTTTTAATTAATACCTATTTTATAAAAATTAGATGTCATGGGTTATAGTCTTTTAACTTTTTTTTAGTGGGGAAAAACCTAACATTTTTTGATGGAGTATAAAAATGAAATATAATTAATTTTTTACATCTACTATAGTGTATTATGATTTTTGCTTAGTGACAAAAAAAAACCTAAAACTTTAGGATGGTGAAGAAAAATATTGAATATTTTTAGATGTAATATACCATAAGTCAAGGTGAATGCGATGAATCTAAACAATATTGAGCTTGATTATTTAATTTTAGTTGTTATGCATATGTATAAATTATGGGTCATTCATTTGTAGTCTCTTAACTTAGTTTCTTAGAGGTGAAGAAACCATAAGTTTGGTGATGGAGAAGAAGAAAAATATAGATATTCTTTACATCTATTATACCATAATACAATGTGATATTATGATAAATATGAATAAGTTTTAGCATGATTATTTGTTTTAATTATTCCCTATTTTATAAAAATTAGATGTCATGGGTTATAGTCTTTTAAATTTTTTTTAGTGGGGAATAACCTAACATTTTATGATGGAGTATAAAAATGAAATATAATTAATTTTTTACATCTACTATAGTGTATTTTGATTTTTGCTTAGTGACAATAAAACCTAAAACTTTAGGATGGTGAAGAAAAATATTGAATATTTTTAGATGTAATATACCATAAGTCAATGTGAATACGATGAATCTAAACAATATTGAGCTTGATTATTTTATTTTAATTGTTATGCATATGTATAAATTATGGGTTATTCATTTGTAATCTCTTAAGTTAGTTTCTTAGAGGTGAAGAAACCATAAGTTTGGTGATAGAGAAGAAGAAAAATATAGATATTCTTTACATCTATTATACCATAATACAATGTGATAGTGGTGAATACAATTAACTTTGAAATTGAATATTTAATTTTAGTGATTACCCGTGTAGATATAATTTATTTGTCATTCATTTATAGTCTTTTAACTCTGTGGCTTAGTGACGAAGAAACATGAAATTTGGCGATGGAGAGGAAACATATTGAGTATATTTACATCTAGTTTACCATAATTAAATGTGAAAATGGTAAATATGAATAAGTTTTATCTTGATTATTTGTTTTAATTAATACCTATTTTATAAAAATTAGATGTCATGGGTTATAGTCTTTTAACTTTTTTTTAGTGGGGAAAAACCTAACATTTTTTGATGGAGTATAAAAATGAAATATACTTAATTTTTTACATCTACTATAGTGTATTATGATTTTTGCTTAGTGACAAAAAAACCTAAAACTTTAGGATGGTGAAGAAACATATTGAATATTTTTAGATGTAATTACCATAAGTCAATGTGAATACGATGAATCTAAACAATATTGAGCTTGATTATTTTATTTTAATTGTTATGCATATGTATAAATTATGGGTCATTCATTTGTAATCTCTTAAGTTAGTTTCTTAGAGGTGAAGAAACCATAAGTTTGGTGATAGAGAAGAAGAAAAATATAGATATTCTTTACATCTATTATACCATAATACAATGCGATAGTGGTGAATACAATTAACTTTGAAATTGAATATTTAATTTTAGTGATTACCCGTGTAGATATAATTTATTTGTCATTCATTTATAGTCTTTTAACTCTGTGGCTTAGTGACGAAGAAACATGAAATTTGGCGATGGAGAGGAAACATATTGAGTATATTTACATCTAGTTTACCATAATTCAATGTGAAAATGATAAATATGAATAAGTTTTAGCTTGATTATTTGTTTTAATTAATACCTATTTTATAAAAATTAGATGTCATGGGTTATAGTCTTTTAACTTTTTTTTAGTGGGGAAAAACCTAACATTTTTTGATGGAGTATAAAAATGAAATATACTTAATTTTTTACATCTACTATAGTGTATTATGATTTTTGCTTAGTGACAAAAAAACCTAAAACTTTAGGATGGTGAAGAAAAATATTGAATATTTTTAGATGTAATTACCATAAGTCAATGTGAATACGATGAATCTAAACAATATTGAGCTTGATTATTTTATTTTAATTGTTATGCATATGTATAAATTATGGGTCATTCATTTGTAATCACTTAAGTTAGTTTCTTAGAGGTGAAGAAACCATAAGTTTGGTGATAGAGAAGAAGAAAAATATAGATATTCTTTACATCTATTATACCATAATACAATGTGATAGTGGTGAATACAATTAACTTTGAAATTGAATATTTAATTTTAGTGATTACCCGTGTATATATAATTTATTTGTCATTCATTTATAGTCTTTTAACTCGGTGGCTTAGTGACGAAGAAACACGAAATTTGGCGATGGAGAGGAAACATATTGAGTATATTTACATCTATTTTACCATAATTCAATGTGAAAATGGTAAATATGAATAAGTTTTAGCTTGATTATTTGTTTTAATTATTACCTATTTTATAAAAATTAGATGTCATGGGTTATAGTCTTTTAACTTTTTTTTAGTGGGGAAAAACCTAACATTTTTTGATGGAGTATAAAAATGAAATATAATTAATCTTTTTACATCTACTATAGTGTATTATGATTTTTGCTTAGTGACAAAAAAACCTATACTTTGGGATGGTGAAAAAAATATTAAATATTTTTAGATGTAATATACCATAAGTCAATGTGAATATGATGAATATAAACAATATTGATCTTGATTATTTTATTTTAATTGTTATGCATATGTATAATTTATGGGTCATTTATTTGTAGTCACTTAACTTAGTGACTTAGAGGCGAAGAAACCAAAAGTTTGTGATAGTCTTTTAACTTTTGTATAAATTATGGATTATAGTCTTTTAACTTTTGTTTTAGTGGGGAAAAACCTAAAATTTTGTGATGGAGTAGAAGAATAAAATATAATTAATTTTTAACATCTATTATAGTGTATTATGTTTTTTTTAGTGATAAAAAAACATGAAACTTTTGGATGGGGAAGAAAAATATTGATATTTTTAGTTGTAATATACCATAGGTCAGTGTGAATACGATGAATATAAACAATATTGAGATTGATTATTTTATTTTAATTGTTATGCATATGTATAAATTATGGGTCATTCTTTTGTAGTCACTTAACTTAGTTTCTTAGAGGTGAAGAAACCAAAATTTTGGTGATGGAGCAGAAGAAAAATATAGAAATTGTTTACATCTATTATATCATGATACGATTTGATTATGGTAAACACAAATAACATTGAGCTTAAATATTTAATTTTAGTGATTACCCATATAGATACAACTTATTTGTCATTCATTTATAGTCTTTTAACTAAGTGGCTTAGTGACGAAGAAACATGAAATTTGGTGATGGAGAAAAAACATATTGAATATATTTACATCTAATTTACCATAATTCAATATCAAAATGGTTAATATCAATAAATTTTAGCTTTATTATTTGTTTTAATTATTACCTATTTTATAAAAAATATATGTCAGGGATTATAGTCTTTTAACTTTTGTTTTAGTGGGGAAAAACATAAGAAATTTTGATGGAGTGGAAGACTAAAATATAATTCATTTTTTACATCTATTATAGTGTATTATGTTTTTTTTAGTTATAATAAAACCTAAACATTTGGGACGGTGAAGAAAAATATTTATTATTTTTAGTTGTAATATACCATAGCTCAGTGTGAATACGATGAATATAAATAATATGGAGGTGGGTTTTTTTATTTTAATTGTTATGTATATGTATAAATTATGGGTCATTAATTTGTAGTCTCTTAACTTAGTTTCTTTGAGGTGAAGAAACCAAAATTTGGGTGATGGAGCAGAAGAAAAAAAAAGAAATTGTTTACATCTATTATATCATGATACGATTTGATTATGGTGAATACAAATAACTTTGAGCTTAAATATTTAATATTAGTGATTAACCAGGTAGATATAATTTATTTGTCATTCATTCATAGTCTTTTAACTCTGTGGCTTAGTGACAAAGAAACATGAAATTTGGCGATGGAGAGGAAACATATTGAATATATTTACATCTAATTTACCATAATTCAATGTGGAAATGGTAAATATGAATAAATTTTAGCTTGATTATTAATTTTTATTATTACCTATTTTGTAAAAATTAGATGTCATGCATTATAGTCTTTTAACTTTTTTTAGTGGGGAAAAACCTAACATTTTTGGATGGAGTTCAAAAATCAAATATAATTAATTTGTTACATCTACTATAGTGTATTATGATTTTTGCTTAGTGACAAAAAAAACCTAAAACTTTAGGATGGTGAAGAAAAATATTGAATATTTTTAGATGTAATATACCATAAGTCAATGTGAATACGATGAATCTAAACAATATTGAGCTTGATTTTTTTATTTTAATTGTTATGCATATGTATAAATTATGAGTCATTCATTTGTAGTGTCTTAACTTAGTTTGGTGATGAAGAAGAAGAAAAATATAGATATTTTTTACATCTATTATACGATAATACAATGTGATTATGGTGAATACAAATAACTTTGAGATTGAATATTTAATTTTAGTTATTACCCGTATAGATATAATTTATTTGTCATTCATTTATAGTCTTTTAACTCTGTGACTTAGTGACAAAGAAACATGAAATTTGGTGATTGAGAGGAAACATATTGAATATATTTACATCTAATTTACCATAATTCAATGTGAAAATGGTAAATATCAATAAATTTTAACTTGATTAGATGTCTTAATTATTACCTATTTTATAAAAAATATATGTCATGGATTATAGTCTTTTAACTTTTGTTTTAGTGGGGAAAAACCTAAAATTTTGTGATGGAGTAGAAGAATAAAATATAATTACTTTTTTACATCTATTATAGTGTATTATGTTTTTTTTAGTGATAAAAAAACCTAAAAGTTTGGGATGGTGAAGAAAAATATTGAATAATTTTAGTTGTAATATACCATAGGTTAGTGTGAATACGATGAATATAAATAATAAGGAAATTTGTTATTTTATATTAATTATAATTCATATGTATAAATTATAGGTCGTTCATTTGAAGTCTCTTAACTTAGTTTCTTTGAGGTGAAGAAACCATAAGTTTGGTGATAGAGAAGAAGAAAAATATAGATATTCTTTACATCTATTATACCATAATACAATGTGATAGTGGTTAATACAATTAACTTTGAAATTGAATATTTAATTTTAGTGATTACCCGTGTAGATATAATTTATTTGTCATTCATTTATAGTCTTTTAACTCGGTGGCTTAGTGACGAAGAAACACGAAATTTGGCGATGGAGAGGAAACATATTGAGTATATTTACATCTATTTTACCATAATTCAATGTGAAAATGGTAAATATGAATAAGTTTTAGCTTGATTATTTGTTTTAATTATTACCTATTTTATAAAAATTAGATGTCATGGGTTATAGTCTTTTAACTTTTTTTTAGTGGGGAAAAACCTAACATTTTTTGATGGAGTATAAAAATGAAATATAATTAATCTTTTTACATCTACTATAGTGTATTATGATTTTTGCTTAGTGACAAAAAAACCTAAAACTTTAGGATGGTGAAGAAAAATATTGAATATTTTTAGATGTAATATACCATAAGTCAATCTGAATACGATGAATCTAAACAATATTGAGCTTGATTATTTAATTTTAATTGTTATGCATGTGTATAAATTATGGGTCATTCATTTGTAGTCTCTTAACTTAGTTTCTTAGAGGCGAAGAAACCAAAAGTTTGTGATAGTCTTTTAACTTTTGTATAAATTATGGATTATAGTCTTTTAACTTTTGTTTTAGTGGGGAAAAACCTAAAATTTTGTGATGGAGTAGAAGAATAAAATATAATTAATTTTTAACATCTATTATAGTTTATTATGTTTTTTTTAGTGATAAAAAAACCTAAAACTTTGGGATGGCGAAGAAAAATATTGATATTTTTAGTTGTAATATACCATAGGTCAGTGTGAATACGATGAATATAAACAATATTGAGATTGATTATTTTATTTTAATTGTTATGCATATGTATAAATTATGGGTCATTCATTTGTAATCACTTAACTTAGTTTCTTAGAGGTGAAGAAACCAAAATTTTGGTGATGGAGCAGAAGAAAAATATAGAAATTGTTTACATCTATTATATCATGATACGATTTGATTATGGTAAACACAAATAACATTGAGCTTAAATATTTAATTTTAGCGATTACCCATGTAGATACAACTTATTTGTCATTCATTTATAGTCTTTTAACTCTGTGGCTTAGTGACGAAGAAACATGAAATTTGGTGATGGAGAAGAAACATATTGAATATATTTACATCTAATTTACCATAATTCAATGTGAAAATGGGAAATATCAATAAATTTTAGCTTTATTATTTGTTTTAATTATTACCTATTTTATAAAAAATATATGTCATGGATTATAGTCTTTTAACTTTTGTTTTAGTGGGGGAAAACCTAAATTTTTTTTGATGGAGTAGAAGAATAAAATATAATTAATTTTTTACATCTATTATAGTGTATTATGTTTTTTTTAGTGATAAAAAAACCTAAAACTTTGGGACGGTGAAGAAAAATATTGAATATTTTTAGTTGTAATATACCATAGCTCAGTGTGAATACGATGAGTATAAATAATATGGAGGTTGGTTATTTTATTTTAACTGTTATGCATATGTATAAATTATGGGTCATTCATTTGTAGTCTCTTAACTTAGTTTCTTTGAGGTGAAGAAACCAAAATTTGGGTGATGGGGCAGAAGAAAAATATAAAAATTGTTTACATCTATTATATCATGATACGATTTGATTATGGTAAACACAAATAACATTGACCTAAAATATTTAATGGGTAATGCTAACTTGTGCCCTAGGGGAACATGTTAAGAACTAAATGTAGAAATGTTTTCTTGGAACTTGTGTATTATTTTTATCAAAACTTTATAATTACTTCTTTTATAACTTTTTCCAATACAAATTTTCTATTTATGGAATTCTTAAAATGTGCCCTTAGGGCACAAGTTAGCATTACCCATATTTAATTTTAGTGATTACCCGTGTAGATATAATTTAATTATCATTCATTTATAGTTTTTTAACTCTGTGGCTTAGTGACGAAGAAACATGAAATTTGGTGATGGAGAGGAAACATATTGAGTATATTTACATCAAATTTACCATAATTCAATGTGAAAATGGTAAATATCGATAAAGTTTAGCTTGATTATTTGTTTTAATTATTACGTATTTTATAAAAACTATATGTCATGGATTATAGTCTTTTAACTTTTGTTTTAGTGGGGAAAAACCTATAATTTTGTGATGGAGTAGAAGAATAAAATATAATTAATTTTTTACATCTATTAAGTGTATTAAGTTTTTTTTAGTAATAAAAAAACATGAAACTTTGGGATGGTGAAGAAAAATATTGATATTTTTAGTTGTAATATACCATAGGTCAGTGTGAATACGATGAATATAAACAATATTGAGATTGATTATTTTATTTTAATTGTTATGCATATGTATAAATTATGGGTCATTCTTTTGTAGTCACATAACTTAGTTTCTTAGAGGTGAAGAAACCAAAATTTTGGTGATGGAGCAGAAGAAAAATATAGAAATTGTTTACATCTATTATATCATGATACAATTTGATTATGGTAAACACAAATAACATTGAGCTTAAATATTTAATTTTAGTGATTACCCATGTATATACAACTTATTTGTCATTCATTTATAGTCTTTTAACTCTGTGGCTTAGTGACGAAGATACACGAAATTTGGTGATGGAGAGGAAACATATTGAATATATTTACATCTAATTTACCATAATTCAATGTGAAAATGGTAAATATCAATAAATTTTAACTTGATTAGATGTCTTAATTATTACCTATTTTATAAAAAATATATGTCATGGATTATAGTCTTTTAACTTTTGTTTTAGTGGGGAAAAACCTAAAATTTTGTGATGGAGTAGAAGAATAAAATATAATTACTTTTTTACATCTATTATAGTGTATTATGTTTTTTTTAGTGATAAAAAAACCTAAAAGTTTGGGATGGTGAAGAAAAATATTGAATAATTTTAGTTGTAATATACCATAGGTTAGTGTGAATACGATGAATATAAATAATAAGGAAATTTGTTATTTTATATTAATTATAATTCATATGTATAAATTATAGGTCGTTCATTTGAAGTCTCTTAACTTAGTTTCTTTGAGGTGAAGAAACCATAAGTTTGGTGATAGAGAAGAAGAAAAATATAGATATTCTTTACATCTATTATACCATAATACAATGTGATAGTGGTTAATACAATTAACTTTGAAATTGAATATTTAATTTTAGTGATTACCCGTGTAGATATAATTTATTTGTCATTCATTTATAGTCTTTTAACTCGGTGGCTTAGTGACGAAGAAACACGAAATTTGGCGATGGAGAGGAAACATATTGAGTATATTTACATCTATTTTACCATAATTCAATGTGAAAATGGTAAATATGAATAAGTTTTAGCTTGATTATTTGTTTTAATTATTACCTATTTTATAAAAATTAGATGTCATGGGTTATAGTCTTTTAACTTTTTTTTAGTGGGGAAAAACCTAACATTTTTTGATGGAGTATAAAAATGAAATATAATTAATCTTTTTACATCTACTATAGTGTATTATGATTTTTGCTTAGTGACAAAAAAACCTAAAACTTTAGGATGGTGAAGAAAAATATTGAATATTTTTAGATGTAATATACCATAAGTCAATCTGAATACGATGAATCTAAACAATATTGAGCTTGATTATTTAATTTTAATTGTTATGCATGTGTATAAATTATGGGTCATTCATTTGTAGTCTCTTAACTTAGTTTCTTAGAGGCGAAGAAACCAAAAGTTTGTGATAGTCTTTTAACTTTTGTATAAATTATGGATTATAGTCTTTTAACTTTTGTTTTAGTGGGGAAAAACCTAAAATTTTGTGATGGAGTAGAAGAATAAAATATAATTAATTTTTAACATCTATTATAGTTTATTATGTTTTTTTTAGTGATAAAAAAACCTAAAACTTTGGGATGGCGAAGAAAAATATTGATATTTTTAGTTGTAATATACCATAGGTCAGTGTGAATACGATGAATATAAACAATATTGAGATTGATTATTTTATTTTAATTGTTATGCATATGTATAAATTATGGGTCATTCATTTGTAATCACTTAACTTAGTTTCTTAGAGGTGAAGAAACCAAAATTTTGGTGATGGAGCAGAAGAAAAATATAGAAATTGTTTACATCTATTATATCATGATACGATTTGATTATGGTAAACACAAATAACATTGAGCTTAAATATTTAATTTTAGCGATTACCCATGTAGATACAACTTATTTGTCATTCATTTATAGTCTTTTAACTCTGTGGCTTAGTGACGAAGAAACATGAAATTTGGTGATGGAGAAGAAACATATTGAATATATTTACATCTAATTTACCATAATTCAATGTGAAAATGGGAAATATCAATAAATTTTAGCTTTATTATTTGTTTTAATTATTACCTATTTTATAAAAAATATATGTCATGGATTATAGTCTTTTAACTTTTGTTTTAGTGGGGGAAAACCTAAATTTTTTTTGATGGAGTAGAAGAATAAAATATAATTAATTTTTTACATCTATTATAGTGTATTATGTTTTTTTTAGTGATAAAAAAACCTAAAACTTTGGGACGGTGAAGAAAAATATTGAATATTTTTAGTTGTAATATACCATAGCTCAGTGTGAATACGATGAGTATAAATAATATGGAGGTTGGTTATTTTATTTTAACTGTTATGCATATGTATAAATTATGGGTCATTCATTTGTAGTCTCTTAACTTAGTTTCTTTGAGGTGAAGAAACCAAAATTTGGGTGATGGGGCAGAAGAAAAATATAAAAATTGTTTACATCTATTATATCATGATACGATTTGATTATGGTAAACACAAATAACATTGACCTAAAATATTTAATGGGTAATGCTAACTTGTGCCCTAGGGGAACATGTTAAGAACTAAATGTAGAAATGTTTTCTTGGAACTTGTGTATTATTTTTATCAAAACTTTATAATTACTTCTTTTATAACTTTTTCCAATACAAATTTTCTATTTATGGAATTCTTAAAATGTGCCCTTAGGGCACAAGTTAGCATTACCCATATTTAATTTTAGTGATTACCCGTGTAGATATAATTTAATTATCATTCATTTATAGTTTTTTAACTCTGTGGCTTAGTGACGAAGAAACATGAAATTTGGTGATGGAGAGGAAACATATTGAGTATATTTACATCAAATTTACCATAATTCAATGTGAAAATGGTAAATATCGATAAAGTTTAGCTTGATTATTTGTTTTAATTATTACCTATTTTATAAAAACTATATGTCATGGATTATAGTCTTTTAACTTTTGTTTTAGTGGGGAAAAACCTATAATTTTGTGATGGAGTAGAAGAATAAAATATAATTAATTTTTTACATCTATTAAGTGTATTAAGTTTTTTTTAGTAATAAAAAAACATGAAACTTTGGGATGGTGAAGAAAAATATTGATATTTTTAGTTGTAATATACCATAGGTCAGTGTGAATACGATGAATATAAACAATATTGAGATTGATTATTTTATTTTAATTGTTATGCATATGTATAAATTATGGGTCATTCTTTTGTAGTCACATAACTTAGTTTCTTAGAGGTGAAGAAACCAAAATTTTGGTGATGGAGCAGAAGAAAAATATAGAAATTGTTTACATCTATTATATCATGATACAATTTGATTATGGTAAACACAAATAACATTGAGCTTAAATATTTAATTTTAGTGATTACCCATGTATATACAACTTATTTGTCATTCATTTATAGTCTTTTAACTCTGTGGCTTAGTGACGAAGATACACGAAATTTGGTGATGGAGAGGAAACATGTTGAGTATATTTACATCTAATTTACCATAATTCAATGAGAAAATGGTAAATATCAATAAATTTTAGTTTGATTATTTGTTTTAATTATTACCTATTTTATAACAACTATATGTCATGGATTATAGTCTTTTAACTTTTGTTTTAGTGGGGAAAAACCTACAATTTTGTGATGGAGTAGAAGAATAAAATATAATTAATTTTTTACATCTATTATAGTGTATTATGTTTTTTTTAGTGATAAAAAAACCTAAAACTTTGGGATGGTGAAGAAAAATATTTATATTTTTAGTTCTAATATACCATAGGTCAGTGTGAATATGATGAATATAAACAATATTGAGACTAATTATTTTATTTTAATTGTTATGCATATGTATAAAATATGGGTCATTCATTTGTAGTCACTTAACTTAGTTTCTTAGAGGTGAAGAAACCAAAATTTTGGTGATGGAGCAGAAGAAAAATATAGAAATCGTTTACATCTATTATATCAAGATACGATTTGATTATGGTAAACACAAATAACATTGAGCTTAAATATTTAATTTTAGTGATTACCCATATAGATACAACTTATTTGTCATTCATTTATAGTCTTTTAACTATGTGGCTTAGTGACGAAGAAACATGAAATTTGGTGATGGAGAAAAAACATATTGAATTTATTTACATCTAATTTACCATAATTCAATATCAAAATGGTTAATATCAATAAATTTTAGCTTTATTATTTGTTTTAATTATTACCTATTTTATAAAAAATATATGTCAGGGATTATAGTCTTTTAACTTTTGTTTTAGTGGGGAAAAACATAAGAAATTTTGATGGAGTGGAAGACTAAAATATAATTAATTTTTTACATCTATTATAGTGTATTATGTTTTTTTTAGTGATAATAAAACCTAAACATTTGGGACGGTGAAGAAAAATATTTATTATTTTTAGTTGTAATATACCATAGCTCAGTGTGAATACGATGAATATAAATAATATGGAGGTGGGTTTTTTTATTTTAATTGTTATGTATATGTATAAATTATGGGTCATTAATTTGTAGTCTCTTAACTTAGTTTCTTTGAGGTGAAGAAACCAAAATTTGGGTGATGGAGCAGAAGAAAAAAAAAGAAATTGTTTACATCTATTATATCATGATACGATTTGATTATGGTGAATACAAATAACTTTGAGCTTAAATATTTAATATTAGTGATTAACCAGGTAGATATAATTTATTTGTCATTCATTCATAGTCTTGTAACTCTGTGGCTTAGTGACAAAGAAACATGAAATTTGGCGATGGAGAGGAAACATATTGAATATATTTACATCTAATTTACCATAATTCAATGTGGAAATGGTAAATATGAATAAATTTTAGCTTGATTATTAATTTTTATTATTACCTATTTTGTAAAAATTAGATGTCATGCATTATAGTCTTTTAACTTTTTTTAGTGGGGAAAAACCTAACATTTTTGGATGGAGTTCAAAAATCAAATATAATTAATTTGTTACATCTACTATAGTGTATTATGATTTTTGCTTAGTGACAAAAAAAAACCTAAAACTTTAGGATGGTGAAGAAAAATATTGAATATTTTTAGATGTAATATACCATAAGTCAATGTGAATACGATGAATCTAAACAATATTGAGCTTGATTTTTTTATTTTAATTGTTATGCATATGTATAAATTAGGAGTCATTCATTTGTAGTGTCTTAACTTAGTTTCTTAGAGGTGAAGAAACCATAAGTTTGGTGATGAAGAAGAAGAAAAATATAGATATTTTTTACATCTATTATACGATAATACAATGTGATTATGGTGAATACAAATAACTTTGAGATTGAATATTTAATTTTAGTTATTACCCGTATAGATATAATTTATTTGTCATTCATTTATAGTCTTTTAACTCTGTGACTTAGTGACAAAGAAACATGAAATTTGGTGATTGAGAGGAAACATATTGAATATATTTACATCTAATTTACCATAATTCAATGTGAAAATGGTAAATATCAATAAATTTTAACTTGATTAGATGTCTTAATTATTACCTATTTTATAAAAAATATATGTCATGGATTATAGTCTTTTAACTTTTGTTTTAGTGGGGAAAAACCTATAATTTTGTGATGGAGTAGAAGAATAAAATATAATTAATTTTTTACATCAATTAAGTGTATTAAGTTTTTTTTAGAAATAAAAAAACATGAAACTTTGGGATGGTGAAGAAAAATATTGATATTTTTAGTTGTAATATACCATAGATCAGTGTGAATACGATGAATATAAACAATATTGAGATTGATTATTTTATTTTAATTGTTATGCATATGTATAAATTATGGGTCATTCTTTTGTAGTCACATAACTTAGTTTCTTAGAGGTGAAGAAACCAAAATTTTAGTGATGGAGCAGAAGAAAAATATAGAAATTGTTTACATCTATTATATCATGATACAATTTGATTATGGTAAACACAAATAACATTGAGCTTAAATATTTAATTTTAGTGATTACCCATGTATATACAACTTATTTGTCATTCATTTATAGTCTTTTAACTCTGTGGCTTAGTGACGAAGATACACGAAATTTGGTGATGGAGAGGAAACATGTTGAGTATATTTACATCTAATTTACCATAATTCAATGAGAAAATGGTAAATATCAATAAATTTTAGTTTGATTATTTGTTTTAATTATTACCTATTTTATAACAACTATATGTCATGGATTATAGTCTTTTAACTTTTGTTTTAGTGGGGAAAAACCTACAATTTTGTGATGGAGTAGAAGAATAAAATATAATTAATTTTTTACATCTATTATAGTGTATTATGTTTTTTTTAGTGATAAAAAAACCTAAAACTTTTGGATGGTGAAGAAAAATATTTATATTTTTAGTTCTAATATACCATAGGTCAGTGTGAATATGATGAATATAAACAATATTGAGACTAATTATTTTATTTTAATTGTTATGCATATGTATAAAATATGGGTCATTCATTTGTAGTCACTTAACTTAGTTTCTTAGAGGTGAAGAAACCAAAATTTTGGTGATGGAGCAGAAGAAAAATATAGAAATCGTTTACATCTATTATATCAAGATACGATTTGATTATGGTAAACACAAATAACATTGAGCTTAAATATTTAATTTTAGTGATTACCCATATAGATACAACTTATTTGTCATTCATTTATAGTCTTTTAACTATGTGGCTTAGTGAAGAAGAAACATGAAATTTGGTGATGGAGAAAAAACATATTGAATATATTTACATCTAATTTACCATAATTCAATATCAAAATGGTTAATATCAATAAATTTTAGCTTTATTATTTGTTTTAATTATTACCTATTTTATAAAAAATATATGTCAGGGATTATAGTCTTTTAACTTTTGTTTTAGTGGGGAAAAACATAAGAAATTTTGATGGAGTGGAAGACTAAAATATAATTAATTTTTTACATCTATTATAGTGTATTATGTTTTTTTTAGTGATAATAAAACCTAAACATTTGGGACGGTGAAGAAAAATATTTATTATTTTTAGTTGTAATATACCATAGCTCAGTGTGAATACGATGAATATAAATAATATGGAGGTGGGTTTTTTTATTTTAATTGTTATGTATATGTATAAATTATGGGTCATTAATTTGTAGTCTCTTAACTTAGTTTCTTTGAGGTGAAGAAACCAAAATTTGGGTGATGGAGCAGAAGAAAAAAAAAAGAAATTGTTTACATCTATTATATCATGATACGATTTGATTATGGTGAATACAAATAACTTTGAGCTTAAATATTTAATATTAGTGATTAACCAGGTAGATATAATTTATTTGTCATTCATTCATAGTCTTGTAACTCTGTGGCTTAGTGACAAAGAAACATGAAATTTGGCGATGGAGAGGAAACATATTGAATATATTTACATCTAATTTACCATAATTCAATGTGGAAATGGTAAATATGAATAAATTTTAGCTTGATTATTAATTTTTATTATTACCTATTTTGTAAAAATTAGATGTCATGCATTATAGTCTTTTAACTTTTTTTAGTGGGGAAAAACCTAACATTTTTGGATGGAGTTCAAAAATCAAATATAATTAATTTGTTACATCTACTATAGTGTATTATGATTTTTGCTTAGTGACAAAAAAAACCTAAAACTTTAGGATGGTGAAGAAAAATATTGAATATTTTTAGATGTAATATACCATAAGTCAATGTGAATACGATGAATCTAAACAATATTGAGCTTGATTTTTTTATTTTAATTGTTATGCATATGTATAAATTATGAGTCATTCATTTGTAGTGTCTTAACTTAGTTTCTTAGAGGTGAAGAAACCATAAGTTTGGTGATGAAGAAGAAGAAAAATATAGATATTTTTTACATCTATTATACGATAATACAATGTGATTATGGTGAATACAAATAACTTTGAGATTGAATATTTAATTTTAGTTATTACCCGTATAGATATAATTTATTTGTCATTCATTTATAGTCTTTTAACTCTGTGACTTAGTGACAAAGAAACATGAAATTTGGTGATTGAGAGGAAACATATTGAATATATTTACATCTAATTTACCATAATTCAATGTGAAAATGGTAAATATCAATAAATTTTAACTTGATTAGATGTCTTAATTATTACCTATTTTATAAAAAATATATGTCATGGATTATAGTCTTTTAACTTTTGTTTTAGTGGGGAAAAACCTATAATTTTGTGATGGAGTAGAAGAATAAAATATAATTAATTTTTTACATCTATTAAGTGTATTAAGTTTTTTTTAGAAATAAAAAAACATGAAACTTTGGGATGGTGAAGAAAAATATTGATATTTTTAGTTGTAATATACCATAGATCAGTGTGAATACGATGAATATAAACAATATTGAGATTGATTATTTTATTTTAATTGTTATGCATAAGTATAAATTATGGGTCATTCTTTTGTAGTCCCATAACTTAGTTTCTTAGAGGTGAAGAAACCAAAATTTTGGTGATGGAGCAGAAGAAAAATATAGAAATTGTTTACATCTATTATATCATGATACAATTTGATTATGGTAAACACAAATAACATTGAGCTTAAATATTTAATTTTAGTGATTACCCATGTATATACAACTTATTTGTCATTCATTTATAGTCTTTTAACTCTGTGGCTTAGTGACGAAGATACACGAAATTTGGTGATGGAGAGGAAACATGTTGAGTATATTTACATCTAATTTACCATAATTCAATGAGAAAATGGTAAATATCAATAAATTTTAGTTTGATTATTTGTTTTAATTATTACCTATTTTATAACAACTATATGTCATGGATTATAGTCTTTTAACTTTTGTTTTAGTGGGGAAAAACCTACAATTTTGTGATGGAGTAGAAGAATAAAATATAATTAATTTTTTACATCTATTATAGTGTATTATGTTTTTTTTAGTGATAAAAAAACCTAAAACTTTGGGATGGTGAAGAAAAATATTTATATTTTTAGTTCTAATATACCATAGGTCAGTGTGAATATGATGAATATAAACAATATTGAGACTAATTATTTTATTTTAATTGTTATGCATATGTATAAAATATGGGTCATTCATTTGTAGTCACTTAACTTAGTTTCTTAGAGGTGAAGAAACCAAAATTTTGGTGATGGAGCAGAAGAAAAATATAGAAATTATTTACATCTATTATATCAAGATACGATTTGATTATGGTAAACACAAATAACATTGAGCTTAAATATTTAATTTTAGTGATTACCCATATAGATACAACTTATTTGTCATTCATTTATAGTCTTTTAACTATGTGGCTTAGTGACGAAGAAACATGAAATTTGGTGATGGAGAAAAAACATATTGAATATATTTACATCTAATTTACCATAATTCAATATCAAAATGGTTAATATCAATAAATTTTAGCTTTATTATTTGTTTTAATTATTACCTATTTTATAAAAAATATATGTCAGGGATTATAGTCTTTTAACTTTTGTTTTAGTGGGGAAAAACATAAGAAATTTTGATGGAGTGGAAGACTAAAATATAATTAATTTTTTACATCTATTATAGTGTATTATGTTTTTTTTAGTGATAATAAAACCTAAACATTTGGGACGGTGAAGAAAAATATTTATTATTTTTAGTTGTAATATACCATAGCTCAGTGTGAATACGATGAATATAAATAATATGGAGGTGGGTTTTTTTATTTTAATTGTTATGTATATGTATAAATTATGGGTCATTAATTTGTAATCTCTTAACTTAGTTTCTTTGAGGTGAAGAAACCAAAATTTGGGTGATGGAGCAGAAGAAAAAAAAAGAAATTGTTTACATCTATTATATCATGATACGATTTGATTATGGTGAATACAAATAACTTTGAGCTTAAATATTTAATATTAGTGATTAACCAGGTAGATATAATTTATTTGTCATTCATTCATAGTCTTGTAACTCTGTGGCTTAGTGACAAAGAAACATGAAATTTGGCGATGGAGAGGAAACATATTGAATATATTTACATCTAATTTACCATAATTCAATGTGGAAATGGTAAATATGAATAAATTTTAGCTTGATTATTAATTTTTATTATTACCTATTTTGTAAAAATTAGATGTCATGCATTATAGTCTTTTAACTTTTTTTAGTGGGGAAAAACCTAACATTTTTGGATGGAGTTCAAAAATCAAATATAATTAATTTGTTACATCTACTATAGTGTATTATGATTTTTGCTTAGTGACAAAAAAAACCTAAAACTTTAGGATGGTGAAGAAAAATATTGAATATTTTTAGATGTAATATACCATAAGTCAATGTGAATACGATGAATCTAAACAATATTGAGCTTGATTTTTTTATTTTAATTGTTATGCATATGTATAAATTATGAGTCATTCATTTGTAGTGTCTTAACTTAGTTTCTTAGAGGTGAAGAAACCATAAGTTTGGTGATGAAGAAGAAGAAAAATATAGATATTTTTTACATCTATTATACGATAATACAATGTGATTATGGTGAATACAAATAACTTTGAGATTGAATATTTAATTTTAGTTATTACCCGTATAGATATAATTTATTTGTCATTCATTTATAGTCTTTTAACTCTGTGACTTAGTGACAAAGAAACATGAAATTTGGTGATTGAGAGGAAACATATTGAATATATTTACATCTAATTTACCATAATTCAATGTGAAAATGGTAAATATCAATAAATTTTAACTTGATTAGATGTCTTAATTATTACCTATTTTATAAAAAATATATGTCATGGATTATAGTCTTTTAACTTTTGTTTTAGTGGGGAAAAACCTATAATTTTGTGATGGAGTAGAAGAATAAAATATAATTAATTTTTTACATCTATTAAGTGTATTAAGTTTTTTTTAGTAATAAAAAAACATGAAACTTTGGGATGGTGAAGAAAAATATTGATATTTTTAGTTGTAATATACCATAGATCAGTGTGAATACGATGAATATAAACAATATTGAGATTGATTATTTTATTTTAATTGTTATGCATATGTATAAATTATGGGTCATTCTTTTGTAGTCACATAACTTAGTTTCTTAGAGGTGAAGAAACCAAAATTTTGGTGATGGAGCAGAAGAAAAATATAGAAATTGTTTACATCTATTATATCATGATACAATTTGATTATGGTAAACACAAATAACATTGAGCTTAAATATTTAATTTTAGTGATTACCCATGTATATACAACTTATTTGTCATTCATTTATAGTCTTTTAACTCTGTGGCTTAGTGACGAAGATACACGAAATTTGGTGATGGAGAGGAAACATGTTGAGTATATTTACATCTAATTTACCATAATTCAATGAGAAAATGGTAAATATCAATAAATTTTAGTTTGATTATTTGTTTTAATTATTACCTATTTTATAACAACTATATGTCATGGATTATAGTCTTTTAACTTTTGTTTTAGTGGGGAAAAACCTACAATTTTGTGATGGAGTAGAAGAATAAAATATAATTAATTTTTTACATCTATTATAGTGTATTATGTTTTTTTTAGTGATAAAAAAACCTAAAACTTTGGGATGGTGAAGAAAAATATTTATATTTTTAGTTCTAATATACCATAGGTCAGTGTGAATATGATGAATATAAACAATATTGAGACTAATTATTTTATTTTAATTGTTATGCATATGTATAAAATATGGGTCATTCATTTGTAGTCACTTAACTTAGTTTCTTAGAGGTGAAGAAACCAAAATTTTGGTGATGGAGCAAAAGAAAAATATAGAAATTGTTTACATCTATTATATCAAGATACGATTTGATTATGGTAAACACAAATAACATTGAGCTTAAATATTTAATTTTAGTGATTACCCATATAGATACAACTTATTTGTCATTCATTTATAGTCTTTTAACTATGTGGCTTAGTGACGAAGAAACATGAAATTTGGTGATGGAGAAAAAACATATTGAATATATTTACATCTAATTTACCATAATTCAATATCAAAATGGTTAATATCAATAAATTTTAGCTTTATTATTTGTTTTAATTATTACCTATTTTATAAAAAATATATGTCAGGGATTATAGTCTTTTAACTTTTGTTTTAGTGGGGAAAAACATAAGAAATTTTGATGGAGTGGAAGACTAAAATATAATTAATTTTTTACATCTATTATAGTGTATTATGTTTTTTTTAGTGATAATAAAACCTAAACATTTGGGACGGTGAAGAAAAATATTTATTATTTTTAGTTGTAATATACCATAGCTCAGTGTGAATACGATGAATATAAATAATATGGAGGTGGGTTTTTTTATTTTAATTGTTATGTATATGTATAAATTATGGGTCATTAATTTGTAGTCTCTTAACTTAGTTTCTTTGAGGTGAAGAAACCAAAATTTGGGTGATGGAGCAGAAGAAAAAAAAAGAAATTGTTTACATCTATTATATCATGATACGATTTGATTATGGTGAATACAAATAACTTTGAGCTTAAATATTTAATATTAGTGATTAACCAGGTAGATATAATTTATTTGTCATTCATTCATAGTCTTGTAACTCTGTGGCTTAGTGACAAAGAAACATGAAATTTGGCGATGGAGAGGAAACATATTGAATATATTTACATCTAATTTACCATAATTCAATGTGGAAATGGTAAATATGAATAAATTTTAGCTTGATTATTAATTTTTATTATTACCTATTTTGTAAAAATTAGATGTCATGCATTATAGTCTTTTAACTTTTTTTAGTGGGGAAAAACCTAACATTTTTGGATGGAGTTCAAAAATCAAATATAATTAATTTGTTACATCTACTATAGTGTATTATGATTTTTGCTTAGTGACAAAAAAAACCTAAAACTTTAGGATGGTGAAGAAAAATATTGAATATTTTTAGATGTAATATACCATAAGTCAATGTGAATACGATGAATCTAAACAATATTGAGCTTGATTTTTTTATTTTAATTGTTATGCATATGTATAAATTATGAGTCATTCATTTGTAGTGTCTTAACTTAGTTTCTTAGAGGTGAAGAAACCATAAGTTTGGTGATGAAGAAGAAGAAAAATATAGATATTTTTTACATCTATTATACGATAATACAATGTGATTATGGTGAATACAAATAACTTTGAGATTGAATATTTAATTTTAGTTATTACCCGTATAGATATAATTTATTTGTCATTCATTTATAGTCTTTTAACTCTGTGACTTAGTGACAAAGAAACATGAAATTTGGTGATTGAGAGGAAACATATTGAATATATTTACATCTAATTTACCATAATTCAATGTGAAAATGGTAAATATCAATAAATTTTAACTTGATTAGATGTCTTAATTATTACCTATTTTATAAAAAATATATGTCATGGATTATAGTCTTTTAACTTTTGTTTTAGTGGGGAAAAACCTAAAATTTTGTGATGGAGTAGAAGAATAAAATATAATTACTTTTTTACATCTATTATAGTGTATTATGTTTTTTTTAGTGATAAAAAAACCTAAAAGTTTGGGATGGTGAAGAAAAATATTGAATAATTTTAGTTGTAATATACCATAGGTTAGTGTGAATACGATGAATATAAATAATAAGGAAATTTGTTATTTTATATTAGTTATAATTCATATGTATAAATTATAGGTCATTCATTTGAAGTCTCTTAACTTAGTTTCTTTGAGGTGAAGAAACCAAAATTTGGGTGATGGAGCAGAAGAAAAATATAGAAATTGTTTAAATCTGTTATATCATGATACGATTTGAATATGGTAAACACAAATAACATTGAGCTTAAATATTTAATTTTAGTGACTACCCATGTAGATATAATTTATTTGTTTTTCATTTATAGTCTTTTAACTCTGTGGCTTAGTGACGAATAAACATGAAATTTGGTGATGGAGAAGAAACATATTGAATATATTTACATCAAAGTTACCATAATTCAATGTGAAAATGGTAAATATCAATAAATTTTAGCTTGATCATTTATTTTAATTATTACCGATTTTATAAAAAATATATGTCATGGATTATAGTCTTTTAACTTTTTTTAGTGGGGAAAAACCTAAAATTTTGTGACGGAGTAGAAGAATAAAATATAATTAATTCTTTACATCTACTATAGTGTATTATGTTTTTTTCTTAGTGATAAAAAAACCTATACTTTGGGATGGTGAAAAAAATATTAAATATTTTTAGATGTAATATACCATAAGTCAATGTGAATATGATGAATATAAACAATATTGATCTTGATTATTTTATTTTAATTGTTATGCATATGTATAATTTATGGGTCATTTATTTGTAGTCACTTAACTTAGTGACTTAGAGGTAAAGAAACCAAAATTTTGGCGATGGAGCAAAAGAAAAATATAGAAATTATTTACATCTATTAAATCATGATACGATTTGATTATGGTAAACACAAATAACATTGAGCTTAAATACGTAATTTTAGTGATTACCCATGTAGATAAAATTTATTTGTCATTCATTTATAGTCTTTTAACTCTGTGACTTAGTGACTAAGAAACATGAAATTTGGTGATGGAGAAGAAACATATTGAATATATTTACATCTAATTTACCAAAATTCAATGTGAAAATGGTAAATATCAATAAATTTTAGCTTGATTATTTAATTTAATTATTACCTATTTTATAAAAAATATGTCATGGATTATAGTCTTTTAACTTTTGTTTTAGTGGGGAAAAATCTAAAAAAATTTGATGGAATAGAAAAATAAAATATAAGTAATTTTTTACATCTACTATAGTTTATTATGATTTTTTCTTAGTGACAAAAAAACCTAAAACTTTAGGACGGTGAAGAAAAATATTGAATATTTTTAGATGTAATATATTATATGTCAATGTGAATACGATGAATCTAAACAATATTGAGCTTAATTATTTTATTTTAATTTTATGCATATGTATAAATTATGGGTCATTTATTTGTAGTCTCTTAACTTAGTTTCTTAGAGGTGAAGAAAATAAATTTTGGTGATGGAGCAGAAGAAAAATATAGAAATTGTTTACATCTATTATATCATAATACAATTTGATTATGGTAAACACAAATAACATTGAACTTAAATACTTAATTTTAGTGATTACCCATGTAGATATAATTTATTTGTCATTCATTTATAGTCTTTTAACTATGTGGCTTAGTGACGAAGAAACATGAAATTTGGTGATGGAGAAGAAACATATTGAATATATTTCCATCTAATTTACCATAATTCAAATTTCAAAATGGTAAATGTCAATAAAATTTAGCTTGATTATTTGTTTTAATTATTCCCTATTTTATAAAAATTAGATGTCATGGGTTATAGTCTTTTAACTTTTTTTTAGTGTGGAAAAACCTAAAATTTGTTGATGGAGTAGAAAAATAAAATATTATTAATTTTTTACATCTACTATAGTGTATTATGTTTTTTTCCTAGTGATAAAAAAACCTAAAACTTTAGGACGATGAAGAAAAATATTGAATATTTTTAGATGTAATATACCATATGTCTATGTGAATACGATGAATATAAATAATATTGAGCATGATTATTTTATTTTAATTGTTATGGATATTTGTAGTCTCTTAACTTAGTTTCTTAGAGGGGAAGAACAGAGATTTTGGTGATGGAGCAGAAAAAAAATATAGAAATTTTTTGCATCTATTATATCTTAATACAATTTGATTATGGTAAACTCAAATAACGTTGAGCTTAAATATTTAATTTTAGTGATTACCTATGAAGATATAATTTATTTCTCATTCATTTGTAGTCTTTTAACTTTGTGGCTTAGTGACGAAGAAACATGAAATTTGGTAATGGAGAAGAAACATATTGAATATATTTACATTTAATTTACCATAATTCAAATCTGAAAATGGTAAATGTCAATAAAATTTAGCTTGATTATTTATTTTAATTATTACCAATTTTATTAAAAATATGTGTCATGGATTATAGTCTTTTAACTTTTTTTTAGTGTGGAAAAACCTAAAATTTATTGATGGAGTAGAAAAACAAAATATTATTACTTTTTTACATCTACTATAGTGTATTATGTTTTTTTCTTAGTGATAAAAAAACCTAAAACTTTGGGATGGTGAAGAAAAATATTGAATATTTTTAGATGTAATATAGCTTAAGTCTATGTGAATACGATGAATATAAACAATGTTGAGCATGATTATTTTATTTTAATTGTTATGGATATTTGTAGTATCTTAACTTAGTTTCTTAGAGGTGAAGAACAAAGATTTTGGTGATGTAGCAGAAGAAAAATAATGAAATTTTTTGCATCTATTATATCTTAATACAATTTGATTATGGTAAACACAAATAACATTGAGCTTAAATATTTAATTTTTGTGATTACCCATGAAGATATAATTTATTTCTCATTCATTTGTAGTCTTTTAACTTTGTGACTTAGTGACGAAGAAACATGAAATTTGGTAATGGAGAAGAAACATATTGAATATATTTACCTCTAATTTACCATAATTCAAATTTGAAAATGGTAAATGGCAATAAAGTTTAGCTTGATTATTTATTTTAATTACTACCAATTTTATTTAAAACATGTGTCATAGATTATAGTCTTTTAACTTTTTTTTTAGTGTGGAAAAACCTAAAATTTGTTGATGGAGTAGAAAAATAAAATATTATTAATTTTTTACATCTACTATAGTGTATTATGTTTTTTTCTTAGTGATAAAAAAACCTAAAACTTTAGGACAATGAAGAAAAATATTGAATATTTTTAGATATAATATACCATATGTCTATGTGAATACGATGAATATAAACAATATTGAGCATGATTATTTTCTTTTAATTGTTATGGATATTTGCAGTCTCTTAACTTAGTTTCTTAGAGGTGAAGAACGGAGATTTTGGTGATGGAGCAGAAGAAAAATATAGAAATTTTTTACATCTATTATATCTTAATATAATTTTATTATGGTAAACACAAATAACATTGAGCTTAAATATTTAATTTTAGTGATTACCCGTGTAGATATAATTTATTTCTCATTCATTTGTAGTCTTTTAACTTTGTGGCTTAGTGACGAAGAAACATGAAATTTGGTAATGGAGAAAAAACATTTTGAATAAATTTACATCTAATTTACCATAATTCAAATTTGAAAATGGTAAATGTCAATAAAATTTAGCTTGATTATTTATTTTAATTATTACCAATTTTATTAAAAATATGTGTCATGGATTATAGTCTTTTAACTTTTATTTTAGTGTGGAAAAACCTAAAATTTGTTGATGGAGTAGAAAAATAAAATATTATTAATTTTTTACATCTTCTATAGTGTATTATGATTTTTGCTTATTGACAAAAAAACGTAAAACTTTAGGAAGGTAAAGAAAAATATTGAAAATTTTTAGATGTAATATACCATAAGTCAATCTGAATACGATGAATCTAAACAATATTGAGCTTGATTATTTTATTTTAATTGTTATGCATATGTATAAATTATGGGTCCTTCATTTGCAGTCTCTTAACTTAGTTTCTTAGAGGTGAAGAAACCATATGTTTGGTGATGGAGAAGAAGAAAAATATAGATATTCTTTACATCTATTATACCATAATACAATGTGATAATGGTGAATACAATTAACTAAGAGATTGAATATTTAATTTTAGTGATTACCCGTGTAGATATAATTGATTTGTCATTCATTTATAGTCTTTTAACTCTGTGGCTTAGTGACAAAGAAACATGAAATTTGGCGATGGAGAGAAAACATATTGAATATATTTACATCTAATTTACCATAATTCAATGTGAAAATGGTAAATATGAATAAATTTTAGCTTGATTATTTGTTTTAATTATTATCTATTTTATAAAAATTAGATGTTATGGGTTATAGTCATTTAACTTTTTTTTAGTGGGGAAAAACCTAACATTTTTTGATGGAGTATAAAAATAAAATATAATTAATTTTTTACATCTACTATAGTGTATTATGATTTTTGCTTAGTGACAAAAAAACCTAAAACTTTAGGATGGTGAAGAAAAATATTGAATATTTTTAGATGTAATATACCATAAGTCAATGTGAATACGATGAATCTAAACAATATTGAGCTTAATTATTTTATTTTAATTGTTATGCATATGTATAAATTATGGGTCATTCATTTGTAATCTCTTAAGTTAGTTTCTTATAGGTGAAGAAACCATAAGTTTAGTGATGGAGAAGAAGAAAAATATAGATATTCTTTACATATATTATACCATAATACAATGTGATAATGGTGAATACAATTAACTTTGAGATTGAATATTTAATTTTAGTGATTACCCGTGTAGATATAATTTATTTTTCATTCATTTATAGTCTTTTAACTCTGTGGCTTAGTGACGAAGAAACATGAAATTTGGCGATGGAGAGAAAACATATTGAATATATTTACATCTAATTTACCATAATTCAATGTGAAAATAATAAATATGAATAAATTTTAGCTTGATTATTTGTTTTAAATATTATCTATTTTATAAAAATTAGATGTCATGGGTTATAGTCTTTTAACTTTTTTTTATTGGGGAAAAACCTAACATTTTTTGATGGAGTATAAAAATAAAATATAATTAATTTTTTACATCTACTATAGTGTATTATGATTTTTGCTTAGTGACGAAAAAACCTAAAACTTTAGGATGGTGAAGAAAAATATTGAATATTTTTAGATGTAATATACCATTAGTCAATGTGAATACGATGAATCTAAACAATATTGAGCTTGATTATTTAATTTTAATTGTTATGCATATGTATAAATTATGGGTCCTTCATTTGCAGTCTCTTAACTTAGTTTCTTAGAGGTGAAGAAACCATATGTTTGGTGATGGAGAAGAAGAAAAATATAGATATTCTTTACATCTATTATACCATAATACAATGTGATAATGGTGAATACAATTAACTTTGAGATTGAATATTTAATTTTAGTGATTACCCGTGTAGATATAATTTATTTGTCATTCATTTATAGTCTTTTAACTCTATGGCTTAGTGACGAAGAAACATGAAATTTGGCGATGGAGAGAAAACATATTGAGTATATTTACATCTAATTTACCATAATTCAACGTGAAAATGGTAAATATGGATAAGTTTTAGCTTGATTTTTTGTTTTAATTATTACCTATTTTATAAAAATTAGATGTCATGGGTTATAATCTTTTAACTTTTTATTAGTGGGGAGAAACCTAACATTTTTTGATGGAGTATAAAAATAAAATATAATTATTTTTTTACATCTACTATAGTGTATTATGATTTTTGCTTAGTGACTAAAAAACCTAAAACATTAGGATGGTGAAGAAAAATATTCAATATTTTTAGATGTAATATACCATAAGTCAATGTGAATACGATGAATCTAAACATTATTGAGCTTGATTATTTAATTTTAATTGTTATGCATATGTATAAATTATGGGTCATTCATTTGCAGTCTCTTAACTTAGTTTCTTAGAGGTGAAGAAACCATAAGTTTGGTGATGGAGAAGAAGAAAAATATATATATTCCTTACATCTATTATACCATAATACAATGTGATTATGGTGAATACAATTAACTTTTTGGGATTGAATATTTAATTTTAGTGATTACCCGTGTAGATATAATTCATTTCTCATTCATTTATAGTCTTTTAACTTTGTGGTTTAGTGACGAAAAAACATGAAATTTGGTGATGGAGAGGAAACATATTGAGTAAATTTACATCTAATTTACCATAATTCAATGTGAAAATGGTAAATATCAATAAATTTTAGCTTGATTATTTGTTTTATTTATTACCTATTTTATAAAAACTATATGTCATGGATTATAGTCTTTTAACTTTTGTTTCAGTGGGGAAAAACCTAACATTTTTTGATGGAGTATAAAAATAAAATATAATTAATTTTTTACATCTACTGTAGTGTATTATGATTTTTGCTTAGTGACAAAAAAACCTAAAACTTTGGGACGGTGAAGAAAAATATTGAATATTTTTAGTTGTAATATACCATAGCTCAGTGTGAATACGATGAATATAAATAATATGGAGGTTGGTTATTTTATTTTAATTGTTATGCATATGTATAAATCATGGGTCATTAATTTGTAGTCTCTTAACTTAGTTTCTTTGAGGTGAAGAAACCAAAATTTAGGTGATGGAGCAGAAGAAAAATATAGAAATTGTTGACATCTATTATATCATGATACGATTTGATTATGGTAAACATAAATAACATTGAGCTTAAATATTTAATTTTAGTGATTACCCATGTAGATATAATTTATTTGTCATTCATTTATAGTCTTTTATCTCTGTGGCTTAGTGACGAAGAAACATGATATTTGACGATGGAGAGGAAACATATTGAATATATTTACATCTAATTTACCATAATTCAATGTGAAAAAGGTAAATATGAATAAGTTTTAGCTTGATTATTTGTTTTAATTATTACCTATTTTATAAAAATTAGATGTCATGGGTTATAGTCTTTTAACTTTTTTTTAGTGGGGAATAACCTAACATTTTTTGATGGAGTATAAAAATGAAATATAATTAATTTTTTACATCTAATATAGTGTATTATGATTTTTGCTTAGTGACAAAAAAACCTAAAACTTTAGTATGGTGAAAAAAATATTGAATATTTTTAGATGTAATATACCATAGGTCAATGTGAATACGATGAATCTAAACAATATTGAGCTTGATTATTTTATTTTAATTGTTATGCATATGTATAAATTATGGGTCATTCATTTGTAATCTCTTAAGTTAGTTTCTTAGACGTGAAGAAACCATAAGTTTGGTGATGGAGAAGAAGAAAAATATAGATATTCTTTACATCTATTATACCATATTACAATGTGATAATCGTGAATACAATTAACTTTGAGATTGAATATTTAATTTTAGTGATTACCCGTGTAGATATAATTTATTTGTCATTCATTTATAGTCTTTTAACTCTGTGGTTAAGTGACGAAGAAACATGAAATTTGGCGATGGAAAGGAAACATAGTGAATATATTTACATCTAATTTACCATAATTTAATGTGAAAATGGTAAATATGAATAAATTTTAGCTTGATTATTTGTTTTAATTATTATCTATTTTATAAAAATTAGATGTCATGGGTTATAGTATTTTAACTTTTTTTTAGTGGGGAAAAACCTAACATTTTTTGATGGAGTATAAAAATCAAATATAATTAATTTTTTACATCTACTATAGTGCATTATGATTTTTCCTTAGTGACAAAAAAAACCAAAAACTTTAGGATGGTGAAGAAAAATATTGAATATTTTTAGATGTAATATACCATAAGTCAATGTGAATACGATGAATCTAAACAATATTGAGCTTGATTATTTAATTTTAATTTTTATGCATATGTATAAATTATGGGTCATTCATTTGCAGTCTCTTAACTTAGTTTCTTAGAGGTGAAGAAACCATAAGTTTGGTGATGGAGAAGAAGAAAAATATAGATATTCTTTACATCTATTATACCATAATACAATGTGATTATGGTGAATACAATTAACTTTTTGGGATTGAATATTTAATTTTAGTGATTACCCGTGTAGATACAACTTATTTGTCATTCATTTATAGTCTTTTAACTCTGTGGCTTAGTGACGAAGAAACATGAAATTTGGTGATGGAGAAGAAACATATTGAATATATTTACATCTAATTTACCATAATTCAATGTGAAAATGGTAAATATCAATAAATTTTAGCTTTATTATTTGTTTTAATTATTACCTATTTTATAAAAAATATATGTCATGGATTATAGTCTTTTAACTTTTTATTAGTGGGGAAAAACCTAAAAAATTTTGATGGAGTAGAAGAATAATATATAATTAATTTTTTACATCTATTATAGTGTATTATGTTTTTTTAGTGATAAAAAAACCTAAAACTTTGGGACGGTGAAGAAAAATATTAAATATTTTTAGTTGTAATATACCATAGCTCAGTGTGAATACGATGAATATAAATAATATGGAGGTTGGTTATTTTATTTTAATTGTTATGCATATGTATAAATTATGGGTCATTCATTTGTAGTCTCTTAACTTAGTTTCTTTGAGGTGAAGAAACCAAAATTTAGGTGATGGAGCAGAAGAAAAATATAGAAATTGTTTACATCTATTTTATCATGATACCATTTGATTATGGTAAACATAAATAACATTGAGCTTAAATATTTAATTTTAGTGATTACCCATGTAGATATAATTTATTTGTCATTCATTTATAGTCTTTTATCTCTGTGGCTTAGTGACGAAGAAACATGATATTTGACGATGGAGAGGAAACATATTGAATATATTTACATCTAATTTACCATAATTCAATGTGAAAAAGGTAAATATGAATAATTTTTAGCTTAATTATTTGTTTTAATTATTAGCTATTTTATAAAAATTAGATGTCATGGGTTATAGTCTTTTAACTTTTTTTTAGTAGGGAAAAACCTAACATTTTTTGATGGAGTATAAAAATGAAATATAATTAATTTTTTACATCTACTATAGTGTATTATGATTTTTGCTTAGTGACAAAAAAACCTAAAACTTTAGGATGGTGAAGAAAAATATTGAATATTTTTAGATGTAATATACCATAAGTCAATGTGAATGCGATGAATCTAAACAATATTGAGCTTGATTATTTAATTTTAGTTGTTATGCATATGTATAAATTATGAGTCATTCATTTGTAGTCTCTTAACTTAGTTTCTTAGAGGTGAAGAAACCATAAGTTTGGTGATGGAGAAGAAGAAAAATATAGATATTCTTTACATTTATTATACCATAATACAATGTGATATTGGTGAATACAATTAACTTTGAGATTGAATATTTAATTTTAGTGATTACCAGTGTAGATATAATTTATTTGTCATTCATTTATAGTCTTTTAACTCTGTGGCTTAGTCACGAAGAAACATGAAATTTGGTGATGGAGAGGAAACATATTGAGTAAATTTACATCTAATTTACCATAATTCAATGTGAAAATGGTAAATATGAATAAGTTTTAGCTTGATTATTTGTTTTAATTAATACCTATTTTATAAAAATTAGATGTCATGGGTTATAGTCTTTTAACTTTTTTTTAGTGGGGAAAAACCAAACATTTTTTGATGGAGTATAAAAATGAAATATAATTAATTTTTTACATCTACTATAGTGTATTATGATTTTTGCTTAGTGACCAAAAAACCTAAAACTTTAGGATGGTGAAGAAAAATATTGAATATTATTAGATGTAATATACCATAAGTCAATGTGAATACGATGAATCTAAACAATATTGAGCTTGATTATTTAATTTTAATTTTTATGCATATGTATAAATTATGGGTCATTCATTTGTAATCTCTTAAGTTAGTTTCTTAGAGGTGAAGAAACCATAAGTTTGGTGATGGAGAAGAAGAAAAATATAGATATTCTTTACATCTATTATACCATAATACAATGTGATAATGGTGAATACAATTAACTTTGAGATTGAATATTTAATTTTAGTGATTACCCGTGTAGATATAATTTATTTGTCATTCATTTATAGTCTTTTAACTCTGTGGCTTAGTGACGAAGAAACATGAAATTTGGTGATGGAGAGGAAACAATTGAGTAAATTTAAATCTAATTTACCATAATTCAATGTGAAAATGGTAATTATGAATAAGTTTTAGCTTGATTATTTGTTTTAATTAATACCTATTTTATAAAAATTAGATGTCATGGGTTATAGTCTTTTAACTTTTTTTTTAGTGGGGAAAAACCTAACATTTTTTTATGGAGTATAAAAATTAAATATAATTAATTTTTTACATCTACTATAGTGTATTATGATTTTTGCTTAGTGACAAAAAAACCTAAAACTTTAGGATGGTGAAGAAAAATATTGAATATTTTTAGATGTAATATACCATAAGTCAATGTGAATACGATGAATCTAAACAATATTGAGCTTGATTATTTTATTTTAATTGTTATGAATATTTATAAATTATGGGTCATTCATTTGTAATCTCTTAAGTTAGTTTCTTAGAGGTTAAGAAACCATAAGTTTGGGGATAGAGAAGAAGAAAAATATAGATATTCTTTACATCTATTATACCATAATACAATGTAATAGTGGTGAATACAATTAACTTTGAAATTGAATATTTAATTTTAGTGATTACCCGTGTAGATATAATTTATTTGTCATTCATTTATAGTCTTTTAACTCTGTGGCTTAGTGACGAAGAAACATGAAATTTGGCGATGGAGAGGAAACATATTGAGTATACTTACATCTAGTTTACCATAATTCAATGTGAAAATGGTAAATATGAATATGTTTTAACTTGATTATTTGTTTTAATTATTACCTATTTTATAAAAATTAGATGTCATGGGTTATAGTCTTTTAACTTTTTTTTAGTGGGGAAAAACCTAACATTTTTTGATGGAGTATAAAAATGAAATATAATTAATTTTTTACATCTACTATAGTGTATTATGATTTTTGCTTAGTGACAAAAAAACCTAAAACTTTAGGATGGTGAAGAAAAATATTGAATATTTTTAGATGTAATATACCATAAGTCAATCTGAATACGATGAATCTAAACAATATTGAGCTTGATTATTTAATTTTAATTGTTATGCATGTGTATAAATTATGGGTCATTCATTTGTAGTCTCTTAACTTAGTTTCTTAGAGGTGAAGAAACCATAAGTTCGGTGATGGAGAAGAAGAAAAATATAGATATTCTTTACATCTATTATACCATATTACAATGTGATAATGGTGAATACAATTAACTTTGAGATTGAATATTTAATTGTAGTGATTACTCGTGTAGATATAATTTATTTGTCATTCATTTATAGTCTGTTAACTCTGTGGCTTAGTGACGAAGAAACACGAAATTTGGTGATGGAGAGGAAACATATTGAGTATATTTACATCTAATTTACCATAATTCAATGTGAAAATGGTAAATATCAATAAATTTTAGCTTGATTATTTGTTTTAATTATTACCTATTTTATAAAAACTATATGTCATGGATTATAGTCTTTTAACTTTTGTTTTAGTGGGGAAAAACCTAAAATTTTGTGATGGAGTAGAAGAATAAAATATAATTAATTTTTTACATCTATTATAGTGTATTATGTTTTTTTTAGTGATAAAAAAACCTAAAACAATGGGATGGCGAAGAAAAATATTGATATTTTTAGTTGTAATATACCATAGGTCAGTGTGAATACGATGAATATAAACAATATTGAGATTGATTATTTTATTTTAATTGTTATGCATATGTATAAGATATGGGTCATTCTTTTGTAATCACTTAACTTAGTTTCTTATAGGTGAAGAAACCAAAATTTGGGTGATGGAGCAGAAGAAAAATATAGAAATTGTTTACATCTATTATATCATGATACGATTTGATTATGGTAAACACAAATAACATTGAGCTAAAATATTTAATGGGTAATGCTAACTTGTGCCCTAGGGGCACATGTTAAGAACTAAATGTAGAAATGTTTTCTTGGAACTTGTGTATTATTTTTATCAAAAATTTATAATTAATTCTTTTATTACTTTTTCCAATACAAATTTTCTATTTACGGAATTCTTAAAATGTGCCCTTAGGGCACAAGTTAGCATTACCCATATTTAATTTTAGTGATTGCCCAAGTAGATGTAATTTATTTGTCATTCATTTATAGTCTTTTAACTCTGTGGCTTAGTGACGAAGAAACATGATATTTGGCGATGGAGAGGAAACATATTGAATATATTTACATCTAATTTACCATAATTCAATGTGAAAATGGTAAATATGAATACATTTTAGCTTGATTATTTGTTTTAATTATTATCTATTATATAAAAATTAGATGTCATGGGTTATAGTCTTTTAACTTTTTTTTACTGGGGAAAAACCTAACATTTTTTGATGGAGTATAAAAATAAAATATAATTAATTTTTTACATCTACTATAGTGTATTATGATTTTTGCTTAGTGACAAAAAAACCTAAAACTTTAGGATGGTGAAGAAAAATATTGAATATTTTTAGATGTAATATACCATAAGTCAATGTGAATACGATGAATCTAAACAATATTGAGCTTGATTATTTTATTTTAATTGTTATGCATATGTATAAATTATGGGTCATTCATTTATAGTCTCTTAAGTTAGTTTCTTAGAGGTGAATAAACCATAAGTTCGGTGATGGAGAAGAAGAAAAATATAGATATTCTTTACATCTATTATACCATATTACAATGTGATAATGGTGAATACAGTTAACTTTGAGATTGAATATTTAACTTTAGTGATTACCCGTGTAGATATAATTTATTTGTCATTCATTTATAATCTTTTAACTCTGTGGCTTAGTGACGAAGAAACATGATATTTGGCGATGGAGAGGAAACATATTGAATATATTTACATCTAATTTACCATAATTCAATGTGAAAATGGTAAATATGAATACATTTTAGCTTGATTATTTGTTTTAATTATTATCTATTATATAAAAATTAGATGTCATGGGTTATAGTCTTTTAACTTTTTTTTACTGGGGAAAAACCTAACATTTTTTGATGGAGTATAAAAATAAAATATAATTAATTTTTTACATCTACTATAGTGTATTATGATTTTTGCTTAGTGACAAAAAAACCTAAAACTTTAGGATGGTGAAGAAAAATATTGAATATTTTTAGATGTAATATACCATAAGTCAATGTGAATACGATGAATCTAAACAATATTGAGCTTGATTATTTTATTTTAATTGTTATGCATATGTATAAATTATGGGTCATTCATTTATAGTCTCTTAAGTTAGTTTCTTAGAGGTGAATAAACCATAAGTTCGGTGATGGAGAAGAAGAAAAATATAGATATTCTTTACATCTATTATACCATATTACAATGTGATAATGGTGAATACAGTTAACTTTGAGATTGAATATTTAACTTTAGTGATTACCCGTGTAGATATAATTTATTTGTCATTCATTTATAATCTTTTAACTCTGTGGCTTAGTGACGAAGAAACATGAAATTTGGTGATGGAGAGGAAACATATTGAGTAAATTTACATCTAATTTACCATAATTCAATGTGAAAATGGTAAATATGAATAAGTTTTAGCTTGATTATTTTCTTTAATTAATACCTATTTTATAAAAATTAGATTTCATGGGTTATAGTCTTTTAACTTTTTTTTAGTGGGGAAAAACCTAACATTTTTTTATGGAGTATGAAAATGAAATATAATTAATTTTTTACATCTACTATAGTGTATTATGATTTTTGCTTAGTGACAAAAAAATCTAAAACTTTAGGATGGTGAAGAAAAATATTGAATATTTTTAGATGTAATATACCATAAGTCAATGTGAATACGATGAATCTAAACAATATTGAGCTTGATTATTTTATTTTAATTGTAATGCATATGAATAAATTATGGGTCATTCATTTGTAATCTCTTAAGTTAGTTTCTTAGAGGTGACGAAACCATAAGTTTGGTGATAGAGAAGAAGAAAAATATAGATATTCTTTACATCTATTATACCATAATATAATGTGATAGTGGTGAATACAATTAACTTTGAAATTGAATATTTAATTTTAGTGATTACCCGTGTAGATATAATTTATTTGTCATTCATTTATAGTCTTTTAACTCTGTGGCTTAGTGACGAAGAAACATGAAATTTGGCGATGGAGAGGAAACATATTGAGTATATTTACATCTAATTTACCATAATTCAATGTGAAAATGGTAATTATGAATAAGTTTTAGCTTGATTATTTTCTTTAATTAATACCTATTTTATAAAAATTAGATTTCATGGGTTATAGTCTTTTAACTTTTTTTTAGTGGGGAAAAACCTAACATTTTTTTATGGAGTATAAAAATGAAATATAATTAATTTTTTACATCTACTATAGTGTATTATGATTTTTGCTTAGTGACAAAAAAATCTAAAACTTTAGGATGGTGAAGAAAAATATTGAATATTTTTAGATGTAATATACCATAAGTCAATGTGAATACGATGAATCTAAACAATATTGAGCTTGATTATTTTATTTTAATTGTAATGCATATGAATAAATTATGGGTCATTCATTTGTAATCTCTTAAGTTAGTTTCTTAGAGGTGAAGAAACCATAAGTTTGGGGATAGAGAAGAAGAAAAATATAGATATTCTTTACATCTATTATACCATAATACAATGTGATTGTGGTGAATACAATTAACTTTGAAATTGAATATTTAATTTTAGTGATTACCCGTGTAGATATAATTTATTTGTCATTCATTTATAGTCTTTTAACTCTGTGGCTTAGTGACGAAGAAACATGAAATTTGGCGATGGAGAGGAAACATATTGAGTATATTTACATCTAGTTTACCATAATTCAATGTGAAAATGGTAAATATGAATAAGTTTTAGCTTGATTATTTGTTTTAATTATTACCTATTTTATAAAAATTAGATGTCATGGGTTATAGTCTTTTAACTTTTTTTTAGTGGGGAAAAACCTAACATTTTTTGATGGAGTATAAAAATGAAATATAATTAATTTTTTACATCTACTATAGTGTATTATGATTTTTGCTTAGTGACAAAAAAACCTAAAACTTTAGGATGGTGAAGAAAAATATTGAATATTTTTAGATGTAATATACCATAAGTCAATGTGAATACGATGAATCTAAACAATATTGAGCTTGATTATTTTATTTTAATTGTTATGCATATGTATAAATTATGGGTCATTCATTTGTAATCTCTTAAGTTAGTTTCTTAGAGGTGAAGAAACCATAAGTTTGGGGATAGAGAAGAAGAAAAATATAGATATTCTTTACATCTATTATACCATAATACAATGTGATTGTGGTGAATACAATTAACTTTGAAATTGAATATTTAATTTTAGTGATTACCCGTGTAGATATAATTTATTTGTCATTCATTTATAGTCTTTTAACTCTGTGGCTTAGTGACGAAGAAACATGAAATTTGGCGATGGAGAGGAAACATATTGAGTATATTTACATCTAGTTTACCATAATTCAATGAGAAAATGGTAAATATGAATAAGTTTTAGCTTGATTATTTGTTTTAATTATTACCTATTTTATAAAAATTAGATGTCATGGGTTATAGTCTTTTCACTTTTTTTTAGTGGGGAAAATCCTAACATTTTTTGATGGAGTATAAAAATGAAATATATTTAATTTTTTACATCTACTATAGTGTATTATGATTTTTGCTTAGTGACAAAAAAACCTAAAACTTTAGGATGGTGAAGAAAAATATTGAATATTTTTAGATGTAATATACCATAAGTCAATCTGAATACGATGAATCTAAACAATATTGAGCTTGATTATTTAATTTTAATTGTTATGCATATGTATAAATTATGGGTCATTCATTTGTAGTCTCTTAACTTAGTTTCTTAGAGGTGAAGAAACCATAAGTTCGGTGATGGAGAAGAAGAAAAATATAGATATTCTTTACATCTATTATACCATATTACAATGTGATAATGGTGAATACAATTAACTTTGAGATTGAATACTTAATTGTAGTGATTACTCGTGTAGATATAATTTATTTGTCATTCATTTATAGTCTGTTAACTCTGTGGCTTAGTGACGAAGAAACACGAAATTTGGTGATGGAGAGGAAACATATTGAGTATATTTACATCTAATTTACCATAATTCAATGTGAAAATGGTAAATATCAATAAATTTTAGCTTGATTATTTGTTTTAATTATTACCTATTTTACAAAAACTATATGTCATGGATTATAGTCTTTTAACTTTTGTTTTAGTGGGGAAAAACCTAAAATTTTGTGATGGAGTAGAAGAATAAAATATAATTAATTTTTTTACATCTATTATAGTGTATTATGTTTTTTTTAGTGATAAAAAAACCTAAAACTTTGGGATGGCGAAGAAAAATATTGATATTTTTAGTTGTAATATACCATAGGTCAGTGTGAATACGATGAATATAAACAATATTGAGATTGATTATTTTATTTTAATTGTTATGCATATGTATAAATTATGGGTCATTCTTTTGTAATCACTTAACTTAGTTTCTTAGAGGTGAAGAAACCAAAATTTGGGTGATGGAGCAGAAGAAAAATATAGAAATTGTTTACATCTATTATATCATGATACGATTTGATTATGGTAAACACAAATAACATTGAGCTAAAATATTTAATGGGTAATGCTAACTGGTGCCTAGGGGCACATGTTTAGAACTAAATGTAGAAATGTTTTCTTGGAACTTGTGTATTATTTTTATCAAAAATTTATAATTAATTCTTTTATTAATTTTTCCAATACAAATTTTCTATTTATGGAATTCTTAAAATGTGCCCTTAGGGCACAAGTTAGCATTACCCATATTTAATTTTAGTGATTGCCCATGTAGATGTAATTTATTTGTCATTCATTTATAGTCTTTTAACTCTGTGGCTTAGTGACGAAGAAACATGATATTTGGCGATGGAGAGGAAACATATTGAATATATTTACATCTAATTTACCATAATTCAATGTGAAAATGGTAAATATGAATAAATTTTAGCTTGATTATTTGTTTTAATTATTATCTATTTTATAAAAATTAGATGTCATGGGTTATAGTCTTTTAACTTTTTTTTAGTGGGGAATAACCTAACATTTTTTGATGGAGTATAAAAATGAAATATAATTAATTTTTTACATCTATTATATCATGATACGATTTGATTATGGTAAACATAAATAACATTGAGCTTACATATTTAATTTTAGTGATTACCCATGTAGATATAATTTATTTGTCATTCATTTATAGTCTTTTATCTCTGTGGCTTAGTGAAGAAGGAACATGATATTTGGCGATGGAGAGGAAACATATTGAATATATTTACATCTAATTTACCATAATTCAATGTGAAAATGGTAAATATGAATAAGTTTTAGCTTGGTTATTTGTTTTAATTATTACCTATTTTATAAAAATTAGATGTCATGGGTTATAGTCTTTTAACTTTTTTTTAGTGGGGAATAACCTAACATTTTTTGATGGAGTATAAAAATGAAATATAATTAATTTTTTACATCTACTATAGTGTATTATGATTTTTGCTTAGTGACAAAAAAACCTAAAACTTTAGGATGGTGAAGAAAAATATTGAATATTTTTAGATGTAATATACCATAAGTCAATGTGAATGCGATGAATCTAAACAATATTGAGCTTGATTATTTAATTTTAGTTGTTATGCATATGTATAAATTATGGGTCATTCATTTGTAGTCTCTTAACTTAGTTTCTTAGAGGTGAAGAAACCATATGTTTGGTGATGGAGAAGAAGAAAAATATAGATATTCTTTACATCTATTATACCATAATACAATGTGATATTAGTGAATACAATTAACTTTGAGATTGAATATGTAATTTTAGTGATTACCCGTGTAGATATAATTTATTTGTTATTCATTTATAGTCTTTTAACTCTGTGGCTTAGGGACGAAGAAACATGAAATTTGGTGATGGAGAGGAAACATATTGAGTATATTTACATCTAATTTACCATAATTCAAAGTGAAAATGGTAATTATGAATAAGTTTTAGCTTGATTATTTGTTTTAATTAATACCTAATTTATAAAAATTAGATGTCATGGGTTATAGTCTTTTATCTTTTTTTTACTGGGGAAAAACCTAACATTTTTTGATGGAGTATAAAAATAAAATATAATTAATTTTTTACATCTACTATAGTGTATTATGATTTTTGCTTAGTGACAAAAAAACCTAAAACTTTAGGATGGTGAAGAAAAATATTGAATATTTTTAGATGAAATATACCATAAGTCAATGTGAATACGATGAATCTAAACAATATTGAGCTTGATTATTTTATTTTAATTGTTATGCATATGTATAAATTATGGGTCATTCATTTATAGTCTCTTAACTTAGTTTCTTAGAGGTGAAGAAACCATAAGTTCGGTGATGGAGAAGAAGAAAAATATAGATATTCTTTACATCTATTATACCATATTACAATGTGATAATGGTGAATACAATTAACTTTGAGATTGAATATTTAACTTTAGTGATTACCCGTGTAGATATAATTTATTTGTCATTCATTTATAGTCTTTTAACTCTGTGGCTTAGTGACGAAGAAACATGAAATTTGGTGATGGAGAGGAAACATATTGAGTAAATTTACATCTAATTTACCATAATTCAATGTGAAAATGTTAATATGAATAAGTTTTACCTTGATTATTTGTTTTGATTAATACCTATTTTATAAAAATTAGATGTCATGGGTTATAGTCTTTTAACTTTTTTTTAGTGGGGAAAAACCTAACATTTTTTGGTGGAGTATAAAAATGAAATATAATTAATTTTTTACATCTACTATAGTGTATTATGATTTTTGCTTAGTGACAAAAAAACCTAAAACTTTAGGATGGTGAAGAAAAATATTGAATATTATTAGATGTAATATACCATAACTCAATGTGAATACGACGAATCTAAAAAATATTGAGCTTGATTATTTTATTTTAATTGTTATGCATATGTATAAATTATGGGTCATTAGTTTGTAATCTCTTAAGTTTGTTTCTTAGAGGTGAAGAAACCATAAGTTTGGTGATGGAGAAGAAGAAAAATATAGATATTCTTTACATCTATTATACCATAATACAATGTGATAATGGTGAATACAATTAACTTTGAGATTGAATATTTAATTTTAGTGATTATCCGTGTAGATATAATTTATTTGTCATTCATTTATAGTCTTTTAACTCTGTGGCTTAGTGACGAAGAAACATGAAATTTTGTGATGGAGAGGAAACATATTGAGTAAATTTACATCTAATTTACCATAATTCAATGTGAAAATGGTAATTATGAATAAGTTTTAGCTTGATTATTTGCTTTAATTAATACCTATTTTATAAAAATTAGATGTCATGGGTTATAGTCTTTTAACTTTTTTTTAGTGGGGAAAAACCTAACATTTTCTTATGGAGTATAAAAATGAAATATAATTAATTTTTTATATCTACTATAGTGTATTATGATTTTTGCTTAGTGACAAAAAAACCTAAAACTTTAGGATGGTGAAGAAAAATATTGAATATTTTTAGATGTAATATACCATAAGTCAATGTGAATATGATGAATCTAAACAATATTGAGCTTGATTATTTTATTTTAATTGTTATGCATATGTATAAATTATGGGTCATTCATTTGTAATCTCTTAAGTTAGTTTCTTAGAGGTGAAGAAACCATAAGTTTGGGGATAGAGAAGAAGAAAAATATAGATATTCTTTACATCTATTATACCATAATACAATGTGATAGTGGTGAATACAATTAACTTTGAAATTGAATATTTAATTTTAGTGATTACCCGTGTAGATATAATTTATTTGTCATTCATTTATAGTCTGTTAACTCTGTGGCTTAGGGACGAAGAAACATGAAATTTGGTGATGGAGAGGAAACATATTGAGTATATTTACATCTAATTTACCATAATTCAAAGTGAAAATGGTAATTATGAATAAGTTTTAGCTTGATTATTTGTTTTAATTAATACCTAATTTATAAAAACTAGATGTCATGGGTTATAGTCTTGTATCTTTTTTTTTACTGAGGAAAAACCTAACATTTTTTGATGGAGTATAAAAATAAAATATAATTAATTTTTTACATCTACTATAGTGTATTGTGATTTTTGCTTAGTGACAAAAAAACCTAAAACTTTAGGATGGTGAAGAAAAATATTGAATATTTTTAGATGAAATATACCATAAGTCAATGTGAATACGATGAATCTAAACAATATTGAGCTTGATTATTTTATTTTAATTGTTATGCATATGTATAAATTATGGGTCATTCATTTATAGTCTCTTAACTTAGTTTCTTAGAGGTGAAGAAACCATAAGTTCGGTGATGGAGAAGAAGACAAATATAGATATTCTTTACATCTATTATACCATATTACAATGTGATAATGGTGAATACAATTAACTTTGAGATTGAATATTTAACTTTAGTGATTACCCGTGTAGATATAATTTATTTGTCATTCATTTATAGTCTTTTAACTCTGTGGCTTAGTGACGAAGAAACATGAAATTTGGTGATGGAGAGAAAACATATTGAGTAAATTTACATCTAATTTACCATAATTCAATGTGAAAATGGTAAATATGAATAATTTTTAGCTTGATTATTTGCTTTAATTAATACCTATTTTATAAAAATTAGATGTCATGGGTTATAGTCTTTTAACTTTTTTTTAGTGGGGAAAAACCTAACATTTTTTGATGGAGTATAAAAATGAAATATAATTAATTTTTTACATCTACTATAGTGTATTATGATTTTTGCTTAGTGACAAAAAAACCTAAAACTTTAGGATGGTGAAGAAAAATATTGAATATTATTAGATGTAATATACCATAACTCAATGTGAATACGACGAATCTAAAAAATATTGAGCTTGATTATTTTATTTTAATTGTTATGCATATGTATAAATTATGGGTCATTAGTTTGTAATCTCTTAAGTTTGTTTCTTAGAGGTGAAGAAACCATAAGTTTGGTGATGGAGAAGAAGAAAAATATAGATATTCTTTACATCTATTATACCATAATACAATGTGATAATGGTGAATACAATTAACTTTGAGATTGAATATTTAATTTTAGTGATTATCCGTGTAGATATAATTTATTTGTCATTCATTTATAGTCTTTTAACTCTGTGGCTTAGTGACGAAGAAACATGAAATTTTGTGATGGAGAGGAAACATATTGAGTAAATTTACATCTAATTTACCATAATTCAATGTGAAAATGGTAATTATGAATAAGTTTTAGCTTGATTATTTGCTTTAATTAATACCTATTTTATAAAAATTAGATGTCATGGGTTATAGTCTTTTAACTTTTTTTTAGTGGGGAAAAACCTAACATTTTCTTATGGAGTATAAAAATGAAATATAATTAATTTTTTACATCTACTATAGTGTATTATGATTTTTGCTTAGTGACAAAAAAACCTAAAACTTTAGGATGGTGAAGAAAAATATTGAATATTTTTAGATGTAATATACCATAAGTCAATGTGAATATGATGAATCTAAACAATATTGAGCTTGATTATTTTATTTTAATTGTTATGCATATGTATAAATTATGGGTCATTCATTTGTAATCTCTTAAGTTAGTTTCTTAGAGGTGAAGAAACCATAAGTTTGGGGATAGAGAAGAAGAAAAATATAGATATTCTTTACATCTATTATACCATAATACAATGTGATAGTGGTGAATACAATTAACTTTGAAATTGAATATTTAATTTTAGTGATTACCCGTGTAGATATAATTTATTTGTCATTCATTTATAGTCTGTTAACTCTGTGGCTTAGGGACGAAGAAACATGAAATTTGGTGATGGAGAGGAAACATATTGAGTATATTTACATCTAATTTACCATAATTCAAAGTGAAAATGGTAATTATGAATAAGTTTTAGCTTGATTATTTGTTTTAATTAATACCTAATTTATAAAAACTAGATGTCATGGGTTATAGTCTTGTATCTTTTTTTTTACTGAGGAAAAACCTAACATTTTTTGATGGAGTATAAAAATAAAATATAATTAATTTTTTACATCTACTATAGTGTATTGTGATTTTTGCTTAGTGACAAAAAAACCTAAAACTTTAGGATGGTGAAGAAAAATATTGAATATTTTTAGATGAAATATACCATAAGTCAATGTGAATACGATGAATCTAAACAATATTGAGCTTGATTATTTTATTTTAATTGTTATGCATATGTATAAATTATGGGTCATTCATTTATAGTCTCTTAACTTAGTTTCTTAGAGGTGAAGAAACCATAAGTTCGGTGATGGAGAAGAAGACAAATATAGATATTCTTTACATCTATTATACCATATTACAATGTGATAATGGTGAATACAATTAACTTTGAGATTGAATATTTAACTTTAGTGATTACCCGTGTAGATATAATTTATTTGTCATTCATTTATAGTCTTTTAACTCTGTGGCTTAGTGACGAAGAAACATGAAATTTGGTGATGGAGAGAAAACATATTGAGTAAATTTACATCTAATTTACCATAATTCAATGTGAAAATGGTAAATATGAATAATTTTTAGCTTGATTATTTGCTTTAATTAATACCTATTTTATAAAAATTAGATGTCATGGGTTATAGTCTTTTAACTTTTTTTTAGTGGGGAAAAACCTAACATTTTTTGATGGAGTATAAAAATGAAATATAATTAATTTTTTACATCTACTATAGTGTATTATGATTTTTGCTTAGTGACAAAAAAACCTAAAACTTTAGGATGGTGAAGAAAAATATTGAATATTATTAGATGTAATATACCATAACTCAATGTGAATACGACGAATCTAAACAATATTGAGCTTGATTATTTTATTTTAATTGTTATGCATATGTATAAATTATGGGTCATTAGTTTGTAATCTCTTAAGTTTGTTTCTTAGAGGTGAAGAAACCATAAGTTTGGTGATGGTGAAGAAGAAAAATATAGATATTCTTTACATCTATTATACCATAATACAATGTGATAATGGTGAATACAATTAACTTTGAGATTGAATATTTAATTTTAGTGATTACCCGTGTAGATATAATTTATTTGTCATTCATTTATAGTCTTTTAACTCTGTGGCTTAGTGACGAAGAAACATGAAATTTTGTGATGGAGAGGAAACATATTGAGTAAATTTACATCTAATTTACCATAATTCAATGTGAAAATGGTAATTATGAATAAGTTTTAGCTTGATTATTTGCTTTAATTAATGCCTATTTTATAAAAATTAGATGTCATGGGTTATAGTCTTTTAACTTTTTTTTAGTGGGGAAAAACCTAACATTTTCTTATGGAGTATAAAAATGAAATATAATTAATTTTTTACATCTACTATAGTGTATTATGATTTTTGCTTAGTGACAAAAAAACCTAAAACTTTAGGATGGTGAAGAAAAATATTGAATATTTTTAGATGTAATATACCATAAGTCAATGTGAATACGATGAATCTAAACAATATTGAGCTTGATTATTTTATTTTAATTGTTATGCATATGTATAAATTATGGGTCATTCATTTGTAATCTCTTAAGTTAGTTTCTTAGAGGTGAAGAAACCATAAGTTTGGGGATAGAGAAGAAGAAAAATATAGATATTCTTTACATCTATTATACCATAATACAATGTGATAGTGGTGAATACAATTAACTTTGAAATTGAATATTTAATTTTAGTGATTACCCGTGTAGATATAATTTATTTGTCATTCATTTATAACCTGTTAACTCTGTGGCTTAGGGACGAAGAAACATGAAATTTGGTGATGGAGAGGAAACATATTGAGTATATTTACATCTAATTTACCATAATTCAAAGTGAAAATGGTAATTATGAATAAGTTTTAGCTTGATTATTTGTTTTAATTAATACCTAATTTATAAAAACTAGATTATATGGGTTATAGTCTTTTATCTTTTTTTTACTGAGGAAAAACCTAACATTTTTTGATGGAGTATAAAAATAAAATATAATTAATTTTTTACATCTACTATAGTGTATTGTGATTTTTGCTTAGTGACAAAAAAACCTAAAACTTTAGGATGGTGAAGAAAAATATTGAATATTTTTAGATGAAATATACCATAAGTCAATGTGAATACGATGAATCTAAACAATATTGAGCTTGATTATTTTATTTTAATTGTTATTCATATGTATAAATTATGGGTCATTCATTTATAGTCTCTTAACTTAGTTTCTTAGAGGTGAAGAAACCATAAGTTCGGTGATGGAGAAGAAGAAAAATATAGATATTCTTTACATCTATTATACCATATTACAATGTGATAATGGTGAATACAATTAACTTTGAGATTGAATATTTAACTTTAGTGATTACCCGTGTAGATATAATTTATTTGTCATTCATTTATAGTCTTTTAACTCTGTGGCTTAGTGACGAAGAAACATGAAATTTGGTGATGGAGAGAAAACATATTGAGTAAATTTACATCTAATTTACCATAATTCAATGTGAAAATGGTAAATATGAATAATTTTTAGCATGATTATTTGCTTTAATTAATACCTATTTTATAAAAATTAGATGTCATGGGTTATAGTCTTTTAACTTTTTTTTAGTGGGGAAAAACCTAACATTTTTTGATGGAGTATAAAAATGAAATATAATTAATTTTTTACATCTACTATAGTGTATTATGATTTTTGCTTAGTGACAAAAAAACCTAAAACTTTAGGATGGTGAAGAAAAATATTGAATATTATTAGATGTAATATACCATAACTCAATGTGAATACGACGAATCTAAACAATATTGAGCTTGATTATTTTATTTTAATTGTTATGCATATGTATAAATTATGGGTCATTAGTTTGTAATCTCTTAAGTTTGTTTCTTAGAGGTGAAGAAACCATAAGTTTGGTGATGGAGAAGAAGAAAAATATAGATATTCTTTACATCTATTATACCATAATACAATGTGATAATGGTGAATACAATTAACTTTGAGATTGAATATTTAATTTTAGTGATTACCCGTGTAGATATAATTTATTTGTCATTCATTTATAGTCTTTTAACTCTGTGGCTTAGTGACGAAGAAACATGAAATTTTGTGATGGAGAGGAAACATATTGAGTAAATTTACATCTAATTTACCATAATTCAATGTGAAAATGGTAATTATGAATAAGTTTTAGCTTGATTATTTGCTTTAATTAATACCTATTTTATAAAAATTAGATGTCATGGGTTATAGTCTTTTAACTTTTTTTTAGTGGGGAAAAACCTAACATTTTCTTATGGAGTATAAAAATGAAATATAATTAATTTTTTACATCTACTATAGTGTATTATGATTTTTGCTTAGTGACAAAAAAACCTAAAACATTAGGATGGTGAAGAAAAATATTGAATATTTTTAGATGTAATATACCATAAGTCAATGTGAATACGATGAATCTAAACAATATTGAGCTTGATTATTTTATTTTAATTGTTATGCATATGTATAAATTATGGGTCATTCATTTGTAATCTCTTAAGTTAGTTTCTTAGAGGTGAAGAAACCATAAGTTTGGGGATAGAGAAGAAGAAAAATATAGATATTCTTTACATCTATTATACCATAATACAATGTGATAGTGGTGAATACAATTAACTTTGAAATTGAATATTTAATTTTAGTGATTACCCGTGTAGATATAATTTATTTGTCATTCATTTATAGTCTGTTAACTCTGTGGCTTAGGGACGAAGAAACATGAAATTTGGTGATGGAGAGGAAACATATTGAGTATATTTACATCTAATTTACCATAATTCAAAGTGAAAATGGTAATTATGAATAAGTTTTAGCTTGATTATTTGTTTTAATTAATACCTAATTTATAAAAACTAGATGTCATGGGTTATAGTCTTGTATCTTTTTTTTACTGAGGAAAAACCTAACATTTTTTGATGGAGTATAAAAATAAAATATAATTAATTTTTTACATCTACTATAGTGTATTGTGATTTTTGCTTAGTGACAAAAAAACCTAAAACTTTAGGATGGTGAAGAAAAATATTGAATATTTTTAGATGAAATATACCATAAGTCAATGTGAATACGATGAATCTAAACAATATTGAGCTTGATTATTTTATTTTAATTGTTATGCATATGTATAAATTATGGGTCATTAGTTTTGTAATCTCTTAAGTTTGTTTCTTAGAGGTGAAGAAACCATAAGTTTGGTGATGGAGAAGAAGAAAAATATAGATATTCTTTACATCTATTATACCATAATACAATGTGATAATGGTGAATACAATTAACTTTGAGATTGAATATTTAATTTTAGTGATTACCCGTGTAGATATAATTTATTTGTCATTCATTTATAGTCTTTTAACTCTGTGGCTTAGTGACGAAGAAACATGAAATTTGGTGATGGAGAGGAAACATATTGAGTATATTTACATCTAATTTATCAAAATTCAATGAAAATGGTAATTATGAATAAGTTTTAGCTTGATTATTTGTTTTAATTAATACCTATTTTATAAAAATTAGATGTCATGGGTTATAGTCTTTTAACTTTTTTTTAGTGGGGAAAAACCTAACATTTTTTTATGGAGTATAAAAATGAAATATAAATAATTTTTTACATCTACTATAGTGTATTATGATTTTTGCTTAGTGACAAAAAAATCTAAAACTTTAGGATGGTGAAGAAAATATTGAATATTTTTAGATGTAATATACCATAAGTCAATGTGAATACGATGAATCTAAACAATATTGAGCTTGATTATTTTATTTTAATTGTTATGCATATGTATAAATTATGGGTCATTAGTTTGTAATCTCTTAAGTTTGTTTCTTAGAGGTGAAGAAACCATAAGTTTGGTGATGGAGAAGAAGAAAAATATAGATATTCTTTACATCTATTATACCATAATACAATGTGATAATGGTGAATACAATTAACTTTGAGATTGAATATTTAATTTTAGTGATTACCCGTGTAGATATAATTTATTTGTCATTCATTTATAGTCTTTTAACTCTGTGGCTTAGTGACGAAGACACATGAAATTTTGTGATGGAGAGAAAACATATTGAGTAAATTTACATCTAATTTACCATAATTCAATGTGAAAATGGTAAATATGAATAAGTTTTAGCTTGATTATTTGTTTTAATTAATACCTATTTTATAAACATTAGATGTCATGGGTTATAGTCTTTTAACTTTTTTTTAGTGGGGAAAAACCTAACATTTTTTGATGGAGTATAAAAATGAAATATAATTAATTTTTTACATCTACTATAGTGTATTATGATTTTTGCTTAGTGACAAAAAAACCTAAAACTTTAGGATGGTGAAGAAAAATATTGAATATTATTAGATGTAATATACCATAAGTCAATGTGAATACGATGAATCTAAACAATATTGAGCTTGATTATTTTATTTTAATTGTTATGCATATGTATAAATTATGGGTCATTAGTTTGTAATCTCTTAAGTTTGTTTCTTAGAGGTGAAGAAACCATAAGTTTGGTGATGGAGAAGAAGAAAAATATAGATATTCTTTACATCTATTATACCATAATACAATGTGATAATGGTGAATACAATTAACTTTGAGATTGAATATTTAATTTTAGTGATTACCCATGTAGATATAATTTATTTGTCATTCATTTATAGTCTTTTAACTTTGTGGCTTAGTGACGAAGAAACATGAAATTTTGTGATGCAGAGGAAACATATTGAGTAAATTTACATCTAATTTACCATAATTCAATGTGAAAATGGTAATTATGAATAACTTTTAGCTTGATTATTTGCTTTAATTAATACCTATTTTATAAAAATTAGATGTCATGGGTTATAGTCTTTTAACTTTTTTTTAGTGGTGAAAAACCTAACATTTTTTTATGGAGTATAAAAATGAAATATAATTAATTTTTTACATCTACTATAGTGTATTATGATTTTTGCTTAGTGACAAAAAAACCTAAAACTTTAGGATGGTGAAGAAAAATATTGAATATTTTTAGATGTAATATACCATAAGTCAATGTGAATACGATGAATCTAAACAATATTGAGCTTGATTATTTTATTTTAATTGTTATGCATATGTATAAATTATGGGTCATTCATTTGTAATCTCTTAAATTAGTTTCTTAGAGGTGAAGAAACCATAAGTTTGGGGATAGAGAAGAAGAAAAATATAGATATTCTTTACATCTATTATACCATAATACAATGTGATAGTGGTGAATACAATTAACTTTGAAATTGAATATTTAATTTTAGTGATTACCCGTGTAGATATAATTTATTTGTCATTCATTTATAGTCTTTTAACTCTGTGGCTTAGTGACGAAGAAACATGAAATTTGGCGATGGAGAAGAAACATATTGAGTATATTTACATCTAGTTTACCATAATTCAATGTGAAAATGGTAAATATGAATAAGTTTTAGCTTGATTATTTGTTTTAATTATTACCTATTTTATAATAATTAGATGTCATGGGTTATAGTCTTTTAAGTTTTTTTTAGTGGGGAAAAACCTAACATTTTTTGATGGAGTATAAAAATGAAATATAATTAATTTTTTACATCTACTATAGTGTATTATGATTTTTGCTTAGTGACAAAAAAACCTAAAACTTTAGGATGGTGAAGAAAAATATTGAATATTTTTAGATGTAATATACCATAAGTCAATTTGAATACGATGAATCTAAACAATATTGAGCTTGATTATTTAATTTTAATTGTTATGCATGTGTATAAATTATGGGTCAATCATTTGTAGTCTCTTAACTTAGTTTCTTAGAGGTGAAGAAATCAAAAGTTTGGTGATGGAGAAGAAGAAAAATATAGATATTCTTTACATCTATTATTCCATAATACAATGTGATAATGGTGAATACAATTAACTTTAAGATTGAATATTTAATTGTAGTGATTACCCGTGTAGATATAATTTATTTGTCATTCATTTATAGTCTTTTAACTCTGTGGCTTAGTGACGAAGAAACATGAAATTTGGCGATGGAGAGGAAACATATTGAGTATATTTACATCTAATTTACCATAATTAAATGTGAAAATGGTAAATATGAATAAGTTTTAGCTTGATTATTTGCTTTAATTATTACCTATTTTATAAAAACTATATGTCATGGATTATAATGTTTTAACTTTTGTTTTAGTGGGGAAAACCTACAATTTTGTGATTGAGTAGAAGAATAAAATATAATTAATTTTTTACATCTATTATAGTGTATTATGTTTTTTTTAGTGATAAAAAAACCTAAAACTTTGGGATGGCGAAGAAAAATATTGATATTTTTAGTTGTAATATACCATAGGTCAGTGTGAATACGATGAATATAAAAAATATTGAGATTGATTATTTTATTTTAATTGTTATGCATATGTATAAATTATGGGTCATTCATTTGTAGTCACTTAACTTAGTTTCTTAGAGGTGAAGAAACCAAAATTTTGGTGATGGAGCAGAAGAAAAATATAGAAATTATTTACATCTATTATATCATGATACGATTTGATTATGGTAAACACAAATAACATTGAGCTTAAATATTTAATTTTAGTGATTACCCATGTAGATACAACTTATTTTTCATTCATTTATAGTCTTTTAACTCTGTGGCTTAGTGACGAAGAAACATGAAATTTGGTGATGGAGAAGAAACATATTGAATATATTTACATCTAATTTACAATAATTCAATGTGAAAATGGGAAATATCAATAAATTTTAGCTTTATTATTTGTTTTAACTATTACCTATTTTATAAAAAATATATGTCATGGATTATAGTCTTTTAACTTTTGTATTAGTGGGGAAAAACCTAAAAAAATTTGATGGAGTAGAAGAATAAAATATAATTAATTTTTTACATCTATTATAGTGTATTATGTTTTTTTAGTGATAAAATAAACCTAAAACTTTGCGACGATGAAGAAAAATATTGAATATTTTTAGTTGTAATATACCAAAGCTCAGTGTGAATACGATGAATATAAATAATATGGAGGTTGGTTATTTTATTTTAATATTTATGCATATGTATAAATTATGGGTCATTCATTTTTAGTCTCTTAACTTAGTTTCTTTGAGGTGAAGAAACCAAAATTTAGGTGATGGAGCAGAAGAAAAATATAGAAATTGTTTACATCTATTATATCATGATACGATTTGATTATGGTAAACATAAATAACATTGAGCTTACATATTTAATTTTAGTGATTACCCATGTAGATATAATTTATTTGTCATTCATTTATAGTCTTTTATCTCTGTGGCTTAGTGAAGAAGGAACATGATATTCGGCGATGGAGAGGAAACATATTGAATATATTTACATCTAATTTACCATAATTCAATGTGAAAATGGTAAATATGAATAAGTTTTAGCTTGATTATTTGTTTTAATTATTACCTATTTTATAAAAATTAGATGTCATGGGTTATAGTCTTTTAACTTTTTTTTAGTGGGGAATAACCTAACATTTTTTGATGGAGTATAAAAAGGAAATATAATTAATTTTTTTACATCTACTATAGTGTATTATGATTTTTGCTTAGTGACAAAAAAACCTAAAACTTTAGGATGGTGAAGAAAAATATTGAATATTTTTAGATGTAATATACCATAAGTCAATGTGAATGCGATGAATCTAAACAATATTGAGCTTGATTATTTTATTTTAATTGTTATGCATGTGTATAAATTATGGGTCATTAGTTTGTAATCTCTTAAGTTTGTTTCTTAGAGGTGAAGAAACCATAAGTTTGGTGATGGAGAAGAAGAAAAATATAGATATTCTTTACATCTATTATTCCATAATACAATGTGATAATGGTGAATACAATTAACTTTGAGATTGAATATTTAATTGTAGTGATTACCCGTGTAGATATAATTTATTTGTCATTCATTTATAGTCTTTTAACTCTGTGGCTTAGTGACGAAGAAACATGAAATTTGGCGATGGAGAGGAAACATATTGAGTATATTTACATCTAATTTACCATAATTAAATGTGAAAATGGTAAATATGAATAAGTTTTAGCTTGATTATTTGCTTTAATTATTACCTATTTTATAAAAACTATATGTCATGGATTATAATGTTTTAACTTTTGTTTTAGTGGGGAAAAACCTAACATTTTTGGATGGAGTATAAAAATGAAATATAATTAATTTTTTACATCTACTATAGTGTATTATGATTTTTGCTTAGTGACAAAAAAACCTAAAACTTTAGGATGGTGAAGAAAATATTGAATATTTTTAGATGTAATATACCATAAGTCAATGTGAATACGATGAATCTAAACAATATTGAGCTTTATTACTTTATTTTAATTGTTATGCATATGTATAAATTATGGGTCATTAGTTTGTAATCTCTTAAGTTTGTTTCTTAGAGGTGAAGAAACCATAAGTTTGGTGATGGAGAAGAAGAAAAATATAGATATTCTTTACATCTATTATACCATAATACAATGTGATAATGGTGAATACAATTAACTTTGAGATTGAATATTTACTTTTAGTGATTACCCGTGTAGATATAATTTATTTGTCATTCATTTATAGTCTTTTAACTCTGTGGCTTAGTGACGAAGACACATGAAATTTGGTGATGGAGAGAAAACATATTGAGTAAATTTACATCTAATTTGCCATAATTCAATGTGAAAATGGTAAATATGAATAAGTTTTAGCTTGATTATTTGGTTTAATTAATACCTATTTTATAAAAATTAGATGTCATGGGTTATAGTCTTTTAACTTTTTTTTAGTGGGGAAAAACCTAACATTTTTTGATGGAGTATAAAAATGAAATATAATTAATTTTTTACATCTACTATAGTGTATTATGATTTTTGCTTAGTGACAAAAAAACCTAAAACTTTAGGATGGTGAAGAAAAATATTGAATATTATTAGATGTAATATACCATAAGTCAATGTGAATACGATGAATCTAAACAATATTGAGCTTGATTATTTTATTTTAATTGTTATGCATATGTATAAATTATGGGTCATTAGTTTGTAATCTCTTAAGTTTGTTTCTTAGAGGTGAAGAAACCATAAGTTTGGTGATGGAGAAGAAGAAAAATATAGATATTCTTTACATCTATTATACCATAATACAATGTGATAATGGTGAATACAATTAACTTTGAGATTGAATATTTAATTTTAGTGATTACCCATGTAGATATAATTTATTTGTCATTCATTTATAGTCTTTTAACTCTGTGGCTTAGTGACGAAGAAACATGAAATTTTGTGATGCAGAGGAAACATATTGAGTAAATTTACATCTAATTTACCATAATTCAATGTGAAAATGGTAATTATGAATAACTTTTAGCTTGATTATTTGCTTTAATTAATACCAATTTTATAAAAATTAGATGTCATGGGTTATAGTCTTTTAACTTTTTTTTAGTGGGGAAAAACCTAACATTTTTTTACGGAGTATAAAAATGAAATATAATTAATTTTTTACATCGACTATAGTGTATTATGATTTTTGCTTAGTGACAAAAAAATCTAAAACTTTAGGATGGTGAAGAAAAATATTGAATATTTTTAGATGTAATATACCATAAGTCAATGTGAATACGATGAATCTAAACAATATTGAGCTTGATTATTTTATTTTAATTGTTATGCATATGTATAAATTATGGGTCATTCATTTGTAATCTCTTAAATTAGTTTCTTAGAGGTGAAGAAACCATAAGTTTGGGGATAGAGAAGAAGAAAAATATAGATATTCTTTACATCTATTATACCATAATACAATGTGATAGTGGTGAATACAATTAACTTTGAAATTGAATATTTAATTTTAGTGATTACCCGTGTAGATATAATTTATTTGTCATTCATTTATAGTCTTTTAACTCTGTGGCTTAGTGACGAAGAAACATGAAATTTGGCGATGGAGAGGAAACATATTGAGTATATTTACATCTAGTTTACCATAATTCAATGTGAAAATGGTAAATATGAATAAGTTTTAGCTTGATTATTTGTTTTAATTATTACCTATTTTATAATAATTAGATGTCATGGGTTATAGTCTTTTAAGTTTTTTTTAGTGGGGAAAAACCTAACATTTTTTGATGGAGTATAAAAATGAAATATAATTAATTTTTTACATCTACTATAGTGTATTATGATTTTTGCTTAGTGACAAAAAAACCTAAAACTTTAGGATGGTGAAGAAAAATATTGAATATTTTTAGATGTAATATACCATAAGTCAATTTGAATACGATGAATCTAAACAATATTGAGCTTGATTATTTAATTTTAATTGTTATGCATGTGTATAAATTATGGGTCAATCATTTGTAGTCTCTTAACTTAGTTTCTTAGAGGTGAAGAAATCAAAAGTTTTGTGATGGAGAAGAAGAAAAATATAGATATTCTTTACATCTATTATTCCATAATACAATGTGATAATGGTGAATACAATTAACTTTGAGATTGAATATTTAATTGTAGTGATTACCCGTGTAGATATAATTTATTTGTCATTCATTTATAGTCTTTTAACTCTGTGGCTTAGTGACGAAGAAACATGAAATTTGGCGATGGAGAGGAAACATATTGAGTATATTTACATCTAATTTACCATTATTAAATGTGAAAATGGTAAATATGAATAAGTTTTAGCTTGATTATTTGCTTTAATTATTACCTATTTTATAAAAACTATATGTCATGGATTATAATGTTTTAACTTTTGTTTTAGTGGGGAAAACCTACAATTTTGTGATTGAGTAGAAGAATAAAATATAATTAATTTTTTACATCTATTATAGTGTATTATGTTTTTTTTAGTGATAAAAAAACCTAAAACTTTGGGATGGCGAAGAAAAATATTGATATTTTTAGTTGTAATATACCATAGGTCAGTGTGAATACGATGAATATAAAAAATATTGAGATTGATTATTTTATTTTAATTGTTATGCATATGTATAAATTATGGGTCATTCATTTGTAGTCACTTAACTTAGTTTCTTAGAGGTGAAGAAACCAAAATTTTGGTGATGGAGCATAAGAAAAATATAGAAATTATTTACATCTATTATATCATGATACGATTTGATTATGGTAAACACAAATAACATTGAGCTTAAATATTTAATTTTAGTGATTACCCATGTAGATACAACTTATTTGTCATTCATTTATAGTCTTTTAACTCTGTGGCTTAGTGACGAAGAAACATGAAATTTGGTGATGGAGAAGAAACATATTGAATATATTTACATCTAATTTACAATAATTCAATGTGAAAATGGGAAATATCAATAAATTTTAGCTTTATTATTTGTTTTAACTATTACCTATTTTATAAAAAATATATGTCATGGATTATAGTCTTTTAACTTTTGTATTAGTGGGGAAAAACCTAAAAAAATTTGATGGAGTAGAAGAATAAAATATAATTAATTTTTTACATCTATTATAGTGTATTATGTTTTTTTAGTGATAAAATAAACCTAAAACTTTGCGACGGTGAAGAAAAATATTGAATATTTTTAGTTGTAATATACCAAAGCTCAGTGTGAATACGATGAATATAAATAATATGGAGGTTGGTTATTTTATTTTAATATTTATGCATATGTATAAATTATGGGTCATTCATTTTTAGTCTCTTAACTTAGTTTCTTTGAGGTGAAGAAACCAAAATTTAGGTGATGGAGCAGAAGAAAAATATAGAAATTGTTTACATCTATTATATCATGATACGATTTGATTATGGTAAACATAAATAACATTGAGCTTACATATTTAATTTTAGTGATTACCCATGTAGATATAATTTATTTGTCATTCATTTATAGTCTTTTATCTCTGTGGCTTAGTGAAGAAGGAACATGATATTCGGCGATGGAGAGGAAACATATTGAATATATTTACATCTAATTTACCATAATTCAATGTGAAAATGGTAAATATGAATAAGTTTTAGCTTGATTATTTGTTTTAATTATTACCTATTTTATAAAAATTAGATGTCATGGGTTATAGTCTTTTAACTTTTTTTTAGTGGGGAATAACCTAACATTTTTTGATGGAGTATAAAAATGAAATATAATTAATTTTTTTACATCTACTATAGTGTATTATGATTTTTGCTTAGTGACAAAAAAACCTAAAACTTTAGGATGGTGAAGAAAAATATTGAATATTATTAGATGTAATATACCATAAGTCAATGTGAATACGATGAATCTAAACAATATTGAGCTTGATTATTTTATTTTAATTGTTATGCATATGTATAAATTATGGGTCATTAGTTTGTAATCTCTTAAGTTTGTTTCTTAGAGGTGAAGAAACCATAAGTTTGGTGATGGAGAAGAAGAAAAATATAGATATTCTTTACATCTATTATACCATAATACAATGTGATAATGGTGAATACAATTAACTTTGAGATTGAATATTTAATTTTAGTGATTACCCATGTAGATATAATTTATTTGTCATTCATTTATAGTCTTTTAACTCTGTGGCTTAGTGACGAAGAAACATGAAATTTTGTGATGCAGAGGAAACATATTGAGTAAATTTACATCTAATTTACCATAATTCAATGTGAAAATGGTAATTATGAATAACTTTTAGCTTGATTATTTGCTTTAATTAATACCAATTTTATAAAAATTAGATGTCATGGGTTATAGTCTTTTAACTTTTTTTTAGTGGGGAAAAACCTAACATTTTTTTACGGAGTATAAAAATGAAATATAATTAATTTTTTACATCGACTATAGTGTATTATGATTTTTGCTTAGTGACAAAAAAATCTAAAACTTTAGGATGGTGAAGAAAAATATTGAATATTTTTAGATGTAATATACCATAAGTCAATGTGAATACGATGAATCTAAACAATATTGAGCTTGATTATTTTATTTTAATTGTTATGCATATGTATAAATTATGGGTCATTCATTTGTAATCTCTTAAATTAGTTTCTTAGAGGTGAAGAAACCATAAGTTTGGGGATAGAGAAGAAGAAAAATATAGATATTCTTTACATCTATTATACCATAATACAATGTGATAGTGGTGAATACAATTAACTTTGAAATTGAATATTTAATTTTAGTGATTACCCGTGTAGATATAATTTATTTGTCATTCATTTATAGTCTTTTAACTCTGTGGCTTAGTGACGAAGAAACATGAAATTTGGCGATGGAGAGGAAACATATTGAGTATATTTACATCTAGTTTACCATAATTCAATGTGAAAATGGTAAATATGAATAAGTTTTAGCTTGATTATTTGTTTTAATTATTACCTATTTTATAATAATTAGATGTCATGGGTTATAGTCTTTTAAGTTTTTTTTAGTGGGGAAAAACCTAACATTTTTTGATGGAGTATAAAAATGAAATATAATTAATTTTTTACATCTACTATAGTGTATTATGATTTTTGCTTAGTGACAAAAAAACCTAAAACTTTAGGATGGTGAAGAAAAATATTGAATATTTTTAGATGTAATATACCATAAGTCAATTTGAATACGATGAATCTAAACAATATTGAGCTTGATTATTTAATTTTAATTGTTATGCATGTGTATAAATTATGGGTCAATCATTTGTAGTCTCTTAACTTAGTTTCTTAGAGGTGAAGAAATCAAAAGTTTTGTGATGGAGAAGAAGAAAAATATAGATATTCTTTACATCTATTATTCCATAATACAATGTGATAATGGTGAATACAATTAACTTTGAGATTGAATATTTAATTGTAGTGATTACCCGTGTAGATATAATTTATTTGTCATTCATTTATAGTCTTTTAACTCTGTGGCTTAGTGACGAAGAAACATGAAATTTGGCGATGGAGAGGAAACATATTGAGTATATTTACATCTAATTTACCATTATTAAATGTGAAAATGGTAAATATGAATAAGTTTTAGCTTGATTATTTGCTTTAATTATTACCTATTTTATAAAAACTATATGTCATGGATTATAATGTTTTAACTTTTGTTTTAGTGGGGAAAACCTACAATTTTGTGATTGAGTAGAAGAATAAAATATAATTAATTTTTTACATCTATTATAGTGTATTATGTTTTTTTTAGTGATAAAAAAACCTAAAACTTTGGGATGGCGAAGAAAAATATTGATATTTTTAGTTGTAATATACCATAGGTCAGTGTGAATACGATGAATATAAAAAATATTGAGATTGATTATTTTATTTTAATTGTTATGCATATGTATAAATTATGGGTCATTCATTTGTAGTCACTTAACTTAGTTTCTTAGAGGTGAAGAAACCAAAATTTTGGTGATGGAGCATAAGAAAAATATAGAAATTATTTACATCTATTATATCATGATACGATTTGATTATGGTAAACACAAATAACATTGAGCTTAAATATTTAATTTTAGTGATTACCCATGTAGATACAACTTATTTGTCATTCATTTATAGTCTTTTAACTCTGTGGCTTAGTGACGAAGAAACATGAAATTTGGTGATGGAGAAGAAACATATTGAATATATTTACATCTAATTTACAATAATTCAATGTGAAAATGGGAAATATCAATAAATTTTAGCTTTATTATTTGTTTTAACTATTACCTATTTTATAAAAAATATATGTCATGGATTATAGTCTTTTAACTTTTGTATTAGTGGGGAAAAACCTAAAAAAATTTGATGGAGTAGAAGAATAAAATATAATTAATTTTTTACATCTATTATAGTGTATTATGTTTTTTTAGTGATAAAATAAACCTAAAACTTTGCGACGGTGAAGAAAAATATTGAATATTTTTAGTTGTAATATACCAAAGCTCAGTGTGAATACGATGAATATAAATAATATGGAGGTTGGTTATTTTATTTTAATATTTATGCATATGTATAAATTATGGGTCATTCATTTTTAGTCTCTTAACTTAGTTTCTTTGAGGTGAAGAAACCAAAATTTAGGTGATGGAGCAGAAGAAAAATATAGAAATTGTTTACATCTATTATATCATGATACGATTTGATTATGGTAAACATAAATAACATTGAGCTTACATATTTAATTTTAGTGATTACCCATGTAGATATAATTTATTTGTCATTCATTTATAGTCTTTTATCTCTGTGGCTTAGTGAAGAAGGAACATGATATTCGGCGATGGAGAGGAAACATATTGAATATATTTACATCTAATTTACCATAATTCAATGTGAAAATGGTAAATATGAATAAGTTTTAGCTTGATTATTTGTTTTAATTATTACCTATTTTATAAAAATTAGATGTCATGGGTTATAGTCTTTTAACTTTTTTTTAGTGGGGAATAACCAGACATTTTTTGATGGAGTATAAAAATGAAATATAATTAATTTTTTTACATCTACTATAGTGTATTATGATTTTTGCTTAGTGACAAAAAAACCTAAAACTTTAGGATGGTGAAGAAAAATATTGAATATTTTTAGATGTAATATACCATAAGTCAATGTGAATGCGATGAATCTAAACAATATTGAGCTTGATTATTTTATTTTAATTGTTATGCATGTGTATAAATTATGGGTCATTAGTTTGTAATCTCTTAAGTTTGTTTCTTAGAGGTGAAGAAACCATAAGTTTGGTGATGGAGAAGAAGAAAAATATAGATATTCTTTACATCTATTATTCCATAATACAATGTGATAATGGTGAATACAATTAACTTTGAGATTGAATATTTAATTGTAGTGATTACCCGTGTAGATATAATTTATTTGTCATTCATTTGTAATCTTTTAACTCTGTGGCTTAGTGACGAAGAAACATGAAATTTGGCGATGGAGAGGAAACATATTGAGTATATTTACATCTAATTTACCATAATTAAATGTGAAAATGGTAAATATGAATAAGTTTTAGCTTGATTATTTGCTTTAATTATTACCTATTTTATAAAAACTATATGTCATGGATTATAATGTTTTAACTTTTGTTTTAGTGGGGAAAAACCTAACATTTTTGGATGGAGTATAAAAATGAAATATAATTAATTTTTTACATCTACTATAGTGTATTATGATTTTTGCTTAGTGACAAAAAAACCTAAAACTTTAGGATGGTGAAGAAAATATTGAATATTTTTAGATGTAATATACCATAAGTCAATGTGAATACGATGAATCTAAACAATATTGAGCTTTATTACTTTATTTTAATTGTTATGCATATGTATAAATTATGGGTCATTCATTTGTAATCTCTTAAGTTAGTTTCTTAGAGGTGAAGAAACCATAAGTTTGGTGATGGAGAAGAAGAAAAATATAGATATTGTTTACATCTATTATACCATAATACAATGTGATAATGGTGAATACAATTAACTTTGAGATTGAATATTTAATTTTAGTGATTACCCGTGTAGATATAATTTATTTGTCATTCATTTATAGTCTTTTAACTCTGTGGCTTAGTGACGAAGAAACATGAAATTTGGTGATGAAGAGGAAACATATTGAGTATATTTACATCTAATTTATCAAAATTCAATGTGAAAATGGTAATTATGAATAAGTTTTAGCTTGATTATTTGTTTTAATTAATACCTATTTTATAAAAATTAGATGTCATGGGTTATAGTCTTTTAACTTTTTTTTAGTGGGGAAAAACCTAACATTTTTTTATGGAGTATAAAAATGAAATATAATTAATTTTTTACATCTACTATAGTGTATTATGATTTTTGCTTAGTGACAAAAAAATCTAAAACTTTAGGATGGTGAAGAAAATATTGAATATTTTTAGATGTAATATACCATAAGTCAATGTGAATACGATGAATCTAAACAATATTGAGCTTGATTATTTTATTTTAATTGTTATGCATATGTATAAATTATGGGTCATTCATTTGTAATCTCTTAAGTTAGTTTCTTAGAGGTGAAGAAACCATAAGTTTGGGGATAGAGAAGAAGAAAAATATAGATATTCTTAAATCTATTATACCATAATACAATGTGATAGTGGTGAATACAATTAACTTTGAAATTGAATATTTAATTTTTGTGATTACCCGTGTAGATATAATTTATTTGTCATTCATTTATAGTCTTTTAACTCTGTGGCTTAGTGACGAAGAAACATGAAATTTGGCAATGGAGAGGAAACATATTGAGTATATTTACATCTAGTTTACCATAATTCAATGTGAAAATGGTAAATATGAATAAGTTTTTGCTTGATTATTTGTTTTAATTATTACCTATTTTATAAAAATTAGATGTCATGGGTTATAGTCTTTTAAATTTTTTTTAGTGGGGAAAACCTAACATTTTTTGATGGAGTATAAAAATGAAATATATTTAATTTTTTACATCTACTATAGTGTATTATGATTTTTGCTTAGTGACAAAAAAACTAAAACTTTAGGATGGTGAAGAAAAATATTGAATATTTTTAGATGTAATATACCATAAGTCAATCTGAATACGATGAATCTAAACAATATCGAGCTTGATTATTTAATTTTAATTGTTATGCATGTGTATAAATTATGGGTCATTCATTTGTTGTCTCTTAACTTAGTTTCTTAGAGGTGAAGAAACCAAAAGTTTGGTGATGGAGAAGAAGAAAAATATAGATATTCTTAAATCTATTATACCATAATACAATGTGATAATGGTGAATACATCTAACTTTGAGATTGAATATTTAATTGTAGTGATTACCCGTGTAGATATAATTTATTTGTCATTCATTTATAGTTTGTTAACTCTGTGGCTTAGTGACGAAGAAACACGAAATTTGGTGATGGAGAGGAAACATATTGAGTATATTTACATCTAATTTACCATAATTCAATGTGAAAATGGTAAATATCAATAAATTTTAGCTTGATTATTTGTTTTAATTATTACCTATTTTATAAAAACTATATGTCATGGATTATAGTCTTTTAACTTTTGTTTTAGTGGGGAAAAACCTAAAATTTTGTGATGGAGTAGAAGAATAAAATATAATTAATTTTTTACATCTATTATAGTGTATTATGTTTTTTTTAGTGATAAAAAAACCTAAAACTTTGGGATGGCGAAGAAAAATATTGATATTTTTAGTTGTAATATACCATAGATCAGTGTGAATACGATGAATATAAACAATATTGAGATTGATTATTTTATTTTAATTGTTATGCATATGTATAAATTATGGGTCATTCTTTTGTAATCACTTAACTTAGTTTCTTAGAGGTGAAGAAACCAAAATTTGGGTGATGGAGCAGAAGAAAAATATAGAAATTGTTTACATCTATTATATCATGATACGATTTGATTATGGTAAACACAAATAACATTGAGCTAAAATATTTAATGGGTAATGCTAACTTCGGCCCTAGGGGCACATGTTAAGAACTAAATGTAGAAATGTTTTCTTGGAACTTGGGTATTAATTTTATCAAAAATTTATAATTAATTCTTTTATTACTTTTTCCAATACAAATTTTCTATTTATGGAATTCTTAAAATGTGCCCTTAGGGCACAAGTTAGCATTACCCATATTTAATTTTAGTGATTGCCCATGTAGATGTAATTTATTTGTCATTCATTTATAATCTTTTAACTCTGTGGCTTAGTGACGAAGAAACATGATATTTGGCGATGGAGAGGAAACATATTGAATATATTTACATCTAATTTACCATAATTAAATGTGAAAATGGTAAATATGAATAAATTTTAGCTTGATTATTTGTTTTAATTATTATCTATTTTATAAAAATTAGATGTCATGGGTTATAGTCTTTTATCTTTTTTTTATTGGGGAAAAACCTAACATTTTTTGATGGAGTATAAAAATAAAATATAATTAATTTTTTAAATCTACTATAGTGTATTATGATTTTTGCTTAGTGACAAAAAAACCTAAAACTTTAGGATGGTGAAGAAAAATATTGAATATTTTTAGATGAAATATACCATAAAGTCAATGTGAATACGATGAATCTAAACAATATTGAGCTTGATTATTTTATTTTAATTGTTATGCATATGTATAAATTATGGGTCATTCATTTATAGTCTCTTAACTTAGTTTCTTAGAGGTGAAGAAACCATAAGTTCGGTGATGGAGAAGAAGAAAAATATAGATATTCTTTACATCTATTATACCATAATACAATGTGATTCTGACGAATACAATTAACTTTGAGATTGAATATTTAATTTTAGTGATTACCCGTGTAGATATAATTTATTTGTCATTCATTTATAGTCTTTTAACTCTGTGGCTTAGTGACGAAGAAACATGAAATTTGGCGATGGAGAGGAAACATATTGAGTATATTTACATCTAATTTACCATAATTCAATGTGAAAATGGTAAATATGAATAAGTTTTAGCTTGATTATTTGTTTTAATTATTACCTATTTTATAAAAACTATATGTCATGGATTATAGTCTTTTAACTTTTGTTTCAGTGGGGAAAAACCTAAAATTTTGTGATGGAATAGAAGAATAAAATATAATTAATTTTTTACATCTATTATAGTGTATTATGTTTTTTTAGTGATAAAAAAACATGAAAATTTGGGATGGTGAAGAAAAATATTGATATTTTTAGTTGTAATATACCATAGGTCAGTGTGAATACGATGAATCTAAACAATAATGAGCTTGATTATTTTATTTTAATTGTTATGCATATGTATAAATTATGGGTCATTCATTTGTAGTCACTTAACTTAGTTTCTTAGAGGTGAAGAAACCATAATTTTGGTGATGGAGAAGAAGAAAAATATAGATATTCTTTACATATATTATACCATAATACAATGTTATTATGGTGAATACAATTAACTTTGAGATTGAATATTTAATTTTAGTGATTACCCGTGTAGATATAATTTATTTGTCATTCATTTATAGTCTTTTAACTATGTGGCTTAGTGACGAAGAAACATGAAATTTGGTGATAGAGAGGAAACATATTGAGTATATTTACATCTAATTTACCATAATTCAATGTTAAAATGGTAAATATCAATAAATTTTAGCTTGATTATTTGTTTTAATTATTACCTATTTTATAAAAACTATATGTCATGGATTATAGTCTTTTAACTTTTGTTTTAGTGGGGAAAACCTAAAATTTTGTGATGGAGTAAAAGAATAAAATATAATTGATTTTTTACATCTATTATAGTGTATTTTGTTTTTTTTAGTGATAAAAAAACCTAAAACTTTGGGATGGCGAAGAAAAATATTGATATTTTTAGTTGTAATATACCATAGGTCAGTGTGAATACGATGAATATAAACAATATTGAGATTGATTATTTTATTTTAATTGTTATGCATATGTATAAATTATGGGTCATTCTTTTGTAATCACTTAACTTAGTTTCTTAGGGGTGAAGAAACCAAAATTTTGGTGATGGAGCAGAAGAAAAATATAGAAATTGTTTACATCTATTATATCATGATACGATTCGATTATTGTAAACACAAATAACATTGAGCTTAAATATTTAATATTAGCGATTACCCATGTAGATACAACTTATTTGTCATTCATTTATAGTCTTTTAACTCTGTGGCTTAGTGACGAAGAAACATGAAATTTGGTGATGGAGAAGAAACATATTGAATATATTTACATCTAATTTACCATAATTCAATGTGAAAATGGGAAATATCAATAAATTTTAGCTTTATTATTTGTTTTAATTATTACCTATTTTATAAAAAATATATGTCAAGGATTATAGTCTTTTAACTTTTGTTTTAGTGGGGAAAAACCTAAATTTTTTTGATGGAGTAGAAGAATAAAATATAATTAATTTTTTACATCTATTATAGTGTATTATGTTTTTTTAGTGATAAAAAAACCTAAAACTTTGGGACGGTGAAGAAAAATATTGAATATTTTTAGTTGTAATATACCATAGCTCAGTGTGAATACGATGAGTATAAATAATATGGAGGTGGGTTATTTAATTTTAACTGTTATGCATATGTATAAATTATGGGTCATTCATTTGTAGTCTCTTAACTTAGTTTCTTTGAGGTGAAGAAACCAAAATTTGGGTGATGGAGCAGAAGAAAAATATAAAAATTGTTTACATCTATTATATCATGATACGATTTGATTATGGTAAACACAAATAACATTGACCTAAAATATTTAATGGGTAATGCTAACTTGTGCCCTAGGGGCACATGTTAAGAACTAAATATAGAAATGTTTTCTTGGAACTTGTGTATTATTTTTATCAAAACTTTATAATTAATTCTTTTATTACTTTTTCCAATACAAATTTTCTATTTATGGAATTCTTAAAATGTGCCCTTAGGGCACAAGTTAGCATTACCCATATTTAATTTTAGTGATTACCCGTGTAGATATAATTTATTTGTCATTCATTTATAGTTTTTTTAACTTTGTGGCTTAGTGACGAAGAAACATGAAATTTGGTGATGGAGAGGAAACATATTGAGTATATTTACATCAAATTTACCATAATTCAATGTGAAAATGGTAAATATCGATAAATTTTAGCTTGATTATTTGTTTTAATTATTACCTATTTTATAAAAACTATATGTCATGAGTTATAGTCTTTTAACTTTTTTTTACTGGGGAAAAACCTAAAATTTTGTGATGGAGTAGAAGAATAAAATATAATTAATTTTTTACATCTATTAAGTGTATTAAGTTTTTTCAGTGATAAAAAAACATGAAACTTTGGGATGGTGAAGAAAAATATTGATATTTTTAGTTATAATATACCATAGGTCAGTGTGAATACGATGAATATAAACAATATTGAGATTGATTATTTTATTTTAATTGTTATGCATATGTATAAATTATGGGTCATTCTTTTGTAGTCACATAACTTAGTTTCTTAGAGGTGAAGAAACCAAAATTTTGGTGATGGAGCAGAAGAAAAATATAGAAATTGTTTACATCTATTATATCATGATACAATTTGATTATGGTAAGCACAAATAACATTGAGCTTAAATATTTAATTTTAGTGATTACCCATGTATATACAACTTATTTGTCATTCATTTATAGTCTTTTAACTCTGTGGCTTAGTGACGAAGATACACGAAATTTGGTGATGGAGAGGAAACATATTGAGTATATTTACATCTAATTTACCATAATTCAATGTGAAAATGGTAAATATCAATAAATTTTAGTTTGATTATTTGTTTTAATTATTACCTATTTTATAAAAACTATATGTCATGGGTTATAGTCTTTTAACTTTTGTTTTAGTGGGGAAAACCCTACAATTTTGTGATGGAGTAGAAGAATAAAATATAATTAATTTTTTACATCTATTATAGTGTATTATGTTTTTTTTAGTGATAAAAAAACCTAAAACTTTGGGATGGTGAAGAAAAATATTGATATTTTTAGTTGTAATATACCATAGGTCAGTGTGAATACGATGAATATAAACAATATTGAGACTGATTATTTTATTTTAATTGTTATGCATATGTATAAAATATGGGTCATTCATTTGTAGTCACTTAACTTAGTTTCTTAGAGGTGAAGAAACCAAAATTTTGGTGATGGAGCAGAACAAAAATATAGAAATTGTTTACATCTATTATATCATGATACGATTTGATTATGGTAAACACAAATAACATTGAGCTTAAATATTTAATTTTAGTGATTACCCATATAGATAAAACTTATTTGTCATTCATTTATAGTCTTTTAACTATGTAGCTTGATTATTTGTTTTAATTATTACCTATTTTATAAAAATTAGATGTCATGGGTTATAGTCTTTTAACTTTTTTTTAGTGGGGAATAACCTAACATTTTTTGATGGAGTATAAAAATGAAATATAATTAATTTTTCACGTCTACTATAGTGTATTATGATTTTTGCTTAGTGACAAAAAAACCTAAAACTTTATGATGGTGAAGAAAAATATTGAATATTTTTAGATGTAATATACCATAAGTCAATGTGAATGCGATGAATCTAAACAATATTGAGCTTGATTATTTAATTTTAGTTGTTATGCATATGTATAAATTATGGGTCATTCATTTGTAGTCTCTTAACTTAGTTTCTTAGAGGTGAAGAAACCATAAGTTTGGTGATGGAGACGAAGAAAAATATAGATATTCTTTACATCTATTATACCATAATACAATGTGATATTGGCGAATACAATTAACTTTGAGATTGAATATTTAATTTTAGTGATTACCAGTGTAGATATAATTTATTTGTCATTCATTTATAGCCTTTTAACTTTGTGGCTTAGTGACGAAGAAACATGAAATTTGGTGATGGAGAGGAAACATATTGAGTAAATTTACATCTAATTTCCCATAATTCAATGTGAAAATGGTAAATATGAATAAGTTTTAGCTTGATTATTTGTTTTAATTAATACCTATTTTATAAAAATTAGATGTCATGGGTTATAGTCTTTTAACTTTTGTTTTAGTGGGGAAAAACCTAAAATTTTGTGATGGAGTAAAAGAATAAAATATAATTGATTTTTTACATGTATTATAGTGTATTATGTTTTTTTTAGTGATAAAAAAACCTAAAACTTTGGGATGGCGAAGAAAAATATTGATATTTTTAGTTGTAATATACCATAGGTCAGTGTGAATACGATGAATATAAACAATATTGAGATTGATTATTTTATTTTAATTGTTATGCATATGTATAAATTATGGGTCATTCATTTGTAATCACTTAACTTAGTTTCTTAGAGGTGAAGAAACCAAAATTTTGGTGATGGAGCAGAAGAAAAATATAGAAATTGTTTACATCTATTATATCATGATACGATTTGATTATGGTAAACACAAATAACATTGAGCTTAAATATTTAATATTAGCGATTACCCATGTAGATACAACTTATTTGTCATTCATTTATAGTCTTTTAACTTTGTGGCTTAGTGACGAAGAAACATGAAATTTGGTGATGGAGAAGAAACATATTGAATATATTTACATCTAATTTACCATAATTCAATGTGAAAATGGGAAATATCAATAAATTTTAGCTTTATTATTTGTTTTAATTATTACCTATTTTATAAAAAATATATGTCATGGATTATAGTCTTTTAACTTTTGTTTTAGTGGGGAAAAACCTAAATTTTTTTGATGGAGTAGAAGAATAAAATATAATTAATTTTTTACATCTATTATAGTGTATTATGTTTTTTTAGTGATAAAAAAACCTAAAACTTTGGGACGGTGAAGAAAAATATTGAATATTTTTAGTTGTAATATACCATAGCTCAGTGTGAATACGATGAGTATAAATAATATGGAGGTGGGTTATTTTATTTTAACTGTTATGCATATGTATAAATTATGGGTCATTCATTTGTAGTCTCTTAACTTAGTTTCTTTGAGGTGAAGAAACCAAAATTTGGGTGATGGAGGAGAAGAAAAATATAAAAATTGTTTACATCTATTATATCATGATACGATTTGATTATGGTAAACACAAATAACATTGACCTAAAATATTTAATGGGTAATGCTAACTTGTGCCCTAGGGGCACATGTTAAGAACTAAATGTAGAAATGTTTTCTTGGAACTTGTGTATTATTTTTATCAAAACTTTATAATTAATTCTTTTATTACTTTTTCCAATACAAATTTTCTATTTATGGAATTCTTAAAATGTGCCCTTAGGGCACAAGTTAGCATTACCCATATTTAATTTTAGTGATTACCCGTGTAGATATAATTTATTTGTCATTCATTTATAGTTTTTTAACTCTGTGGCTTAGTGACGAAGAAACATGAAATTTGGTGATGGAGAGGAAACATATTGAGTATATTTACATCAAATTTACCAAAATTCAATGTGAAAATGGTAAATATCGATAAATTTTAGCTTGATTATTTGTTTTAATTATTACCTATTTTATAAAAACTATATGTCATGGATTATAGTGTTTTAACTTTTGTTTTAGTGGGGAAAAACCTAAAATTTTGTGATGGAGTAGAAGAATAAAATATAATTAATTTTTTACATCTATTAAGTGTATTAAGTTTTTTCAGTGATAAAAAAACATGAAACTTTGGGATGGTGAAGAAAAATATTGATATTTTTAGTTGTAATATACCATAGGTCAGTGTGAATACGATGAATATAAACAATATTGAGATTGATTATTTTATTTTAATTGTTATGCATATGTATAAATTATGGGTCATTCTTTTGTAGTCACATAACTTAGTTTCTTAGAGGTGAAGAAACCAAAATTTTGGTGATGGAGCAGAAGAAAAATATAGAAATTGTTTACATCTATCATCTCATGATACAATTTGATTATGGCAAACACAAATAACATTGAGCTTAAATATTTAATTTTAGTGATTACCCATGTATATACAACTTATTTGTCATTCATTTATAGTCTTTTAACTCTGTGGCTTAGTGACGAAGATACACGAAATTTGGTGATGGAGAGGAAACATATTGAGTATATTTACATCTTATTTACCATAATTCAATGTGAAAATGGTAAATATCAATAAATTTTAGTTTGATTATTTGTTTTAATTATTACCTATTTTATAAAAACTATATGTCATGGATTATAGTCTTTAAACTTTTGTTTTAGTGGGGAAAAACCTACAATTTTGTGATGGAGTAGAAGAATAAAATATAATTAATTTTTTACATCTATTATAGTGTATTATGTTTTTTTTAGTGATAAAAAAACCTAAAACTTTGGGATGGTGAAGAAAAATATTGATATTTTTAGTTGTAATATACCATAGGTCAGTGTGAATACGATGAATATAAACAATATTGAGACTGATTATTTTATTTTATTTGTTATGCATATGTATAAAATATGGGTCATTCATTTGTAGTCACTTAACTTAGTTTCTTAGAGGTGAAGAAACCAAAATTTTGGTGATGGAGCAGAAGAAAAATATAGAAATTGTTTACATCTATTATATCATGATACGATTTGATTATGGTAAACACAAATAACATTGAGCTTAAATATTTAATTTTAGTGATTACCCATATAGATACAACTTATTTGTCATTCATTTGTAGTCTTTTAACTATGTAGCTTGATTATTTGTTTTAATTATTACCTATTTTATAAAAATTAGATGTCATGGGTTATAGTCTTTTAACTTTTTTTTAGTGGGGAATAACCTAACATTTTTTGATGGAGTATAAAAATGAAATATAATTAATTTTTTACATCTACTCTAGTGTATTATGATTTTTGCTTAGTGACAAAAAATCCTAAAACTTTATGATGGTGAAGAAAAATATTGAATATTTTTAGATGTAATATACCATAAGTCAATGTGAATGCGATGAATCTAAACAATATTGAGCTTGATTATTTAATTTTAGTTGTTATGCATATGTATAAATTATGGGTCATTCATTTGTAGTCTCTTAACTTAGTTTCTTAGAGGTGAAGAAACCATAAGTTTGGTGATGGAGACGAAGAAAATTATAGATATTCTTTACATCTATTATACCATAATACAATGTGATATTGGTGAATACAATTAACTTTGAGATTGAATATTTAATTTTAGTGATAACCAGTGTAGATATAATTTATTTGTCATTCATTTATAGTCTTTTAACTCTGTGGCTTAGTGACGAAGAAACATGAAATTTGGTGATGGAGAGGAAACATATTGAGTAAATTTACATCTAATTTCCCATAATTCAATGTGAAAATGGTAAATATGAATAAGTTTTAGCTTGATTATTTGTTTTAATTAATACCTATTTTATAAAAATTAAATGTCATGGGTTATAGTCTTTTAACTTTTGTTTTAGTGGGGAAAAACCTAAAATTTTGTGATGGAGTAAAATAATAAAATATAATTGATTTTTTACATCTATTATAGTGTATTATGTTCTTTTTAGTGATAAAAAAACCTAAAACTTTGGGATGGCGAAGAAAAATATTGATATTTTTAGTTGTAATATACCATAGGTCAGTGTGAATACGATGAATATAAACAATATTGAGATTGATTATTTTATTTTAATTGTTATGCATATGTATAAATTATGGGTCATTCATTTGTAATCACTTAACTTAGTTTCTTAGAGGTGAAGAAACCAAAATTTTGGTGATGGAGCAGAAGAAAAATATAGAAATTGTTTACATCTATTATATCATGATACGATTTGATTATGGTAAACACAAATAACATTGAGCTTAAATATTTAATATTATCGATTACCCATGTAGATACAACTTATTTGTCATTCATTTATAGTCTTTTAACTCTGTGGCTTAGTGACGAAGAAACATGAAATTTGGTGATGGAGAAGAAACATTTTGAATATATTTACATCTAATTTACCATAATTCAATGTGAAAATGGGAAATATCAATAAATTTTAGCTTTATTATTTGTTTTAATTATTACCTATTTTATAAAAAATATATGTCATGGATTATAGTCTTTTAACTTTTGTTTTAGTGGGGAAAAACCTAAATTTTTTTATGGAGTAGAAGAATAAAATATAATTAATTTTTTACATCTATTATAGTGTATTATGTTTTTTTTAGTGATAAAAAAACCTAAAACTTTGGGACGGTGAAGAAAAATATTGAATATTTTTAGTTGTAATATACCATAGCTCAGTGTGAATACGATGAGTATAAATAATATGGAGGTGGGTTATTTTATTTTAACTGTTATGCATATGTATAAATTATGGGTCATTCATTTGTAGTCTCTTAACTTAGTTTCTTTGAGGTGAAGAAACCAAAATTTGGGTGATGGAGCAGAAGAAAAATATAAAAATTGTTTACATCTATTATATCATGATACGATTTGATTATGGTAAACACAAATAACATTGACCTAAAATATTTAATGGGTAATGCTAACTTGTGCCCTAGGGGCACATGTTAAGAACTAAATGTAGAAATGTTTTCTTGGAACTTGTGTATTATTTTTATCAAAACTTTATAGTTAATTCTTTTATTACTTTTTCCAATACAAATTTTCTATTTATGGAATTCTTAAAATTTGACCTTAGGGCACAAGTTAGCATTACCCATATTTAATTTTAGTGATTACCCGTGTAGATATAATTTATTTGTCATTCATTTATAGTTTTTTAACTCTGTGACTTAGTGACGAAGAAACATGAAATTTGGTGATGGAGAGGAAACATATTGAGTATATTTACATCAAATTTACCAAAATTCAATGTGAAAATGGTAAATATCGATAAATTTTAGCTTGATTATTTGTTTTAATTATTACCTATTTTATAAAAACTATATGTCATGGATTATAGTGTTTTAACTTTTGTTTCAGTGGGGAAAAACCTAAAATTTTGTGATGGAGTAGAAGAATAAAATATAATTAATTTTTTACATCTATTAAGTGTATTAAGTTTTTTCAGTGATAAAAAAACATGAAACTTTGGGATGGTGAAGAAAAATATTGATATTTTTAGTTGTAATATACCATAGGTCAGTGTGAATACGATGAATATAAACAATATTGAGATTGATTATTTTATTTTAATTGTTATGCATATGTATAAATTATGGGTCATTCTTTTGTAGTCACATAACTTAGTTTCTTAGAGGTGAAGAAACCAAAATTTTGGTGATGGAGCAGAAGAAAAATATAGAAATTGTTTACATCTATTATATCATGATACAATTTGATTATGGCAAACACAAATAACATTGAGCTTAAATATTTAATTTTAGTGATTACCCATGTAGATACAACTTATTTGTCATTCATTTATAGTCTTTTAACTCTGTGGCTTAGTGACGAAGAAACATGAAATTTGGTGATGGAGAAGAAACATATTGAATATATTTACATCTAATTTACCATAATTCAATGTGAAAATGGGAAATATCAATAAATTTTAGCTTTATTATTTGTTTTAATTATTACCTATTTTATAAAAAATATATGTCATGGATTATAGTCTTTTAACTTTTGTTTTAGTGGGGAAAAACCTAAATTTTTTTATGGAGTAGAAGAATAAAATATAATTAATTTTTTACATCTATTATAGTGTATTATGTTTTTTTTAGTGATAAAAAAACCTAAAACTTTGGGACGGTGAAGAAAAATATTGAATATTTTTAGTTGTAATATACCATAGCTCAGTGTGAATACGATGAGTATAAATAATATGGAGGTGGGTTATTTTATTTTAACTGTTATGCATATGTATAAATTATGGGTCATTCATTTGTAGTCTCTTAACTTAGTTTCTTTGAGGTGAAGAAACCAAAATTTGGTTGATGGAGCAGAAGAAAAATATAAAAATTGTTTACATCTATTATATCATGATACGATTTGATTATGGTAAACACAAATAACATTGACCTAAAATATTTAATGGGTAATGCTAACTTGTGCCCTAGGGGCACATGTTAAGAACTAAATGTAGAAATGTTTTCTTGGAACTTGTGTATTATTTTTATCAAAACTTTATAGTTAATTCTTTTATTACTTTTTCCAATACAAATTTTCTATTTATGGAATTCTTAAAATTTGACCTTAGGGCACAAGTTAGCATTACCCATATTTAATTTTAGTGATTACCCGTGTAGATATAATTTATTTGTCATTCATTTATAGTTTTTTAACTCTGTGACTTAGTGACGAAGAAACATGAAATTTGGTGATGGAGAGGAAACATATTGAGTATATTTACATCAAATTTACCAAAATTCAATGTGAAAATGGTAAATATCGATAAATTTTAGCTTGATTATTTGTTTTAATTATTACCTATTTTATAAAAACTATATGTCATGGATTATAGTGTTTTAACTTTTGTTTCAGTGGGGAAAAACCTAAAATTTTGTGATGGAGTAGAAGAATAAAATATAATTAATTTTTTACATCTATTAAGTGTATTAAGTTTTTTCAGTGATAAAAAAACATGAAACTTTGGGATGGTGAAGAAAAATATTGATATTTTTAGTTGTAATATACCATAGGTCAGTGTGAATACGATGAATATAAACAATATTGAGATTGATTATTTTATTTTAATTGTTATGCATATGTATAAATTATGGGTCATTCTTTTGTAGTCACATAACTTAGTTTCTTAGAGGTGAAGAAACCAAAATTTTGGTGATGGAGCAGAAGAAAAATATAGAAATTGTTTACATCTATTATATCATGATACAATTTGATTATGGCAAACACAAATAACATTGAGCTTAAATATTTAATTTTAGTGATTACCCATGTATATACAACTTATTTGTCATTCATTTATAGTCTTTTAACTCTCTGGCTTAGTGACGAAGATACACGAAATTTGGTGATGGAGAGAAAACATATTGAGTATATTTACATCTTATTTACCATAATTCAATGTGAAAATGGTAAATATCAATAAATTTTAGTTTGATTATTTGTTTTAATTATTACCTATTTTATAAAAACTATATGTCATGGATTATAGTCTTTAAACTTTTGTTTTAGTGGGGAAAAACCTACAATTTTGTGATGGAGTAGAAGAATAAAATATAATTAATTTTTTACATCTATTATAGTGTATTATGTTTTTTTTAGTGATAAAAAAACCTAAAACTTTGGGATGGTGAAGAAAAATATTGATATTTTTAGTTGTAATATACCATAGGTCAGTGTGAATACGATGAATATAAACAATATTGAGACTGATTATTTTATTTTAATTGTTATGCATATGTATAAAATATGGGTCATTCATTTGTAGTCACTTAACTTAGTTTCTTAGAGGTGAAGAAACCAAAATTTTGGTGATGGAGCAGAAGAAAAATATAGAAATTGTTTACATCTATTATATCATGATACGATTTGATTATGGTAAACACAAATAACATTGAGCTTAAATATTTAATTTTAGTGATTACCCATATAGATACAACTTATTTTTCATTCATTTGTAGTCTTTTAACTATGTAGCTTGATTATTTGTTTTAATTATTACCTATTTTATAAAAATTAGATGTCATGGGTTATAGTCTTTTAACTTTTTTTTAGTGGGGAATAACCTAACATTTTTTGATGGAGTATAAAAATGAAATATAATTAATTTTTTACATCTACTCTAGTGTATTATGATTTTTGCTTAGTGACAAAAAAACCTAAAACTTTATGATGGTGAAGAAAAATATTGAATATTTTTAGATGTAATATACCATAAGTCAATGTGAATGCGATGAATCTAAACAATATTGAGCTTGATTATTTAATTTTAGTTGTTATGCATATGTATAAATTATGGGTCATTCATTTGTAGTCTCTTAACTTAGTTTCTTAGAGGTGAAGAAACCATAAGTTTGGTGATGGAGACGAAGAAAAGTATAGATATTCTTTACATCTATTATACCATAATACAATGTGATATTGGTGAATACAATTAACTTTGAGATTGAATATTTAATTTTAGTGATAACCAGTGTAGATATAATTTATTTGTCATTCATTTATAGTCTTTTAACTCTGTGGCTTAGTGACGAAGAAACATGAAATTTGGTGATGGAGAGGAAACATATTGAGTAAATTTACATCTAATTTCCCATAATTCAATGTGAAAATGGTAAATATGAATAAGTTTTAGCTTGATTATTTGTTTTAATTAATACCTATTTTTTAAAAATTAGATGTCATGGGTTATAGTCTTTTAACTTTTGTTTTAGTGGGGAAAAACCTAAAATTTTGTGATGGAGTAAAAGAATAAAATATAATTGATTTTTTACATCTATTATAGTGTATTATGTTCTTTTTAGTGATAAAAAAACCTAAAACTTTGGGATGGCGAAGAAAAATATTGATATTTTTAGTTGTAATATACCATAGGTCAGTGTGAATACGATGAATATAAACAATATTGAGATTGATTATTTTATTTTAATTGTTATGCATATGTATAAATTATGGGTCATTCATTTGTAATCACTTAACTTAGTTTCTTAGAGGTGAAGAAACCAAAATTTTGGTGATGGAGCAGAAGAAAAATATAGAAATTGTTTACATCTATTATATCATGATACGATTTGATTATGGTAAACACAAATAACATTGAGCTTAAATATTTAATATTATCGATTACCCATGTAGATACAACTTATTTGTCATTCATTTATAGTCTTTTAACTCTGTGGCTTAGTGACGAAGAAACATGAAATTTGGTGATGGAGAAGAAACATATTGAATATATTTACATCTAATTTACCATAATTCAATGTGAAAATGGGAAATATCAATAAATTTTAACTTTATTATTTGTTTTAATTATTACCTATTTTATAAAAAATATATGTCATGGATTATAGTCTTTTAACTTTTGTTTTAGTGGGGAAAAACCTAAATTTTTTTGATGGAGTAGAAGAATAAAATATAATTAATTTTTTACATCTATTATAGTGTATTATGTTTTTTTTAGTGATAAAAAAACCTAAAACTTTGGGACGGTGAAGAAAAATATTGAATATTTTTAGTTGTAATATACCATAGCTCAGTGTGAATACGATGAGTATAAATAATATGGAGGTGGGTTATTTTATTTTAACTGTTATGCATATGTATAAATTATGGGTCATTCATTTGTAGTCTCTTAACTTAGTTTCTTTGAGGTGAAGAAACCAAAATTTGGGTGATGGAGCAGAAGAAAAATATAAAAATTGTTTACATCTATTATATCATGATACGATTTGATTATGGTAAACACAAATAACATTGACCTAAAATATTTAATGGGTAATGCTAACTTGTGCCCTAGGGGCACATGTTAAGAACTAAATGTAGAAATGTTTTCTTGGAACTTGTGTATTATTTTTATCAAAACTTTATAATTAATTCTTTTATTACTTTTTCCAATACAAATTTTCTATTTATGGAATTCTTAAAATGTGCCCTTAGGGCACAAGTTAGCATTACCCATATTTAATTTTAGTGATTACCCGTGTAGATATAATTTATTTGTCATTCATTTATAGTTTTTTAACTCTGTGGCTTAGTGACGAAGAAACATGAAATTTGGTGATGGAGAGGAAACATATTGAGTATATTTACATCAAATTTACCAAAATTCAATGTGAAAATGGTAAATATCGATAAATTTTAGCTTGATTATTTGTTTTAATTATTACTTATTTTATAAAAACTATATGTCATGGATTATAGTGTTTTAACTTTTGTTTCAGTGGGGAAAAACCTAAAATTTTGTGATGGAGTAGAAGAATAAAATATAATTAATTTTTTACATCTATTAAGTGTATTAAGTTTTTTCAGTGATAAAAAAACATGAAACTTTGGGATGGTGAAGAAAAATATTGATATTTTTAGTTGTAATATACCATAGGTCAGTGTGAATACGATGAATATAAACAATATTGAGATTGATTATTTTATTTTAATTGTTATGCATATGTATAAATTATGGGTCATTCTTTTGTAGTCACATAACTTAGTTTCTTAGAGGTGAAGAAACCAAAATTTTGGTGATGGAGCAGAAGAAAAATATAGAAATTGTTTACATCTATTATATCATGATACAATTTGATTATGGTAAACACAAATAACATTGAGCTTAAATATTTAATTTTAGTGATTACCCATGTATATACAACTTATTTGTCATTCATTTATAGTCTTTTAACTCTGTGGCTTAGTGACGAAGATACACGAAATTTGGTGATGGAGAGGAAACATATTGAGTATATTTACATCTTATTTACCATAATTCAATGTGAAAATGGTAAATATCAATAAATTTTAGTTTGATTATTTGTTTTAATTATTACCTATTTTATAAAAACTATATGTCATGGATTATAGTCTTTAAACTTTTGTTTTAGTGGGGAAAAACCTACAATTTTGTGATGGAGTAGAAGAATAAAATATAATTAATTTTTTACATCTATTATAGTGTATTATGTTTTTTTTAGTGATAAAAAAACCTAAAACTTTGGGATGGTGAAGAAAAATATTGATATTTTTAGTTGTAATATACCATAGGTCAGTGTGAATACGATGAATATAAACAATATTGAGACTGATTATTTTATTTTAATTGTTATGCATATGTATAAAATATGGGTCATTCATTTTTAGTCACTTAACTTAGTTTCTTAGAGGTGAAGAAACCAAAATTTTGGTGATGGAGCAGAAGAAAAATATAGAAATTGTTTACATCTATTATATCATGATACGATTTGATTATGGTAAACACAAATAACATTGAGCTTAAATATTTAATTTTAGTGATTACCCTAGATACAACTTATTTGTCATTCATTTATAGTCTTTATACTATGTAGCTTGATTATTTGTTTTAATTATTACCTATTTTATAAAAATTAGATGTCATGGGTTATAGTCTTTTAACTTTTTTTTAGTGGGGAAAAACCTAACATTTTTTGATGGAGTATAAAAATGAAATATAATTAATTTTTTACATCTACTATAGTGTATTATGATTTTTGCTTAGTGACAAAATAACCTAAAACTTTATGATGGTGAAGAAAAATATTGAATATTTTTAGATGTAATATACCATAAGTCAATGTGAATGCGATGAATCTAAACAATATTGAGCTTGATTATTTAATTTTAGTTGTTATGCATGTGTATAAATTATGGGTCATTCATTTGTAGTCTCTTAACTTAGTTTCTTAGAGGTGAAGAAACCAAAAGTTTGGTGATGGAGAAGAAGAAAAATATAGATATTCTTTACATCTATTATACCATAATACAATGTGATATTGGTGAATACAATTAACTTTGAGATTGAATATTTAATTTTAGTGATTACCAGTGTAGATATAATTTATTTGTCATTCATTTGTAGTCTTTTAACTCTGTGGCTTAGTGACGAAGAAACATGAAATTTGGTGATGGAGAGGAAACATATTGAGTAAATTTACATCTAATTTCCCATAATTCAATGTGAAAATGGTAAATATGAATAAGTTTTAGCTTGATTATTTGTTTTAATTAATACCTATTTTATAAAAATTAGATGTCATGGGTTATAGTCTTTTAACTTTTGTTTTAGTGGGGAAAAACCTACAATTTTGTGATGGAGTAAAAGAATAAAATATAATTGATTTTTTACATCTATTATAGTGTATTATGTTCTTTTTAGTGATAAAAAAACCTAAAACTTTGGGATGGCGAAGAAAAATATTGATATTTTTAGTTGTAATATACCATAGGTCAGTGTGAATACGATGAATATAAACAATATTGAGATTGATTATTTTATTTTAATTGTTATTCATATGTATAAATTATGGGTCATTCATTTGTAGTCACTTAACTTAGTTTCTTAGAGGTGAAGAAACCAAAATTTTGGTGATGGAGCAGAAGAAAAATATAGAAATTGTTTACATCTATTATATCATGATACGATTTGATTATGGTAAACACAAATAACATTGAGCTTAAATATTTAATTTTAGTGATTACCCATGTAGATACAACTTATTTGTCATTCATTTATAGTCTTTTAACTCTGTGGCTTAGTGACGAAGAAACATGAAATTTGGTGATGGAGAAGAAACATATTGAATATATTTACATCTAATTTACCATAATTCAATGTGAAAATGTTAAATATCAATAAATTTTAGCTTTATTATTTGTTTTAATTATTACCTATTTAATAAAAAATATATGTCATGGATTATAGTCTTTTAACTTTTGTATTAGTGGGGAAAAACCTAAAACAATTTGATGGAGTAGAAGAATAAAATATAATTAATTTTTTACATCTATTATAGTGTATTATGTGTTTTTTAGTGATAAAAAAAACCTAAAACTTTGGGACGGTGAAGAAAAATATTGAATATTTTTAGTTGTAATATACCATAGCTCAGTGTGAATACGATGAATATAACTAATATCGAGGTTGGTTATTTTATTTTAATTGTTATGCATATGTATAAATTATGGGTCATTCATTTTTAGTCTCTTAACTTAGTTTCTTTGAGGTGAAGAAACCAAAATTTAGGTGATGGAGCCGAAGAAAAATATAGAAATTGTTTACATCTATTATATCATGATACGATTTGATTATGGTAAACATAAATAACATTGAGCTTACATATTTAATTTTAGTGATTACCCATGTAGATATAATTTATTTGTCATTCATTTATAGTCTTTTATCTCTGTGGCTTAGTGACGAAGAAACATGATATTTGGCGATGGAGAGGAAACATATTGAATATATTTACATCTAATTTACCATAATTCAATGTGAAAATGGTAAATATGAATAAGTTTTAGCTTGATTATTTGTTTTAATTATTCCCTATTTTATAAAAATTAGATGTCATGGGTTATAGTCTTTTAACTTTTTTTTAGTGGGGAATAACCTAACACTTTTTGATGGAGTATAAAAATGAAATATAATTAATTTTTTTACATCTACTATAGTGTATTATGATTTTTGCTTAGTGACAAAAAAACCTAAAACTTTAGGATGGTGAAGAAAAATATTGAATATTTTTAGATGTAATATACCATAAGTCAATGTGAATGCGATGAATATAAACAATATTGAGCTTGATTATTTAATTTTAGTTGTTATGCATATGTATAAATTATGGGTCATTCATTTGTAGTCTCTTAACTTAGTTTCTTAGAGGTGAAGAAACCATAAGTTTGGTGATGGAGAAGAAGAAAAATATAGATATTCTTTACATCTATTATACCATAATACAATGTGATATTGGTGAATACAATTAAATTTGAGATTGAATATTTAATTTTAGTGATTACCAGTGTAGATATAATTTATTTGTCATTCATTTATAGTCTTTTAACTCTGTGGCTTAGTGACGAAGAAACATGAAATTTGGTGATGGAGAGAAAACATATTGAGTAAATTTACATCTAATTTACCATAATTCAATGTGAAAATGGCAAATATGAATAAGTTTTAGCTTGATTATTTGTTTTAATTAATACCTATTTTATAAAAATTAGATGTCATGGGTTATAGTCTTTTAACTTTTTTTTAGTGGGGAAAAACCTAACATTTTTTTATGGAGTATAAAAATGAAATATAATTAATTTTTTACATCTACTATAGTGTATTATGATTTTTGCTTAGTGACAAAAAAACCTAAAACTTTAGGATGGTGAAGAAAAATATTGAATATTTTTAGATGTAATATACCATAAGTCAATGTGAATACGATGAATCTAAACAATATTGAGCTTGATTATTTTATTTTAATTGTTATGCATATGTATAAATTATAGGTCATTCATTTGTAATCTCTTAAGTTAGTTTCTTAGAGGTGAAGAAACCATAAGTTTGGTGATAGAGAAGAAGAAAAATATAGATATTCTTTACATCTATTATACCATAATACAATGTGATAGTGGTGAATACAATTAACTTTGAAATTGAATATTTAATTGTAGTGATTACCCGTGTAGATATAATTTATTTGTGATTCATTTATAGTCTTTTATCTCTGTGGCTTACTGACGAAGAAACATGACATTTGGCGATGGAGAGGAAACATATTGAGTATATTTACATCTAGTTTACCATATTTCAATGTGAAAATGGTAAATATGAATAAGTTTTAGCTTGATTATTTGTTTTAATTATTACCTATTTTATAAAAATTAGATGTCATGGGTTATAGTCTTTTAACTTTTTTTTAGTGGGGAAAAACCTAACATTTTTTGATGGAGTATAAAAATGAAATATAATTAATTTTTTACATCTACTATAGTGTATTATGATTTTTTCTTAGTGACAAAAAAACCTAAAACTTTATGATGGTGAAGAAAAATATTGAATATTTTTAGATGTAATATACCATAAGTCAATCTGAATACGGTGAATCTAAACAATATTGAGCTTGATTATTTAATTTTAATTGTTATGCATGTGTATAAATTATGGGTCATTCATTTGTAGTCTCTTAACTTAGTTTCTTAGAGGTGAAGAAACCAAAAGTTTGGTGATGGAGAAGAAGAAAAATATAGATATTCTTTACATCTATTATTCCATAATACAATGTGATAATGGTGAATACAATTAACTTTGACATTGAATATTTAATTGTAGTGATTACCCGTGTAGATATAATTTATTTGTCATTCATTTATAGTCTTTTAACTCTGTGGCTTAGTAACGAAGAAACATGAAATTTGGCGATGGAGAAGAAACATATTGAGTATATTTACATCTAATTTACCATAATTAAATGTGAAAATGGTAAATATGAATAAGTTTTAGCTTGATTATTTGTTTTAATTATTACCTATTTTATAAAAACTATATGTCATGGATTATAGTGTTTTAACTTTTGTTTTAGTGGGGAAAAACCTACAATTTTGTGATTGAGTAGAAGAATAAAATATAATTAATTTTTTACATCTATTATAGTGTATTATGTTTTTTTTAGTGATAAAAAAATCTAAAACTTTGGGATGGCGAAGAAAAATATTGATATTTTTAGTTGTAATATACCATAGGTCAGTGTGAATACGATGAATATAAACAATATTGAGATTGATTATTTTATTTTAATTGTTATGCATATGTATAAATTATGGGTCATTCATTTGTAGTCACTTAACTTAGTTTCTTAGAGGTGAAGAAACAAAAATTTTGGTGATGGAGCAGAAGAAAAATATAGAAATTATTTACATCTATTATATCATGATACGATTTGATTATGGTAAACACAAATAACATTGAGCTTAAATATTTAATTTTAGTGATTACCCATGTATATACAACTTATTTGTCATTCATTTATAGTCTTTTAACTCTGTGGCTTAGTGACGAAGAAACATGAAATTTGGTGATGGAGAAGAAACATATTGAATATATTTACATCTAATTTACCATAATTCAATGTGAAAATGTTAAATATCAATAAATATTAGCTTTATTATTTGTTTTAATTATTACCTATTTAATAAAAAATATATGTCATGGATTATAGTCTTTTAACTTTTGTATTAGTGGGGAAAAACCTAAAAAAATTTGATGGAGTAGAAGAATAAAATATAATTAATTTTTTACATCTATTATAGTGTATTATGTTTTTTTTAGTGATAAAAAAAACCTAAAACTTTGGGACGGTGAAGAAAAATATTGAATATTTTTAGTTGTAATATACCATAGCTCAGTGTGAATACGATGAATATAACTAATATGGAGGTTGGTTATTTTATTTTAATTGTTATGCATATGTATAAATTATGGGTCATTCATTTTTAGTCTCTTAACTTAGTTTCTTTGAGGTGAAGAAACCAAAATTTAGGTGATGGAGCAGAAGAAAAATATAGAAATTGTTTACATCTATTATATCATGATACGATTTGATTATGGTAAACATAAATAACATTGAGCTTACATATTTAATTTTAGTGATTACCCATGTAGATATAATTTATTTGTCATTCATTTATAGTCTTTTATCTCTGTGGCTTAGTGACGAAGAAACATGATATTTGGCGATGGAGAGGAAACATATTGAATATATTTACATCTAATTTACCATAATTCAATGTGAAAATGGTAAATATGAATAAGTTTTAGCTTGATTATTTGTTTTAATTATTCCCTATTTTATAAAAATTAGATGTCATGGGTTATAGTCTTTTATCTTTTTTTTAGTGGGGAATAACCTAACATTTTTTGATGGAGTATAAAAATGAAATATAATTAATTTTTTTACATCTACTATAGTGTATTATGATTTTTGCTTAGTGACAAAAAAACCTAAAACTTTAGGATGGTGAAGAAAAATATTGAATATTTTTAGATGTAATATACCATAAGTCAATGTGAATGCGATGAATCTAAACAATATTGAGCTTGATTATTTAATTTTAGTTGTTATGCATATGTATAAATTATGGGTCATTCATTTGTAGTCTCTTAACTTAGTTTCTTAGAGGTGAAGAAACCATAAGTTTGGTGATGGAGAAGAAGAAAAATATAGATATTCTTTACATCTATTATACCATAATACAATGTGATATTGGTGAATACAATTAACTTTGAGATTGAATATTTAATTTTAGTGATTACCAGTGTAGATATAATTTATTTGTCATTCATTTATAGTCTTTTAACTCTGTGGCTTAGTGACGAAGAAACATGAAATTTGGTGATGGAGAGAAAACATATTGAGTAAATTTACATCTAATTTACCATAATTCAATGTGAAAATGGCAAATATGAATAAGTTTTAGCTTGATTATTTGTTTTAATTAATACCTATTTTATAAAAATTAGATGTCATGGGTTATAGTCTTTTAACTTTTTTTAGTGGGGAAAAACCTAACATTTTTTATGGAGTATAAAAATGAAATATAATTAATTTTTTACATCTACTATAGTGTATTATGATTTTTGCTTAGTGACAAAAAAACCTAAAACTTTAGGATGGTGAAGAAAAATATTGAATATTTTTAGATGTAATATACCATAAGTCAATGTGAATACGATGAATCTAAACAATATTGAGCTTGATTATTTTATTTTAATTGTAATGCATATGTATAAATTATGGGTCATTCATTTGTAATCTCTTAAGTTAGTTTCTTAGAGGTGAAGAAACCATAAGTTTGGTGATAGAGAAGAAGAAAAATATAGATATTCTTTACATCTATTATACCATAATACAATGTGATAGTGGTGAATACAATTAACTTTGAAATTGAATATTTAATTTTAGTGATTACCCGTGTAGATATAATTTATTTGTGATTCATTTATAGTCTTTTAACTCTGTGGCTTACTGACGAAGAAACATGACATTTGGCGATGGAGAGGAAACATATTGAGTATATTTACATCTAGTTTACCATATTTCAATGTGAAAATGGTAAATATGAATAAGTTTTAGCTTGATTATTTGTTTTAATTATTACCTATTTTATAAAAATTAGATGTCATGGGTTATAGTCTTTTAACTTTTTTTTAGTGGGGAAAAACCTAACATTTTTTGATGGAGTATAAAAATGAAATATAATTAATTTTTTACATCTACTATAGTGTATTATGATTTTTGCTTAGTGACAAAAAAACCTAAAACTTTATGATGGTGAAGAAAAATATTGAATATTTTTAGATGTAATATACCATAAGTCAATCTGAATACGGTGAATCTAAACAATATTGAGCTTGATTATTTAATTTTAATTGTTATGCATGTGTATAAATTATGGGTCATTCATTTGTAGTCTCTTAACTTAGTTTCTTAGAGGTGAAGAAACCAAAAGTTTGGTGATGGAGAAGAAGAAAAATATAGATATTCTTTACATCTATTATTCCATAATACAATGTGATAATGGTGAATACAATTAACTTTGACATTGAATATTTAATTGTAGTGATTACCCGTGTAGATATAATTTATTTGTCATTCATTTATAGTCTTTTAACTCTGTGGCTTAGTAACGAAGAAACATGAAATTTGGCGATGGAGAAGAAACATATTGAGTATATTTACATCTAATTTACCATAATTAAATGTGAAAATGGTAAATATGAATAAGTTTTAGCTTGATTATTTGTTTTAATTATTACCTATTTTATAAAAACTATATGTCATGGATTATAGTGTTTTAACTTTTGTTTTAGTGGGGAAAAACCTACAATTTTGTGATTGAGTAGAAGAATAAAATATAATTAATTTTTTACATCTATTATAGTGTATTATGTTTTTTTTAGTGATAAAAAAATCTAAAACTTTGGGATGGCGAAGAAAAATATTGATATTTTTAGTTGTAATATACCATAGGTCAGTGTGAATACGATGAATATAAACAATATTGAGATTGATTATTTTATTTTAATTGTTATGCATATGTATAAATTATGGGTCATTCATTTGTAGTCACTTAACTTAGTTTCTTAGAGGTGAAGAAACCAAAATTTTGGTGATGGAGCAGAAGAAAAATATAGAAATTATTTACATCTATTATATCATGATACGATTTGATTATGGTAAACACAAATAACATTGAGCTTAAATATTTAATTTTAGTGATTACCCATGTAGATACAACTTATTTGTCATTCATTTATAGTCTTTTAACTCTGTGGCTTAGTGACGAAGAAACATGAAATTTGGTGATGGAGAAGAAACATATTGAATATATTTACATCTAATTTACCATAATTCAATGTGAAAATGTTAAATATCAATAAATTTTAGCTTTATTATTTGTTTTAATTATTACCTATTTAATAAAAAATATATGTCATGGATTATAGTCTTTTAACTTTTGTATTAGTGGGGAAAAACCTAAAAAAATTTGATGGAGTAGAAGAATAAAATATAATTAATTTTTTACATCTATTATAGTGTATTATGTTTTTTTTAGTGATAAAAAAAACCTAAAACTTTGGGACGGTGAAGAAAAATATTGAATATTTTTAGTTGTAATATACCATAGCTCAGTGTGAATACGATGAATATAACTAATATGGAGGTTGGTTATTTTATTTTAATTGTTATGCATATGTATAAATTATGGGTCATTCATTTTTAGTCTCTTAACTTAGTTTCTTTGAGGTGAAGAAACCAAAATTTAGGTGATGGAGCAGAAGAAAAATATAGAAATTGTTTACATCTATTATATCATGATACGATTTGATTATGGTAAACATAAATAACATTGAGCTTACATATTTAATTTTAGTGATTACCCATGTAGATATAATTTATTTGTCATTCATTTATAGTCTTTTATCTCTGTGGCTTAGTGACGAAGAAACATGATATTTGGCGATGGAGAGGAAACATATTGAATATATTTACATCTAATTTACCATAATTCAATGTGAAAATGGTAAATATGAATAAGTTTTAGCTTGATTATTTGTTTTAATTATTACCTATTTTATAAAAATTAGATGTCATGGGTTATAGTCTTTTAACTTTTTTTTAGTGGGGAAAAACCTAACATTTTTTGATGGAGTATAAAAATGAAATGTAATTAATCTTTTTACATCTACTATAGTGTATTATGATTTTTGCTTAGTGACAAAAAAACCTAAAACTTTAGGATGGTGAAGAAAAATATTGAATATTTCTAGATGTAATATACCATAAGTCAATCTGAATACGATGAATCTAAACAATATTGAGCTTGATTATTTAATTTTAATTGTTATGCATGTGTATAAATTATGGGTCATTCATTTGTAGTCTCTTAACTTAGTTTCTTAGAGGTGAAGAAACCAAAAGTTTGGTGATGGAGAAGAAGAAAAATATAGATATTCAATACATCTATTATTCCATAATACAATGTGATAATGGTGAATACAATTAACTTTGAGATTGAATATTTAATTGTAGTGATTACCCGTGTATATATAACTTATTTGTCATTCATTTATAGTCTTTTAACTCTGTGGCATAGTGACGAAGAAACATGAAATTTGGCGATGGAGAGGAAACATATTGAGTATATTTACATCTAATTTACAATAATTAAATGTGAAAATGGTAAATATGAATAAGTTTTAGCTTGATTATTTGTTTTAATTATTACCTATTTTATAAAAACTATATGTCATGGATTATAGTGTTTTAACTTTTGTTTTAGTGGGGAAAAACCTACAATTTTGTGATTGAGTAGAAGAATAAAATATAATTAATTTTTTACATCTATTATAGTGTATTATGTTTTTTTTAGTGATAAAAAAATCTAAAACTTTGGGATGGCGAAGAAAAATATTGATATTTTTAATTGTAATATATCATAGGTCAGTGTGAATACGATGAATATAAATAATATTGAGATTGATTATTTTATTTTAATTGTTATGCATATGTATAAATTATGGGTCATTCATTTGTAGTCACTTAACTTAGTTTCTTAGAGGTGAAGAAACCAAAATTTTGGTGATGGAGCAGAAGAAAAATATAGAAATTATTTACATCTATTATATCATGATACGATTTGTTTATGGTAAACACAAATAACATTGAGCTTAAATATTTAATTTTAGTGATTACCCATGTAGATACAACTTATTTGTCATTCATTTATAGTCTTTTAACTCTGTGGCTTAGTGACGAAGAAACATGAAATTTGGTGATGGAGAAGAAACATATTGAATATATTTACATCTAATTTACCATAATTCAATGTGAAAATGTTAAATATCAATAAATTTTAGCTTTATTATTTGTTTTAACTATTACCTATTTAATAAAAAATATATGTCATGGATTATAGTCTTTTTAACTTTTGTATTAGTGGGGAAAAACCTAAAAAAATTTGATGGAGTAGAAGAATAAAATATAATTAATTTTTTACATCTATTATAGTGTATTATGTTTTTTTTAGTGATAAAAAAACCTAAAACTTTGAGACGGTGAAGAAAAATATTGAATATTTTTTGTTGTAATATACCATAGCTCAGTGTGAATACGATGAATATAAATAATATGGAGGTTGGTTATTTTATTTTAATTGTTATGCATATGTATAAATTATGGGTCATTCATTTTTAGTCTCTTAACTTAGTTTCTTTGAGGTGAAGAAACCAAAATTTAGGTGATGGAGCAGAAGAAAAATATAGAAATTGCTTACATCTATTATATCATGATACGATTTGATTATGGTAAACATAAATAACATTGAGCTTACATATTTAACTTTAGTGATTACCCATGTAGATATAATTTATTTGTCATTCATTTATAGTCTTTTATCTCTGTGGCTTAGTGACGAAGAAACATGATATTTGGCGATAGAGAGGAAACATATTGAATATATTTACATCTAATTTACCATAATTCAATGTGAAAATGGTAAATATGAATAATTTTTAGCATGATTATTTGTTTTAATTATTCCCTATTTTATAAAAATTAGATGTCATGGGTTAAGGTCTTTTAACTTTTTTTTAGTGGGGAATAACCTAACATTTTTTGATGGAGTATAAAAATGAAATATAATTAATTTTTTACATCTACTATAGTGTATTATGATTTTTGCTTAGTGACAAAAAAACCTAAAACTTTAGGATGGTGAAGAAAAATATTGAATATTTTTAGATGTAATATACCATAAGTCAAGGTGAATGCGATGAATCTAAACAATATTGAGCTTGATTATTTTATTTTAATTGTTATGCATATGTATAAATTATGGGTCATTCATTTGTAGTCTCTTAACTTAGTTTCTTAGAGGTGAAGAAACCATACGTTTGGTGATGGAGAAGAAGAAAAATATAGATATTCTTTACATCTATTATACCATAATACAATGTGATATTATGATAAATATGAATAAGTTTTAGCATGATTATTTGTTTTAATTATTCCCTATTTTATAAAAATTAGATGTCATGGGTTATAGTCTTTTAACTTTTTTTTAGTGGGGAAAAACCTAACATTTTTTGATGTAGTATAAAAATGAAATATACTTAATTTTTTACATCTACTATAGTGTATTATGATTTTTGCTTAGTGACAAAAAAACCTAAAACTTTAGGATGGTGAAGAAAAATATTGAATATTTTTAGATGTAATATACCATAAGTCAATGTGAATATGATGAATCTAAACAATATTGAGCTTGATTATTTTATTTTAATTGTTATGCATATGTATAAATTATGGGTCATTCATTTGTAATCTCTTAAGTTAGTTTCTTAGAGGTGAAGAAACCATAAGTTTGGTGATAGAGAAGAAGAAAAATATAGATATTCTTTACATATATTATACCATAATACAATGTAATAGTGGTGAATACAATTAACTTTGAAATTGAATATTTAATTTTAGTGAAAACTCGTGTAGATATAATTTATTTGTCATTCATTTGTAGTCTTTTAACTCTGTGGCTTAGTGACGAAGAAACATGAAATTTGGCGATGGAGAGGAAACATATTGAGTATATTTACATCTAGTTTACCATAATTCAATGTGAAAATGGTAAATATGAATAAGTTTTAGCTTGATTATTTGTTTTAATTAATACCTATTTTATAAAAATTAGATGTCATGGGTTATAGTCTTTTAACTTTTTTTTAGTGGGGAAAAACCTAACATTTTTTGATTGAGTATAAAAATGAAATATAATTAATTTTTTACATCTACTATAGTGTATTATGATTTTTTCTTAGTGACAAAAAAACCTAAAACTTTAGGATGGTGAAGAAAAATATTGAATATTTTTAGATGTAATATAGCATTAGTCAAGGTGAATGCGATGAATCTAAACAATATTGAGCTTGATTATTTAATTTTAGTTGTTATGCATATGTATAAATTATGGGTCATTCATTTGTAGTCTCTTAACTTAGTTTCTTAGAGGTGAAGAAACCATAAGTTTGGTGATGGAGAAGAAGAAAAATATAGATATTCTTTACATCTATTATACCATAATACAATGTGATATTGTGATAAATATGAATAAGTTTTAGCATGATTATTTGTTTTAATTATTCCCTATTTTATAAAAATTAGATGTCATGGGTTATAGTCTTTTAACATTTTTTTAGTGGGGAATAACCTAACATTTTTTGATGGAGTATAAAAATGAAATATAATTAATTTTTTACATCTACTTTAGTGTATTATGATTTTTGCTTAGTGACAAAAAAATCTAAAACTTTAGGATGGTGAAGAAAAATATTGAATATTTTTAGATGTAATATACCATAAGTCAATGTGAATACGATGAATATAAACAATATTGAGCTTGATTATTTTATTTTAATTGTTATGCATATGTATAAATTATGGGTCATTCATTTGTAATCTCTTAAGTTAGTTTCTTAGAGGTGAAGAAACCATAAGTTTGGTGATAGAGAAGAAGAAAAATATAGATATTCTTTACATCTATTATACCATAATACAATGTGATAGTGGTGAATACAATTAACTTTGAAATTGAATATTTAATTTTAGTGATTACCCGTGTAGATATAATTTATTTGTCATTCATTTATAGTCTTTTAACTCTGTGGCTTAGTGACGAAGAAACATGAAATTTGGCGATGGAGAGGAAACATATTGAGTATATTTACATCTAGTTTACCATAATTCAATGTGAAAATGGTAAATATGAATAAGTTTTAGCTTGATTATTTGTTTTAATTAATACCTATTTTATAAAAATTAGATGTCATGGGTTATAGTCTTTTAACTTTTTTTTAGTGGGGAAAAACCTAACATTTTTTGATGGAGTATAAAAATGAAATATAATTAATTTTTTACATCTACTATAGTGTATTATGATTTTTGCTTAGTGACAAAAAAAACCTAAAACTTTAGGATGGTGAAGAAAAATATTGAATATTTTTAGATGTAATATACCATAAGTCAAGGTGAATGCGATGAATCTAAACAATATTGAGCTTGATTATTTAATTTTAGTTGTTATGCATATGTATAAATTATGGGTCATTCATTTGTAGTCTCTTAACTTAGTTTCTTAGAGGTGAAGAAACCATAAGTTTGGTGATGGAGAAGAAGAAAAATATAGATATTCTTTACATCTATTATACCATAATACAATGTGATATTATGATAAATATGAATAAGTTTTAGCATGATTATTTGTTTTAATTATTCCCTATTTTATAAAAATTAGATGTCATGGGTTATAGTCTTTTAACTTTTTTTTAGTGGGGAATAACCTAACATTTTATGATGGAGTATAAAAATGAAATATAATTAATTTTTTACATCTACAATAGTGTATTTTGATTTTTGCTTAGTGACAAAAAAACCTAAAACTTTAGGATGGTGAAGAAAAATATTGAATATTTTTAGATGTAATATACCATAAGTCAATGTGAATACGATGAATCTAAACAATATTGAGCTTGATTATTTTATTTTAATTGTTATGCATATGTATAAATTATGGGTTATTCATTTGTAATCTCTTAAGTTAGTTTCTTAGAGGTGAAGAAACCATACGTTTGGTGATAGAGAAGAAGAAAAATATAGATATTCTTTACATCTATTATACCATAATACAATGTGATAGTGGTGAATACAATTAACTTTGAAATTGAATATTTAATTTTAGTGATTACCCGTGTAGATATAATTTATTTGTCATTCATTTATAGTCTTTTAACTCTGTGGCTTAGTGACGAAGAAACATGAAATTTGGCGATGGAGAGGAAACATATTGAGTATATTTACATCTAGTTTACCATAATTCAATGTGAAAATGGTAAATATGAATAAGTTTTATCTTGATTATTTGTTTTAATTAATACCTATTTTATAAAAATTAGATGTCATGGGTTATAGTCTTTTAACTTTTTTTTAGTGGGGAAAAACCTAACATTTTTTGATGGAGTATAAAAATGAAATATACTTAATTTTTTACATCTACTATAGTGTATTATGATTTTTGCTTAGTGACAAAAAAACCTAAAACTTTAGGATGGTGAAGAAACATATTGAATATTTTTAGATGTAATTACCATAAGTCAATGTGAATACGATGAATCTAAACAATATTGAGCTTGATTATTTTATTTTAATTGTTATGCATATGTATAAATTATGGGTCATTCATTTGTAATCTCTTAAGTTAGTTTCTTAGAGGTGAAGAAACCATAAGTTTGGTGATAGAGAAGAAGAAAAATATAGATATTCTTTACATCTATTATACCATAATACAATGCGATAGTGGTGAATACAATTAACTTTGAAATTGAATATTTAATTTTAGTGATTACCCGTGTAGATATAATTTATTTGTCATTCATTTATAGTCTTTTAACTCTGTGGCTTAGTGACGAAGAAACATGAAATTTGGCGATGGAGAGGAAACATATTGAGTATATTTACATCTAGTTTACCATAATTCAATGTGAAAATGATAAATATGAATAAGTTTTAGCTTGATTATTTGTTTTAATTAATACCTATTTTATAAAAATTAGATGTCATGGGTTATAGTCTTTTAACTTTTTTTTAGTGGGGAAAAACCTAACATTTTTTGATGGAGTATAAAAATGAAATATACTTAATTTTTTACATCTACTATAGTGTATTATGATTTTTGCTTAGTGACAAAAAAACCTAAAACTTTAGGATGGTGAAGAAAAATATTGAATATTTTTAGATGTAATATAGCATTAGTCAAGGTGAATGCGATGAATCTAAACAATATTGAGCTTGATTATTTAATTTTAGTTGTTATGCATATGTATAAATTATGGGTCATTCATTTGTAGTCTCTTAACTTAGTTTCTTAGAGGTGAAGAAACCATAAGTTTGGTGATGGAGAAGAAGAAAAATATAGATATTCTTTACATCTATTATACCATAATACAATGTGATATTGTGATAAATATGAATAAGTTTTAGCATGATTATTTGTTTTAATTATTCCCTATTTTATAAAAATTAGATGTCATGGGTTATAGTCTTTTAACATTTTTTTAGTGGGGAATAACCTAACATTTTTTGATGGAGTATAAAAATGAAATATAATTAATTTTTTACATCTACTATAGTGTATTATGATTTTTGCTTAGTGACAAAAAAATCTAAAACTTTAGGATGGTGAAGAAAAATATTGAATATTTTTAGATGTAATATACCATAAGTCAATGTGAATACGATGAATCTAAACAATATTGAGCTTGATTATTTTATTTTAATTGTTATGCATATGTATAAATTATGGGTTATTCATTTGTAATCTCTTAAGTTAGTTTCTTAGAGGTGAAGAAACCATACGTTTGGTGATAGAGAAGAAGAAAAATATAGATATTCTTTACATCTATTATACCATAATACAATGTGATAGTGGTGAATACAATTAACTTTGAAATTGAATATTTAATTTTAGTGATTACCCGTGTAGATATAATTTATTTGTCATTCATTTATAGTCTTTTAACTCTGTGGCTTAGTGACGAAGAAACATGAAATTTGGCGATGGAGAGGAAACATATTGAGTATATTTACATCTAGTTTACCATAATTCAATGTGAAAATGGTAAATATGAATAAGTTTTATCTTGATTATTTGTTTTAATTAATACCTATTTTATAAAAATTAGATGTCATGGGTTATAGTCTTTTAACTTTTTTTTAGTGGGGAAAAACCTAACATTTTTTGATGGAGTATAAAAATGAAATATACTTAATTTTTTACATCTACTATAGTGTATTATGATTTTTGCTTAGTGACAAAAAAACCTAAAACTTTAGGATGGTGAAGAAACATATTGAATATTTTTAGATGTAATTACCATAAGTCAATGTGAATACGATGAATCTAAACAATATTGAGCTTGATTATTTTATTTTAATTGTTATGCATATGTATAAATTATGGGTCATTCATTTGTAATCTCTTAAGTTAGTTTCTTAGAGGTGAAGAAACCATAAGTTTGGTGATAGAGAAGAAGAAAAATATAGATATTCTTTACATCTATTATACCATAATACAATGCGATAGTGGTGAATACAATTAACTTTGAAATTGAATATTTAATTTTAGTGATTACCCGTGTAGATATAATTTATTTGTCATTCATTTATAGTCTTTTAACTCTGTGGCTTAGTGACGAAGAAACATGAAATTTGGCGATGGAGAGGAAACATATTGAGTATATTTACATCTAGTTTACCATAATTCAATGTGAAAATGATAAATATGAATAAGTTTTAGCTTGATTATTTGTTTTAATTAATACCTATTTTATAAAAATTAGATGTCATGGGTTATAGTCTTTTAACTTTTTTTTAGTGGGGAAAAACCTAACATTTTTTGATGGAGTATAAAAATGAAATATACTTAATTTTTTACATCTACTATAGTGTATTATGATTTTTGCTTAGTGACAAAAAAACCTAAAACTTTAGGATGGTGAAGAAAAATATTGAATATTTTTAGATGTAATATAGCATTAGTCAAGGTGAATGCGATGAATCTAAACAATATTGAGCTTGATTATTTAATTTTAGTTGTTATGCATATGTATAAATTATGGGTCATTCATTTGTAGTCTCTTAACTTAGTTTCTTAGAGGTGAAGAAACCATAAGTTTGGTGATGGAGAAGAAGAAAAATATAGATATTCTTTACATCTATTATACCATAATACAATGTGATATTGTGATAAATATGAATAAGTTTTAGCATGATTATTTGTTTTAATTATTCCCTATTTTATAAAAATTAGATGTCATGGGTTATAGTCTTTTAACATTTTTTTAGTGGGGAATAACCTAACATTTTTTGATGGAGTATAAAAATGAAATATAATTAATTTTTTACATCTACTATAGTGTATTATGATTTTTGCTTAGTGACAAAAAAATCTAAAACTTTAGGATGGTGAAGAAAAATATTGAATATTTTTAGATGTAATATACCATAAGTCAATGTGAATACGATGAATATAAACAATATTGAGCTTGATTATTTTATTTTAATTGTTATGCATATGTATAAATTATGGGTCATTCATTTGTAATCTCTTAAGTTAGTTTCTTAGAGGTGAAGAAACCATAAGTTTGGTGATAGAGAAGAAGAAAAATATAGATATTCTTTACATCTATTATACCATAATACAATGTGATAGTGGTGAATACAATTAACTTTGAAATTGAATATTTAATTTTAGTGATTACCCGTGTAGATATAATTTATTTGTCATTCATTTATAGTCTTTTAACTCTGTGGCTTAGTGACGAAGAAACACGAAATTTGGCGATGGAGAGGAAACATATTGAGTATATTTACATCTATTTTACCATAATTCAATGTGAAAATGGTAAATATGAATAAGTTTTAGCTTGATTATTTGTTTTAATTATTACCTATTTTATAAAAATTAGATGTCATGGGTTATAGTCTTTTAACTTTTTTTTAGTGGGGAAAAACCTAACATTTTTTGATGGAGTATAAAAATGAAATATAATTAATCTTTTTACATCTACTATAGTGTATTATGATTTTTGCTTAGTGACAAAAAAACCTATACTTTGGGATGGTGAAAAAAATATTAAATATTTTTAGATGTAATATACCATAAGTCAATGTGAATATGATGAATATAAACAATATTGATCTTGATTATTTTATTTTAATTGTTATGCATATGTATAATTTATGGGTCATTTATTTGTAGTCACTTAACTTAGTGACTTAGAGGCGAAGAAACCAAAAGTTTGTGATAGTCTTTTAACTTTTGTATAAATTATGGATTATAGTCTTTTAACTTTTGTTTTAGTGGGGAAAAACCTAAAATTTTGTGATGGAGTAGAAGAATAAAATATAATTAATTTTTAACATCTATTATAGTGTATTATGTTTTTTTTAGTGATAAAAAAACCTAAAACTTTGGGATGGCGAAGAAAAATATTGATATTTTTAGTTGTAATATACCATAGGTCAGTGTGAATACGATGAATATAAACAATATTGAGATTGATTATTTTATTTTAATTGTTATGCATATGTATAAATTATGGGTCATTCATTTGTAATCACTTAACTTAGTTTCTTAGAGGTGAAGAAACCAAAATTTTGGTGGTGGAGCAGAAGAAAAATATAGAAATTGTTTACATCTATTATATCATGATATGATTTGATTATGGTAAACACAAATAACATTGAGCTTAAATATTTAATTTTAGCCATTACCCATGTAGATACAACTTATTTGTCATTCATTTATAGTCTTTTAACTCTGTGGCTTAGTGACGAAGAAACATGAAATTTGGTGATGGAGAAGAAACATATTGAATATATTTACATCTAATTTACCATAATTCAATGTGAAAATGGGAAATATCAATAAATTTTAGCTTTATTATTTGTTTTAATTATTACCTATTTTATAAAAAATATATGTCATGGATTATAGTCTTTTAACTTTTGTTTTAGTGGGGGAAAACCTAAATTTTTTTTGATGGAGTAGAAGAATAAAATATAATTAATTTTTTACATCTATTATAGTGTATTATGTTTTTTTTAGTGATAAAAAAACCTAAAACTTTGGGACGGTGAAGAAAAATATTGAATATTTTTAGTTGTAATATACCATAGCTCAGTGTGAATACGATGAGTATAAATAATATGGAGGTTGGTTATTTTATTTTAACTGTTATGCATATGTATAAATTATGGGTCATTCATTTTTAGTCTCTTAACTTAGTTTCTTTGAGGTGAAGAAACCAAAATTTGGGTGATGGGGCAGAAGAAAAATATAAAAATTGTTTACATCTATTATATCATGATACGATTTGATTATGGTAAACACAAATAACATTGACCTAAAATATTTAATGGGTAATGCTAACTTGTGCCCTAGGAGAACATGTTAAGAACTAAATGTAGAAATGTTTTCTTGGAACTTGTGTATTATTTTTATCAAAACTTTATAATTACTTCTTTTATAACTTTTTCCAATACAAATTTTCTATTTATGGAATTCTTAAAATGTGCCCTTAGGGCACAAGTTAGCATTACCCATATTTAATTTTAGTGATTACCCGTGTAGATATAATTTAATTATCATTCATTTATAGTTTTTTAACTCTGTGGCTTAATGACGAAGAAACATGAAATTTGGTGATGGAGAGGAAACATATTGAGTATATTTACATCAAATTTACCATAATTCAATGTGAAAATGGTAAATATCGATAAAGTTTAGCTTGATTATTTGTTTTAATTATTACCTATTTTATAAAAACTATATGTCATGGATTATAGTCTTTTAACTTTTGTTTTAGTGGGGAAAAACCTATAATTTTGTGATGGAGTAGAAGAATAAAATATAATTAATTTTTTACATCTATTAAGTGTATTAAGTTTTTTTTAGTAATAAAAAAACATGAAACTTTGGGATGGTGAAGAAAAATATTGATATTTTTAGTTGTAATATACCATAGGTCAGTGTGAATACGATGAATATAAACAATATTGAGATTGATTATTTTATTTTAATTGTTATGCATATGTATAAATTATGGGTCATTCTTTTGTAGTCACATAACTTAGTTTCTTAGAGGTGAAGAAACCAAAATTTTGGTGATGGAGCAGAAGAAAAATATAGAAATTGTTTACATCTATTATATCATGATACAATTTGATTATGGTAAACACAAATAACATTGAGCTTAAATATTTAATTTTAGTGATTACCCATGTATATACAACTTATTTGTCATTCATTTATAGTCTTTTAACTCTGTGGCTTAGTGACGAAGATACACGAAATTTGGTGATGGAGAGGAAACATGTTGAGTATATTTACATCTAATTTACCATAATTCAATGAGAAAATGGTAAATATCAATAAATTTTAGTTTGATTATTTGTTTTAATTATTACCTATTTTATAACAACTATATGTCATGGATTATAGTCTTTTAACTTTTGTTTTAGTGGGGAAAAACCTACAATTTTGTGATGGAGTAGAAGAATAAAATATAATTAATTTTTTACATCTATTATAGTGTATTATGTTTTTTTTAGTGATAAAAAAACCTAAAACTTTGGGATGGTGAAGAAAAATATTTATATTTTTAGTTCTAATATACCATAGGTCAGTGTGAATATGATGAATATAAACAATATTGAGACTAATTATTTTATTTTAATTGTTATACATATGTATAAAATATGGGTCATTCATTTGTAGTCACTTAACTTAGTGACTTAGAGGTGAAGAAACCAAAATTTTGGCGATGGAGCAGAAGAAAAATATAGAAATTATTTACATCTATTAAATCATGATACGATTTGATTATGGTAAACACAAATAACATTGAGCTTAAATATTTAATTTTAGTGATTACCCATATAGATACAACTTATTTGTCATTCATTTATAGTCTTTTAACTATGTGGCTTAGTGACGAAGAAACATGAAATTTGGTGATGGAGAAAAAACATATTGAATATATTTACATCTAATTTACCATAATTCAATATCAAAATGGTTAATATCAATAAATTTTAGCTTTATTATTTGTTTTAATTATTACCTATTTTATAAAAAATATATGTCAGGGATTATAGTCTTTTAACTTTTGTTTTAGTGGGGAAAAACATAAGAAATTTTGATGGAGTGGAAGACTAAAATATAATTAATTTTTTACATCTATTATAGTGTATTATGTTTTTTTTAGTGATAATAAAACCTAAACATTTGGGACGGTGAAGAAAAATATTTATTATTTTTAGTTGTAATATACCATAGCTCAGTGTGAATACGATGAATATAAATAATATGGAGGTGGGTTTTTTTATTTTAATTGTTATGTATATGTATAAATTATGGGTCATTAATTTGTAGTCTCTTAACTTAGTTTCTTTGAGGTGAAGAAACCAAAATTTGGGTGATGGAGCAGAAGAAAAAAAAAGAAATTGTTTACATCTATTATATCATGATACGATTTGATTATGGTGAATACAAATAACTTTGAGCTTAAATATTTAATATTAGTGATTAACCAGGTAGATATAATTTATTTGTCATTCATTCATAGTCTTTTAACTCTGTGGCTTAGTGACAAAGAAACATGAAATTTGGCGATGGAGAGGAAACATATTGAATATATTTACATCTAATTTACCATAATTCAATGTGGAAATGGTAAATATGAATAAATTTTAGCTTGATTATTAATTTTTATTATTACCTATTTTGTAAAAATTAGATGTCATGCATTATAGTCTTTTAACTTTTTTTAGTGGGGAAAAACCTAACATTTTTGGATGGAGTTCAAAAATCAAATATAATTAATTTGTTACATCTACTATAGTGTATTATGATTTTTGCTTAGTGACAAAAAAAACCTAAAACTTTAGGATGGTGAAGAAAAATATTGAATATTTTTAGATGTAATATACCATAAGTCAATGTGAATACGATGAATCTAAACAATATTGAGCTTGATTTTTTTATTTTAATTGTTATGCATATGTATATATTATGTGTCATTCATTTGTAGTGTCTTAACTTAGTTTCTTAGAGGTGAAGAAACCATAAGTTTGGTGATGAAGAAGAAGAAAAATATAGATATTTTTTACATCTATTATACGATAATACAATGTGATTATGGTGAATACAAATAACTTTGAGATTGAATATTTAATTTTAGTTATTACCCGTATAGATATAATTTATTTGTCATTCATTTATAGTCTTTTAACTCTGTGACTTAGTGACAAAGAAACATGAAATTTGGTGATTGAGAGGAAACATATTGAATATATTTACATCTAATTTACCATAATTCAATGTGAAAATGGTAAATATCAATAAATTTTAACTTGATTAGATGTCTTAATTATTACCTATTTTATAAAAAATATATGTCATGGATTATAGTCTTTTAACTTTTGTTTTAGTGGGGAAAAACCTAAAATTTTGTGATGGAGTAGAAGAATAAAATATAATTACTTTTTTACATCTATTATAGTGTATTATGTTTTTTTTAGTGATAAAAAAACCTAAAAGTTTGGGATGGTGAAGAAAAATATTGAATAATTTTAGTTGTAATATACCATAGGTTAGTGTGAATACGATGAATATAAATAATAAGGAAATTTGTTATTTTATATTAATTATAATTCATATGTATAAATTATAGGTCATTCATTTGAAGTCTCTTAACTTAGTTTCTTTGAGGTGAAGAAACCAAAATTTGGGTGATGGAGCAGAAGAAAAATATAGAAATTGTTTAAATCTGTTATATCATGATACGATTTGAATATGGTAGACACAAATAACATTGAGCTTAAATATTTAATTTTAGTGACTACCCATGTAGATATAATTTATTTGTTTTTCATTTATAGTCTTTTAACTCTGTGGCTTAGTGACGAATAAACATGAAATTTGGTGATGGAGAAGAAACATATTGAATATATTTACATCAAAGTTACCATAATTCAATGTGAAAATGGTAAATATCAATAAATTTTAGCTTGATCATTTATTTTAATTATTACCGATTTTATAAAAAATATATGTCATGGATTATAGTCTTTTAACTTTTTTTAGTGGGGAAAAACCTAAAATTTTGTGATGGAGTAGAAGAATAAAATATAATTAATTCTTTACATCTACTATAGTGTATTATGTTTTTTTCTTAGTGATAAAAAAACCTATACTTTGGGATGGTGAAAAAAATATTAAATATTTTTAGATGTAATATACCATAAGTCAATGTGAATATGATGAATATAAACAATATTGATCTTGATTATTTTATTTTAATTGTTATGCATATGTATAATTTATGGGTCATTTATTTGTAGTCACTTAACTTAGTGACTTAGAGGTAAAGAAACCAAAATTTTGGCGATGGAGCAAAAGAAAAATATAGAAATTATTTACATCTATTAAATCATGATACGATTTGATTATGGTAAACACAAATAACATTGAGCTTAAATACGTAATTTTAGTGATTACCCATGTAGATAAAATTTATTTGTCATTCATTTATAGTCTTTTAACTCTGTGACTTAGTGACTAAGAAACATGAAATTTGGTGATGGAGAAGAAACATATTGAATATATTTACATCTAATTTACCAAAATTCAATGTGAAAATGGTAAATATCAATAAATTTTAGCTTGATTATTTAATTTAATTATTACCTATTTTATAAAAAAATATGTCATGGATTATAGTCTTTTAACTTTTGTTTTAGTGGGGAAAAATCTAAAAAAATTTGATGGAATAGAAAAATAAAATATAAGTAATTTTTTACATCTACTATAGTTTATTATGATTTTTTCTTAGTGACAAAAAAACCTAAAACTTTAGGACGGTGAAGAAAAATATTGAATATTTTTAGATGTAATATACCATATGTCAATGTGAATACGATGAATCTAAACAATATTGAGCTTAATTATTTTATTTTAATTTTATGCATATGTATAAATTATGGGTCATTTATTTGTAGTCTCTTAACTTAGTTTCTTAGAGGTGAAGAAAATAAATTTTGGTGATGGAGCAGAAGAAAAATATAGAAATTGTTTACATGTATTATATCATAATACAATTTGATTATGGTAAACACAAATAACATTGAACTTAAATACTTAATTTTAGTGATTACCCATGTAGATATAATTTATTTGTCATTCATTTATAGTCTTTTAACTATGTGGCTTAGTGACGAAGAAACATGAAATTTGGTGATGGAGAAGAAACATATTGAATATATTTCCATCTAATTTACCATAATTCAAATTTCAAAATGGTAAATGTCAATAAAATTTAGCTTGATTATTTATTTTAATTATTACCAATTTTATTAAAAATATGTGTCATGGATTATAGTCTTTTAACTTTTTTTTAGTGTGGAAAAACCTAAAATTTGTTGATGGAGTAGAAAAATAAAATATTATTAATTTTTTACATCTACTATAGTGTATTATGTTTTTTTCCTAGTGATAAAAAAACCTAAAACTTTAGGACGATGAAGAAAAATATTGAATATTTTTAGATGTAATATACCATATGTCTATGTGAATACGATGAATATAAATAATATTGAGCATGATTATTTTATTTTAATTGTTATGGATATTTGTAGTCTCTTAACTTAGTTTCTTAGAGGGGAAGAACAGAGATTTTGGTGATGGAGCAGAAAAAAAATATAGAAATTTTTTGCATCTATTATATCTTAATACAATTTGATTATGGTAAACTCAAATAACATTGAGCTTAAATATTTAATTTTAGTGATTACCTATGAAGATATAATTTATGTCTCATTCATTTGTAGTCTTTTAACTTTGTGGCTTAGTGACGTAGAAACATGAAATTTGGTAATGGAGAAGAAACATATTGAATATATTTACATCTAATTTACCATAATTCAAATCTGAAAATGGTAAATGTCAATAAAATTTAGCTTGATTATTTATTTTAATTATTACCAATTTTATTAAAAATATGTGTCATGGATTATAGTGTTTTAACTTTTTTTTAGTGTGGAAAAACCTAAAATTTATTGATGGAGTAGAAAAACAAAATATTATTACTTTTTTACATCTACTATAGTGTATTATGTTTTTTTCTTAGTGATAAAAAAACCTAAAACTTTGGGATGGTGAAGAAAAATATTGAATATTTTTAGATGTAATATAGCTTAAGTCTATGTGAATACGATGAATATAAACAATGTTGAGCATGATTATTTTATTTTAATTGTTATGGATATTTGTAGTATCTTAACTTAGTTTCTTAGAGGTGAAGAACAGAGATTTTGGTGATGTAGCAGAAGAAAAATAATGAAATTTTTTGCATCTATTATATCTTAATACAATTTGATTATGGTAAACACAAATAACATTGAGCTTAAATATTTAATTTTTGTGATTACCCATGAAGATATGATTTATTTCTCATTCATTTGTAGTCTTTTAACTTTGTGGCTTAGTGACGAAGAAACATGAAATTTGGTAATGGAGAAGAAACATATTGAATATATTTACCTCTAATTTACCATAATTCAAATTTGAAAATGGTAAATGGCAATAAAGTTTAGCTTGATTATTTATTTTAATTACTACCAATTTTATTTAAAACATGTGTCATAGATTATAGTCTTTTAACTTTTTTTTTAGTGTGGAAAAACCTAAAATTTGTTGATGGAGTAGAAAAATAAAATATTATTAATTTTTTACATCTACTATAGTGTATTATGTTTTTTTCTTAGTGATAAAAAAACCTAAAACTTTAGGACGATGAAGAAAAATATTGAATATTTTTAGATATAATATACCATATGTCTATGTGAATACGATGAATATAAACAATATTGAGCATGATTATTTTCTTTTAATTGTTATGGATATTTGCAGTCTCTTAACTTAGTTTCTTAGAGGTGAAGAACAGAGATTTTGGTGATGGAGCAGAAGAAAAATATAGAAATTTTTTACATCCATTATATCTTAATATAATTTTATTATGGTAAACACAAATAACATTGAGCTTAAATATTTAATTTTAGTGATTACCCGTGTAGATATAATTTATTTCTCATTCATTTGTAGTCTTTTAACTCTGTGGCTTAGTGACGAAGAAACATGAAATTTGGTAATGGAGAAAAAACATTTTGAATAAATTTACATCTAATTTACCATAATTCAAATTTGAAAATGGTAAATGTCAATAAAATTTAGCTTGATTATTTATTTTAATTATTACCAATTTTATTAAAAATATGTGTCATGGATTATAGTCTTTTAACTTTTATTTTAGTGTGGAAAAACCTAAAATTTGTTGATGGAGTAGAAAAATAAAATATTATTAATTTTTTACATCTTCTATAGTGTATTATGATTTTTGCTTAGTGACAAAAAAACGTAAAACTTTAGGAAGGTAAAGAAAAATATTGAAAATTTTTAGATGTAATATACCATAAGTCAATGTGAATGCGATGAATCTAAACAATATTGAGCTTGATTATTTTATTTTAATTGTTATGCATATGTATAAGTATGGGTCATTCATTTGTAGTCTCTTAACTTAATTTCTTAGAGGTGAAGAAACCATAAGTTTGGTGATGGAAAAGAAGAAAAATATAGATATATTTTACATCTATTATACCATAATACAATGTGATTATGGTGAATACAAATAACTTTGAGGTTGAATATTTAATTTTAGTGATTACCCTTGTAGATATAATTTATTTTTCATTTATTGTTTTTTTAACTCTGTGGCTTACTGGTGAAGAAACATGAAATTTGGTGTTGGAGAAGAAACATATTGATAATATTTACATCTAATTTACAATAATTCAATGTGAAAATGGTAAATATCAATAAATTTTAGCTTGATTATTTATTTTAATTATTACCTATTTTATAAAAAATATATGTCATGGATTATAGTCTTTTAACTTTTGTTTTAATAGGGAAAAAAATAAAATTTTGTGATGGAGTATAAAAATCAAATATAATTAATTTTTTACATCTACTATAGTGTATTATGATTTTTGCTTAGTGACAAAAAAACCTAAAACTTGAGGATGGTGAAGAAAAATATTGAATATTTTTAGATGTAATATACCATAAGTCAATCTGAATACGATGAATCTAAACAATATTGAGCTTGATTATTTTATTTTAATTGTTATGCATATGTATAAATTTTGGGTCATTCATTTGTAATCTCTTAAGTTAGTTTCTTAGAGGTGAAGAAACCATAAGTTTGGTGATGTAGAAGAAGAAAAATATAGATATTCTTTACATCTATTATACCATAATACAATGTGATAATGGTGAATACAATTAACTTTGAGATTGAATATTTAATTTTAGTGATTACCCGTGTAGATATAATTTATTTATCATTCATTTATAGTCTTTTAACTCTGTGGCTTAGTGACGAAGAAACACGAAATTTGGCGATGGAGAGAAAACATATTGAATATATTTACATCTAATTTACCATAATTCAATGTGAAAATGGTAAATATGAATAAATTTTAGCTTGATTATTTGTTTTAATTAGTATCTATTTTATAAAAATTAGATGTTATGGGTTATAGTCTTTTAACTTTTTTTTTGTGGGGAAAAACCTAACATTTTTTGATGGAGTATAAAAATAAAATATAATTAATTTTTTACATCTACTATAGTGTATTATGGTTTTTGCTTAGTGACAAAAAAACCTAAAACTTTAGGATGATGAAAAAAAATATTGAATATTTTTAGATGTAATATACCATAAGTCAATGTGAATACGATGAATCTAAACAATATTGAGCTTAATTATTTAATTTTAATTATTATGCATATGTATAAATTATGGGTCATTCATTTGCAGTCTCTTAACTTAGTTTCTTAGAGGTGAAGAAACCATAAGTTTGGTGATGGAGAAGAAGAAAAATATAGATATTCTTTACATCTATTATACCATAATACAATGTGATTATGGTGAATACAATTAACTTTGAGATTGAATATTTAATTTTAGTGATTACCCGTGTAGATATGATTTATTTGTCATTCATTTATAGTCTTTTACCTCTGTGGCTTAGTGACGAAGAAACATGAAATTTGGTGATGGAGAGGAAACATATTGAGTATATTTACATCTAATTTACCATTATTCAATGTGAAAATGGTAAATATCAATAAATTTTAGCTTGATTATTTGTTTTAATTATTACCTATTTTATAAAAACTATATGTCATGGATTATAGTCTTTTAACTTTTGTTTCAGTGGGGAAAAACCTAACATTTTTTGATGGAGTATAAAAATATAATATAATTAATTGTTTACATCTACTATAGTGTATTATGATTTTTGCTTAGTGACAAAAAAACCTAAAACTTTAGGATGGTGAAGAAAAATATTGAATATTTTTAGATGTAATATACCAAAAGTCAATGTGAATACAATGAATCTAAACAATATTGAGCTTGATTATTTAATTTTAACAGTTATGCATATGTATAAATTATGGGTCATTCATTTGCAGTCTCTTAACTTAGTTTCTTAGAGGTGAAGAAACCATAAGTTTGGTGATGGAGAAGAAGAAAAATATAGATATTCTTTACATCTATTATACCATAGTCTAATGTGATAATGGTGAATACAATTAACTTTAAGATTGAATATTTATTTTTAGTGATTACCCGTGTAGATATAATTTATTTGTCATTCATTTATAGTCTTTTAACTCTGTGGCTTAGTGACAAAGAAACATGAAATTTGGCGATGGAGAGGAAACATATTGAGTATATTTACATCTAATTTACCATAATTCAATGTGAAAATGGTAAATATGAATAAATTTTAGCTTGATTATTTGTTTTAATTATTATCTATTTTATAAAAATTAGATGTTATGGGTTATAGTCTTTTAACTTTTTTTTCGTGGGGAAAAACCAAACATTTTTTGATGGAGTATAAAAATAAAATATAATTAATTTTTTACATCTACTATAGTGTATTATGATTTTTGCTTAGTGACAAAAAAACCTAAAACTTTAGGATGGTGAAGAAAAATATTGAATATTTTTAGATGTAATATACCATTAGTCAATGTGAATACGATGAATCTAAACAATATTGAGCTTGATTATTTAATTTTAATTGTTATGCATATGTATAAATTATGGGTCCTTCATTTGCAGTCTCTTAACTTAGTTTCTTAGAGGTGAAGAAACCATATGTTTGGTGATGGAGAAGAAGAAAAATATAGATATTCTTTACATCTATTATACCATAATACAATGTGATAATGGTGAATACAATTAACTTTGAGATTGAATATTTAATTTTAGTGATTACCCGTGTAGATATAATTTATTTTTCATTCATTTATAGTCTTTTAACTCTGTGGCTTAGTGACGAAGAAACATGAAATTTGGCGATGGAGAGAAAACATATTGAATATATTTACATCTAATTTACCATAATTCAATGTGAAAATAATAAATATGAATAAATTTTAGCTTGATTATTTGTTTTAAATATTATCTATTTTATAAAAATTAGATGTCATGGGTTATAGTCTTTTAACTTTTTTTTATTGGGGAAAAACCTAACATTTTTTGATGGAGTATAAAAATAAAATATAATTAATTTTTTACATCTACTATAGTGTATTATGATTTTTGCTTAGTGACGAAAAAACCTAAAACTTTAGGATGGTGAAGAAAAATATTGAATATTTTTAGATGTAATATACCATTAGTCAATGTGAATACGATGAATCTAAACAATATTGAGCTTGATTATTTAATTTTAATTGTTATGCATATGTATAAATTATGGGTCCTTCATTTGCAGTCTCTTAACTTAGTTTCTTAGAGGTGATGAAACCATATGTTTGGTGATGGAGAAGAAGAAAAATATAGATATTCTTTACATCTATTATACCATAATACAATGTGATAATGGTGAATACAATTAACTTTGAGATTGAATATTTAATTTTAGTGATTACCCGTGTAGATATAATTTATTTGTCATTCATTTATAGTCTTTTAACTCTGTGGCTTAGTGACAAAGAAACATGAAATTTGGCGATGGAGAGAAAACATATTGAATATATTTACATCTAATTTACCATAATTCAATGTGAAAATGGTAAATATGAATAAATTTTAGCTTGATTATTTGTTTTAATTATTATCTATTTTATAAAAATTAGATGTTATGGGTTATAGTCTTTTAACTTTTTTTTAGTGGGAAAAAACCTAACATTTTTTGATGGAGTATAAAAATAAAATATAATTAATTTTTTACATCTACTATAGTGTATTATGATTTTTGCTTAGTGACAAAAAAACCAAAAACTTTAGGATGGTGAAGAAAAATATTGAATATTTTTAGACGTAATATACCATAAGTCAATGTGAATACGATGAATCTAAACAATATTGAGCTTGATTATTTAATTTTAATTGTTATGCATATGTATAAATTATGGGTCATTCATTTGTAATCTCTTAAGTTAGTTTCTTAGAGGTGAAGAAACCATAAGTTTAGTGATGGAGAAGAAGAAAAATATAGATATTCTTTACATCTATTATACCATAATACAATGTGATAATGGTGAATACAATTAACTTTGAGATTGAATATTTAATTTTAGTGATTACCCGTGTAGATATAATTTATTTGTCATTCATTTATAGTCTTTTAACTCTATGGCTTAGTGACGAAGAAACATGAAATTTGGCGATGGAGAGAAAACATATTGAATATATTTATATATAATTTACCATAATTCAATGTGAAAATGGTAAATATGAATACATTTTGGCTTGATTATTTGTTTTAATTATTATCTATTTTATAAAAATTAGATGTCATGGGTTATAGTCTTTTAACTTTTTTTTAGTGGGGAAAAACCTAACATTTTTTGATGGAGTATAAAAATAAAATATAATTAATTTTTTACATCTACTATAGTGTATTATGATTTTTGCTTAGTGACAAAAAAACCTAAAACTTTAGGATGGTGAAGAAAAATATTGAATATTTTTAGATGTAATATACCATTAGTCAATGTGAATACGATGAATCTAAACAATATTGAGCTTGATTATTTAATTTTAATTGTTATGCATATGTATAAATTATGGGTCCTTCATTTGCAGTCTCTTAACTTAGTTTCTTAGAGGTGAAGAAACCATATGTTTGGTGATGGAGAAGAAGAAAAATATAGATATTCTTTACATCTATTATACCATAATACAATGTGATAATGGTGAATACAATTAACTTTGAGATTGAATATTTAATTTTAGTGATTACCCGTGTAGATATAATTTATTTGTCATTCATTTATAGTCTTTTAACTCTGTGGCTTAGTGACGAAGAAACATGAAATTTGGCGATGGAGAGAAAACATATTGAATATATTTACATCTAATTTACCATAATTCAATGTGAAAATGGTAAATATGAATAAATTTTAGCTTGATTATTTGTTTTAATTATTACCTATTTTATAAAAATTAGATGTTATGGGTTATAGTCTTTTAACTTTTTTTTAGTGGGGAAAAACCTAACATTTTTTGATGGAGTATAAAAAAAAATATAATTAATTTTTTACATCTACTATAGTGTATTATGATTTTTGCTTAGTGACAAAAAAACCTAAAACTTTAGGATGGTGAAGAAAAATATTGAATATTTTTAGATGTAATATACCATAAGTCAATGTGAATACGATGAATCTAAACAATATTGAGCTTGATTATTTTATTTTAATTGTTATGCATATGTATAAATTATGGGTCATTCATTTGTAGTCTCTTAAGTTAGTTTCTTAGAGGTGAAGAAACCATAAGTTTAGTGATGGAGAAGAAGAAAAATATAGATATTCTTTACATCTATTATACCATAATACAATGTGATAATGGTGAATACAATTAACTTTGAGATTGAATATTTAATTTTAGTGATTACCCGTGTAGATATAATTTATTTGTCATTCATTTATAGTCTTTTAACTCTATGGCTTAGTGACGAAGAAACATGAAATTTGGCGATGGAGAGAAAACATATTGAATATATTTACATCTAATTTATCATAATTCAATGTGAAAATGGTAAATATGAATACATTTTAGCTTGATTATTTGTTTTAATTAATACCTATTTTATAAAAATTAGATGTCATGGGTTATAGTCTTTTAACTTTTTTTTAGTGGGGAAAAACCTAACATTTTTTGATGGAGTATAAAAATAAAATATAATTAATTTTTTACATCTACTATAGTGTATTATGATTTTTGTTAGTGACAAAAAAACCTAAAACTTTAGGATGATGAAGAAAAATATTGAATATTTTTAGATGTAATATACCATAAGTCAATGTGAATACGATGAATCTAAACAATATTGAGCTTGATTATTTAATTTTAATAGTTATGCATATGTATAAATTATGGGTCATTCATTTGTAGTCTCTTAACTTAGTTTCTTAGAGGTGAAGAAACCATAAGTTTGGTGATGGAGAAGAAGAAAAATATAGATATTCTTTACATCTATTATACCATAATACAAAGTGATAATGGTGAATACAATTAACTTTGAGATTGAATATTTAATTTTAGTGATTACCCATGTAGATATTATTTATTTGTCATTCATTTATAGTCTTTTAACTCTGTGGCTTAGTGACGAAGAAACATGAAATTTGGCGATGGAGAGGAAACATATTGAGTATATTTACATCTAATTTACCATAATTCAATGTGAAAATGGTAAATATCAATAAATTTTAGCTTGATTATTTGTTTTAATTAATACCTATTTTATAAAAATTAGATGTCATGGGTTATAGTCTTTTAACTTTTGTTTCAGTGGGGAAAAACCTAACATTTTTTGATGGAGTATAAAAATGAAATATAATTAATTTTTTACATCTACTATAGTGTATTATGATTTTTGCTTAGTGACAAAAAAACCTAAAACTTTAGGATGGTGAAGAAAAATATTGAATAATTTTAGATGTAATATACCATAAGTCAATGTGAATACGATGAATCTAAATAATATGGAGCTTGATTATTTTATTTTAATTGTTATGCATATGTATAAATTATGGGTCATTCATTTGTAATCTCTTAAGTTAGTCTCTTAGAGGTGAAGAAACCATAAGTTTGGTGATAGAGAAGAAGAAAAATATAGATATTCTTTACATCTATTATACTCTAATAGAATGTGATAATGGTGAATACAATTAACTTTGAGATTGAATATTTAATTTTAGTGATTATCCGTGTAGATATAATTTATTTGTCATTCATTTATAGTCTTTTAACTCTGTGGCTTAGTGACGAAGAAACATGAAATTTGGCGATGGAGAGGAAACATATTGAGTATACTAACATTTAATTTACCATAATTCAATGTGAAAATGGTAAATATGAATACATTTTAGCTTGATTATTTGTTTTAATTATTACCTATTTTATAAAAACTATATGTCATGGATTATAGTGTTTTAACTTTTGTTTTAGTGGGGAAAAACCTAACATTTTGTGATGGAGTAGAAGAATAAAATATAATTAATTTTTTACATCTATTATAGTGTATTATGTTTTTTTTAGTGATTAAAAAACCTAAAACTTTGGGATGGCAAAGAAAAATGTTGATATTTTTAGTTGTAATATACCATAGGTCTGTGTGAATACGATGAATATAAACAATATTGAGATTGATTATTTTATTTTAATTGTTATGCATATGTATAAATTATGGGTCATTCATTTGTAGTCTCTTAACTTAGTTTCTTAGAGGTGAAGAAACCATAAGTTTGGTGATGGAGAAGAAGAAAAATATAGATATTCTTTACATCTATTATACCATAATACAATGTGATAATGGTGAATACAATTAACTTTGCGATTGAATATTTAATTTTACTGATTACCCGTGTAGATATAATTTATTTGTCATTCATTTATAGTCTTTTAACTTTGTGGCTTAGTGACGAAGAAACATGAAATTTGGTGATGGAGAGGAAACATATTGAGTAAATTTACATCTAATTTAGCATAATTCAATGTGAAAATGGTAAATATGAAAAAGTTTTAGCTTGATTATTTGTTTTAATTAATACCTATTTTATAAAAATTAGATGTCATGGGTTATAGTCTTTTAACTTTTTTTTAGTGGGGAAAAACATAACATTTTTTGATGGAGTATAAAAATGAAATATAATTAGTTTTTTACATCTACTATAGTGTATTATGATTTTTGCTTAGTAAAAAAAAAACCTAAAACTTTAGGATGGTGAAGAAAAATATTGAATATTTTTAGATGTAATATACCATAAGTCAATGTGAATACGATGAATCTAAACAATATTGAGCTTGATTATTTTATTTTAATTGTTATGCATATGTATAAATTATGGGTCATTCATTTGTAGTCTCTTTACTTAGTTTCTTAGAGGTGAAGAAACCATAAGTTTGGTGATGGAGAAGAAGAAAAATATAGATATCATTTACATCTATTATACCATAATACAAAGTGATAATGGGGAATACAATTAACTTTGAGATTGAATATTTAATTTTAGTGATTACCCGTGTAGATATAATTTATTTGTCATTCATTTATAGTCTTTTAACTCTGTGGCTTAGTGACGAAGAAACATGAAATTTGGCGATGGAGAGGAAACATATTGAATATATTTACGTCTAATTTACCATAATTCAATGTGAAAATGGTAAATATGAATAAGTTTTAGCTTGATTATTTGTTTTAATTAATACCTATTTTATAAAAATTAGATGTCATGGGTTATAGTCTTTTAACTTTTTTTTAGTGGGGAAAAACCTAACATTTTTTGATGGAGTATAAAAATGAAATATAATTAATTTTTTTACATCTACTATAGTGTATTATGATTTTTGCTTAGTGACAAAAAAACCTAAAACTTTAGGATGGTGAAGAAAAATATTGAATATTTTTAGATGTAATATACCATAAGTATGTGAATACGATGAATATAAATAATATGGAGCTTGATTATTTTATTTTAATTGTTATGCATATGTATAAATTATGGGTCATTCATTTGTAATCTCTTAAGTTAGTCTCTTAGAGGTGAAGAAACCATAAGTTTGGTGATAGAGAAGAAGAAAAATATAGATATTCTTTACATCTATTATACTCTAATAGAATGTGATAATGGTGAATACAATTAACTTTGAGATTGAATATTTAATTTTAGTGATTATCCGTGTAGATATAATTTATTTGTCATTCATTTATAGTCTTTTAACTCTGTGGCTTAGTGACGAAGAAACATGAAATTTGGCGATGGAGAGGAAACATATTGAGTATATTTACATCTAATTTACCATAATTCAATGTGAAAATGGTAAATATGAATAAGTTTTAGCTTGATTATTTGTTTTAATTATTACCTATTTTATAAAAACTATATGTCATGGATTATAGTGTTTTAACTTTTGTTTTAGTGGGGAAAAACCTAACATTTTGTGATGGAGTAGAAGAATAAAATATAATTAATTTTTTACATCTATTATAGTGTATTATGTTTTTTTTAGTGATTAAAAAACCTAAAACTTTGGGATGGCAAAGAAAAATGTTGATATTTTTAGTTGTAATATACCATAGGTCTGTGTGAATACGATGAATATAAACAATATTGAGATTGATTATTTTATTTTAATTGTTATGCATATGTATAAATTATGGGTCATTCATTTGTAGTCTCTTAACTTAGTTTCTTAGAGGTGAAGAAACCATAAGTTTGGTGATGGAGAAGAAGAAAAATATAGATATTCTTTACATCTATTATACCATAATACAATGTGATAATGGTGAATACAATTAACTTTGCGATTGAATATTTAATTTTACTGATTACCCGTGTAGATATAATTTATTTATCATTCATTTATAGTCTTTTAACTTTGTGGCTTAGTGACGAAGAAACATGAAATTTGGTGATGGAGAGGAAACATATTGAGTAAATTTACATCTAATTTAGCATAATTCAATGTGAAAATGGTAAATATGAAAAAGTTTTAGCTTGATTATTTGTTTTAATTAATACCTATTTTATAAAAATTAGATGTCATGGGTTATAGTCTTTTAACTTTTTTTTAGTGGGGAAAAACATAACATTTTTTGATGGAGTATAAAAATGAAATATAATTAGTTTTTTACATCTACTATAGTGTATTATGATTTTTGCTTAGTAAAAAAAAAACCTAAAACTTTAGGATGGTGAAGAAAAATATTGAATATTTTTAGATGTAATATACCATAAGTCAATGTGAATACGATGAATCTAAACAATATTGAGCTTGATTATTTTATTTTAATTGTTATGCATATGTATAAATTATGGGTCATTCATTTGTAGTCTCTTTACTTAGTTTCTTAGAGGTGAAGAAACCATAAGTTTGGTGATGGAGAAGAAGAAAAATATAGATATCATTTACATCTATTATACCATAATACAAAGTGATAATGGGGAATACAATTAACTTTGAGATTGAATATTTAATTTTAGTGATTACCCGTGTAGATATAATTTATTTGTCATTCATTTATAGTCTTTTAACTCTGTGGCTTAGTGACGAAGAAACATGAAATTTGGCGATGGAGAGGAAACATATTGAATATATTTACGTCTAATTTACCATAATTCAATGTGAAAATGGTAAATATGAATAAGTTTTAGCTTGATTATTTGTTTTAATTAATACCTATTTTATAAAAGTTAGATGTCATGGGTTATAGTCTTTTAACTTTTTTTTAGTGGGGAAAAACCTAACATTTTTTGATGGAGTATAAAAATGAAATATAATTAATTTTTTACATCTACTATAGTGTATTATGATTTTTGCTTAGTGACAAAAAAACCTAAAACTTTAGGATGGTGAAGAAAAATATTGAATATTTTTAGATGCAATATACCATAAGTATGTGAATACGATGAATATAAATAATATGGAGCTTGATTATTTTATTTTAATTGTTATGCATATGTATAAATTATGGGTCATTCATTTGTAATCTCTTAAGTTAGTCTCTTAGAGGTGAAGAAACCATAAGTTTGGTGATAGAGAAGAAGAAAAATATAGATATTCTTTACATCTATTATACTCTAATAGAATGTGATAATGGTGAATACAATTAACTTTGAGATTGAATATTTAATTTTAGTGATTATCCGTGTAGATATAATTTATTTGTCATTCATTTATAGTCTTTTAACTCTGTGGCTTAGTGACGAAGAAACATGAAATTTGGCGATGGAGAGGAAACATATTGAGTATATTTACATCTAATTTACCATAATTCAATGTGAAAATGGTAAATATGAATAAGTTTTAGCTTGATTATTTGTTTTAATTATTACCTATTTTATAAAAACTATATGTCATGGATTATAGTGTTTTAACTTTTGTTTTAGTGGGGAAAAACCTAACATTTTGTGATGGAGTAGAAGAATAAAATATAATTAATTTTTTACATCTATTATAGTGTATTATGTTTTTTTTAGTGATTAAAAAACCTAAAACTTTGGGATGGCAAAGAAAAATGTTGATATTTTTAGTTGTAATATACCATAGGTCTGTGTGAATACGATGAATATAAACAATATTGAGATTGATTATTTTATTTTAATTGTTATGCATATGTATAAATTATGGGTCATTCATTTGTAGTCTCTTAACTTAGTTTCTTAGAGGTGAAGATACCATAAGTTTGGTGATGGAGAAGAAGAAAAATATAGATATTCTTTACATCTATTATACCATAATACAATGTGATAATGGTGAATACAATTAACTTTGCGATTGAATATTTAATTTTACTGATTACCCGTGTAGATATAATTTATTTGTCATTCATTTATAGTCTTTTAACTCTGTGGCTTAGTGACGAAGAAACATGAAATTTGGTGATGGAGAGGAAACATATTGAGTAAATTTACATCTAATTTACCATAATTCAATGTGAAAATGGTAAATATGAATAAGTTTTAGCTTGATTATTTGTTTTAATTAATACCTATTTTATAAAAATTAGATGTCATGGGTTATAGTCTTTTAACTTTTTTTTAGTGGGGAAAAACCTAAAAAAATTTGATGGAGTAGAAGAATAAAATATAATTAATTTTTTACATCTATTATAGTGTATTTTGTTTTTTTTAGTGATAAAAAAATCTAAAACTTTGGGACGGTGAAGAAAAATATTGAATATTTTTAGTTGTAATATACCATAGCTCAGTGTGAATACGATTAATATAAATAAGATGAAGGTTGGTTATTTTATTTTAATTGTTATGCATATGTATAAATTATGGGTCATTCATTTGTAGTCTCTTAACTTAGTTTCTTTGAGGTGAAGAAACCAAAATTTAGGTGATGGAGCAGAAGAAAAATATAGAAATTGTTTACATCTATTATATCATGATACGATTTGATTATGGTAAACATAAATAACATTTAGCTTAAATATTTAATTTTAGTGATTACCCATGTAGATACAACTTATTTGTCATTCATTTATAGTCTTTTAACTCTGTGGCTTAGTGACGAAGAAACATGAAATTTGGTGATGGAGAAGAAACATATTGAATATATTTACATCTAATTTACCATAATTCAATGTGAAAATGGTAAATATAAATAAATTTTAGCTTTATTATTTGTTTTAATTATTACCTATTTTATAAAAAACATATGTCATGGATTATAGTCTTTTAACTTTTGTATTAGTGGGGAAAAACCTAAAAAAATTTGATGGAGTAGAAGAATAAAATATAATTAATTTTTTACATCTATTATAGTGTATTATGTTTTTTTTAGTGATAAAAAAACCTAAAACTTTGGGGACGGTGAAGAAAAATATTGAATATTTTTTGTTGTAATATACCATAGCTCAGTGTGAATACGATGAATATAAATAATATGGAGGTTGGTTATTTTATTTTAATTGTTATGCATATGTATAAATTATGGGTCATTCATTTGTAGTCTCTTAACTTAGTTTCTTTGAGGTGAAAAAACCAAAATTTAGGTGATGGAGCAGAAGAAAAATATAGAAATTGTTTACATCTATTATATCATGATACGATTTGATTATGGTAAACATCAATAACATTGAGCTTAAATATTTAATTTTAGTGATTACCCATGTAGATATAATTTATTTGTCATTCATTTATAGTCTTTTATCTTTGTGGCTTAGTGACAAAGGAACATGATATTTACATCTAATTTACCATAATTCAATGTGAAAATGGTAAATATGAATAAGTTTTAGCTTAATTATTTGTTTTAATTATTACCTATTTTATAAAAATTAGATGTCATGGGTTATAGTCTTTTAACTTGTTTTTAGTGGGTAATAACCTAACATTTTTTGATGGAGTATAAAAATGAAATATAATTAATTTTTTACATATACTATAGTGTATTATGATTTTTGCTTAGTGACAAAAAAACCTAAAACTTTAGGATGGTGAAGAAAAATATTGAATATTTTTAGATGTAATATACCATAAGTCAATGTGAATGCGATGAATCTAAACAATATTGAGCTTGATTATTTAATTTTAATTGTTATGCATATGTATAAATTATGGGTCATTCATTTGTAGTCTCTTAACTTAGTTTCTTAGAGGTGAAGAAACCATAAGTTTGGTGATGGAGAAGAAGAAAAATATAGATATTCTTTACATCTATTATACCATATTACAATGTGATAATGGTGAATACAGTTAACTTTGAGATTGAATATTTAATTTTAGTGATTACCTGTGTAGATATAATTTATTTGTCATTCATTTATAGTCTTTTAACTCTGTGGCTTAGTGACGAAGAAACATGAAATTTGGTGATGGAGAGGAAACATATTGCGTAAATTTACATCTAATTTACCATAATTCAATGTGAAAATGGTAAATATGAATAAGTTTTAGCTTGATTATTTGTTTTAATTAATACCTGTTTTATAAAAATTAGATGTCATGGGTTATAGTCTTTTAACCTTTTTTTAGTGGGGGAAAAACCTAACATATTTTGATGGAGTATAAAAATGAAATATAATTAATTTTTTACATCTACTATAGTGTATTATGATTTTTGCTTAGTGACAAAAAAACCTAAAACTTTAGGATGGTGAAGAAAAATATTGAATATTTTTAGATGTAATATACCATAAGTCAATGTGAATGCGATGAATCTAAACAATATTGAGCTTGATTATTTAATTTTAATTGTTATGCATATGTATAAATTATAGGTCATTCATTTGTAGTCTCTTAACTTAGTTTCTTAGAGGTGAAGAAACCATAAGTTTGGTGATGGAGAAGAAGAAAAATATAGATATTCTTTACATCTATTATACCATATTACAATGTGATAATGGTGAATACAATTAACTTTGAGATTGAATATTTAACTTTAGTGATTACCCGTGTAGATATAATTTATTTGTCATTCATTTATAGTCTTTTAACTCTGTGGCTTAGTGACGAAGAAACATGAAATTTGGTGATGGAGAGGAAACATATTGAGTAAATTTACATCTAATTTACCATAATTCAATGTGAAAATGGTAAATATGAATAAGTTTTAGCTTGATTATTTGTTTTAATTAATACCTATTTTATAAAAATTAGATGTCATGGGTTATAGTCTTTTAACTTTTTTTTAGTGGGGAAAAACCTAAAAAAATTTGATGGAGTAGAAGAATAAAATATAATTAATTTTTTACATCTATTATAGTGTATTTTGTTTTTTTTAGTGATAAAAAAACCTAAAACTTTGGGACGGTGAAGAAAAATATTGAATATTTTTAGTTGTAATATACCATAGCTCAGTGTGAATACGATTAATATAAATAAGATGAAGGTTGGTTATTTTATTTTAATTGTTATGCATATGTATAAATTATGGGTCATTCATTTGTAGTCTCTTAACTTAGTTTCTTTGAGGTGAAGAAACCAAAATTTAGGTGATGGAGCAGAAGAAAAATATAGAAATTGTTTACATCTATTATATCATGATACGATTTGATTATGGTAAACATAAATAACATTGAGCTTAAATATTTAATTTTAGTGATTACCCATGTAGATACAAATTATTTGTCATTCATTTATAGTCTTTTAACTCTGTGGCTTAGTGACGAAGAAACATGAAATTTGGTGATGGAGAAGAAACATATTGAATATATTTACATCTAATTTACCATAATTCAATGTGAAAATGGTAAATATCAATAAATTTTAGCTTTATTATTTGTTTTAATTATTACCTATTTTATAAAAAATATATGTCATGGATTATAGTCTTTTAACTTTTGTATTAGTGGGGAAAAACCTAAAAAAATTTGATGGAGTAGAAGAATAAAATATAATTAATTTTTTACATCTATTATAGTGTATTATGTTTTTTTTAGTGATAAAAAAACCTAAAATTTTGGGGACGGTGAAGAAAAATATTGAATATTTTTTGTTGTAATATACCATAGCTCAGTGTGAATACGATGAATATAAATAATATGGAGGTTGGTTATTTTATTTTAATTGTTATGCATATGTATAAATTATGGGTAATTCATTTGTAGTCTCTTAACTTAGTTTCTTTGAGGTGAAGAAACCAAAATTTAGGTGATGGAGCAGAAGAAAAATATAGAAATTGTTTACATCTATTATATCATGATACGATTTGATTATGGTAAACATAAATAACATTGAGCTTAAATATTTAATTTTAGTGATTACCCATGTAGATATAATTTATTTGTCATTCATTTATAGTCTTTTATCTTTGTGGCTTAGTGACAAAGGAACATGATATTTACATCTAATTTACCATAATTCAATGTGAAAATGGTAAATATGAATAAGTTTTAGCTTAATTATTTGTTTTAATTATTACCTATTTTATAAAAATTAGATGTCATGGGTTATAGTCTTTTAACTTGTTTTTAGTGGGTAATAACCTAACATTTTTTGATGGAGTATAAAAATGAAATATAATTAATTTTTTACATATACTATAGTGTATTATGATTTTTGCTTAGTGACAAAAAAACCTAAAACTTTAGGATGGTGAAGAAAAATATTGAATATTTTTAGATGTAATATACCATAAGTCAATGTGAATGCGATGAATCTAAACAATATTGAGCTTGATTATTTAATTTTAATTGTTATGCATATGTATAAATTATGGGTCATTCATTTGTAGTCTCTTAACTTAGTTTCTTAGAGGTGAAGAAACCATAAGTTTGGTGATGGAGAAGAAGAAAAATATAGATATTCTTTACATCTATTATACCATATTACAATGTGATAATGGTGAATACAGTTAACTTTGAGATTGAATATTTAATTTTAGTGATTACCTGTGTAGATATAATTTATTTGTCATTCATTTATAGTCTTTTAACTCTGTGGCTTAGTGACGAAGAAACATGAAATTTGGTGATGGAGAGGAAACATATTGCGTAAATTTACATCTAATTTACCATAATTCAATGTGAAAATGGTAAATATGAATAAGTTTTAGCTTGATTATTTGTTTTAATTAATACCTGTTTTATAAAAATTAGATGTCATGGGTTATAGTCTTTTAACCTTTTTTTAGTGGGGGAAAAACCTAACATATTTTGATGGAGTATAAAAATGAAATATAATTAATTTTTTACATCTACTATAGTGTATTATGATTTTTGCTTAGTGACAAAAAAACCTAAAACTTTAGGATGGTGAAGAAAAATATTGAATATTTTTAGATGTAATATACCATAAGTCAATGTGAATGCGATGAATCTAAACAATATTGAGCTTGATTATTTAATTTTAATTGTTATGCATATGTATAAATTATAGGTCATTCATTTGTAGTCTCTTAACTTAGTTTCTTAGAGGTGAAGAAACCATAAGTTTGGTGATGGAGAAGAAGAAAAATATAGATATTCTTTACATCTATTATACCATATTACAATGTGATAATGGTGAATACAATTAACTTTGAGATTGAATATTTAACTTTAGTGATTACCCGTGTAGATATAATTTATTTGTCATTCATTTATAGTCTTTTAACTCTGTGGCTTAGTGACGAAGAAACATGAAATTTGGTGATGGAGAGGAAACATATTGAGTAAATTTACATCTAATTTACCATAATTCAATGTGAAAATGGTAAATATGAATAAGTTTTAGCTTGATTATTTGTTTTAATTAATACCTATTTTATAAAAATTAGATGTCATGGGTTATAGTCTTTTAACTTTTTTTTAGTGGGGAAAAACCTAAAAAAATTTGATGGAGTAGAAGAATAAAATATAATTAATTTTTTACATCTATTATAGTGTATTTTGTTTTTTTTAGTGATAAAAAAACCTAAAACTTTGGGACGGTGAAGAAAAATATTGAATATTTTTAGTTGTAATATACCATAGCTCAGTGTGAATACGATTAATATAAATAAGATGAAGGTTGGTTATTTTATTTTAATTGTTATGCATATGTATAAATTATGGGTCATTCATTTGTAGTCTCTTAACTTAGTTTCTTTGAGGTGAAGAAACCAAAATTTAGGTGATGGAGCAGAAGAAAAATATAGAAATTGTTTACATCTATTATATCATGATACGATTTGATTATGGTAAACATAAATAACATTGAGCTTAAATATTTAATTTTAGTGATTACCCATGTAGATACAAATTATTTGTCATTCATTTATAGTCTTTTAACTCTGTGGCTTAGTGACGAAGAAACATGAAATTTGGTGATGGAGAAGAAACATATTGAATATATTTACATCTAATTTACCATAATTCAATGTGAAAATGGTAAATATCAATAAATTTTAGCTTTATTATTTGTTTTAATTATTACCTATTTTATAAAAAATATATGTCATGGATTATAGTCTTTTAACTTTTGTATTAGTGGGGAAAAACCTAAAAAAATTTGATGGAGTAGAAGAATAAAATATAATTAATTTTTTACATCTATTATAGTGTATTATGTTTTTTTTAGTGATAAAAAAACCTAAAACTTTGGGGACGGTGAAGAAAAATATTGAATATTTTTTGTTGTAATATACCATAGCTCAGTGTGAATACGATGAATATAAATAATATGGAGGTTGGTTATTTTATTTTAATTGTTATGCATATGTATAAATTATGGGTAATTCATTTGTAGTCTCTTAACTTAGTTTCTTTGAGGTGAAGAAACCAAAATTTAGGTGATGGAGCAGAAGAAAAATATAGAAATTGTTTACATCTATTATATCATGATACGATTTGATTATGGTAAACATAAATAACATTGAGCTTAAATATTTAATTTTAGTGATTACCCATGTAGATATAATTTATTTGTCATTCATTTATAGTCTTTTATCTCTGTGGCTTAGTGACAAAGAAACATGATATTTACATCTAATTTACCATAATTCAATGTGAAAATGGTAAATATGAATAAGTTTTAGCTTGATTATTTGTTTTAATTATTACCTATTTTATAAAAATTAGATGTCATGGGTTATAGTCTTTTAACTTTTTTTTAGTGGGGAATAACCTAACATTTTTTGATGGAGTATAAAAATGAAATATAATTAATTTTTTACATCTACTATAGTGTATTATGATTTTTGTTTAGTGACAAAAAAACCTAAAACTTTAGGATGGTGAAGAAAAATATTGAATATTTTTAGATGTAATATACCATAAGTCAATGTGAATACGATGAATATAAATAATATGGAGCTTGATTATTTTATTTTAATTATTATGCATATGTATAAATTATGGGTCATTCATTTGTAATCTCTTAAGTTAGTCTCTTAGAGGTGAAGAAACCATAAGTTTGGTGATAGAGAAGAAGAAAAATATAGATATTCTTTACATCTATTATACTCTAATAGAATGTGATAATGGTGAATACAATTAACTTTGAGATTGAATATTTAATTTTAGTGATTATCCGTGTAGATATAATTTATTTGTCATTCATTTATAGTCTTTTAACTTTGTGGCTTAGTGACGAAGAAACATGAAATTTGGCGATGGAGAGGAAACATATTGAGTATATTTACATCTAATTTACCATAATTCAATGTGAAAATGGTAAATATGAATAAGTTTTAGCTTGATTATTTGTTTTAATTATTACCTATTTTATAAAAACTATATGTCATGGATTATAGTGTTTTAACTTTTGTTTTAGTGGGGAAAAACCTAACATTTTGTGATGGAGTAGAAGAATAAAATATAATTAAATTTTTACATCTATTATAGTGTATTATGTTTTTTTTAGTGATTAAAAAACCTAAAACTTTGGGATGGCAAAGAAAAATGTTGATATTTTTAGTTGTAATATACCATAGGTCTGTGTGAATACGATGAATATAAACAATATTGAGATTGATCATTTTATTTTAATTGTTATGCATATGTATAAATTATGGGTCATTCATTTGTAGTCCCTTAACTTAGTTTCTTAGAGGTGAAGAAACCATAAGTTTGGTGATGGAGAAGAAGAAAAATATAGATATTCTTTACATCTATTATACCATAATACAATGTGATAAGGGTGAATACAATTAACTTTGAGATTGAATATTTAATTTTAGTGATTACCCGTGTAGATATAATTTATTTGTCATTCATTTATAGTCTTTTAACTTTGTGGCTTAGTGACGAAGAAACATGAAATTTGGTGATGCAGAGGAAACATATTGAGTAAATTTACATCTAATTTACCATAATTCAATGTGAAAATGGTAAATATAAATAAGTTTTAGCTTGATTATTTGTTTTAATTAATACCTATTTTATAAAAATTAGATGTCATGGGTTATAGTCTTTTAACTTGTTTTTCGTGGGGGAAAAACCTAAAAAAATTTGATGGAGTAGAAGAATAAAATATAATTAATTTTTTACATCTATTATAGTGTATTTTGTTTTTTTTAGTTATAAAAAAACCTAAAACTTTGGGACGGCGAAGAAAAATATTGAATATTTTTAGTTGTAATATACCATAGCTCAGTGTGAATACGATTAATATAAATAATATGAAGGTTGGTTATTTTATTTTAATTGTTATGCATATGTATAAATTATGGGTCATTCATTTGTAGTCTCTTAACTTAGTTTCTTTGAGGTGAAGAAACCAAAATTTAGGTGATGGAGCAGAAGAAAAATATAGAAATTGTTTACATCTATTATATCATGATACGATTTGATTATGGTAAACATAAATAACATTGAGCTTAAATATTTAATTTTAGTGATTACCCATGTAGATACAACTTATTTGTCATTCATTTATAGTCTTTTAACTCTGTGGCTTAGTGACGAAGAAACATGAAATTTGGTGATGGAGAAGAAACATATTGAATATATTTACATCTAATTTACCATAATTCAATGTGAAAATGGTAAATATCAATAAATTTTAGCTTTATTATTTGTTTTAATTATTACCTATTTTATAAAAAATATATGTCATGGATTATAGTCTTTTAACTTTTGTATTAGTGGGGAAAAACCTAAAAAAATTTGATGGAGTAGAAGAATAAAATATAATTAATTTTTTACATCTATTATAGTGTATTATGTTTTTTTTAGTGATAAAAAAACCTAAAACTTTGGGGACGGTGAAGAAAAATATTGAATATTTTTTGTTGTAATATACCATAGCTCAGTGTGAATACGATGAATATAAATAATATGGAGGTTGGTTATTTTATTTTAATTGTTATGCATATGTATAAATTATGGGTAATTCATTTGTAGTCTCTTAACTTAGTTTCTTTGAGGTGAAGAAACCAAAATTTAGGTGATGGAGCAGAAGAAAAATATAGAAATTGTTTACATCTATTATATCATGATACGATTTGATTATGGTAAACATAAATAACATTGAGCTTAAATATTTAATTTTAGTGATTACCCATGTAGATATAATTTATTTGTCATTCATTTATAGTCTTTTATCTCTGTGGCTTAGTGACAAAGAAACATGATATTTACATCTAATTTACCATAATTCAATGTGAAAATGGTAAATATGAATAAGTTTTAGCTTGATTATTTGTTTTAATTATTACCTATTTTATAAAAATTAGATGTCATGGATTATAGTCTTTTAACTTTTTTTTAGTGGGGAAAAACCTAACATTTTTTGATGGAGTATAAAAATGAAATATAATTAATTTTTTTACATCTACTATAGTGTATTATGATTTTTGCTTAGTGACAAAAAAACCTAAAACTTTAGGATGGTGAAGAAAAATATTGAATATTTTTAGATGTAATATACCATAAGTCAATGTGAATACGATGAATATAAATAATATGGAGCTTGATTATTTTATTTTAATTATTATGCATATGTATAAATTATGGGTCATTCATTTGTAATCTCTTAAGTTAGTCTCTTAGAGGTGAAGAAACCATAAGTTTGGTGATAGAGAAGAAGAAAAATATAGATATTCTTTACATCTATTATACTCTAATAGAATGTGATAATGGTGAATACAATTAACTTTGAGATTGAATATTTAATTTTAGTGATTATCCGTGTAGATATAATTTATTTGTCATTCATTTATAGTCTTTTAACTTTGTGGCTTAGTGACGAAGAAACATGAAATTTGGCGATGGAGAGGAAACATATTGAGTATATTTACATCTAATTTACCATAATTCAATGTGAAAATGGTAAATATGATTAAGTTTTAGCTTGATTATTTGTTTTAATTATTACCTATTTTATAAAAACTATATGTCATGGATTATAGTGTTTTAACTTTTGTTTTAGTGGGGAAAAACCTAACATTTTGTGATGGAGTAGAAGAATAAAATATAATTAATTTTTTACATCTATTATAGTGTATTATGTTTTTTTTAGTGATTAAAAAACCTAAAACTTTGGGATGGCAAAGAAAAATGTTGATATTTTTAGTTGTAATATACCATAGGTCTGTGTGAATACGATGAATATAAATAATATTGAGATTGATCATTTTATTTTAATTGTTATGCATATGTATAAATTATGGGTCATTCATTTGTAGTCCCTTAACTTAGTTTCTTAGAGGTGAAGAAACCATAAGTTTGGTGATGGAGAAGAAGAAAAATATAGATATTCTTTACATCTATTATACCATAATACAATGTGATAATGGTGAATACAATTAACTTTGAGATTGAATATTTAATTTTAGTGATTACCCGTGTAGATATAATTTATTTGTCATTCATTTATAGTCTTTTAACTTTGTGGCTTAGTGACGAAGAAACATGAAATTTGGTGATGCAGAGGAAACATATTGAGTAAATTTACATCTAATTTACCATAATTCAATGTGAAAATGGTAAATATGAATAAGTTTTAGCTTGATTATTTGTTTTAATTAATACCTATTTTATAAAAATTAGATGTCATGGGTTATAGTCTTTTAACTTTTTTTTCGTGGGGGAAAAACCTAAAAAAATTTGATGGAGTAGAAGAATAAAATATAATTAATTTTTTACATCTATTATAGTGTATTTTGTTTTTTTTAGTTATAAAAAAACCTAAAACTTTGGGACGGTGAAGAAAAATATTGAATATTTTTAGTTGTAATATACCATAGCTCAGTGTGAATACGATTAATATAAATAATATGAAGGTTGGTTATTTTATTTTAATTGTTATGCATATGTATAAATTATGGGTCATTCATTTGTAGTCTCTTAACTTAGTTTCTTTGAGGTGAAGAAACCAAAATTTAGGTGATGGAGCAGAAGAAAAATATAGAAATTGTTTACATCTATTATATCATGATACGATTTGATTATGGTAAACATAAATAACATTGAGCTTAAATATTTAATTTTAGTGATTACCCATGTAGATACAACTTATTTGTCATTCATTTATAGTCTTTTAACTCTGTGGCTTAGTGACGAAGAAACATGAAATTTGGTGATGGAGAAGAAACATATTGAATATATTTACATCTAATTTACCATAATTCAATGTGAAAATGGTAAAAATCAATAAATTTTAGCTTTATTATTTGTTTTAATTATTACCTATTTTATAAAAAATATATGTCATGGATTATAGTCTTTTAACTTTTGTATTAGTGGGGAAAAACCTAAAAAAATTTGATGGAGTAGAAGAATAAAATATAATTAATTTTTTACATCTATTATAGTGTATTATGTTTTTTTTAGTGATAAAAAAACCTAAAACTTTGGGGACGGTGAAGAAAAATATTGAATATTTTTTGTTGTAATATACCATAGCTCAGTGTGAATACGATGAATATAAATAATATGGAGGTTGGTTATTTTATTTTAATTGTTATGCATATGTATAAATTATGGGTAATTCATTTGTAGTCTCTTAACTTTGTTTCTTTGAGGTGAAGAAACCAAAATTTAGGTGATGGAGCAGAAGAAAAATATAGAAATTGTTTACATCTATTATATCATGATACGATTTGATTATGGTAAACATAAATAACATTGAGCTTAAATATTTAATTTTAGTGATTACCCATGTAGATATAATTTATTTGTCATTCATTTATAGTCTTTTATCTCTGTGGCTTAGTGACAAAGAAACATGATATTTACATCTAATTTACCATAATTCAATGTGAAAATGGTAAATATGAATAAGTTTTAGCTTTATTATTTGTTTTAATTATTACCTATTTTATAAAAATTAGATGTCATTGGTTATAGTCTTTTAACTTTTTTTTAGTGGGGAATAACCTAACATTTTTTGATGGAGTATAAAAATGAAATATAATTAATTTTTTACATCTACTATAGTGTATTATGATTTTTGCTTAGTGACAAAAAAACCTAAAACTTTAGGATGGTGAAGAAAAATATTGAATATTTTTAGATGTAATATACCATAAGTCAATGTGAATGCGATGAATCTAAACAATATTGAGCTTGATTATTTAATTTTAATTGTTATGCATATGTATAACTTATGGGTCATTCATTTGTAGTCTCTTAACTTAGTTTCTTTGAGGTGAAGAAACCATAAGTTTGGTGATGGAGAAGAAGAAAAATATAGATATTCTTTACATCTATTATATCATATTACAATGTGATAATGGTGAATACAGTTAACTTTGAGATTGAATATTTAATTTTAGTGATTACCTGTGTAGATATAATTTATTTGTCATTCATTTATAGTCTTTTAACTCTGTGGCTTAGTGACGAAGAAACATGAAATTTGGTGATGGAGAGGAAACATATTGAGTAAATTTACATCTAATTTACCATAATTCAATGTGAAAATGGTAAATATGAATAAGTTTTAGCTTGATTATTTGTTTTAATTAATACCTGTTTTATAAAAATTAGATGTCATGGGTTATAGTCTTTTAACTTTTTTTTAGTGGGGAAAAACCTAACATTTTTTTGATGGAGTATAAAAATGAAATATTATTAATTTTTTACATCTACTATAGTGTATTATGATTTTTTCTTAGTGACAAAAAAACCTAAAACTTTAGGAAGGTGAAGAAAAATATTCTAATATACCATAAGTCAATGTGAATGCGATGAATCTAAACAATATTGAGCTTGATTATTTAATTTTAATTGTTGTGCATATGTATAAATTATGGGTCATTCATTTGTAGTCTCTTAACTTAGTTTCTTAGAGGTGAAGAAACCATAAGTTTGGTGATAGAGAAGAAGAAAAATATAGATATTCTTTACATCTATTATACCATAATACAATGTGATAATGGTGAATACAATTAAATTTGAGATTGAATATTTAATTTTAGTGATTACCCGTGTAGATATAATTTATTTGTCGTTCATTTATAGTCTTTTAACTCTATAGCTTAGTGACGAAGAAACATGAAATTTGGTGATGGAGAGGAAACATATTGAGTAAATTTACATCTAATTTACCATAATTCAATGTGAAAATGGTAAATATGAATAAGTTTTAGCTTGATTATTTGTTTTAATTAATACTTATTTTATAAAAATTAGATGTCATGGGTTATAGTCTTTTAACTTTTTTTTAGTGGGGAAAAACCTAAAAAAATTTGATGGAGTAGAAGAATAAAATATAATTAATTTTTTACATCTATTATAGTGTATTTTGTTTTTTTAGTGATAAGAAAACCTAAAACTTTGGGACGGTGAAGAAAAATATTGAATATTTTTAGTTTTAATATACCATAGCTCAGTGTGAATACGATTAATATAAATAATATGAAGGTTGGTTATTTTATTTTAATTGTTATGCATATGTATAAATTATGGGTCATTCATTTGTAGTCTCTTAACTTAGTTTCTTTGAGGTGAAGAAACCAAAATTTAGGTGATGGAGCAGAAGAAAAATATAGAAATTGTTTAAATCTATTATATCATGATACGATTTGATTATGGTAAACATAAATAACATTGAGCTTAAATATTTAATTTTAGTGATTACCCATGTAGATACAAATTATTTGTCATTCATTTATAGTCTTTTAACAATGTGGCTTAGTGACGAAGAAACATGAAATTTGGTGATGGAGAAGAAACATATTGAATATATTTACATCTAATTTACCATAATTTAATGTGAAAATGTTAAATATCAATAAATTTTAGCTTTATTATTTGTTTTAATTATTACCTATTTTATAAAAAATATATGTCATGGATTATAGTCTTTTAACTTTTGTATTAGTGGGGAAAAACCTAAAAAATTTTGATGGAGTAGAAGAATAAAATATAATTAATTTTTTACATCTATTATAGTGTATTATGTTTTTTTTAGTGATAAAAAAACCTAAAACTTTGGGGACGGTGAAGAAAAATATTGAATATTTTTTGTTGTAATATACCATAGCTCAGTGTGAATACGATGAATATAAATAATATGGAGGTTGGTTATTTTATTTTAATTGTTATGCATATGTATAAATTATGGGTCATTCATTTGTAGTCTCTTAACTTAGTTTCTATGAGGTGAAGAAACCAAAATTTAGGTGATGGAGCAGAAGAAAAATATAGAAATTGTTTACATCTATTATATCATGATACGATTTGATTATGGTAAACATAAATAACATTGAGCTTAAATATTTAATTTTAGTGATTACCCATGTAGATATAATTTATTTGTCATTCATTTATAGTCTTTTATCTTTGTGGCTTAGTGAAAAAGAAACATGATATTTACATCTAATTTACCATAATTCAATGTGAAAATGGTAAATATGAATAAGTTTTAGCTTGATTATTTGTTTTAATTAATACCTATTTTATAAAAATTAGATGTCATGGGTTATAGTCTTTTAACTTTTTTTTAGTGGGGAAAAACCTAACATTTTTTTATGGAGTATAAAAATGAAATATTATTAATTTTTTACATCTACTATAGTGTATTATGATTTTTGCTTAGTGACAAAAAAACCTAAAACTTTAGGATGGTGAAGAAAAATATAGAATATTTTTAGATGTAATATACCATAAGTCAATGTGAATACGATGAATCTAAACAATATTGAGCTTGATTATTTTATTATAATTGTTATGCATATGTATAAATTATGGGTCATTCATTTGTAATCTCTTAAGTTAGTTTCTTAGAGGTGAAGAAACCATAAGTTTGGTGATGGAGAAGAAGAAAAATATAGATATTCTTTACATCTATTATACCATATTACAATGTGATAATGGTGAATACAATTAACTTTGAGATAGAATATTTAACTTTAGTGATTACCCGTGTAGATATAATTTATTTGTCATTCATTTATAGTCTTTTAAGTCTGTGGCTTAGTGACGAAGAAACATGAAATTTGGCGATGGAGAGGAAACATATTGAGTATATTTACATCTAGTTTACCATAATTCAATGTGAAAATGGTAAATATGAATAAGTTTTAGCTTGATTATTTGTTTTAATTATTACCTATTTTATAAAAATTAGATGTAATATATTATAGTCTTTTAACTTTTTTTTAGTGGGGAAAAACCTAACATTTTTTGATGGAGTATAAAAATGAAATATAATTAATTTTTTACATCTACTATAGTGTATTATGATTTTTGCTTAGTGACAAAAAAACCTAAAACTTTAGGATGGTGAAGAAAACTATTGAATATTATTAGATGTAATATACCATAAGTCAATGTGAATACGATAAATCTAAACAATATTGAGCTTGATTATTTTATTTTAATTGTTATGCATATGTATAAATTATGGGTCATTGATTTGTAATCTCTTAAGTTTGTTTCTTAGAGGTGAAGAAACCATAAGTTTGGTGATGGAGAAGAAGAAAAATATAGATATTCTTTACATCTATTATACCATAATACAATGTGATAATGGTGAATACAATTAACTTTGAGATTGAATATTTAATTTTAGTGATTACCCGTGTAGATATAATTTATTTGTCATTCATTTATAGACTTTTAACTCTGTGGCTTAGTGACGAAGAAACATGAAATTTGGGGATGGAGAGGAAACATATTGAGTAAATTAACATCTAATTTACCATAATTCAATGTGAAAATGGTAATTATGAATAAGTTTTAGCTTGATTATTTGTTTTAATTAATACCTATTTTATAAAAATTAGATGTCATGGGTTATAGTCTTTTAACTTTTTTTTAGTGGGGAAAAAACCTAACATTTTTTGATGGAGTATAAAAATGAAATATTATTAATTTTTTACATCTACTATAGTGTATTATGATTTTTGCTTAGTGACAAAAAAACCTAAAACTTTAGGATGGTGAAGAAAAATATAGAATATTTTTAGATGTAATATACTATAAGTCAATGTGAATACGATGAATCTAAACAATATTGAGCTTGATTATTTTATTTTAATTGTTATGCATATGTATAAATTATGGGTCATTCATTTGTAATCTCTTAAGTTAGTTTCTTAGAGGTGAAGAAACCATAAGTTTTGTGATGGAGAAGAAGAAAAATATAGATATTCTTTACATCTATTATACCATAATACAATGTGATAATGGTGAATACAATTAACTTTGAGATTGGATATTTAACTTTAATGATTACCCGTGTAGATATAATTTATTTGTCATTCATTTATAGTCTTTTAACTCTGTGGCTTAGTGACGAAGAAACATGAAATTTGGTGATGGAGAGGAAACATATTGAGTAAATTTACATCTAATTTACCATAATTCAATGTGAAAATGGTAAATATGAATAAGTTTTAGCTTGATTATTTGTTTTAATTATTACCTATTTTATAAAAACTATATGTCATGGCTTATAGTGTTTTAACTTTTGTTTTAGTGGGGAAAAACCTACAATTTTGTGATTGAGTAGAAGAATAAAATATAATTAATTTTTTACATCTATTATAGTGTATTATGTTTTTTTTAGTGATAAAAAAACCTAAACCTTTGGGATGGCGAAGAAAAATATTGATATTTTTAGTTGTAATATACCATAGGTCAGTGTGAATACGATGAATATAAACAATATTGAGATTGATTATTTTATTTTAATTGTTAAGCATATGTATAAATTATGGGTCATTCATTTTTAGTCTCTTAACTTAGTTTCTTTGAGGTGAAGAAACCAAAATTTTGGTGATGGAGCAGAAGAAAAATATAGAAATTATTTACATCTATTATATCATGATACGATTTGATTATGGTAAACACAAATAACATTGAGCTTCAATATTTAATTTTAGTGATTACCCATGTAGATACAACTTATTTGTCATTCATTTATAGTCTTTTAACTCTGTGGCTTAGTGACGTAGAAACATGAAATTTGGTGATGGAGAAGAAACATATTGAATATATTTACATCTAATTTACCATAATTCAATGTGAAAATGTTAAATATCAATAAATTTTAGCTTTATTATTTGTTTTAATTATTACCTATTTTATAAAAAATATATGTCATGGATTATAGTCTTTTAACTTTTGTATTAGTGAGGAATAACCTAAAAAAATTTGATGGAGTAGAAGAATAAAATATAATTAATTTTTTACATCTATTATAGTGTATTATGTTTTTTTTAGTGATAAAAAAAACCTAAAACTTTGGGACGGTGAAGAAAAATATTGAATATTTTTAGTTGTAATATACCATAGCTCAGTGTGAATACGATGAATATAAATAATATGGAGGTTGGTTATTTTATTTTAATTGTTATGCATATGTATAAATTATGGGTCATTCATTTTTAGTCTCTTAACTTAGTTTCTTTGAGGTGAAGAAACCAAAATTTAGGTGATGGAGCAGAAGAAAAATATAGAAATTGTTTACATCTATTATATCATGATACGATTTGATTATGGTAAACATAAATAACATTGAGCTTACATATTTAATTTTAGTGATTACCCATGTAGATATAATTTATTTGTCATTCATTTATAGTCTTTTCTTTCTGTGGCTTAGTGACGAAGAAACATGATATATGGCGATGGATAGGAAACATATTGAATATATTTACATCTAATTTACCATAATTCAATGCGAAAATGGTAAATATGAATAAGTTTTAGCTTGATTATTTCTTTTAATTATTACCTATTTTATAAAAATTAGATGTCATGGGTTATAGTCTTTTAACTTTTTTTTAGTGGGGAATAACCTAACATTTTTTGATGGAGTATAAAAGTGAAATATAATTAATTTTTTACATCTACTATAGTGTATTATGATTTTTGCTTAGTGACAAAAAAACCTAAAACTTTAGGATGGTGAAGAAAAATATTGAATATTTTTAGATATAATATACCATAAGTTAATGTGAATGCGATAAATCTAAACAATATTGAGCTTGATTATTTAATTTTAGTTGTTATGCATATGTATAAATTATGGGTCATTCATTTGTAGTCTCTTAACTGAGTTTCTTAGAGGTGAAGAAACCATAAGTTTGGTGATGGAGAAGAAGAAAAATGTAGATATTCTTTACATCTATTATACCATAATACAATGTGATATTGGTGAATACAATTAACTTTGAGATTGAATATTTAATTTTAGTGATTACCAGTGTAGATATAATTTCTTTGTCATTCATTTATTGTCTTTTAACTTTGTGGCTTAGTGACGAAGAAACATGAAATTTGGTGATGGAGAGGAAACATATTGAGTAAATTTACATCTAATTTACCATAATTCAATGCTAAAATGGTAAATATGAATAAGTTTTAGCTTGATTATTTGTTTTAATTAATACCTATTTTATAGAAATTAGATGTCATGGGTTATAGTCTTTTAACTTTTTTTTAGTGGGGAATAACCTAACATTTTTTGATGGAGTATAAAAATGAAATATAATTAATCTTTTACATCTACTATAGTGTATTATGATTTTTGCTTAGTGACAAAAAAACCTAAAACTTTAGGATGGTGAAGAAAAATATTGAATATTTTTAGATGTAATATACCATAAGTCAATGTGAATGCGATGAATCTAAACAATATTGAGCTTGATTATTTAATTTTAGTTGTTATGCATATGTATAAATTATGGGTCATTCATTTGTAGTCTCTTAACTTTGTTTTGTAAGAACAAAGTATGCCTAAGAGGGGGGTGAATTAGGACTTTAGAAATTTTTCTGGTTTTTATGGTTTCTTGAAATTTTACTGGTTTGTGTTCTTGGTTATGAAAGCAGAAGAAGAAAAATAAAAGAACAATGGACACCAGGATTTATAGTGGTTCCCCTCACAATCCGAGAGTACTCCACTCCCCTTTCAACATGAAAGAGAGTTTTCACTATTGTTTAATAAAGTACAACCTATCACACCATCAACTGGTGAGGCCTACTATCAAACAATAAAACTAACAAGTGTACAAGAACAATCCTCTTGTAAACACTCACCCTTGTGTCCAACAATCCTGGATCATAAGTCAGAATACACAAGTTTGTAAAGATTTTGATTTGAGAATAATGATATCAAAGTTGATCTTCTCCAAATGATCAGAATTCACTCTTACAATTTTTCAATACAAGTGTTCAAGGATGAATATGAAATTTATGCACATATGAACACTTAATGAAAGATTTTGAAAATGGTGAATTTGATTCTAAGACAATTTGAAAATGAATGTAGAAAGTGTTTGGAGATTGGAAGTTTTTTTTGTGTGTTTTTCAAAATTGAAAAACTCAGAATTTATATGAGTAAAATACCCTTTCAAAAAGGTACATTTGAGTAAGCCTTTTAAAAAATGAAATGGTATAATTTTTAAATAATTTTTTGAACTTGAAACAAAGCAATTTTTCACTGTACGTTCAGTGTTAATCGGTTAACCTATATGGTTAATCGGTTAACACTGGTACATTAGCCCAGAAAATTCAAAATTCAAATTGGTTAACCGGTTAACCTATATGGTTAATCGGTTAACACTGCTAATTTTCAGAAAAAATGCTTTTAAAAATAATGTTATACCAATTCTAAGGTTTCAAAAGCATGCTTATGTATTATGCAAAAATGCTTGATGTTTTTGAACACTTGTATATCAAATTATAAGGGTAGAATTTGATATACCGGCAATGCATCCAAGTCTTGAAGAATCATAGTTCCATATGTAGCTTGACTTGAAAGATATCTTGACTTGATCTTGAGAACTTTGAACGGCTTGTCTTTTTGCAATCAAGAGATGACCTTGAGTAGTGTTGACATCATCAAAACTTGAGACTGAAGCATGCTTCTACAAGTTTCTTAGAGGTGAAGAAACCATAAGTTTGGTGATGGAGAAGAAGAAAAATATAGATATTCTTTACATCTATTATACCATAATACAATGTGATATTGGTGAATACAATTAACTTTGAGATTGAATATTTAATTTTAGTGATTACCAGTGTAGAAATAATTTATTTGTCATTCATTTATAGTCTTTTAACTCTGTGGCTTAGTGACGAAGAAACATGAAATTTGGCGATGGAGAGGAAACATATTGAGTATATTTACATCTAGTTTACCATAATTCAATGTGAAAATGGTAAATATGAATAAGTTTTAGCTTGATTATTTGTTTTAATTATTACCTATTTTATAAAAATTAGATGTAATATATTATAGTCTTTTAACTTTTTTTTAGTGGGGAAAAACCTAACATTTTTTGATGGAGTATAAAAATGAAATATAATTAATTTTTTACATCTACTATAGTGTATTATGATTTTTGCTTAGTGACAAAAAAACCTAAAACTTTAGGATGGTGAAGAAAACTATTGAATATTATTAGATGTAATATACCATAAGTCAATGTGAATACGATGAATCTAAACAATATTGAGCTTGATTATTTTATTTTAATTGTTATGCAGATGTATAAATTATGGGTCATTAGTTTGTAATCTCTTAAGTTTGTTTCTTAGAGGTGAAGAAGCCATAAGTTTGGTGATGGAGAAGAAGAAAAATATAGATATTCTTTACATCTATTATACCATAATACAATGTGATAATGGTGAATACAATTAACTTTGAGATTGAATATTTAATTTTAGTGATTACCCGTGTAGATATAATTTATTTGTCATTCATTTATAGACTTTTAACTCTGTGGCTTAGTGACGAAGAAACATGAAATTTGGGGATGGAGAGGAAACATATTGAGTAAATTAACATCTAATTTACCATAATTCAATGTGAAAATGGTAATTATGAATAAGTTTTAGCTTGATTATTTGTTTTAATTAATACCTATTTTATAAAAATTAGATGTCATGGGTTATAGTCTTTTAACTTTTTTTTAGTGGGGAAAAACCTAACATTTTTTTATGGAGTATAAAAATGAAATATAATTAATTTTTTACATCTACTATAGTGTATTATGATTTTTTCTTAGTGACAAAAAAACCTAAAACTTTAGGATGGTGAACAAAAATATTGAATATTTTTAGATGTAATATACCATAAGTCAATGTGAATACGATGAATCTAAACAATATTGAGCTTGATTATTTTATTTTAATTGTAATGCATATGAATAAATTATGGGTCATTCATTTGTAATCTCTTAAGTTAGTTTCTTAGAGGTGAAGAAACCATAAGTTTGGTGATAGAGAAGAAGAAAAATATAGATATTCTTTACATCTATTATACCATAATACAATGTGATAGTGGTGAATACAATTAACTTTGAAATTGAATATTTAATTTTAGTGATTACCCGTGTAGATATAATTTATTTGTCATTCATTTATAGTCTTTTAACTCTGTGGCTTAGTGACGAAGAAACATGAAATTTGGCGATGGAGAGGAAACATATTGAGTATATTTACATCTAGTTTACCATAATTCAATGTGAAAATGGTAAATATGAATAAGTTTTACCTTGATTATTTGTTTTAATTATTACCTATTTTATAAAAATTAGATGTAATATATTATAGTCTTTTAACTTTTTTTTAGTGGGGAAAAACCTAACATTTTTTGATGGAGTATAAAAATGAAATATAATTAATTTTTTACATCTACTATAGTGTATTATGATTTTTGCTTAGTGACAAAAAAACCTAAAACTTTAGGATGGTGAAGAAAACTATTGAATATTATTAGATGTAATATACCATAAGTCAATGTGAATACGATGAATCTAAACAATATTGAGCTTGATTATTTTATTTTAATTGTTATGCATATGTATAAATTATGGGTCATTAGTTTGTAATCTCTTAAGTTTGTTTCTTAGAGGTGAAGAAACCATAAGTTTGGTGATGGAGAAGAAGAAAAATATAGATATTCTTTACATCTATTATACCATAATACAATGTGATAATGGTGAATACAATTAACTTTGAGATTGAATATTTAATTTTAGTGATTACCCGTGTAGATATAATTTATTTGTCATTCATTTATAGACTTTTAACTCTGTGGCTTAGTGACGAAGAAACATGAAATTTGGGGATGGAGAGGAAACATATTGAGTAAATTAACATCTAATTTACCATAATTCAATGTGAAAATGGTAATTATGAATAAGTTTTAGCTTGATTATTTGTTTTAATTAATACCTATTTTATAAAAATTAGATGTCATGGGTTATAGTCTTTTAACTTTTTTTTAGTGGGGAAAAACCTAACATTTTTTGATAGAGTATAAAAATGAAATATAATTAATTTTTTACATCTACTATAGTGTATTATGATTTTTGCTTAGTGACAAAAAAACCTAAAACTTTAGGATGGTGAATAAAAATATTGAATATTTTTAGATGTAATATACCATAAGTCAATCTGAATACGATGAATCTAAACAATATTGAGCCTGATTATTTAATTTTAATTGTTATGCATATGTATAAATTATGGTTCATTCTTTTGTAATCACTTAACTTAGTTTCTTAGAGGTGAAGAAACCATAAGTTTGGTGATGGAGCAGAAGAAAAATATAGAAATTGTTTACATCTATTATACCATAATACAATGTGATAATGGTGAATACAATTAACTTTGAGATTGAATATTTAATTTTAGTGACTACCCGTGTAGATATAATTTATTTGTCATTCATTTATAGTCTTTTAACTCTGTGGCTTAGTGACGAAGAAACATGAAATTTGGTGATGGAGAGGAAACATATTGAGTAAATTTACATCTAATTTACCATAATTCAATGTGAAAATGGTAATCATGAATAAGTTTTAGCTTGATTATTTGCTTTAATTAATACCTATTTTATAAAAATTAGATGTCATGGGTTATAGTCTTTTAACTTTTTTTTAGTGGGGAAAAACCTAACATTTTTTTATGGAGTATAAAAATGAAATATAATTAACTTTTTACATCTACTATAGTGAATTATGATTTTTGCTTAGTGACAAAAAAACCTAAAACTTTAGGATGGTGAAGAAAAATATTGAATATTTTTAGATGTAATATACCATAAGTCAATGTGAATACGATGAATCTAAACAATATTGAGCTTGATTATTTTATTTTAATTGTAATGCATATGAATAAATTATGGGTGATTCATTTGTAATCTCTTAAGTTAGTTTCTTAGAGGTGAAGAAACCATAAGTTTGGTGATAGAGAAGAAGAAAAATATAGATATTCTTTACATCTATTATACCATAATACAATGTGATAGTGGTGAATACAATTAACTTTGAAATTGAATATTTAATTTTAGTGATTACCCGTGTAGATATAATTTATTTGTCATTCATTTATACTCTTTTAACTCTGTGGCTTAGTGACGAAGAAACATGAAATTTGGCGATGGAGAGGAAACATATTGAGTATATTTACATCTAGTTTACCATAATTCAATGTGAAAATGGTAAATATGAATAAGTTTTAGCTTGATTATTTGTTTTAATTATTACCTATTTTATAAAAATTAGATGTCATGGGTTATAGTCTTTTAACGTTTTTTTAGTGGGGAAAAACCTAACATTTTTTGATGGATTATAAAAATGAAATATAATTAATTTTTTACATCTACTATAGTGTATTATGATTTTTGCTTAGTTTCAAAAAAACCTAAAACTTTAGGATGGTGAAGAAAAATATTGAATATTTTTAGATGTAATATACCACAAGTCAATCTGAATACGATGAATCTAAACAATATTGAGCTTGATTATTTAATTTTAATTGTTATGCATGTGTATAAATTATGGGTCATTCATTTGTAGTCTCTTAACTTAGTTTCTTAGAGGTGAAGAAACCAAAAGTTTGGTGATGGAGAAGAAGAAAAATATAGATATTCTTTACATCTATTATACCATAATACAATGTGATAATGGTGAATACAATTAACTTTGAGATTGAATATTTAATTGTAGTGATTACCCGTGTAGATATAATTTATTTGTCATTCATTTATAGTCTTTTAACTCTGTGGCTTAGTGACGAAGAAACATGAAATTTGGCGATGGAGAGGAAACATATTGAGTATATTTACATCTAATTTACTATAATTAAATGTGAAAATGGTAAATATGAATAAGTTTTAGCTTGATTATTTCTTTTAATTATTACCTATTTTATAAAAACTATATGTCATGGATTATAATGTTTTAACTGTTGTTTTAGTGGGGAAAACCTACAATTTTGTGATTGAGTAGAAGAATAAAATATAATTAATTTTTTACATCTATTATAGTGTATTATGTTTTTTTTAGTGATAAAAAAACATAAAACTTTCGGATGGCGAAGAAAAATATTGATATTTTTAGTTGTAATATACCATAGGTCAGTGTGAATACGATGAATATAAATAATATGGAGGTTGGTTATTTTATTTTTATTGTTATGCATATGTATAAATTATGGGTCATTCTTTTGTAATCACTTAACTTAGTTTCTTAGAGGTGAAGAAACCAAAATTTGGGTGATGGAGCAGAAATAAAATATAGAAATTGTTTACATCTATTATATCATGATACGATTTGATTATGGTAAACACAAATAACATTGAGCTAAAATATTTAATGGGTAATGCTAACTTGTGCCCTAGGGGCACATGTTAAGAACTAAATGTAGAAATGTTTTCTTGGAACTTGTGTATTATTTTTATCAAAAGTTTATAATTAATTCTTTTATTACTTTTTCCAATACAAATTTTCTATTTATGGAATTCTTAAAATGTGCCCCTAGGGCACAAGTTAGCATTACCCATATTTAATTTTAGTGATTGCCCATGTAGATGTAATTTATTTGTCATTCATTTATAGTCTTTTAACTCTGTGGCTTAGTGACGAAGAAACATGATATTTGGCGATGGAGAGGAAACATATTGAATATATTTACATCTAATTTACCATAATTCAATGTGAAAATGGTAAATATGAATAAATTTTAGCTTGATTATTTGTTTTAATTATTATCTATTTTATAAAAATTAGATGTCATGGGTTATAGTCTTTTATCTTTTTTTTACTGGGGAAAAACCTAACATTTTTTGATGGAGTATGAAAATAAAATATAATTAATTTTTTACATCTACTATAGTGTATTATGATTTTTGCTTAGTGACAAATAAACCTAAAACTTTAGGATGGTGAAGAAAAATATTGAATATTTTTAGATGAAATATACCATAAGTCAATGTGAATACGATGAATCTAAACAATATTGAGCTTGATTATTTTATTTTAATTGTTATGCATATGTATAAATTATGGGTCATTCATTTATAGTCTCTTAACTTAGTTTCTTAGAGGTGAAGAAACCATAAGTTCGGTGATGGAGAAGAAGGAAAAATATAGATATTCTTTACATCTATTATACCATAATACAATGTGATTCTGACGAATACAATTAACTTTGAGATTGAATATTTAATTTTAGTGATTACCCGTGTAGATATAATTTATTTGTCATTCATTTATAGTCTTTTAACTCTGTGGCTTAGTGACGAAGAAACATGAAATTTGGCGATGGAGAGGAAACATATTGAGTATATTTACATCTAATTTACCATAATTCAATGTGAAAATGGTAAATATGATAAATTTTTAGCTTTATTATTTGTTTTAATTATTACCTATTTTATAAAAACTATATGTCATGGATTATAGTCTTTTAACTTTTGTTTCAGTGGGGAAAAACCTAAAATTTTATGATGGAGTAGAAGAATAAAATATAATTAATTTTTTACATCTATTATAGTGTATTATGTTTTTTTAGTGATAAAAAAACAAGAAACTTTGGGATGGTGAAGAAAAATATTGATATTTTTAGTTGTAATATACCATAGGTCAGTGTGAATACGATGAATCTAAACAATACTGAGCTTGATTATTTTATTTTAATTGTTATGCATATGTATAAATTATGGGTCATTCATTTGTAGTCACTTAACTTAGTTTCTTAGAGGTGAAGAAACCATAATTTTGGTGATGGAGAAGAAGAAAAATATAGATATTCTTTACATATATTATACCATAATACAATGTGATTATGGTGAATACAATTAACTTTGAGATTGAATATTTAATTTTAGTGATTACCCCTGTAGCTATAATTTCTTTGTCATTCATTTATAGTCTTTTAACTCTGTGGCTTAGTGACGAAGAAACATGAAATTTGGTGATGGAGAGGAAATATATTGAGTATATTTACATCTAATTTACCATAATTCAATGTGAAAATTGTAAATATCAATAACTTTTAGCTTGATTATTTGTTTTAATTATTACCCATTTTATAAAAACTATATGTCATGGATTATAGTCTTTTAACTTTTTTTTAGTGGGGAAAAACCTAAAATTTTGTGATGGAGTAGAAGAATAAAATATAATTAATTTTTTACATCTATTATAGTGTATTATGTTTTTTTAGTGATAAAAAAACCTAAAACTTTGGGATGGCGAAGAAAAATATTGATATTTTTAGTTGTAATATACCATAGGTCAGTGTGAATACGATGAATATAAACAATATTGAGATTGATTATTTTATTTTAATTGTTATGCATATGTATAAATTATGGGTCATTCTTTTGTAATCACTTAACTTAGTTTCTTAGAGGTGAAGAAACCAAAATTTTGGTGATGGAGCAGAAGAAAAATATAGAAATTGTTTACATCTATTATATCATGATACGATTTGATAATGGTAAACACAAATAATATTGAGCTTAAATATTTAATTTTAGTGATTACCCATGTGGATACAACTTATTTGTCATTCATTTATAGTCTTTTAACTCTGTGGCTTAGTGACGAAGAAACATGAAATTTGGTGATGGAGAAGAAACATATTGAATATATTTACATCTAATTAACCATAATTCAATGTGAAAATGGGAAATATCAATAAATTTTAGCTTTATTATTTGTTTTAATTATTACCTATTTTATAAAAAAATATATGTCATGGATTATAGTCTTTTAACTTTTGTTTTAGTGGGGAAAAACCTAAATTTTTTTGATGGAGTAGAAGAATAAAATATAATTAATTTTTTACATCTATTATAGTGTATTATGTTTTTTTAGTGATAAAAAAGTCCTAAAACTTTGGGACGGTGAAGAAAAATATTGAATATTTTTAGTTGTAATATACCATAGCTCAGTGTGAATACGATGAGTATAAATGATATGGAGATTGGTTATTTTATTTTAATTGTTATGCATATGTATAAATTATGGGTCATTCATTTGTAGTCTCTTAACTTAGTTTCTTTGAGGTGAAGAAACCAAAATTTGGGTGATGGAGCAGAAGAAAAATATAGAAATTGTTTACATCTATTATATCGTGATACGATTTGATTATGGTTAACACAAATAACATTGAGCTAAAATATTTAATGGGTAATGCTAACTTGTGCCCTAGGGGCACATGTTAAGAACTAAATGTAGAAATGTTTTCTTGGAACTTGTGTATTATTTTTATCAAAAATTTATAATTAATTCTTTTATTACTTTTTCCAATACAAATTTTCTATTTATGGAATTCTTAAAATGTGCCCTTAGGGCACAAGTTAGCATTACCCATATTTAATTTTAGTGATTGCCCATGTAGATATAATTTATTTGTCATTCATTTATAGTCTTTTAACTCTGTGGCTTAGTGACGAAGAAACATGATATTTGGCGATGGAGAGGAAACATATTGAATATATTTACATCTAATTTACCATAATTCAATGTGAAAATGATAAATATGAATAAATTATAGCTTGATTATTTGTTTTAATTATTATCTATTTTATAAAAATTAGATGTCATGAGTTATAGTCTTTTAACTTTTTTTTACTGGGGAAAAACCTAACATTTTTTGATGGAGTATAAAAATAAAATATAATTAATTTTTTACATCTACTATAGTGTATTATGATTTTTGCTTAGTGACAAAAAAACCTAAAACTTTAGGATGGTGAAGAAAAATATTGAATATTTTTAGATGTAATATACAATAAGTCAATGTGAATATGATGAATCTAAACAATATTGAGCTTGATTATTTAATTTTAATTGTTATGCATATGTATAAATTATGGGTCATTCATTTGTAGTCTCTTAACTTAGTTTCTTAGAGGTGAAGAAACCATAAGTTTGGTGATGGAGAAGAAGAAAAATATAGATATTCTTTACATCTATTATACCATAATACAATGTGATTATGGTGAATACAATTAACTTTGAGATTGAATATTTAACTTTAGTGATTACCCGTGTAGATATAATTTATTTGTCATTCATTTATAGTCTTTTAACTTTGTGGCTTAGTGACGAAGAAACATGAAATTTGGTGATGGAGAGGAAACATATTGATTACATTTACATCTAATTTACCATAATTCAATGTGAAAATGGTCAATATCAATAAATTTTAGCTTGATTATTTGTTTTAATTATTACCTATTTTATAAAAACTATATGTCATGGATTATAGTCTTTTATCTTTTGTTTCAGTGGGGAAAAACCTAAAATTTTGTGATGGAGTAGAAAAATAAAATATAATTAATTTTTTACATCTAATATAGTGTATTATGTTTTTTTAGTGATAAAAAAACATGAAACTTTGGGATGGCGAAGAAAAATATTGATATTTTTAGTTGTAATATACCATAGGTCAGTGTGAATACGATGAATCTAAACAATATTGAGCTTGATTATTTTATTTTAATTGTTATGCATATGTATAAATTATGGGTCATTCATTTGTAGTCACTTAACTTAGTTTCTTAGAGGTGAAGAAACCATAATTTTGGTGATGGAGAAGAAGAAAAATATAGATATTCTTTACATATATTATACCATAATGCAATGTGATTATGGTGAATACAATTAACTTTGAGATTGAATATTTAATTTTAGTGATTACCCCTGTAGCTATAATTTATTTGTCATTCATTTATAGTCTTTTAACTCTGTGGCTTAGTGACGAAGAAACATGAAATTTGGTGATGGAGAGGAAATATATTGAGTATATTTACATCTAATTTACCATAATTCAATGTGAAAATTGTAAATATCAATAAATTTTAGCTTGATTATTTGTTTTAATTATTACCCATTTTATAAAAACTATATGTCATGGATTATAGTGTTTTAACTTTTGTTTCAGTGGGGAAAAACCTACAATTTTGTGATGGAGTAGAAGAATAAAATATAATTAATTTTTTACATCTATTATAGTGTATTATGTTTTTTAGAGTGATAAAAAAACCTAAAACTTTGGGATGGTGAAGAAAAATATTGATATTTTTAGTTGTAATATACCATAGGTCAGTGTGAATACGATGAATATAAACAATATTGAGACTGATTATTTTATTTTAATTGTTATGCATATGTATAAAATATGGGTCATTCATTTGTAGTCACTTAACTTAGTTTCTTAGAGGTGAAGAAACCAAAATTTTGGTGATGGAGCAGAAGAAAAATATAGAAATTGTTTACATCTATTATATCATGATACGATTTGATTATGGTAAACACAAATAACATTGAGCTTAAATATTTAATTTTAGTGATTACCCATATAGATACAACTTATTTGTCATTCATTTATAGTCTTTTAACTATGTGGCTTAGTGACGAAGAAACATGAAATTTGGTGATGGAGAAAAAACATATTGAATATATTTACATCTAATTTACCATAATTCAATGTCAAAATGGTAAATATCAATAAATTTTAGCTTTATTATTTGTTTTAATTATTACCTATTTTATAAAAAATATATGTCAGGGATTATAGTCTTTTAACTTTTGTTTTAGTGGGGAAAAACATAATAAATTTTGATGGAGTGGAAGACTAAAATATAATTAATTTTTTACATCTATTATAGTGTATTATGTTTTTTTAGTGATAATAAAACCTAAAAATTTGGGACGGTGAAGAAAAATATTTAATATTTTTAGTTGTAATATACCATAGCTCAGTGTGAATACGATGAATATAAATAATATGGAGGTTGGTTTTTTTATTTTAATTGTTATGTATATGTATAAATTATGGGTCATTAATTTGTAGTCTCTTAACTTAGTTTCTTTGAGGTGAAGAAACCAAAATTTGGGTGATGGAGCAGAAGAAAAATATAGAAATTGTTTACATCTATTATATCATGATACGATTTGATTATGGTGAATACAAATAACTTTGAGCTTAAATATTTAATATTAGTGATTAACCATGTAGATATAATTTATTTGTCATTCATTCATAGTCTTTTAACTCTGTGGCTTAGTGACGAAGAAACATGAAATTTGGCGATAGAGAAGAAACATATTGAATATATTTACATCTAATTGTTATGCACATGTATAAATTATGGGTCATTTATTTGCAGTCTCTTAACTTAGTTTCTTAGAGGTGAAGAACAGAGATTTTGGATATGGAGCAGAAGAAAAATATAGAAATTTTTTACATCTATTATATCTTAATACAATTTGATTATGGTAAACACAAATAACATTGAGCTTAAATATTTAATTTTAGTGATTACCCATGAAGATATAATTTATTTCTCATTCATTTGTAGTCTTTTAACTTTGTGGCTTAGTGAAGAAGAAACATGAAATTTGGTAATGGAGAAGAAACATATTGAATATATTTACATCTAATTTACCATAATTCAAATTTGAAAATGGTAAATGTCAATAAAATTTAGCTTGATTATTTATTTTAATTATTACCAATTTTATTAAAAATATGTGTCACGGATTATAGTTTTTTAACTTTTATTTTAGTGTGGAAAAACCTAAAATTTGTTGATGGAGTAGAAAAATAAAATATTATTAATTTTTTACATCTTCTATAGTGTATTATGATTTTTGCTTAGTGACAAGAAAACGTAAAACTTTAGGAAGGTAAAGAAAAATATTGAAAATTTTTAGATGTAATATACCATAAGTCAAGGTGAATACGATGAATCTAAACAATATTGAGCTTGATTATTTTATTTTAATTGTTATGCATATGTATAAGTATGGGTCATTCATTTGTAGTCTCTTAACTTAATTTCTTAGAGGTGAAGAAACCATAAGTTTGGTGATGGAAAAGAAGAAAAATATAGATATATTTTACATCTATTATACCATAATACAATGTGATTATGGTGAATACAAATAACTTTGAGATTGAATATTTAATTTTAGTGATTACCCTTGTAGATATAATTTATTTTTCATTTATAGTTTTTTTAACTCTGTGGCTTACTGGTGAAGAAACATGAAATTTCGTGATGGAGAAGAAACATATTGAATATATTTACATCTAATTTACAATAATTCAATGTGAAAATGGTAAATATCAATAAATTTTAGCTTGATTATTTATTTTAATTATTACCTATTTTATAAAAAATATATGTCATGGATTATAGTCTTTTAACTCTTTTTTTAATAGGGAAAAAAACTAAAATTTTGTGATAGAGTAGAAAAATAAAATATAATTAATTTTTTACGTCTACTATAGTTTATTATGTTTTTTTCTTAGTCATAAAAACACCTAAAACTTTGGGACGGTGAAGAAAAATATTGAATATTTTTAGATGTAATATACCATAAGTCAATGTGAATACGATGAATTTAAACAATATTGAGCCTGATTATTTTATTTTAATTGTTATGCACATGTATAAATTATGGGTCATTTATTTGCAGTCTCTCAACTTAGTTTCTTAGAGGTGAAGAGCAGAGATTTTGGTGATGGAGCAGAAGAAAAATATAGAAATTTTTTACATCTATTATATCTTAATACAACTTGATTATGGTAAACACAAATAACATTGAGCTTAAATATTTAATTTTAGTGATTACCCATGAAGATATAATTTATTTCTCATTCATTTGTAGTCTTTTAACTTTGTGGCTTAGTGGAAAAGAAACATGAAATTTGGTAATGGAGAAGAAACATATTGAATATATTTACATCTAATTTGCCATAATTCAAATTTGAAAATGGTAAATGTCAATAAAATTTAGCTTGATTATTTATTTTAATTATTACCAATTTTATTAAAAATATGTGTCATGGATTATAGTCTTTTAACTTTTTTTTTAGTGTGGAAAAACCTAAAATTTGTTGATGTATTAGAAAAATAAAATATTATTAATTTTTTACATCTACTATAGTGTATTATGTTTTTTTCTTAGTGATAAAAAAACCTAAAACTTTGGGACGGTGAAGAAAAATATTTAATATTTTTGTATGTAATATAGCTTAAGTCTATGTGAATACGCTGAATATAAACAATATTGAGCATTATTATTTTATATTAATTGTTATGGATATGTATAAATTATGGGTCATTTATTTGTAGTCTCTTAACTTAGTTTCGTAAAGGTGAAAAACAGAGATTTTGGTGATGGAGCAGAAGAAAAATATAGAAATTTTTTACATCTATTATATCTTAATACAATTTAATTATGGTAAACACAAATAACATTGAGCTTAAATATTTAATTTTAGTGATTACCCGTGTAGATATAATTTATTTCTCATTCATTTGTAGTCTTTTAACTCTGTGGCTTAGTGACGAAGAAACATGAAATTTGGTAATGGAGAAAAAACATTTTGAATATATTTACATCTAATTTACCATAATTCAAATTTGAAAATGGTAAATGTCAATAAAATTTAGCTTGATTATTTATTTTAATTATTATCAATTTTATTAAAAATATGTGTCGTGGATTATAGTCTTTTAACTTTTATTTTAGTGTGGAAAAACCTAAAATTTGTTGATGGAGTAGAAAAATAAAATATTATTAATTTTTTACATCTTCTATAGTGTATTATGATTTTTGCTTAGTGACAAAAAAACGTAAAACTTTAGGAAGGTAAAGAAAAATATTGAAACTTTTTAGATGTAATATACCATAAGTCAATGTGAATACGATGAATCTAAACAATATTGAGCTTGATTATTTTATTTTAATTGTTATGCATATGTATAAGTTATGGGTCATTCATTTGTAGTCTCTTAACTTAATTTCTTAGAGGTGAAGAAACCATAAGTTTGGTGATGGAAAAGAAGAAAAATATAGATATATTTTACATCTATTATACCATAATACAATGTGATTATGGTGAATACAAATAACTTTGAGATTGAATATTTAATTTTAGTGATTACCCGTGTAGATATAATTTATTTTTCATTCATTCATAGTTTTTTTAACTTTGTGGCTTACTGGTGAAGAAACATGAAATTTGGTGATGGAGAAGAAACATATTAAATATATTTACATCTAATTTACAATAATTCAATGTGAAAATGGTAAATATCAATAAATTTTAGCTTGATTATTTATTTTAATTATTACCTATTTTATAAAAAATATATGTCATGGATTATAGTCTTTTAACTCTTTTTTTAATAGGGAAAAACATAAAACTTTTTGATAGAGTAGAAAAATAAAATATAATTAATTTTTTACGTCTACTATAGTTTACTATGTTTTTTCTTAGTGATAAAAAAACCTAAAACTTTGGGACGGTGAAGATAAATATTGAATATTTTTAGATGTAATAAACCATAAATCAATGTGAATACGATGAATCTAAACAATATTGAGCCTGATTATTTTATTTTAATTGTTATGCACATGTATAAATTATGGGTCATTTATTTGCAGTCTCTTAACTTAGTTTCTTAGAGGTGAAGAGCAGAGATTTTGGTGATGGAGCAGAAGAAAAATATAGAAATTTTTTACATCTATTATATCTTAATACAATTTGATTATGGTAAACACAAATAACATTGAGCTTAAATATTTAATTTTAGTGATTACCCGTGTAGATATAATTTATTTCTCATTCATTGTAGTCTTTTAACTCTGTGGCTTAGTGTTGAAGAAACATGAAATTTGGTGATGGAGAGGAAACATATTGAATATGTTTACATCTAATTTCCCATAATTCAATGTGAAAATGGTAAATATTAATAAAATTTAGCTTGATTATTTATTTTAATGATTACCTATTTTATAAAAAATATATGTCATGGATTATAGTCTTTTAACTTTTTTTTAGTGTGGAAAAACCTAAACTTTGTTGATGGAGTAGAAAAATAAAATATTATTAATTTTTTAAATCTTCTATAGTGTATTATGATTTTTGCTTAGTGACAAAAAAACTTAAAACATAAGGAAGGTGAAGAAAAATATTGAAACTTTTTAGATGTAATATACCATAAGTCAATGTGAATACGATGAATCTAAACAATATTGAGCTTGATTATTTTACTTTAATTGTTATGCATATGAATAAGTATGGGTCATTCATTTGTAGTCTCTTAACTTAATTTCTTAGAGGTGAAGAAACCATAAGTTTGGTGATGGAAAAGAAGAAAAATATAGATATATTTTACATCTATTATACCATAATACAATGTGATTATGGTGAATAAAAATAACTTTGAGATTGAATATTTAATTTTAGTGATTACCCTTGTAGATATAATTTATTTTTCATTTATAGTTTTTTTAACTCTGTGGCTTACTGGTGAAGAAACATGAAATTTCGTGATGGAGAAGAAACATATTGAATATATTTACATCTAATTTACAATAATTCAATGTGAAAATGGTAAATATCAATAAATTTTAGCTTGATTATTTATTTTAATTATTACCTATTTTATAAAAAATATATGTCATGGATTATAGTCTTTTAACTCTTTTTTTAATAGGGAAAAATATAAAACTTTTTGATAGAGTAGAAAAATAAAATATAATTAATTTTTTACGTCTACTATAGTTTACTATGTTTTTTCTTAGTGATAAAAAAACCTAAAACTTTGGGATGGTGAAGAAAAATATTGAATATTTTTAGATGTAATATACCATAAGTCAATGTGAATACGATGAATCTAAACAATATTGAGCCTGATTATTTTATTTTAATTGTTATGCACATGTATAAATTATGGGTCATTTATTTGCAGTCTCTTAACTTAGTTTCTTAGAGGTGAAGAGCAGAGATTTTGGTGATGGAGCAGAAGAAAATTATAGAAATTTTTTTGCATCTATTATATCTTAATACAATTTGATTATGGTAAACACAAATAACATTGAGCTTAAATATTTAATTTTAGTGATTACCCGTGTATATATAATTTATTTCTCATTCATTGTAGTCTTTTAACTTTGTGGCTTAGTGTTGAAGAAACATGAAATTTGGTGATGGAGAGGAAACATATTGAATATGTTTACATCTAATTTCCCATAATTCAATGTGAAAATGGTAAATTTCAATAAAATTTAGCTTGATTATTTATTTTAATGATTACCTATTTTATAAAAAATATATGTCATGGATTATAGTCTTTTAACTTTTTTTAGTGTGGAAAAACCTAAAATTTGTTGATGGAGTAGAAAAATTAAATATTATTAATTTTTTAAATCTTCTATAGTGTATTATGATTTTTGCTTAGTGACAAAAAAACTTAAAACATTAGGAAGGTGAAGAAAAATATTGAAACTTTTTAGATGTAATATACCATAAGTCAATGTGAATACGATGAATCTAAACAATATTGAGCTTGATTATTTTACTTTAATTGTTATGAATATGTATAAGTATGGGTCATTCATTTGTAGTCTCTTAACTTAATTTCTTAGAGGTGAAGAAACCATAAGTTTGGTGATGGAAAAGAAGAAAAATATAGATATATTTTACATCTATTATACCATAATACAATGTGATTATGGTGAATACAAATAACTTTGAGATTGAATATTTAATTTTTGTGATTACCCTTGTAGATATAATTTATTTTTCATTTATAGTTTTTTTAACTCTGTGGCATACTGGTGAAGAAACATGAAATTTGGTGATGGAGAAGAAACATATTGAATATATTTACATCTAATTTACAATAATTCAATGTGAAAATGGTAAATATCAATAAATTTTAGCTTTATTATTTATTTTAATTATTACCTATTTTATAAAAAATATATGTCATGGATTATAGTCTTTTAACTCTTTTTTTAATAGGGAAAAAAATAAAATTTTGTGATAGAGTAGAAAAATAAAATATAATTAATTTTTTACGTCTACTATAGTTTATTATGATTTTTTCTTAGTGATAAAAAAACCTAAAACTTTGGGACGGTGAAGAAAAATATTGAATATTTTTAGATGTAATATACCATAAGTCAATGTGAATACGATGAATTTAAACAATATTGAGCCTGATTATTTTATTTTAATTGTTATGCACATGTATAAATTATGGGTCATTTATTTGCAGTCTCTTAACTTAGTTTCTTAGAGGTGAAGAGCAGAGATTTTGGTGAGGGAGCAGAAGAAAAATATAGAAATTTTTTACATCTATTATATCTTAATACAATTTGATTATGGTAAACACAAATAACATTGAGCTTAAATATTTAATTTTAGTGATTACCCGTGTAGATATAATTTATTTCTCATTCATTGTAGTCTTTTAACTCTGTGGCTTAGTGTTGAAGAAACATGAAATTTGGTGATGGAGAGGAAACATATTGAATATGTTTACATCTGATTTCCCATAATTCAATGTGAAAATGGTAAATATCAATAAAATTTAGCTTGATTATTTATTTTAATGATTACCTATTTTATAAAAAATATATGTCATGGATTATAGTCTTTTAACTTTTTTTAGTGTGGAAAAACCTAAAATTTGTTGATGGAGTAGAAAAATTAAATATTATTAATTTTTTAAATCTTCTATAGTGTATTATGATTTTTGCTTAGTGACAAAAAAACTTAAAACATTAGGAAGGTGAAGAAAAATATTGAAACTTTTTAGATGTAATATACCATAAGTCAATGTGAATACGATGAATCTAAACAATATTGAGCTTGATTATTTTATTTTAATTGTTATGCATATGTATAAGTATGGGTCATTCATTTGTAGTCTCTTAACTTAATTTCTTAGAGGTGAAGAAACCATAAGTTTGGTGATGGAAAAGAAGAAAAATATAGATATATTTTACATCTATTATACCATAATACAATGTGATTATGGTGAATACAAATAACTTTGAGATTGAATATTTAATTTTAGTGATTACCCTTGTAGATATAATTTATTTTTCATTAATAGTTTTTTTAACTCTGTGGCTTACTGGTGAAGAAACATGAAATTTGGTGATGGAGAAGAAACATATTGAATATATTTACATCTAATTTACAATAATTCAATGTGAAAATGGTAAATATCAATAAATTTTAGCTTGATTATTTATTTTAATTATTACCTATTTTATAAAAAATATATGTCATGGATTATAGTATTTTAACTCTTTTTTTTAATAGGGAAAAAATAAAATTTTGTGATAGAGTAGAAAAATAAAATATAATTAATTTTTTACGTCTACTATAGTTTATTATGTTTTTTTCTTAGTGATAAAAAAACCTAAAACTTTGGGACGGTGAAGAAAAATATTGAATATTTTTAGATGTAATATACCATAAGTCAATGTGAATACGATGAATTTAAACAATATTGAGCCTGATTATTTTATTTTAATTGTTATGCACATGTATAAATTATGGGTCATTTATTTGCAGTCTCTTAACTTAGTTTCTTAGAGGTGAAGAGCAGAGATTTTGGTGATGGAGCAGAAGAAAAATATAGAAATTTTTTACATCTATTATATCTTAATACAATTTGATTATGGTAAACACAAATAACATTGAGCTTAAATATTTAATTTTAGTGATTACCCATGAAGATATAATTTATTTCTCATTCATTTGTAGCCTTTTAACTTTGTGGCTTAGTGAAGAAGAAACATGAAATTTGGTAATGGAGAAGAAACATATTGAATATATTTACATCTAATTTACCATAATTCAAATTTGAAAATGGTAAATGTCAATAAAATTTAGCTTGATTATTTATTTTAATTATTACCAATTTTATTAAAAATATGTGTCATGGATTATAGTCTTTTAACTTTTTTTTTAGTGTGGAAAAACCTAAAATTTGTTGATGGAGTAGAAAAATAAAATATTATTAATTTTTTACATCTACTATAGTGTATTATGTTTTTTTCTTAGTGATAAAAAAACCTAAAACTTTGGGATTGTGAAGAAAAATATTTAATATTTTTATATGTAATATAGCTTAAGTCTATGTGAATACGCTGAACATAAACAATATTGAGCATTATTATCTTATATTAATTGTTATGGATATGTATAAATTATGGGTCATTTATTTGTAGTCTCTTAAATTAGTTTCGTAGAGGTGAAGAACAGAGATTTTGGTGATGGAGCAGAAGAAAAATATAGAAATTTTTTACATCTATTATATCTTAATACAATTTAATTATGGTAAACACAAATAACATTGAGCTTAAATATTTAATTTTAGTGATTACCCGTGTAGATATAATTTATTTCTCATTCATTTGTAGTCTTTTAACTATGTGGCTTAGTGACGAAGAAACATGAAATTTGGTAATGGAGAAAAAACATTTTTAATATATTTACATCTAATTTACCATAATTCAAATTTGAAAATGGTAAATGTCAATAAAATTTAGCTTGATTATTTATTTTAATTATTACCAATTTTATTAAAAATATGTGTCATGGATTATAGTCTTTTAACTTTTATTTTAGTGTGGAAAAACCTAAAATTTGTTGATGGAGTAGAAAAATAAAATATTATTAATTTTTTACATCTTCTATAGTGTATTATGATTTTTGCTTAGTGACAAAAAAACGTAAAACTTTAGGAAGGTAAAGAAAAATATTGAAAATTTTTAGATGTAATATACCATAAGTCAATGTGAATACGATGAATCTAAACAATATTGAGCTTGATTATTTTATTTTAATTGTTATGCATATGTATAAGTTATGGGTCATTCATTTGTAGCCTCTTAACTTGATTTCTTAGAGGTGAAGAAACCATAAGTTTGGTGATGGAAAAGAAGAAAAATATAGATATATTTTACATCTATTATACCATAATACAATGTGATTATGGTGAATACAAATAACTTTGAGATTGAATATTTAATTTTAGTGATTACCCGTGTAGATATAATTTATTTTTCATTCATTCATAGTTTTTTTAACTTTGTGGCTTACTGGTGAAGAAACATGAAATTTGGTGATGGAGAAGAAACATATTAAATATATTTACATCTAATTTACAATAATTCAATGTGAAAATGGTAAATATCAATAAATTTTAGCTTGATTATTTATTTTAATTATTACCTATTTTATAAAAAAATATATGTCTTTTAACTCTTTTTTTAATAGGGAAAAACATAAAACTTTTTGATAGAGTAGAAAAATAAAATATAATTAATTTTTTACGTCTACTATAGTTTACTATGTTTTTTTCTTAGTGATAAAAAAACCTAAAACTTTGGGACGGTGAAGAAAAATATTGAATATTTTTAGATGTAATAAACCATAAATCAATGTGAATACGATGAATCTAAACAATATTGAGCCTGATTATTTTATTTTAATTGTTATGCACATGTATAAATTATGGGTCATTTATTTGCAGTCTCTTAACTTAGTTTCTTAGAGGTGAAGAGCAGAGATTTTGGTGATGGAGCAGAAGAAAAATATAGAAATTTTTTACATCTATTATATCTTAATACAATTTGATTATGGTAAACACAAATAACATTGAGCTTAAATATTTAATTTTAGTGATTACCCGTGTAGATATAATTTATTTCTCATTCATTGTAGTCTTTTAACTCTGTGGCTTAGTGTTGAAGAAACATGAAATTTGGTGATGGAGAAGAAACATATTGAATATGTTTACATCTAATTTCCCATAATTCAATGTGAAAATGGTAAATATCAATAAAATTTAGCTTGATTATTTATTTTAATGATTACCTATTTTATAAAAAATATATGTCATGGATTATAGTCTTTTAACTTTTTTTTAGTGTGGAAAAACCTAAAATTTGTTGATGGAGTAGAAAAATAAAATATTATTAATTTTTTAAATCTTCTATAGTGTATTATGATTTTTGCTTAGTGACAAAAAAACTTAAAACATTAGGAAGGTGAAGAAAAATATTGAAACTTTTTAGATGTAATATACCATAAGTCAATGTGAATACGATGAATCTAAACAATATTGAGCTTGATTATTTTACTTTAATTGTTATGCATATGTATAAGTATGGGTCATTCATTTGTAGTCTCTTAACTTAATTTCTTAGAGGTGAAGAAACCATAAGTTTGGTGATGGAAAAGAAGAAAAATATAGATATATTTTACATCTATTATACCATAATACAATGTGATTATGGTGAATACAAATAACTTTGAGATTGAATATTTAATTTTTGTGATTACCCTTGTAGATATAATTTATTTTTCATTTATAGTTTTTTTAACTCTGTGGCTTACTGGTGAAGAAACATGAAATTTGGTGATGGAGAAGAAACATATTGAATATATTTACATCTGATTTACAATAATTCAATGTGAAAATGGTAAATATCAATAAATTTTAGCTTGATTATTTATTTTAATTATTACCTATTTTATAAAAAATATATGTCATGGATTATAGTCTTTTAACTCTTTTTTTAATAGGGAAAAAAATAAAATTTTGTGATAGAGTAGAAAAATAAAATATAATTAATTTTTTACGTCTACTATAGTTTGTTATGTTTTTTTCTTAGTGATAAAAAAACCTAAAACTTTGGGACGGTGAAGAAAAATATTGAATATTTTTAGATGTAATATACCATAAGTCAATGTGAATACGATGAATTTAAACAATATTGAGCCTGATTATTTTATTTTAATTGTTATGCACATGTATAAATTATGGGTCATTTATTTGCAGTCTCTTCACTTAGTTTCTTAGAGGTGAAGAGCAGAGATTTTGGTGATGGAGCAGAAGAAAAATATAAAAAAAATTTACATCTATTATATCTTAATACAATTTGATTATGGTAAACACAAATAACATTGAGCTTAAATATTTAATTTTAGTGATTACCCATGAAGATATAATTTATTTCTCATTCATTTGTAGTCTTTTAACTTTGTGGCTTAGTGAAGAAGAAACATGAAATTTGGTAATGGAGAAGAAACATATTGAATATATTTACATCTAATTTACCATAATTCAAATTTGAAAATGGTAAATGTCAATAAAATTTAGCTTGATTATTTATTTTAATTATTACCAATTTTATTAAAAATATGTGTCATGGATTATAGTCTTTTAACTTTTTTTTTAGTGTGGAAAAACCTAAAATTTGTTGATGGAGTAGAAAAATAAAATATTATTAATTTTTTACATCTACTATAGTGTATTATGTTTTTTTCTTAGTGATAAAAAAACCTAAAACTTTGGGATGGTGAAGAAAAATATTTAATATTTTTATATGTAATATAGCTTAAGTCTATGTGAATACGCTGAATATAAACAATATTGAGCATTATTATTTTATATTAATTGTTATGGATATGTATAAATTATGGGTCATTTATTTGTAGTCTCTTAACTTAGTTTCGTAGAGGTGAAGAACAAAGATTTTGGTGATGGAGCAGTAGAAAAATATAGAAATTTTTTACATCTATTATATCTTAATACAATTTAATTATGGTAAACACAAATAACATTGAGCTTAAATATTTAATTTTAGTGATTACCCGTGTAGATATAATTTATTTCTCATTCATTTGTAGTCTTTTAACTCTGTGTCTTAGTGACGAAGAAACATGAAATTTGGTAATGGAGAAAAAACATTTTGAATATATTTACATCTAATTTACCATAATTCAAATTTGAAAATGGTAAATGTCAATAAAATTTAGCTTGATTATTTATTTTAATTATTACCAATTTTATTAAAAATATGTGTCATGGATTATAGTCTTTTAACTTTTATTTTAGTGTGGAAAAACCTATAATTTGTTGATGGAGTAGAAAAATAAAATATTATTAATTTTTTACATCTTCTATAGTGTATTATGATTTTTGCTTAGTGACAAAAAAACGTAAAACTTTAGGAAGGTAAAGAAAAATATTGAAAAGTTTTAGATGTAATATACCATAAGTCAATGTGAATACGATGAATCTAAACAATATTGAGGTTGATTATTTTATTTTAATTGTTATGCATATGTATAAGTTATGGGTCATTCATTTGTAGTCTCTTAACTTAATTTCTTAGAGGTGAAGAAACCATAAGTTTGGTGATGGAAAAGAAGAAAAATATAGATATATTTTACATCTATTATACCATAATACAATGTGATTATGGTGAATACAAATAACTTTGAGATTGAATATTTAATTTTAGTGATTACCCGTGTAGATATAATTTATTTTTAATTCATTCATAGTTTTTTTAACTTTGTGGCTTACTGGTGAAGAAACATGAAATTTGGTGATGGAGAAGAAACATATTAAATATATTTACGTCTAATTTACAATAATTCAATGTGAAAATGGTAAATATCAATAAATTTTAGCTTGATTATTTATTTTAATTATTACCTATTTTATAAAAAATATATGTCTTTTAACTCTTTTTTTAATAGGGAAAAACATAAAACTTTTTGATAGAGTAGAAAAATAAAATATAATTAATTTTTTACGTCTACTATAGTTTACTATGTTTTTTTCTTAGTGATAAAAAAAACCTAAAACTTTGGGACGGTGAAGAAAAATATGGAATATTTTTAGATGTAATAAACCATAAATCAATGTGAATACGATGAATCTAAACAATATTGAGCCTGATTATTTTATTTTAATTGTTATGCACATGTATAAATTATGGGTCATTTATTTGCAGTCTCTTAACTTAGTTTCTTAGAGGTGAAGAGCAGAGATTTTGGTGATGGAGCAGAAGAAAAATATAGAAATTTTTTACATCGATTATATCTTAATACAATTTGATTATGGTAAACACAAATAACATTGAGCTTAAATATTTAATTTTAGTGATTACCCGTGTAGATATAATTTATTTCTCATTCATTGTAGTCTTTTAACTCTGTGGCTTAGTGTTGAAGAAACATGAAATTTGGTGATGGAGAGGAAACATATTGAATATGTTTACATCTAATTTCCCATAATTCAATGTGAAAATGGTAAATATCAATAAAATTTAGCTTGATTATTTATTTTAATGATTACCTATTTTATAAAAAATATATGTCATGGATTATAGTCTTTTAACTTTTTTTTAGTGTGGAAAAACCTAAAATTTGTTGATGGAGTAGAAAAATAAAATATTATTAATTTTTTAAATCTTCTATAGTGTATTATGATTTTTGCTTAGTGACAAAAAAACTTAAAACATTAGGAAGGTGAAGAAAAATATTGAAACTTTTTAGATGTAATATACCATAAGTCAATGTGAATACGATGAATCTAAACAATATTGAGCTTGATTATTTTATTTTAATTGTTATGCGTATGTATAAGTATGGGTCATTCATTTGTAGTCTCTTAACTTAATTTCTTAGAGGTGAAGAAACCATAAGTTTGGTGATGGAAAAGAAGAAAAATATAGATATATTTTACATCTATTATACCATAATACAATGTGATTATGGTGAATACAAATAACTTTGAGATTGAATATTTAATTTTAGTGATTACCCTTGTAGATATAATTTATTTTTCATTTATAGTTTTTTTAACTCTGTGGCTTACTGGTGAAGAAACATGAAATTTGGTGATGGAGAAGAAACATATTGAATATATTTACATCTAATTTACAATAATTCAATGTGAAAATGGTAAATATCAATAAATTTTAGCTAGATTATTTATTTTAATTATTACCTATTTTATAAAAAATATATGTCATGGATTATAGTCTTTTAACTCTTTTTTTAATAGGGAAAAAATAAAATTTTGTGATAGAGTAGAAAAATAAAATATAATTAATTTTTTACGTCTACTATAGTTTATTATGTTTTTTTCTTAGTGATAAAAAAACCTAAAACTTTGGGACGGTGAAGAAAAATATTGAATATTTTTAGATGTAATATACCATAAGTCAATGTGAATACGATGAATTTAAACAATATTGAGCCTGATTATTTTATTTTAATTTTTATGCACATGTATAAATTATGGGTCATTTATTTGCAGTCTCTTAACTTAGTTTCTTAGAGGTGAAGAGCAGAGATTTTGGTGATGGAGCAGAAGAAAAATATAGAAATTTTTTACATCTATTATATCTTAATACAATTTGATTATGGTAAACACAAATAACATTGAGCTTAAATATTTAATTTTAGTGATTACCCATGAAGATATAATTTATTTCTCATTCATTTGTAGTCTTTTAACTTTGTGGCTTAGTGAAGAAGAAACATGAAATTTGGTAATGGAGAAGAAACATATTGAATATATTTACATCTAATTTACCATAATTCAAATTTGAAAATGGTAAATGTCAATAAAATTTAGCTTGATTATTTATTTTAATTATTACCAATTTTATTAAAAATATGTGTCATAGATTATAGTCTTTTAACTTTTTTTTTAGTGTGGAAAAACCTAAAATTTGTTGATGGAGTAGAAAAATAAAATATTAATAATTTTTTACATCTACTATAGTGTATTATGTTTTTTTCTTAGTGATAAAAAAACCTAAAACTTTGGGACGGTGAAGAAAAATATTTAATATTTTTATATGTAATATAGCTTAAGTCTATGTGAATACGCTGAATATAAACAATATTGAGCATTATTATTTTATATTAATTGTTATGGATATGTATAAATTATGGGTCATTTATTTGTAGTCTCTTAACTTAGTTTCGTAGAGGTGAAGAACAGAGATTTTGGTGATGGAGCAGAAGAAAAATATAGAAATTTTTTACATCTATTATATCTTAATACAATTTAATTATGGTAAACACAAATAACATTGAGCTTAAATATTTAATTTTAGTGATTACCCGTGTAGATATAATTTATTTCTCATTCATTTGTAGTCTTTTAACTCTGTGGCTTAGTGAATAAGAAACATGAAATTTGGTAATGGAGAAAAAACATTTTGAATATATTTACATCTAATTTACCATAATTCAAATTTGAAAATGGTAAATGTCAATAAAATTTAGCTTGATTATTTATTTTAATTATTACCAATTTTATTAAAAATATGTGTCATGGATTATAGTCTTTTAACTTTTATTTTAGTGTGGAAAAACCTAAAATTTGTTGATGGAGTAGAAAAATAAAATATTATTAATTTTTTACATCTTCTATAGTGTATTATGATTTTTGCTTAGTGACAAAAAAACTTAAAAATTTAGGAAGGTAAAGAAAAATATTGAAAATTTTTAGATGTAATATACCATAAGTCAATGTGAATACGATGAATCTAAACAATATTGAGCTTGATTATTTTATTTTAATTGTTATGCATATGTATAAGTTATGGGTCATTCATTTGTAGTCTCTTAACTTAATTTCTTAGAGGTGAAGAAACCATAAGTTTGGTGATGGAAAAGAAGAAAAATATAGATATATTTTACATCTATTATACCATAATACAATGTGATTATGGTGAATACAAATAACTTTGAGATTGAATATTTAATTTTAGTGATTACCCGTGTAGATATAATTTATTTTTCATTCATTCATAGTTTTTTTAACTTTGTGGCTTACTGGTGAAGAAACATGAAATTTGGTGATGGAGAAGAAACATATTAAATATATTTACATCTAATTTACAATAATTCAATGTGAAAATGGTAAATATCAATAAATTTTAGCTTGATTATTTATTTTAATTATTACCTATTTTATAAAAAATATATGTCATGGATTATAGTCTTTTAACTCTTTATTTAATAGGGAAAAACATAAAACTTTTTGATAGAGTAGAAAAATAAAATATAATTAATTTTTTACGTCTACTATAGTTTACTATGTTTTTTTTTGGTGATAAAAAAACCTAAAACTTTGGGACGGTGAAGAAAAATATTGAATATTTTTAGATGTAATAAACCATAAATCAATGTGAATACGAGGAATCTAAACAATATTGAGCCTGATTATTTTATTTTAATTGTTATGCACATGTATAAATTATGGGTCATTTATTTGCAGTCTCTTAACTTAGTTTCTTAGAGGTGAAAAGCAGAGATTTTGGTGATGGAGCAGAAGAAAAATATAGAAATTTTTTACATCTATTATGTCTTAATACAATTTGATTATGGTAAACACAAATAACATTGAGCTTAAATATTTAATTTTAGTGATTACCCGTGTAGATATAATTTATTTCTCATTCATTGTAGTCTTTTAACTATGTGGCTTAGTGTTGAAGAAACATGAAATTTGGTGATGGAGAGGAAACATATTGAATATGTTTACATCTAATTTCCCATAATTCAATGTGAAAATGGTAAATATCAATAAAATTTAGCTAGATTATTTATTTTAATGATTACCTATTTTATAAAAAATATATGTCATGGATTATAGTCTTTTAACTTTTTTTTAGTGTGGAAAAACCTAAAATTTGTTGATGGAGTAGAAAAATAAAATATTATTAATTTTTTAAATCTTCTATAGTGTATTATGATTTTTGCTTAGTGACAAAAAAACTTAAAACATTAGGAAGGTGAAGAAAAATACTGAAACTTTATAGATGTAATATACCATAAGTCAATGTGAATACGATGAATCTAAACAATATTGAGCTTGATTATTTTATTTTAATTGTTATGCATATGTATAAGTATGGGTCATTCATTTGTAGTCTCTTAACTTAATTTCTTAGAGGTGAAGAAACCATAAGTTTGGTGATGGAAAAGAAGAAAAATATAGATATATTTTACATCTATTATACCATAATACAATGTGATTATGGTGAATACAAATAACTTTGAGATTGAATATTTTATTTTAGTGATTACCCGTGTAGATATAATTTATTTTTCATTCATTCATAGTTTTTTTAACTCTGTGGCTTACTGGTGAAGAAACATGAAATTTGATGATGGAGAAGAAACATATTGAATATATTTACATCTAATTTACAATAATTTAATGTGAATATGGTAAATATCAATAAATTTTAGCTTGATTATTTATTTTAATTATTACCTATTTTATAAAAAATATATGTCATGGATTATAGTCTTTTAACTCTTTTTTTAATAGGGAAAAACATAAAATTTTGTGATAGAGTAGAAAAATAAAATATAATTAATTTTTTACGTCTACTATAGTTTATTATGTTTTTTTCTTAGTGATAAAAAAACCTAAAACTTTGGGACGGTGAAGAAAAATATTGAATATTTTTAGATGTAATATACCATAAGTCAATGTGAATACGATGAATCTAAACAATATTGAGCCCGATTATTTTATTTTAATTGTTATGAATATGTATAAATTATGGGTCATTAATTTTTAGTCTCTTAACTTAGTTTCTTAGAGGTGAAGAACAGAAATTTTGGTGATGGACTAGAAGAAAAATATAGAAATTTTTTACATCTATTATATCTTAATACAATTTGATTATGGTAAACACAAATAACCTTGAGATTAATTATTTATTTTTATTGATTACGTTCGTAGATATAATTTATTTCTCATTCATTTGTAATCTTTTAACTTTGTGGCTTAGTGACTAAGAAACATGAAATTTGGTGATGGAGAGGAAACAGATTGAATATATTTACATCTAATTTCCCATAATTCAATGTGAAAATGGTAAACATCAATAAAATTTAGCTTGATTATTTATTTTAATTATTACCTATTTTATAAAAAATATATGTCATGGATTATAGTTTTTTAACTTTTTTTTAGTGTGGAAAAACCTAAAATTGTTTGATGGAGTAGAAAAATAAAATATAATTAATTTTTTACATCTACTGTAGTGTATTATGATTTTTGCTTAGTGACAAAAAAACCTAAAACTTTGGGATGGTGAAGAAAAATATTGAATATTTTTAGATGTAATATACCATAACTCAATGTGAATACGATGAATCTAAACAATATTGAGTCTGATTATTTTATTTTAAATGTTATGCATTTGTATAAATTAAAGGTCATTAATTCGTAGTCTCTTAACTTAGTTTCTTAGAGGTGAAGAACCAAATTTTTGATGATGGAGCAGAAGAAAATTATAGAAATTTTTTACATCTATTATATCTTAATACAATTTGATTATGGTAAACACAAATAACATTGAGATTAAATATATAATTTTAGTGATTACCCGTGTAGATATAATTTATTTCCCATTCATTGTAGTCTTTTAACTTTGTGGCTTAGTGTAGAAGAAACATGAAATTTGGTGATGGAGAGGAAACATATTGAATATATTTACATCTAATTTCCCATAATTCAATGTGAAAATGGTAAATATCAATAAAATTTAACTTGATTATTTATTTTAGTTATTACCTATTTTATAAAAAATATACGTCATGGATTATAGTCTTTTAACTTTTTTTTATTGGGGAAAAAACTAAAATTTTGTGATGGAATAGAAAAATAAAATATAAATAATTTCATACATCTACAATAGTGTATTATGATTTTTGTTTGTGACAAAAAACCCTAAAAGTTTTGGACGGTGAAGAAAAATAATGATGAATCTAAACAATATTGAGCTTGATTATTTTGTTTTATTTGTTATGCATATGTATAAATTATGGGTCATTAATTTGTAGTCTCTTAACTTAGTTTCTTAGAGGTGAAGAAACCATAAGTTTGGTAATGATAAAGAAGAAAAATATAGATATTTTTTACATTTATTATACCATAATACAATGTGATTATGGTGAATATAAATAACTTTAAGCTTTAATATTTAATTTTAGTGATTACCTTTGTAGATATAATTTATTTGTCATTCAATTATAGTCTTTTAACTATGTGGCTTAGTGACGAAGAAACATGAAATTTGGTGATGGAGACGAAACATATTGAATATATTTACATCTAATTTATAACAATTCAATGTGAAAATGGTAAATATCAATGAATTTTAGCTTCATTATTTATTTTAATTATTACCTATTTTATAAAAAATATATGTCATGGATTATAGTCTTTTAGTTTTTTTTTAGTGGGGAAAAATCTAAAATTTTGTGATGGAGTAGAAAAATAAAATATTATTAATTTTTTACATCTACTATAGTGTATTATGTTTTTTTCTTTGTGATAAAAAAACCTAAAACTTTGGGATGGTGAAGAAAAATATTGAGTATTTTTTGATGTAATATAGCATAAGTCAATGTGAATACGATGAATATAAACAATATTGAGCTTGATTATTTTATTTTAATTGTTATGCATATGTATAAATTATGGGTCATTTATTTGTATTCTCTTAACTTAGTTTCTTAGAGGTGAAGAAACCATATGTTTGGTGATGGAGAAGAATAAAAATGTAGATATTTTTTACATCTATTATACCATAATACAATGTGATTATGGTGAATCCAAATAACTTTGAGATTTAATATCTAATTTTAGTTATTATCCGTGTAAATATAATTTATTTCTCATTCATTCATAGTTTTTTTTAGCTTTGTGGCTTACTGGTGAAGAAACACGAAATTTGGTGATGGGGAAGGAACGTATTGAATATATTTAAATCTAATTTAGCATAATTAAATCTGAAAATGGTAAATATCAATAATTTTTAGCGTGATTATTTATTTTAATTATTACTTATTTTATTAAAAATATATGTCATGGATTATAGTCTTTTAACTTTTTTTTAGTGGGTAAAAACCTAAAAAATTTTAATAGAGTAGAAAAATAAAATATAATTAATTTTTTACATCTACTATAGTGTGTTGTGTTTTTTTCTTAGTGATAAAAAAACCTAAAACTTTGGGACGGTGAAGAAAAATATTTAATATTTTTAGATATAATGTACCATAAGGCAATGTGAATACGATGAATATAAACAATATTGAGCTTGATTATTTTATTTTAATTGTTATGCATATGTATAAATTAAAGGTCATTAATTTGTAGTCTCTTAACTTAGTTTCTTAGAGGTGAAGAACAGAAATTTTGGTGATGAAGCAGAAGAAAAATATAGAAATTTTTTACATCTATTATATATTAATACAATTTGATTATGGTAAACACAAATAACATGGAGCTTAAATATTTAATTTTAGTGATTACCCGTGTAGATATAATTTACTTACCATTCATTTATAGTCTTTTAACTCTATGCTTTAGTGACGAAGAAACATGAAATTTGGTGATGGACAGAAAGCATATTCAATATATTTACATCTAATTAACCATAATTCAATGTGAAAATGGTAAATATCAGTAAAATTTAGCTTGATTATTTATTTTAATTATAACCTATTTTATAAAAAATATACGTCATGGACTATAGTCTTTTAACTTTTTTTTAGTGGGGAAAAACCTAAAATTTTGTGATGGAGTAGAAAAGTAAAATATAAATAATTTTATACATCTACTATAGTGTATTATGACTTTTGCTTAGTGACAAAAAAACCTAAAACTTTAGGACGGTGAAGAAAAATATTTAATATTTTTAGATGTAATATACCATAAGTCAATGTGAATACGATGAATCTAAACAATATTTAGCTTGATTATTTTATTTTATTTGTTATGCATATGTATAAATTATGGGTCATTTATTTGTAGTCTCATAACTTAGTTTCTTACAGGTGAAGAAACCATAAGTTTGGTGATGGAAAAGAAGAAAAATTTAGATATTTTTTACATCTATTATACCATAATACAATGTGATTATGGTGAATACAAATAACTTTGAGCTTAAATATTTAATTTTAGTGATTACCTGTGTAGATATAATTTATTTGTCATTCAATTATAGTCTTTTAACTATGTGGCTTAGTGACGAAGAAACGTTAAATTTGGTGATGGAGAAGAAACATATTGAATATATTTACATCTAATTTACCACAATACAATGTGAAAATGGTAAATATCAATGAATTTTAGCTTCATTTTTTATTTTAATTATTACCTATTTTATAAAAACTATATGTCATGGATTATAGGCTTTTAATATTTTTTTTTAGTGGGGAAAAACCTAAAATTTTGTGATGGAGTAGAAAAATAAAATTTTATTTTTTTTTGCATCTACTATAGTGTATTATGTTTTTTTCTTAGTGATAAAAAAACCTAAAACTTTGGGATGGTGAGGAAAAATATTGAGTATTTTTAGATGTAATATAGCATAAGTCAATGTGAATACGATGAATATAAACAATATTGAGCTTGATTATTTTATTTTAATTGTTATGCATATGTATAAATTATGGGTCATTTATTTGTATTCTCTTAACTTAGTTTCTTAGAGGTGAAGAAACCATATGTTTGGTGATGGAGAAGAATAAAAATGTAGATATTTTTTACATCTATTATACCATAATACAATGTGATTATGGTGAATCCAAATAACTTTGAGATTTAATATCTAATTTTAGTTATTATCCATGTAAATATAATTTATTTCTCATTCATTCATAGTTTTTTTTAGCTTTGTGGCTTACTGGTGAAGAAACACGAAATTTGGTGATGGAGAAGAAACGTATTGAATATATTTAAATCTAATTTAGCATAATTAAATCTGAAAATGGTAAATATCAATAAATTTTAGCGTGATTATTTATTTTAATTATTACCTATTTTATTAAAAATATGTGTCATGGATTATAGTCTTTTAACTTTTTTTTTAGTGTAGAAAAACCTAAAATTTGTTGATGGAGTAGAAAAATAAAATATTATTAATTTTTTACATCTACTATAGTGTATTATGTGTTTTTCTTAGTGATAAAAAAACCTAAAACTTTGGGATGGTGAAAAAAGTATTGAATATTTTTAGATGTAATATAGCATAAGTCAATGTGAATACGATGAATATAAACAATATTTAGCATGATTATTTTATTTTAATTCTTATGCATATGTATAAATTATGGGTCATTCATTTGTAGTCTCATAACTTAGTTTCTTAGAGGTGAAGAAACCACAAGTTTGGTGATGGAAAAGATGAAAAATATAGATATTTTTTACATCTATTATACCATAATACAATGTGATTATGGTGAATATAAATAACTTTTAGCTTTAATATTTAATTTTAGTGATTACCTGTGTAGATATAATTTATTTGTCATTCAATTATAGTCTTTTAACTATGTGGCTTAGTGACGAAGAAACATGAAATTTGGTGATGGAGACGAAAGATATTGAATATATTTACATCTAATTTACCACAATTCAATGTTAAAATGGTAAATATCAATGAATTTTAGCTTCATTATTTATTTTAATTATTACCTATTTTATAAAAAATATATGTCATGGATTATAGTCTTTTAATTTTTTTTTAGTGGGGAAAAACCTAAAATTTTGTGATGGAGTAGAAAAATAAAATATTATTAATTTTTTACATCTACTATAGTGTATTATGTTTTTTTCTTTGAGATAAAAAAAACCTAAAACTTTGGGATGGTGAAGAAAAATATTGAGTATTTTTAGATGTAATATAGCATAAGTCAATGTGAATACGATGAATATAAACAATATTGAGCTTGATTATCTTATTTTAATCGTTATGCATATGTATAAATTATGGGTCATTTATTTGTATTCTCTTAACTTAGTTTCTTAGAGGTGAAGAAACCATATGTTTGGTGATGGAGAAGAATAAAAATGTAGATATTTTTTACATCTATTATACCATAATACAATGTGATTATGGTGAATCCAAATAACTTTGAGATTTAATATCTAATTTTAGTTATTATCCATGTAAATATAATTTATTTCTCATTCATTCATAGTTTTTTTTTAGCTTTGTGGCTTACTGGTGAAGAAACACGAAATTTGGTGATGGAGAAGAAACATATTGAATATATTTAAATCTAATTTAGCATAATTAAATCTGAAAATGGTAAATATAAATAAATATTAGCGTGATTATTTATTTTAATTATTACCTATTTTATTAAAAATATATGTCATGGATTATAGTCTTTTATCTTTTTTTTAGTGGGTAAAAACCTAAAAAATTTTGATAGAGTAGAAAAATAAAATATAATTAATTTTTTACATCTACTATAGTGTGTTATGTTTTTTTCTTAGTGACAAAAAAACCTAAAACTTTGGGACGGTTAAGAAAAATATTTAATATTTTTAGATATAACGTACCATAAGGCAATGTGAATACGATGAATATAAACAATATTGAGCTTGATTATTTTATTTTAATTGTTATGCATATGTATAAATTAAAGGTCATTAATTTGTAGTCTCTTAACTTAGTTTCTTAGAGGTGAAGAACAAAAATTTTGGTGATGAAGCAGAAGAAAAATATAGAAATTTTTTACATCTATTATATCTTAATACAATTTGATTATGGTAAACACAAATAACATGGAGCTTAAATATTTAAGTTTAGTGATTACCCGTGTAGATATAATTTACTTACCATTCATTTATAGTCTTTTAACTCTATGGTTTAGTGACGAAGAAACATGAAATTTGGTGATGGACAGGAAGCATGTTCAATATGTTTACATCTAATTTACCATAATTCAATGTGAAAATGGTAAATATCAATAAAATTTAGCTTGATTATTTATTTTAATTATTACCTATTTTATAAAAAAATATATGTCATGGACTATATAGTCTTTTAAATTTTTTTTAGTGGGGAAAAACCTTAAATTTTGTGATGGAGTAGAAAAATAAAATATAAATAATTTTATACATCTACTATAGTGTATTATGACTTTTGCTTAGTGACAAAAAAACCTAAAACTTTAGGACGGTGAAGAAAAATATTTAATATTTTTAGATGTAATATACCATAAGTCAATGTGAATACGATGAATCTAAACAATATTGAGCTTGATTATTTTATTTTATTTGTTATGCATATGTATAAATTATGGGTCATTTATTTGTAGTCTCATAACTTAGTTTCTTAGAGGTGAAGAAACCATAAGTTTGGTGATGGAAAAGAAGAAAAATTTAGATATTTTTTACATCTATTATACCATAATACAATGTGATTATGGTGAATACAAATAACTTTGAGCTTAAATATTTAATTTTAGTTATTACCTGTGTAGATATAATTTATTTTTCATTCAATTATAGTCTTTTAACTATGTGGCTTAGTGACGAAGAAACGTTAAATTTGGTGATGGAGAAGAAACATATTGAATATATTTACATCTAATTTACCACAATACAATGTGAAAATGGTAAATATCAATGAATTTTAGCTTCATTTTTTATTTTAATTATTACCTATTTTATAAAAACTATATGTCATGGATTATAGGCTTTTAATATTTTTTTTTAGTGGGGAAAAAACTAAAATTTTGTGATGGAGTAGAAAAATAAAATTTTATTTTTTTTTGCATCTACTATAGTGTATTATGTTTTTTTCTTAGTGATAAAAAAACCTAAAACTTTGGGATGGTGAGGAAAAATATTGAGTATTTTTAGATGTAATATAGCATAAGTCAATGTGAATACGATGAATATAAACAATATTGAGCTTGATTATTTTATTTTAATTGTTATGCATATGTATAAATTATGGGTCATTTATTTGTATTCTCTTAACTTAGTTTCTTAGAGGTGAAGAAACCATATGTTTGGTGATGGAGAAGAATAAAAATGTAGATATTTTTTACATCTATTATACCATAATACAATGTGATTATGGTGAATCCAAATAACTTTGAGATTTAATATCTAATTTTAGTTATTATCCATGTAAATATAATTTATTTCTCATTCATTCATAGTTTTTTTTAGCTTTGTGGCTTACTGGTGAAGAAACACGAAATTTGGTGATGGAGAAGAAACGTATTGAATATATTTAAATCTAATTTAGCATAATTAAATCTGAAAATGGTAAATATCAATAAATTTTAGCGTGATTATTTATTTTAATTATTACCTATTTTATTAAAAATATGTGTCATGGATTATAGTCTTTTAACTTTTTTTTTAGTGTAGAAAAACCTAAAATTTGTTGATGGAGTAGAAAAATAACATATTATTAATTTTTTACATCTACTATAGTGTATTATGTGTTTTTCTTAGTGATAAAAAAACCTAAAACTTTGGGATGGTGAAAAAAGTATTGAATATTTTTAGATGTAATATAGCATAAGTCAATGTGAATACGATGAATATAAACAATATTTAGCATGATTATTTTATTTTAATTCTTATGCATATGTATAAATTATGGGTCATTCATTTGTAGTCTCATAACTTAGTTTCTTAGAGGTGAAGAAACCACAAGTTTGGTGATGGAAAAGATGAAAAATATAGATATTTTTTACATCTATTATACCATAATACAATGTGATTATGGTGAATATAAATAACTTTTAGCTTTAATATTTAATTTTAGTGATTACCTGTGTAGATATAATTTATTTGTCATTCAATTATAGTCTTTTAACTATGTGGCTTAGTGACGAAGAAACATGAAATTTGGTGATGGAGACGAAAGATATTGAATATATTTACATCTAATTTACCACAATTCAATGTTAAAATGGTAAATATCAATGAATTTTAGCTTCATTATTTATTTTAATTATTACCTATTTTATAAAAAATATATGTCATGGATTATAGTCTTTTAATTTTTTTTTAGTGGGGAAAAACCTAAAATTTTGTGATGGAGTAGAAAAATAAAATATTATTAATTTTTTACATCTACTATAGTGTATTATGTTTTTTTCTTTGAGATAAAAAAAACCTAAAACTTTGGGATGGTGAAGAAAAATATTGAGTATTTTTAGATGTAATATAGCATAAGTCAATGTGAATACGATGAATATAAACAATATTGAGCTTGATTATCTTATTTTAATCGTTATGCATATGTATAAATTATGGGTCATTTATTTGTATTCTCTTAACTTAGTTTCTTAGAGGTGAAGAAACCATATGTTTGGTGATGGAGAAGAATAAAAATGTAGATATTTTTTACATCTATTATACCATAATACAATGTGATTATGGTGAATCCAAATAACTTTGAGATTTAATATCTAATTTTAGTTATTATCCATGTAAATATAATTTATTTCTCATTCATTCATAGTTTTTTTTTAGCTTTGTGGCTTACTGGTGAAGAAACACGAAATTTGGTGATGGAGAAGAAACATATTGAATATATTTAAATCTAATTTAGCATAATTAAATCTGAAAATGGTAAATATAAATAAATATTAGCGTGATTATTTATTTTAATTATTACCTATTTTATTAAAAATATATGTCATGGATTATAGTCTTTTATCTTTTTTTTAGTGGGTAAAAACCTAAAAAATTTTGATAGAGTAGAAAAATAAAATATAATTAATTTTTTACATCTACTATAGTGTGTTATGTTTTTTTCTTAGTGACAAAAAAACCTAAAACTTTGGGACGGTGAAGAAAAATATTTAATATTTTTAGATATAACGTACCATAAGGCAATGTGAATACGATGAATATAAACAATATTGAGCTTGATTATTTTATTTTAATTGTTATGCATATGTATAAATTAAAGGTCATTAATTTGTAGTCTCTTAACTTAGTTTCTTAGAGGTGAAGAACAAAAATTTTGGTGATGAAGCAGAAGAAAAATATAGAAATTTTTTACATCTATTATATCTTAATACAATTTGATTATGGTAAACACAAATAACATGGAGCTTAAATATTTAAGTTTAGTGATTACCCGTGTAGATATAATTTACTTACCATTCATTTATAGTCTTTTAACTCTATGGTTTAGTGACGAAGAAACATGAAATTTGGTGATGGACAGGAAGCATGTTCAATATGTTTACATCTAATTTACCATAATTCAATGTGAAAATGGTAAATATCAATAAAATTTAGCTTGATTATTTATTTTAATTATTACCTATTTTATAAAAAAATATATGTCATGGACTATATAGTCTTTTAAATTTTTTTTAGTGGGGAAAAACCTTAAATTTTGTGATGGAGTAGAAAAATAAAATATAAATAATTTTATACATCTACTATAGTGTATTATGACTTTTGCTTAGTGACAAAAAAACCTAAAACTTTAGGACGGTGAAGAAAAATATTTAATATTTTTAGATGTAATATACCATAAGTCAATGTGAATACGATGAATCTAAACAATATTGAGCTTGATTATTTTATTTTATTTGTTATGCATATGTATAAATTATGGGTCATTTATTTGTAGTCTCATAACTTAGTTTCTTAGAGGTGAAGAAACCATAAGTTTGGTGATGGAAAAGAAGAAAAATTTAGATATTTTTTACATCTATTATACCATAATACAATGTGATTATGGTGAATACAAATAACTTTGAGCTTAAATATTTAATTTTAGTGATTACCTGTGTAGATATAATTTATTTTTCATTCAATTATAGTCTTTTAACTATGTGGCTTAGTGACGAAGAAACGTTAAATTTGGTGATGGAGAAGAAACATATTGAATATATTTACATCTAATTTACCACAATACAATGTGAAAATGGTAAATATCAATGAATTTTAGCTTCATTTTTTATTTTAATTATTACCTATTTTATAAAAACTATATGTCATGGATTATAGGCTTTTAATATTTTTTTTTAGTGGGGAAAAAACTAAAATTTTGTGATGGAGTAGAAAAATAAAATTTTATTTTTTTTTGCATCTACTATAGTGTATTATGTTTTTTTCTTAGTGATAAAAAAACCTAAAACTTTGGGATGGTGAGGAAAAATATTGAGTATTTTTAGATGTAATATAGCATAAGTCAATGTGAATACGATGAATATAAACAATATTGAGCTTGATTATTTTATTTTAATTGTTATGCATATGTATAAATTATGGGTCATTTATTTGTATTCTCTTAACTTAGTTTCTTAGAGGTGAAGACACCATATGTTTGGTGATGGAGAAGAATAAAAATGTAGATATTTTTTACATCTATTATACCATAATACAATGTGATTATGGTGAATCCAAATAACTTTGAGATTTAATATCTAATTTTAGTTATTATCCATGTAAATATAATTTATTTCTCATTCATTCATAGTTTTTTTTAGCTTTGTGGCTTACTGGTGAAGAAACACGAAATTTGGTGATGGAGAAGAAACGTATTGAATATATTTAAATCTAATTTAGCATAATTAAATCTGAAAATGGTAAATATCAATAAATTTTAGCGTGATTATTTATTTTAATTATTACCTATTTTATTAAAAATATGTGTCATGGATTATAGTCTTTTAACTTTTTTTTTAGTGTAGAAAAACCTAAAATTTGTTGATGGAGTAGAAAAATAACATATTATTAATTTTTTACATCTACTATAGTGTATTATGTGTTTTTCTTAGTGATAAAAAAACCTAAAACTTTGGGATGGTGAAAAAAGTATTGAATATTTTTAGATGTAATATAGCATAAGTCAATGTGAATACGATGAATATAAACAATATTTAGCATGATTATTTTATTTTAATTCTTATGCATATGTATAAATTATGGGTCATTCATTTGTAGTCTCATAACTTAGTTTCTTAGAGGTGAAGAAACCACAAGTTTGGTGATGGAAAAGATGAAAAATATAGATATTTTTTACATCTATTATACCATAATACAATGTGATTATGGTGAATATAAATAACTTTTAGCTTTAATATTTAATTTTAGTGATTGCCTGTGTAGATATAATTTATTTGTCATTCAATTATAGTCTTTTAACTATGTGGCTTAGTGACGAAGAAACATGAAATTTGGTGATGGAGACGAAAGATATTGAATATATTTACATCTAATTTACCACAATTCAATGTTAAAATGGTAAATATCAATGAATTTTAGCTTCATTATTTATTTTAATTATTACCTATTTTATAAAAAATATATGTCATGGATTATAGTCTTTTAATTTTTTTTTAGTGGGGAAAAACCTAAAATTTTGTGATGGAGTAGAAAAATAAAATATTATTAATTTTTTACATCTGCTATAGTGTATTATGTTTTTTTCTTTGAGATAAAAAAAACCTAAAACTTTGGGATGGTGAAGAAAAATATTGAGTATTTTTAGATGTAATATAGCATAAGTCAATGTGAATACGATGAATATAAACAATATTGAGCTTGATTATTTTATTTTAATCGTTATGCATATGTATAAATTATGGGTCATTTATTTGTATTCTCTTAACTTAGTTTCTTAGAGGTGAAGAAACCATATGTTTGGTGATGGAGAAGAATAAAAATGTAGATATTTTTTACATCTATTATACCATAATACAATGTGATTATGGTGAATCCAAATAACTTTGAGATTTAATATCTAATTTTAGTTATTATCCATGTAAATATAATTTATTTCTCATTCATTCATAGTTTTTTTTTAGCTTTGTGGCTTACTGGTGAAGAAACACGAAATTTGGTGATGGAGAAGAAACGTATTGAATATATTTAAATCTAATTTAGCATAATTAAATCTGAAAATGGTAAATATCAATAAATTTTAGCGTGATTATTTATTTTAATTATTACCTATTTTATTAAAAATATGTGTCATGGATTATAGTCTTTTAACTTTTTTTTTAGTGTAGAAAAACCTAAAATTTGTTGATGGAGTAGAAAAATAACATATTATTAATTTTTTACATCTACTATAGTGTATTATGTGTTTTTCTTAGTGATAAAAAAACCTAAAACTTTGGGATGGTGAAAAAAGTATTGAATATTTTTAGATGTAATATAGCATAAGTCAATGTGAATACGATGAATATAAACAATATTTAGCATGATTATTTTATTTTAATTCTTATGCATATGTATAAATTATGGGTCATTCATTTGTAGTCTCATAACTTAGTTTCTTAGAGGTGAAGAAACCACAAGTTTGGTGATGGAAAAGATGAAAAATATAGATATTTTTTACATCTATTATACCATAATACAATGTGATTATGGTGAATATAAATAACTTTTAGCTTTAATATTTAATTTTAGTGATTACCTGTGTAGATATAATTTATTTGTCATTCAATTATAGTCTTTTAACTATGTGGCTTAGTGACGAAGAAACATGAAATTTGGTGATGGAGACGAAAGATATTGAATATATTTACATCTAATTTACCACAATTCAATGTTAAAATGGTAAATATCAATGAATTTTAGCTTCATTATTTATTTTAATTATTACCTATTTTATAAAAAATATATGTCATGGATTATAGTCTTTTAATTTTTTTTTAGTGGGGAAAAACCTAAAATTTTGTGATGGAGTAGAAAAATAAAATATTATTAATTTTTTACATCTACTATAGTGTATTATGTTTTTTTCTTTGAGATAAAAAAAACCTAAAACTTTGGGATGGTGAAGAAAAATATTGAGTATTTTTAGATGTAATATAGCATAAGTCAATGTGAATACGATGAATATAAACAATATTGAGCTTGATTATTTTATTTTAATCGTTATGCATATGTATAAATTATGGGTCATTTATTTGTATTCTCTTAACTTAGTTTCTTAGAGGTGAAGAAACCATATGTTTGGTGATGGAGAAGAATAAAAATGTAGATATTTTTTACATCTATTATACCATAATACAATGTGATTATGGTGAATCCAAATAACTTTGAGATTTAATATCTAATTTTAGTTATTATCCATGTAAATATAATTTATTTCTCATTCATTCATAGTTTTTTTTTAGCTTTGTGGCTTACTGGTGAAGAAACACGAAATTTGGTGATGGAGAAGAAACATATTGAATATATTTAAATCTAATTTAGCATAATTAAATCTGAAAATGGTAAATATAAATAAATATTAGCGTGATTATTTATTTTAATTATTACCTATTTTATTAAAAATATATGTCATGGATTATAGTCTTTTATCTTTTTTTTAGTGGGTAAAAACCTAAAAAATTTTGATAGAGTAGAAAAATAAAATATAATTAATTTTTTACATCTACTATAGTGTGTTATGTTTTTTTCTTAGTGACAAAAAAACCTAAAACTTTGGGACGGTGAAGAAAAATATTTAATATTTTTAGATATAACGTACCATAAGGCAATGTGAATACGATGAATATAAACAATATTGAGCTTGATTATTTTATTTTAATTGTTATGCATATGTATAAATTAAAGGTCATTAATTTGTAGTCTCTTAACTTAGTTTCTTAGAGGTGAAGAACAAAAATTTTGGTGATGAAGCAGAAGAAAAATATAGAAATTTTTTACATCTATTATATCTTAATACAATTTGATTATGGTAAACACAAATAACATGGAGCTTAAATATTTAAGTTTAGTGATTACCCGTGTAGATATAATTTACTTACCATTCATTTATAGTCTTTTAACTCTATGGTTTAGTGACGAAGAAACATGAAATTTGGTGATGGACAGGAAGCATGTTCAATATATTTACATCTAATTTACCATAATTCAATGTGAAAATGGTAAATATCAATAAAATTTAGCTTGATTATTTATTTTAATTATTACCTATTTTATAAAAAAATATATGTCATGGACTATATAGTCTTTTAAATTTTTTTTAGTGGGGAAAAACCTTAAATTTTGTGATGGAGTAGAAAAATAAAATATAAATAATTTTATACATCTACTATAGTGTATTATGACTTTTGCTTAGTGACAAAAAAACCTAAAACTTTAGGACGGTGAAGAAAAATATTTAATATTTTTAGATGTAATATACCATAAGTCAATGTGAATACGATGAATCTAAACAATATTGAGCTTGATTATTTTATTTTATTTGTTATGCATATGTATAAATTATGGGTCATTTATTTGTAGTCTCATAACTTAGTTTCTTAGAGGTGAAGAAACCATAAGTTTGGTGATGGAAAAGAAGAAAAATTTAGATATTTTTTACATCTATTATACCATAATACAATGTGATTATGGTGAATACAAATAACTTTGAGCTTAAATATTTAATTTTAGTGATTACCTGTGTAGATATAATTTATTTTTCATTCAATTATAGTCTTTTAACTATGTGGCTTAGTGACGAAGAAACGTTAAATTTGGTGATGGAGAAGAAACATATTGAATATATTTACATCTAATTTACCACAATACAATGTGAAAATGGTAAATATCAATGAATTTTAGCTTCATTTTTTATTTTAATTATTACCTATTTTATAAAAACTATATGTCATGGATTATAGGCTTTTAATATTTTTTTTTAGTGGGGAAAAACCTAAAATTTTGTGATGGAGTAGAAAAATAAAATTTTATTTTTTTTTGCATCTACTATAGTGTATTATGTTTTTTTCTTAGTGATAAAAAAACCTAAAACTTTGGGATGGTGAGGAAAAATATTGAGTATTTTTAGATGTAATATAGCATAAGTCAATGTGAATACGATGAATATAAACAATATTGAGCTTGATTATTTTATTTTAATTGTTATGCATATGTATAAATTATGGGTCATTTATTTGTATTCTCTTAACTTAGTTTCTTAGAGGTGAAGAAACCATATGTTTGGTGATGGAGAAGAATAAAAATGTAGATATTTTTTACATCTATTATACCATAATACAATGTGATTATGGTGAATCCAAATAACTTTGAGATTTAATATCTAATTTTAGTTATTATCCATGTAAATATAATTTATTTCTCATTCATTCATAGTTTTTTTTAGCTTTGTGGCTTACTGGTGAAGAAACACGAAATTTGGTGATGGAGAAGAAACGTATTGAATATATTTAAATCTAATTTAGCATAATTAAATCTGAAAATGGTAAATATCAATAAATTTTAGCGTGATTATTTATTTTAATTATTACCTATTTTATTAAAAATATGTGTCATGGATTATAGTCTTTTAACTTTTTTTTTAGTGTAGAAAAACCTAAAATTTGTTGATGGAGTAGAAAAATAACATATTATTAATTTTTTACATCTACTATAGTGTATTATGTGTTTTTCTTAGTGATAAAAAAACCTAAAACTTTGGGATGGTGAAAAAAGTATTGAATATTTTTAGATGTAATATAGCATAAGTCAATGTGAATACGATGAATATAAACAATATTTAGCATGATTATTTTATTTTAATTCTTATGCATATGTATAAATTATGGGTCATTCATTTGTAGTCTCATAACTTAGTTTCTTAGAGGTGAAGAAACCACAAGTTTGGTGATGGAAAAGATGAAAAATATAGATATTTTTTACATCTATTATACCATAATACAATGTGATTATGGTGAATATAAATAACTTTTAGCTTTAATATTTAATTTTAGTGATTACCTGTGTAGATATAATTTATTTGTCATTCAATTATAGTCTTTTAACTATGTGGCTTAGTGACGAAGAAACATGAAATTTGGTGATGGAGACGAAAGATATTGAATATATTTACATCTAATTTACCACAATTCAATGTTAAAATGGTAAATATCAATGAATTTTAGCTTCATTATTTATTTTAATTATTACCTATTTTATAAAAAATATATGTCATGGATTATAGTCTTTTAATATTTTTTAGTGGGGAAAAACCTAAAATTTTGTGATGGAGTAGAAAAATAAAATATTATTAATTTTTTACATCTACTATAGTGTATTATGTTTTTTTCTTTGAGATAAAAAAAACCTAAAACTTTGGGATGGTGAAGAAAAATATTGAGTATTTTTAGATGTAATATAGCATAAGTCAATGTGAATACGATGAATATAAACAATATTGAGCTTGATTATTTTATTTTAATCGTTATGCATATGTATAAATTATGGGTCATTTATTTGTATTCTCTTAACTTAGTTTCTTAGAGGTGAAGAAACCATATGTTTGGTGATGGAGAAGAATAAAAATGTAGATATTTTTTACATCTATTATACCATAATACAATGTGATTATGGTGAATCCAAATAACTTTGAGATTTAATATCTAATTTTAGTTATTATCCATGTAAATATAATTTATTTCTCATTCATTCATAGTTTTTTTTAGCTTTGTGGCTTACTGGTGAAGAAACACGAAATTTGGTGATGGAGAAGAAACGTATTGAATATATTTAAATCTAATTTAGCATAATTAAATCTGAAAATGGTAAATATCAATAAATTTTAGCGTGATTATTTATTTTAATTATTACCTATTTTATTAAAAATATGTGTCATGGATTATAGTCTTTTAACTTTTTTTTTAGTGTAGAAAAACCTAAAATTTGTTGATGGAGTAGAAAAATAACATATTATTAATTTTTTACATCTACTATAGTGTATTATGTGTTTTTCTTAGTGATAAAAAAACCTAAAACTTTGGGATGGTGAAAAAAGTATTGAATATTTTTAGATGTAATATAGCATAAGTCAATGTGAATACGATGAATATAAACAATATTTAGCATGATTATTTTATTTTAATTCTTATGCATATGTATAAATTATGGGTCATTCATTTGTAGTCTCATAACTTAGTTTCTTAGAGGTGAAGAAACCACAAGTTTGGTGATGGAAAAGATGAAAAATATAGATATTTTTTACATCTATTATACCATAATACAATGTGATTATGGTGAATATAAATAACTTTTAGCTTTAATATTTAATTTTAGTGATTACCTGTGTAGATATAATTTATTTGTCATTCAATTATAGTCTTTTAACTATGTGGCTTAGTGACGAAGAAACATGAAATTTGGTGATGGAGACGAAAGATATTGAATATATTTACATCTAATTTACCACAATTCAATGTTAAAATGGTAAATATCAATGAATTTTAGCTTCATTATTTATTTTAATTATTACCTATTTTATAAAAAATATATGTCATGGATTATAGTCTTTTAATTTTTTTTAGTGGGGAAAAACCTAAAATTTTGTGATGGAGTAGAAAAATAAAATATTATTAATTTTTTACATCTACTATAGTGTATTATGTTTTTTTCTTTGAGATAAAAAAAACCTAAAACTTTGGGATGGTGAAGAAAAATATAGAGTATTTTTAGATGTAATATAGCATAAGTCAATGTGAATACGATGAATATAAACAATATTGAGCTTGATTATTTTATTTTAATCGTTATGCATATGTATAAATTATGGGTCATTTATTTGTATTCTCTTAACTTAGTTTCTTAGAGGTGAAGAAACCATATGTTTGGTGATGGAGAAGAATAAAAATGTAGATATTTTTTACATCTATTATACCATAATACAATGTGATTATGGTGAATCCAAATAACTTTGAGATTTAATATCTAATTTTAGTTATTATCCATGTAAATATAATTTATTTCTCATTCATTCATAGTTTTTTTTAGCTTTGTGGCTTACTGGTGAAGAAACACGAAATTTGGTGATGGAGAAGAAACGTATTGAATATATTTAAATCTAATTTAGCATAATTAAATCTGAAAATGGTAAATATCAATAAATTTTAGCGTGATTATTTATTTTAATTATTACCTATTTTATTAAAAATATGTGTCATGGATTATAGTCTTTTAACTTTTTTTTTAGTGTAGAAAAACCTAAAATTTGTTGATGGAGTAGAAAAATAACATATTATTAATTTTTTACATCTACTATAGTGTATTATGTGTTTTTCTTAGTGATAAAAAAACCTAAAACTTTGGGATGGTGAAAAAAGTATTGAATATTTTTAGATGTAATATAGCATAAGTCAATGTGAATACGATGAATATAAACAATATTTAGCATGATTATTTTATTTTAATTCTTATGCATATGTATAAATTATGGGTCATTCATTTGTAGTCTCATAACTTAGTTTCTTAGAGGTGAAGAAACCACAAGTTTGGTGATGGAAAAGATGAAAAATATAGATATTTTTTACATCTATTATACCATAATACAATGTGATTATGGTGAATATAAATAACTTTTAGCTTTAATATTTAATTTTAGTGATTACCTGTGTAGATATAATTTATTTGTCATTCAATTATAGTCTTTTAACTATGTGGCTTAGTGACGAAGAAACATGAAATTTGGTGATGGAGACGAAAGATATTGAATATATTTACATCTAATTTACCACAATTCAATGTTAAAATGGTAAATATCAATGAATTTTAGCTTCATTATTTATTTTAATTATTACCTATTTTATAAAAAATATATGTCATGGATTATAGTCTTTTAATTTTTTTTTAGTGGGGAAAAACCTAAAATTTTGTGATGGAGTAGAAAAATAAAATATTATTAATTTTTTACATCTACTATAGTGTATTATGTTTTTTTCTTTGAGATAAAAAAAACCTAAAACTTTGGGATGGTGAAGAAAAATATTGAGTATTTTTAGATGTAATATAGCATAAGTCAATGTGAATACGATGAATATAAACAATATTGAGCTTGATTATTTTATTTTAATCGTTATGCATATGTATAAATTATGGGTCATTTATTTGTATTCTCTTAACTTAGTTTCTTAGAGGTGAAGAAACCATATGTTTGGTGATGGAGAAGAATAAAAATGTAGATATTTTTTACATCTATTATACCATAATACAATGTGATTATGGTGAATCCAAATAACTTTGAGATTTAATATCTAATTTTAGTTATTATCCATGTAAATATAATTTATTCCTCATTCATTCATAGTTTTTTTTTAGCTTTGTGGCTTACTGGTGAAGAAACACGAAATTTGGTGATGGAGAAGAAACATATTGAATATATTTAAATCTAATTTAGCATAATTAAATCTGAAAATGGTAAATATAAATAAATATTAGCGTGATTATTTATTTTAATTATTCCCTATTTTATTAAAAATATATGTCATGGATTATAGTCTTTTATCTTTTTTTTAGTGGGTAAAAACCTAAAAAATTTTGATAGAGTAGAAAAATAAAATATAATTAATTTTTTACATCTACTATAGTGTGTTATGTTTTTTTCTTAGTGACAAAAAAACCTAAAACTTTGGGACGGTGAAGAAAAATATTTAATATTTTTAGATATAACGTACCATAAGGCAATGTGAATACGATGAATATAAACAATATTGAGCTTGATTATTTTATTTTAATTGTTATGCATATGTATAAATTAAAGGTCATTAATTTGTAGTCTCTTAACTTATTTTCTTAGAGGTGAAGAACAGAAATTTTGGTGATGAAGCAGAAGAAAAATATAGAAATTTTTTACATCTATTATATCTTAATACAATTTGATTATGGTAAACACAAATAACATGGAGCTTAAATATTTAAGTTTAGTGATTACCCGTGTAGATATAATTTACTTACCATTCATTTATAGTCTTTTAACTCTATGGTTTAGTGACGAAGAAACATGAAATTTGGTGATGGACAGGAAGCATGTTCAATATATTTACATCTAATTTACCATAATTCAATGTGAAAATGGTAAATATCAATAAAATTTAGCTTGATTATTTATTTTAATTATTACCTATTTTATAAAAAAATATATGTCATGGACTATATAGTCTTTTAAATTTTTTTTAGTGGGGAAAAACCTTAAATTTTGTGATGGAGTAGAAAAATAAAATATAAATAATTTTATACATCTACTATAGTGTATTATGACTTTTGCTTAGTGACAAAAAAACCTAAAACTTTAGGACGGTGAAGAAAAATATTTAATATTTTTAGATGTAATATACCATAAGTCAATGTGAATACGATGAATCTAAACAATATTGAGCTTGATTATTTTATTTTATTTGTTATGCATATGTATAAATTATGGGTCATTTATTTGTAGTCTCATAACTTAGTTTCTTAGAGGTGAAGAAACCATAAGTTTGGTGATGGAAAAGAAGAAAAATATAGATATTTTTTACATCTATTATACCATAATACAATGTGATTATGGTGAATACAAATAACTCGGAAGTTGAATATTTAATTTTATTGATTACCCGTGTAGTTATAATTTATTTGGTATTCATACATAGTTTTTTTAACTCTGTGGCTTAGTGACGAAGAAACATGAAATTTAGTGATGGAGAAGACACATATTGAATATATTTACATCTAATTTACCATAATTCAATGTGAAAATGGTAAATATCAATGAATTTTAGCTTCATTTTTTATTTTAATTATTACCTATTTTATAAAAAATATATGTCATGGATTATAGGCTTTTAATATTTTTTTTAGTGGAGAAAAACCTAAAATTTTGTGATGGAGTAGAAAAATAAAATATTATTATTTTTTTGCATCTACTATAGTGTATTATGTTTTTTTCTTAGTGATAAAAAAAACCTAAAACTTTGGGATGGTGAAGAAAAATATTGAGTATTTTTAGATGTAATATAGCATAACTCAATGTGAATACGATGAATATAAACAATATTGAGCTTGATTATTTTATTTTAATTGTTATGCATATGTATAAATTATGGGTCATTTATTTGTAGTCTCTTAACTTAGTTTCTTACAGGTGAAGAACCAAAATATTGGTGATGGAGCAGAAGAAAAATATAGAAATTGTTTACAGCTATTTAATCATAATACAATTTGATTAGGGTAAACACACATAACATTGAGCTTAAATATTTAATTTTAGTGATTACCCATGTAGATATAATTTATTTTTCATTCATTTATAGTCTTTTAACTATGTGGCTTAGTGACGAAGAAACATGAAATTTGGTAATGGAGAAGAAACATATTGAATATATTTACATCTAATTTACCATAATTCAAATGTGAAAGTGGTAAATGTCAATAAAATTTAGCTTGATTATTTATTTTAAATATTAGCAATTTAATTAAAAATATGTGTCATGGATTATAGTCTTTTAACTGTTTTTTTAGTGTAGAAAAATCTAAAATTTGTTGATGGAGTAGAAAAATAAAATATTATTAATTTTTTACATCTACTATAGTGTATTATGTGTTTTTCTTAGTTATAAAAAAACCTAAAACTTTGGGATGGTGAAAAAAATATTGAATATCTTTAGATGTAATATAGCATAAGTCAATGTGAATACGATGAATATAAACAATATTTAGCATGATTATTTTATTTTAATTGTTATGCATATGTATAAATTATGGGTCATTCATTTGTAGTCTCATAACTTAGTTTCTTAGAGGTGAAGAAACCATAAGTTTGGTGATGGAAAAGAAGAAAAATATAGATATTTTTTAAATCTATTATACCATAATACAATGTGATTATGGTGAATATAAATAACTTTAAGCTTTAATACTTAATTTTAGTGATTACCTGTGTAGATATAATTTATTTGTCATTCAATTATAGTCTTTTAACTATGTGGCTTAGTGACGAAGAAACATGAAATTTGGTGATGGAGACGAAACATATTGAATATATTTACATCTAATTTACCACAATTCAATGTGAAAATGGTAAATATCAATGAATTTTAGCTTCATTATTTATTTTAATTATTACCTATTTTATAAAAAATATATGTCATGGATTATAGTCTTTTAATTTTTTTTTAGTGGGGAAAAACCTAAAATTTTGTGATGGAGTAGAAAAATAAAATATTATTAATTTTTTACATCTACTATAGTGTATTATGTTTTTTTCTTTGTGATAAAAAAACCTAAAACTTTGGGATGGTTAAGAAAAATATTGAGTATTTTTAGATGTAATATAGCATAAGTCAATGGGAATACGATGAATATAAACAATATTGAGCTTGATTATTTTATTTTAATTGTTATGCATATGTACAAATTATGGGTCATTTATTTGTAGTCTCTTAACTTAGTTTCTTAGAGGTGAAGAACCAAAATTTTGGTGATGGACAGAAGAAAAATATAGAAATTGTTTACATCTATTATATCATAATACAATTTGATTATGGTAAACACACATAACATTGAGCTTAAATATTTAATTTTAGTGATTACCCATGTAGATATAATTTATTTGTCATTCATTTATAGTCTTTTAACTATGTGGCTTAGTGACGAAGAAACATGAAATTTGGTAATGGAGAAGAAACATATTGAATATATTTACATCTAATTTACCATATTTCAAATGTGAAAGTGGTAAATGTCAATAAAATTTAGCTTGATTATTTATTTTAAATATTACCAATTTTATTAAAAATATGTGTCATGGATTATAGTCTTTTAACTTTTTTTTTAGTGTAGAAAAACCTAAAATTTGTTGATGGAGTAGAAAAATAAAATATTATTAATTTTTTACAACTACTATAGTGTATTATGTGTTTTTCTTAGTGATAAAAAACCTAAAACTTTGGGATGGTGAAAAAAATATTGAATATTTTTAGATGTAATATAGCATAAGTCAATGTGAATACGATGAATATAAACAATATTTAGCATGATTATTTTATTTTAATTGTTATGCATATGTATAAATTATGGGCCATTCATTTGTAGTCTCATAACTTAGTTTCTTAGAGGTGAAGAAACCATAAGTTTGGTGATGGAAAAGAAGAAAAATATAGATATTTTTTACATCTAATATACCATAATACAATGTGATTATGGTGAATATAAATAACTTTAAGCTTTAATATTTAATTTTAGTGATTACCTGTGTAGATATAATTTATTTGTCATTCAATTATAGTCTTTTATGTATGTGGCTTAGTGACGAATAAACATGAAATTTGGTGATGGAGAAGAAACATATTGAATATATTTACATCTAATTTACCACAATTCAATGTGAAAATGGTAAATATCAATGAATTTTAGCTTCATTATTTATTTTACTTATTACCTATTTTATAAAAAATATATGTCATGGATTATAGTCTTTTAAGTTTTTTTTAGTGGGGAAAAACCTTAAATTTTGTGATGGAGTAGAAAAATAAAATATTATTAATTTTTTACATCTACTATAGTGTATTATGTTTTTTTCTTTGTGATAAAAAAACCTAAAACTTTAGGATGGTGAAGAAAAATATTGAGTATTTTTAGATGTAATATAGCATAAGTCAATGTGAATACGATGAATATAAACAATATTGAGCTTGATTATTTTATTTTAATTGTTATACATATGTATAAATTATGGGTCATTTATTTGTATTCTCCTAACTTAGTTTCTTAGAGGTGAAGAAACCATATGTTTGGTGATGGAGAAGAATAAAAATGTAGATATTTTTTACATCTATTATACCATAATATAATGTGATTATGGTGAATCGAAATAACTTTGAGATTTAATATCTAATTTTAGTTATTATCTGTGTAAATATAATTTATTTCTCATTCATTCATAGTTTTTTTTAGCTTTGTGGCTTACTGGTGAAGAAACACGAAATTTGGTGATGGAGAAGAAACATATTGAATATATTTAAATCTAATTTACCACAATTCAATGTGAAAATGGTAAATATCAATAAATTTTAGCGTGATTATTTATTTTAATTATTACCTATTTTAGTAAAAATATATGTCATGGATTATAGTCTTTTAACTTTTTTTTTAGTGGGGAAAAACCTAAGATTTTGTGATGGAGTAGAAAAATAAAATATAATTAATTTTTTACATCTACTATAGTGTGTTATGTTTTTTTCTTAGTGACAAAAAACCTAACACTTTGGAACGGTGAAGAAAAATATTTAATATTTTTAGATATAATGTACCATAAGGCAATTTGAATACGATGAATATAAACAATATTGAGCTTGATCATTTTATTTTAATTGTTATGCATATGTATAAATTAAAGGTCATTAATTTGTAGTCTCTTAACTTAGTTTCTTAGAGGTGAAGAACAGAAATTTTGGTGATGAAGCAGAAGAAAAATATAGAAATTTTTTACATCTATTATATCTTAATACAATTTGATTATGGTAAACACAAATAACATGGAGCTTAAATATTTAATTTTAGTGATTACCCGTGTAGATATAATTTACTTACCATTCATTTATAGTCTTTTAACTCTATGGTTTAGTGACGAAGAAACATGAAATTTGGTGATGGACAGGAAGCATATTCAATATATTTACATCTAATTTACCATAATTCAATGTGAAAATGGTAAATATCAATAAAATTTAGCTTGATTATTTATTTTAATTATTACATATTTTATAAAAAATATACGTCATGGACTATAGTCTTTTAACTTTTTTTTAGTGGGGAAAAACCTAAAATTTTGTGATGGAGTAGAAAAATAAAATATAAATAATTTTATACATCTACTATAGTGTATTATGACTTTTGCTTAGTGACAAAAAAACCTAAAACTTTAGGACGGTGAAGAAAAATATTTAATATTTTTAGATGTAATATACCATAAGTCAATGTGAATACGATGAATCTAAACAATATTGAGCTTGATTATTTTATTTTATTTGTTATGCATATCTATAAATTATGGGTCATTTATTTGTAGTCTCATAACTTAGTTTCTTAGAGGTGAAGAAACCATAAGTTTGGTGATGGAAAAGAAGAAAAATATAGATATTTTTTACATCTATTATACCATAATACAATGTGATTATGGTGAATACAAATAACTTTGACTTAAATATTTAATTTTAGTGACTACTTGTGTAGATATAATTTATTTGTGATTCAATTATAGTCTTTTAACTATGTGGCTTAGTGACGAAGAAACATTAAATTTGGTGATGGAGAAGAAACATATTGAATATATTTAAATCTAATTTACCATAATTCAATCTAAAAATGGTAAATATCAATAAATTTTAGCGTGATTATTTATTTTAATTATTACCTATTTTATTAAAAATATATGTCATGGATTATAGTCTTTTAACTTTTTTTAGTGGGTAAAAACCTAAAATTTTTTGATAGAGTAGAAAATTAAAATATAATTAATTTTTTACATCTACTATAGTGTGTTATGTTTTTTTCTTAGTGATAAAAAAACCTAAAACTTTGGGACGGTGAAGAAAAATATTTAATATTTTTAGATATAATGTACCATAAGGCAATGTGAATACGATGAATATAAACAATATTGAGCTTGATTATTTTATTTTAATTGTTATGCATATGTATAAATTAAAGGTCATTAATTTGTAATCTCTTAACTTAGTTTCTTAGAGGTGAAGAACAGAAATTTTTGTGATGAAGCAGAAGAAAAATATAGAAATTTTTTACATCTCTTATATTGTAATACAATTTGATTATAGTAAACACAAATAACATGGAGCTTAAATATTTAGTTTTAGTGATTACCCGTGTAGATATAATTTATTTGTCATTCATTTATAGTCTTTTAACTCTGTGGTTCAGTGACGAAGAAACATGAAATTTCGTCATGGATAGGAAGCATATTCAATATATTTACATTTAATTTATCATAATTCAATGTGAAAATGGTAAATATCAATAAAATTTAGCTTGATTATTTATTTTAATTATTACCTATTTTATAAAAAATATACGTCATGGATTATAGTCTTTTAACTTTTTTTTGTTAGGGAAAAACCTAAAATTTTGTGATGGAGTAGAAAAATAAAATATAAATAATTTTATACATCTACTATAGTGTATTATGATTTTGGCTTAGTGGAAAAAAAACAGAACCTTTAGGCCAGCAGTGAGAATCAAGAATCTAAGACTTTTCCAATTTGTTTTGAGTGATGTGCAGCTAAATATTATATTAGAATATAAGACTTTTCATTACAAAAAAGTATGGGCAGAGATATGCTTTCTGCAGGAAAAGTATGGTTGTAGAAGCCTTGGGATTTGCACCATGTCACTTCTTTGGACAAAATAGCTGTTGGTTACTTTGGAAGTAGCACCACGTCCAATCAAGTTTGCAGCTTCTTCAACAAGCTTCCTTCAGGATGAAGTCTTCATAATCTGCACTTCAGAACTTGTAGCAAGCTTAAAGGAATGAAATACTATAGTGTATTATGTTTTTGTGATGGAGTAGAAAAATAAAATATTATTAATTTTTTAAATCTACTATAGTGTATTATGTTTTTTTCTTAGTTATAAAAAAACCTAAAACTTTGGGATGGTGAAGAAAAATATTGAGTATTTTTAGATGTAATATAGCATAAGTCAATGTGAATACGATGAATATAAACAATATTGAGCTTGATTATTTTAATTTAATTGTTATGCATATGTATAAGTTATGGGTCATTAATTTGCAGTTTCTTAACTTAGTTTCTTAGAGGTAAAGAAACCATAATTTTGGTGATGGAGAAGAATGAAAATGTAGATATTTTTTACATCTATTATACCATAATACAATGTGATTATGGTGAATCCAAATAACTTTGAGATTTAATATCTAATTTTAGTTATTATCCGTGTAAATATAATTTATTTCTCATTCATTCATAGTTTTTTTTTAACTCTGTGGCTTACTGGTGAAGAAACACGAAATTTGGTGATGGAGAAGAAAGATATTGAATATATTTAAATCTAATTTACCATAATTCAATCTGAAAATGGTAAATATCAATAAATATTAGCGTGATTATTTATTTTATTTATTACCTATTTTATTAAAAATATATGTCATGGATTATAGTCTTTTAACTTTTTTTTTAGTGGGTAAAAACGTAAAAAAATTTGATAGAGTAGAAAAATAAAATATAATTAATTTTTTACATCTACTATAGTGCGTTATGTTTTTTTCTTAGTGATAAAAAAACCTAAAACTTTGGGACGGTGAAGAAAAATATTTAATATTTTTAGATATAATGTACCATAAGGCAATGTGAATACGATGAATCTAAACAATATTGAGCTTGATTATTTTATTTTAATTGTTATACATATGTATAAATTAAAGGTCATTAATTTGTAGTCTCTTAACTTAGTTTCTTAGAGGTGAAGAACAGAACTTTTGGTGATGAAGCAGAAGAAAAATATAGAAATCTTTTACATCTATTATATCTTAATACAATTTGATTAGGGTAAACACAAATAACATGGAGCTTAAATATTTAATTTTAGTGATTACCTGTGTAGATATAATTTACTTATCATTCATTTATAGTCTTTTAACTCTATGGTTTAGTGACGAATAAACATGAAATTTGGTGATGGACAGGAAGCATATTCAATATATTTACATCTAATTTACCATAATTCAATGTGAAAATGGTAAATATCAATAAAATTTAGCTTGATTATTTATTTTAATTATTACATATTTTATAAAAAATATACGTCATGGACTATAGTCTTTTAACTTTTTTTTAGTGGGGAAAAACCTAAAATTTTGTGATGGAGTAGAAAAACAAAATATAAATAATTTTATACATCTACTATAGTGTATTATGATTTTGGCTTAGTGACAAAAAAAACCTAAAACTTTAGGACGGTGAAGAAAAATATTGAATATTTTTACATGTAATATACCATAAGTAAATGTGAATACGATGAATCTAAACAATATTGAGCTTGATTATTTTATTTTATTTATGATGCATATGTAGAAATTATGGGTCATTCATTGGTAGTCCTTTAACTTAGTTTCTTAGAGGTGAAGAAACGATAAGTTTGGTGATGGAAAACAAGAAAAATATAGATATTTTTTACATGTATTATACCATAATACAATGTGATTATGGTGAATACAAATAACTTTGAGCATAAATATTTAATTTTAGTAATTACCCGTGTAGATATAATTTATTTGTCATTCATTTATAGTCTTTTAACTCTATGGTTTATTGACGAAGAAACATGAAATTTGGTGATGGACAGGAAGCATATTCAATATATTTACGTTTAATTTATCATAATTCAATGTGAAAATGGTAAATATCAATAAAATTTAGCTTGATTATTTATTTTAATTATTACCTATTTTATAAAAAATATACGTCAATGGATTATAGTCTTTTAACTTTTTTTTATTTGGGAAAAACCTAAAATTTTGTGATGGAGTAGAAAAATAAAATATAAATAATTTTATACATCTACTATAGTGTATTACGATTTTTGCTTAGTGACAAAAAAACCTAAACTTTTAGGATGGTGAAGAAAAATATTGAATATTTTTAGATGTAATATACCAAAAGTCAATGTGAATACGATGAATCTAAACAATATTGAGCTTTATTATTTTATTTTATTTGTTATGCATATGTATAAATTGTGGGTCATTCATTTGTAGTCTCATAACTTAGTTTCTTAAAGGTGAAGAAACCATAAGTTTGGTGATGGAAAAGAAGAAAAATATAGATATTTTTTACATCTATTATACCATAATACAATGTGATTATGGTGAATATAAATAACTTTGAGCTTAAATATTTAATTTTAGTGATTATCTGCGTAGATATAATTTATTTGTCATTCAATTATAGTCTTTTAACTATGTGGCTTAGTGACGAAGAAACATGAAATTTGGTGATGGAGAAGAAACATATTGAATATATTTACATCTAATTTACCACAATTCAATGTGAAAATAGTAAATATCAATGAATTTTAGCTTCATTATTTATTTTAATTATTACCTATTTTATAAAAAATATATGTCATGGATTATAGTCTTTTAATTTATTTTTAGTGGGGAAAAACCTAAAATTTTGTAAAAAATATATATCCTATAGTGTATTATGTTTTTTTCTCAGTGATAAAAAAACCTAAATCTTTGGGATGGTGAAGAAAAATATTGAGTATTTTTAGATGTAATATAGCTTAAGTCAATGTGAATACGATGAATATAAATAATATTCAGCTAGATTATTTTATTTTAATTGTTATGCATATGTATAAATTATGGGTCATTTATTTGTAGTCTCTTAACTTAGTTCCTTAGAGCTGAAGAAACCATAAGTTTGGTGATGGAGAAGAATAAAAATATAGATATTTTTTACATCTATTATACCATAATACAATGTGATTATGGTGAATCCAAATATCTTTGAGATTTAATATTTAATTTTAGTTATTATCCGTGTCAATATAATTTATTTCTCATTCATTCAGTTTTTTTTTAACTCTGTAGCTTACTGGTGAAGAAACACGAAATTTGGTGATGGAGAAGAAACATATTGAATATATTTACATCTAATTTCCCATAATTGAATCTGAAAATGGTAAATATCAATAAATTTTAGCTTGATTATTTATTTTAATTATTACCTATTTTATTAAAAATATATATCATGGATTACAGTCTTTTAACTTTTTTTTTGTGGGTAAAAACCTAAAATTTTTTGATAGATTAGAAAAATAAAATATAATTTATTTTTTACATTTACTACAGTGTGTTATGTTTTTTTCTTAGTGATAAAAAAACCTAAAACTTTGGGACGGTGAAGAAAAATATTTAATATTTTTAGATATAATGTACCATAAGGCAATGTGAATACGATGAATATAAACAATATTGAGCTTGATTATTTTACTTTAATTGTTATGCATATGTATATATTAAAGGTCATTAATTTGTAGTCTCTTAACTTAGTTTCTTAGAGGTGAAGAACAGAAATTTTGGTGATGAAGCAAAACAAAAATATAGAAATTTTTTACATCTATTATATCTTAATACATTTTGATAATGGTAAACACAAATAACATGGAGCTTAAATATTTAATTTTAGTGATTACCCGTGTAGATATAATTTATTTATCATTCATTTATAGTCTTTTAACTCTATGACTTGGTGACGAAGAAACATGAAATTTTGTAATAGACAGGGAGCATATTCAATATATTTACATCTAATTTACCATAATTCAATGTGAAAATGGTAAATATCAATAAAATTTAGCTTGATTATTTATTTTAGTTATTACCTATTTTATAAAAAATATACGTCATGGACTATAGTCTTTTACCTTTTTTTTAGTGGGGAAAAACCTAAAATTTTGTGATGGAGTAGAAAAATAAAATATAAAGAATTTTATACATCTACTATAGTGTATTATGATTTTTGCTTAGTGACAAAAAAACCTAAAACTTTTGGACGGCAAAGAAAAATATTGAATATTTTTAATTGTAATATACCATAAGTCAATTTGAATACGATGAATCTAAACAATATTGAGCTTAATTATTTTATTTTAATTGTTATGCATATTTATAAATTATGGGTCATTCATTTGTAGTCTCTTAAATTAGTTTCTTAGAGGTGGAGAACCAAAATTTTAGTGATGGAGAAGAAGAAAAATATAGAAATTGTTTACATCTATTATATCATAATACAATTTGATTATGGTAAACACAAATAACATTGAGCTTAAATATTTAATTTTAGTGATTACCCATGTAGATATAATTTATTTGTCATTCATTTATAGTGTTTTAACTATGTGGCTTAGTGACGAAGAAACATGAAATTTGGTAATGGAGAAGAAACATATTGAATATATTTACATCTAATTTACCATAATTCAAATTTGAAAATGGTAAATGTCAATAAAATTTAGCTTGATTATTTATTTTAATTATTACCAATTTTATTAAAAATATGTGTCATGGATTATAGTCTTTTAACTTTTTTTTAGTGTAGAAAAACCTAAAGTTTGTTGATGGATTAGAAAAATAAAATATTATTAATTTTTTACATCTACTATAGTGTATTATGTTTTTTTCTTAGTAATAAAAAAACCTAAAACTTTGGGATGGTGAAAAATATATTGAATATTTTTAGATTTAATATAGCATAAGTCAATGTGAATAAGATAAATATAAACAATATTTAGCATGATTATTTTATTTTAATTGTTATGCATATGTATAAATTATGGGTCATTTATTTGTAGTCTCTTAACTTAGTTTCTTAGGGGTGAAGAACAAAAATTTTGGTGATGGAGCAGAAGAAAAATATAGAAATTTTTTACATCTATTATATCTTAATACAATTTGATTATGGTAAACACAAATAACATTGAGCTTAAATATTTAATTTTAGTGATTACCCGTGTAGATATAATTTATTTCTCATTCATTTCTAGTCTTTTAACTCTGTGGCTTAGTGACGAAGAAACATGAAATTTAGTGATGGAGAGGAAACATATTGAATATATTTACATCTAATTTCCCATAATTCAATGTGAAAATTGTAAATATCAATAAAATTTAGCTTTATTTTTTATTTTAGTTATTACCTATTTTATAAAAAATATACGTCATGGATTATAGTCTTTTAACTTTGTTTTATTGGGGAAAAACCTAAAATTTTGTGATGGAGTAGAAAAACAAAATATAAATAATTGTATACATCTACTAGTGTATTATATTTTTTTCTTAGTGATAAAAAAACCTAAAACTTTGGGATGGTGAAGAAAAATATTGATTATTTTTAGATGTAATATAGCATAAGTCAATGTGAATACGATGAATATAAACAATATTGAGTTTGATTATTTTATTTTAATTGTTATGCATATGTATAAATTATGGGTCATTTATTTGTATTCTCTTAACTTAGTTTCTTAGAGGTGAAGAAACCATATGTTTGGTGATGGAGAAGAATAAAAATATAGATATTTTTTACATGTATTATACCATAATACAATGTGATTATGGTGAATCCAAATAACTTTGAGATTTAATATTTAATTTTAGTTATTGTCCGTGTAAATATAATTTATTTCTCATTCATTCATAGTTTTTTTTTAACTCTGTGGCTTACTGGTGAAGAAACACGAAATTTGGTGATGGAGAAGAAACATATTGAATATATTTAAATCTAAATTACCATAATTCAATCTGAAAATGGTAAATATCAATAAATTTTAGCATGATTATTTATTTTAATTATTACCTATTTTATTAAAAATATATGTCATGGATTATAGTCTTTTAACTTCTTCTTTTTTAATGGGTAAAAACCTAAAAAAATTTGATAGAGTAGAAAAATAAAATATAATTAATTTTTTACATCTACTATAGTGTGTTATGTTTTTTTCTTAGTGATATAAAAACCTAAAACTTTGGGACGGTGAAGAAAAATATTTAATATTTTTAGATATAATGTACCATAAGGCAATATGAATACGATGAATATAAACAATATTGAGCTTGATTATTTTATTTTAATTGTTATGTATATGTATAAATTAAATGTCATTAATTTGTAATCTCTTAACTTAGTTTCTTAGAGGTGATGAACAGAAATTTTGGTGATGAAGCAGAAGAAAAATATAGAAATTTTTTACATCTCTTATATCGTAATACAACTTGATTATGGTAAACACAAATAACATGGAGCTTAAATATTTAATTTTAGTGATTACCTGTGTAGATATAATTTATTTGTCATTCATTTATAGTCTTTTAACTCTGTGGTTCAGTGACGTAGAAACATGAAATTTGGTGATGGACAGGAAGCATATTCAATATATTTACATTTAATTTATCATAATTCAATGTGAAAATGGTGAATATCAATAAAATTTAGCTTGATTATTTATTTTAATTATTACCTATTTTATAAAAAATATACGTCATGGATTGTAGTCTTTTAACTTTTTTTTGTTAGGGAAAAACCTAAAATTTGTGATGGAGTAGAAAAATAAAATATAAATAATTTTATACAGCTACTATAGTGTATTATGATTTTGGCTTAGTGACAAAAAAACAGAACCTTTAGGCCAGCAGTGAGAATCAAGAATCTGGAAAACATGGCTTCAATAGATTTAGATTCTTCCATTTTGAAAGCTTCATACTTCTGGATCAGCGCCAGAGCCTTGGTTTCTTTAACTTGAGAGTTCCCTTCATGAGTCATCTTCAGGGATTCAAATATATCAAAGGCAGTTTCTCTGTTGGTTATTTTCTCATACTCAGTATGAGATATAGCATTTAGCAAGATAGTTCTAGCCTTGTGGTGATTTCTGAATTCCTTCTTTTGCGCCTCAGTCATTGATTTTCTGTCAACTTTCTTGTCATTCTCATCAGTGGGATGAACATATCCATCAATAACTAAGTCCCAAAGATCAGCATCAAATCCTAGAAAGAAACTTTCTAGTATATCTTTCCAATAGTCAAATTTTTCTCCATCAAACATGGGAGGTTTTGTGCTGATTCTTTCTTCATACTTGTTGTTGCTGGATGTTGAAGTTTTAGCAGCCATAATGAATATCAACCAAGAATATCAAGATTTTTTCCCACTGGATCTTTTCTGGTCACGGTTAAGTGATAGCACAAACAGAACCGGAGCTCTGATGCCAACTGAAGGTGAGAAAAATACTTAGAAGGGGGGGTTGAATAAGAGTTTTAAGAAATATGGCAATAAAAACAACTCAAGATTTTTATCCTGATTCGTTGAACTCAACTACTCCAGTCCACCTTATCAAAGATGATTTGCCTTTCTCCACAAGGACTTAATCCACTATTAATCAACTGATTACAATAGTAAGCACTAAGAACAACTGTCTTAGTCTTCTCAAGAACAACTGACCACACCTTGGTCTTCTCAAGGAACTTTTTACAAATTAATGTAAACTAACAAGTGTTTGATTGCTTCTAATAAGCTGTATCACAACTGTGATATTTACACTTAAGATTAAGTACAAATAAAACTATACAGTTTTATGAAAGAACAAATGAATAAGATCTTTGTGAGATTTTCACTTTGATGAATCAAGCGTGTATGAATGTTTCTTTCTGAGTGAACTAGCAACTTCTAAATGTTGTAGAAGTTCTCCTTTTATAGCTTTTCCAATTTGCTTTGAGTGATGTGCAGCTGAATATTATATTAGAATATAAGACTTTTCATTACCAAAAAGTATGGGCAGAGATATGCTTTCTGCAGGAAAAGTATGGTTGTAGAAGCCTTGGGATTTGCACCACGTCACTTCTTTGGACAAAATAGCCGTTGGTTACTTTGGAAGTAGCACCACGTCCAATCAAGTTTACAGCTTCTTCAACAAGCTTCCTTCAGGATGAAGTCTTCATAATCTGCACTTCAGAACTTGTAGCAAGCTTAAAGGAATGAAATACTTTAAGATGATCAGAGCTAAAATGATTGAGATGTTCAGAGCCTTGATAGATGATCAGATCTTAATATATCAGAGTCTCAATATTGATCAGAGTCTTCATCAGAGTATGCAGCAGTATGTGCTTGAGCGTGAATATTAATGATAAGAGTCTGATTATCAAAGCCTCTGTTCTTGCAGTGAAAAGAACTTCAGAGTCTGATTAGATCAAAGCTTTCAACTCTTTGTACACTTCTTTCATTAACGCTTCAGATCATTCTGTAGCTTCTGCTTCAGATCCTTCTGGCAGCGCTTCAGAATCTTCTGATAGTCTTGCATCTGATGCTTCAGAGCCTTGCATAGTTTCTTGTACTTATGTATTTTGCTTCTTTAAGAGTTTTTAATTTAATACCTGAAACAATAATACTTGAACAAATTTTGGAGTATATATTTTCTTAATACAAAATTCCATAAGAGTTATCATCAAAACATAGAGATATAAGAAACACCAATCTGTGTTCTAACACAATGAATATAACAAATCAACATTTCAAATGCAACGTAGTGAAAATAAATATAATAAACACAGTGAAAATAAACATTAGCATACAATTTCTTGGAATATCTTTGAAGTAAGAGGAAGGTTGATTCAAAGATTAAGTAAAGCAGCAGAAAACCTATTCCCTGAAATCCTTTAAACACAATGAAAAATAATAGTATTAAAAAAACTAACATGTACACATTTTTATAAAATCCCTTAAATATAGAAATAGAATGAAAAATACCATTGTCGTGACTTTAATTTACGATTGTCGAGAAGGAAAATCATAACAGTGCAACATTTAAAGGAGGAAAAAATGTAAAGAACCTTAACTGAGGAACACCGAAGTCGGCAAAAGATTTGACAGGCAAGGTTGCGAAATTTTGTGATGGAGAAGAAACATATTGAATATATTTACATCTAATTTACCATAATTTAATGTGAAAATGGTAAATATCAATAAATTTTAGCTTGATTATTTATTTTAATTATTACCTATTTTATAAAAAATATATGTCATGGATTATAGTCTTTTAACTTTTGTTTATTCGAAAAAAACCTAAAATTTTGTGATGGAGTAGAAAAATAAAATATAAATAATTTTATACATCTACTATAGTGTATTATGATTTTTGCTTAGTGACAAAAAAACCTAAAATTTTTGGACGGCGAAGAAAAATATTGAATATTTTTAATTGTAATATACCATAAGTCAATTTGAATACGATGAATCTAAACAATATTGAGCTTGATTATTTTATTTTATTTGTTATGCATATGTATAAATTATGGGTCATTCATTTGTAGTCTCTTAAATTAGTTTCTTAGACGTGAAGAACCAAAACTTTAGTGATGGAGAAGAAGAAAAATATAGAAATTGTTTACATCTATTATATCATAATACAATTTGATTATGGTAAACACAAATAACATTGAGCTTAAATATTTAATTTTAGTGATTACCCATGTAGATATAATTTATTTGTCATTCATTTATAGTCTTTTAACTATGTGGCTTAGTGACGAAGAAACATGAAATTTGGTAATAGAGAAGAAACATATTGAATATATTTACATCTAATTTACCATAATTCAAATTTGAAAATGGTAAATGTCAATAAAATTTAGCTTGATTATTTATTTTAATTATTACCAATTTGGAAAATGTGTAAATGTCAATAAAAATGTCTTTTAACTTTTTTTTTAGTGTAGAAAAACCTAAAATTTGTTGATGGATTAGAAAAATAAAATATTATTAATTTTTTACATCTACTATAGTGTATTATGTTTTTTTCTTAGTAATAAAAAAACCTAAAACTTTGGGATGGTGAAAAAAAATATTGAATATTTTTAGATGTAATAAAGCATAAGTTAATGTGAATAAGATGAATATAAACAATATTTAGCATGATTATTTTATTTTAATTGTTATGCATATGTATAAATTATGGGTCATTTATTTGTAGTCTCTTAACTCAGTTTCTTAGAGGTGAAGAACAGAAATTTTGCTGATGAAGCAGAAGAAAAATATAGAAATTTTTTACATCTATTATATCTTAATACAATTTGATTATGGTAAACACAAATAACATTGAGCTTAAATATTTAATTTTAGTGATTACCCGTGTATATATAATTTATTTCTCATTCATTTGTAGTCTTTTAACTCTGTGGCTTAGTGACGAAGAAACATGAAATTTAGTGATGGAGAGGAAACATGTTGAATATATTTACATCTAATTTCCCATAATTCAACGTGAAAATGGTAAATATCAATAAAATTTAGCTTTATTATTTATTTTAGTTATTACCTATTTTATAAAAAATATACGTCATGGATTATAGTCTTTTAACTTTTTTTTATTGGGGAAAAACCTAAAATTTTGTGATGGAGTAGAAAAATAAAATATAAATAATTGTATACATCTACTATAGTGTATTATGATTTTTGCTTAGTGACAAAAAAAACTAAAACTTTACGACGGTGAAGAAAAATATTGAATATTTTTAGATGTAATATACCATAAGTTAAAGTGAATACGCTGAATCTAATCAATATTGGGCTTGATTATTTTATTTTATTTGTTATGCATATGTATAAATTATGGGTCATTAATTTGTAGTCTCTTAACTTAGTTTCTTTAAAGGTGAAGAAACCATAAGTTTGGTGATGGAAAAGAAGAAAAATATAGATATTTTTTACATCTATTATATCATAATACAATGTGATTATGGTGAATACAAATAACTTTGAGATTGAATATTTAATTTTATTGATTACCGTGTAGATATAATTTATTTGTCATTCATGCATAGTCTTTTTAACTCTGTGGCTTAGTGACGAAGAAACATGAAATTTGGTGATGGACAGGAAGCATATTCAATATATTTACGTTTAATTTATCCTAATTCAATGTGAAAATGGTAAATATCAATAAAATTTAGCTTGATTATTTATTTTAATTATTACCTATTTTATAAAAAATATACGTCATGATTATAGTCTTTTAACTTTTTTTTATTGGGGAAAAACCTAAAATTTTGTGATGGAGTAGAAAAATAAAGTATAAATAATTTTATACATCTACTATAGTGTATTATGATTTTTGCTTAGTGTCAAAAAAACCTAAAACTTTAGGACGGTGATGAAAAATATTGAATATTTTCAGATGTAATATACCATAAGTCAATGTGAATACGATGAATCTAAACAATATTGAGCTTGATTATTTTATTTTATTTGTTATGCATAAGTATAAATTATGGGTCATTAATTTGTAGTTTCTTAACTTAATTTCTTAGAGGTGAAGAAACCATAAGTTTGATAATGGAAAAGAAGAAAAATATAGATATTTTTTAAATCTATTATACCATAATACAATGTGATTATGGTGAATACAAATAACTTTAAGCTTAAATATTTAATTTTAGTGATTACCCGTGTAGGTATAAGTTATTTGTCATTCAATTATAATCTTTTAACTATGTGGCTTAGTGACGAAGAAACATTAAATTTGGTGATGGAGAATAAACATATTGAATATATTTATATCTAATTTACCATAATTCAGTGTGAAAATGGTAAATATCAATAAATTTTAGCTTGAGTATTTATTTTAGTTATTACCTATTTTATAAAAAATATACGTCATGGATTATAGTCTTTTAACTTTTTATTATTGGGAAAAAACCTAAAATTTCGTGATGGAGTAAAAAATAAAATATTATTAATTTTTTAAATCTACTATAGTGTATTATGATTTTTGCTTAGTGACAAAAAAAGCTAAAACCTTAGGACGGTGAAGAAAAATATTGAATATTATTAGATGTAATATACCATAAGTCAATGTGAATACGATGAATCTAAACAATATTGAGCTTGATTATTTTATTTTAATTGTTATGCATATGTATAAGTTATGGGTCATTCATTTGTAGTCTCTTAACTTAGTTTCTTAGAGGTGAAGAACCAAAATTTTGGTGATGGAACAGAAGAAATATATAGAAATTGTTTACATCTATTATAGCATAATACAATTTGATTATGGTAAACACAAATAACATTGAGCTTAAATATTTAATTTTAGTGATTACCTGTGTAGATATAATTTATTTGTCATTCAATTATAGTCTTTTAACTATGTGGCTTAGTGACGAAGAAACATGAAATTTGGTGATGGAGAAGAAACATATTGAATATGTTTACATCTAATTTACCACAATTCAATGTGAAAATGGTAAATATCAATGAATTTTAGCTTCATTATTTATTTTAGTTATTACCTATTTTATAAAAAATATATGTCATGGATTATAGTCTTTTAATTTATTTTTAGTGGGGAAAAACCTAAAATTTTGTGATGGAGTAGAAAAATAAAATATTATTAATTTTTTACATCTCCTATAGTGTATTATGTTTTTTTTCTCAGTGATAAAAAAACCTAAAACTTTGGGATGGTGAAGAAAAATATTGAGAATTTTTAGATGTAATATAGCATAAGTCAATGTGAATACGATGAATATAAATAATATTGAGCTTGATTATTTTATTTTAATTGTTATGCATATGTATAAATTATGGGTCATTTGTTTGTAGTCTCTTAACTTAGTTTCTTAGAGCTGAAGAAACCATAAGTTTGGTGATGGAGAAGAATAAAAATATAGATATTTTTTACATCTATTATACCATAATACAATGTGATTATGGTGAATCCAAATATCTTTGAGATTTAATATTTAATTTTAGTTATTATCCGTGTCAATATAATTTATTTCTCATTCATTCATAGTTTTTTTAACTCTGTGGCTTACTGGTGAAGAAACACGAAATTTGGTGATGGAGAAGAAACATATTGAATATATTTACGTCTAATTTCCCATAATTGAATCTGAAAATGGTAAATATCAATAAATTTTAGCTTGATTATTTATTTTAATTATTACCTATTTTATTAAAAATATATGTCATGGATTACAGTCTTTTAACTTTTTTTTAGTGGGTAAAAACCTAAAATTTTTTGATAGAGTAGAAAAATAAAATAAAATTTATTTTTTACATCTACTACAGTGTGTTATGTTTTTTTCTTAGTGATAAAAAAACCTAAAACTTTGGGACGGTGAAGAAAAATATTTAATATTTTTAGATATAATGTTCCATAAGGCAATGTGAATACGATGAATATAAATAATATTGAGCTTGATTATTTTACTTTAATTGTTATGCATATGTATATATTAAAGGTCATTAATTTGTAGTCTCATAACTTAGTTTCTTAGAGGTGAAGAACAGAAATTTTGGTGATGAAGCAGAAGAAAAATATAGAAACTTTTTTACATCCATTATATCATAATACAATGTGATTATAGTAAACACAAATAACATGGAGCTTAAATATTTAATTTTAGTGATTACCCGTGTAGATATAATTTATTTATCATTCATTTATAGTCTTTTAACTCTATGATTTAGTGACGAAGAAACATGAAATTTTGTAATAGACAGGAAGCATATTCAATATATTTACGTTTAATTTATCCTAATTCAATGTGAAAATGGTAAATATCAATAAAATTTAGCTTGATTATTTATTTTAATTATTACCTATTTTATAAAAAATATATGTCATGGATTATAGTTTTTTAACTTTTTTTTATTGGGGAAAAACCTAAAATTTTATGATGGAGTAGAAAAATAAAGTATAAATAATTTTATACATCTACTATTTTGTATTATGATTTTTGCTTAGTGACAAAAAAACCTAAAACTTTAGGACGGTAAAGAAAAATATTGAATATTTTCAGATGTAATATACCATAAGTCAATGTGAATACGATGAATCTAAACAATATTGAGCTTGATTATTTTATTTTATTTGTTATGCGTATGTATAAATTATGGGTCATTAATTTGTAGTCTCTTAACTTAGTTTCTTAGAGGTGAAGAAAACATAAGTTTGGTAATGGAAAAGAAGAAAAATATAGATATTTTTTACATCTATTATACCATAATATAATGTGATTATGGTGAATACAAATAACTTTGAGCTTAAATATTTAATTTTAGTGATTACCCGTGTAGGTATAAGTTATTTGTCATTCAATTATAGTCTTTTAACTATGTGGCTTAGTGATGAAGAAACATTAAATTTGGTGATGGAGAAGAAACATATTGAATATATTTACATCTAATTTACCATAATTCAGTGTGAAAATGGTAAATATCAATAAATTTTAGCTTGAGTATTTATTTTAATTATTACCTATTTTATAAAAAATATATGTCATAGATTATAGTCTTTTAATTTTTTTTTATTGGGGAAAAACCTAAAATTTTGTGATGGAGTAGAAAAATAAAATATTATTAATTTTTTAAATCTACTATAGTGTATTATGATTTTTGCATAGTGACAAAAAAACCTAAAACCTTAGGACGGTGAAGAAAAATATTGAATATTATTAAATGTAATATACCATAAGTCAATGTGAATACGATGGATCTAAACAATATTGAGCTTGATTATTTTATTTTAATTGTTATGCATATGTATAAATTATGTGTCATTCATTTGTAGTCTCTTAACTTAGTTTCTTAGAGGTGAAGAACCAAAATTTTGGTGATGGAGCAGAAGAAATATATAGAAATTGTTTACATCTATTATAGCATAATACAATTTGATTATGGTAAACACAAATAACATTGAGCTTAAATATTTAATTTTAGTGATTACCTATGTAGATATAATTTATTTGTCATTCAATTATAGTCTTTTAACTATGTGGCTTAGTGACGAAGAAACATGAAATTTGGTGATGGAGAAGAAACATATTGAATATGTTTACATCTAATTTACCACAATTCAATGTGAAAATGGTAAATATCAATGAATTTTAGCTTCATTATTTATTTTAGTTATTACCTATTTTATAAAAAAATATGTCATGGATTATAGTCTTTTAATTTATTTTTAGTGGGGAAAAACCTAAAATTTTGTGATGGAGTAGAAAAATAAAATATTATTAATTTTTTACATCTCCTATAGTGTATTATGTTTCTTTCTCAGTGATAAAAAAACCTAAAACTTTGGGATGGTGAAGAAAAATATTGAGAATTTTTAGATGTAATATAGCATAAGTCAATGTGAATACGATGAATATAAATAATATTGAGCTTGATTATTTTATTTTAATTGTTATGCATATGTATAAATTATGGGTCATTTATTTGTAGTCTCTTAACTTAGTTTCTTAGAGCTGAAGAAACCATAAGTTTGGTGATGGAGAAGAATAAAAATATAGATATTTTTTTACATCTATTATACCATAATACAATGTGATTATGGTGAATCCAAATATCTTTGAGATTTAATATTTAATTTTAGTTATTATCCGTGTCAATATAATTTATTTCTCATTCATTCATAGTTTTTTTAACTCTGTGGCTTACTGGTGAAGAAACACGAAATTTGGTGATGAAGAAGAAACATATTGAATATATTTACATCTAATTTCCCATAATTGAATCTGAAAATGGTAAATATCAATAAATTTTAGCATGATTATTTTCTTTAATTATTACCTATTTTATTAAAAATACATGTCATGGATTACAGTCTTTTAACTTTTTTTTTAGTGGGTAAAAACATAAAAATTTTTGATAGAGTAGAAAAATCAAATAAAATTTATTTTTTACATCTACTATAGTGTGTTATATTTTTTTCTTAGTGATAAAAAAACCTAAAACTTTGGGACGGTGAAGAAAAATATTTAATATTTTTAGATATAATGTACCATAAGGCAATGTGAATACGATGAATATAAATAATATTGAGCTTGATTATTTTACTTTAATTTTTATGCATATGTATATATTAAAAGTCATTAATTTGTAGTCTCCTAACTTAGTTTCTTAGAGGTGAAGAACAGAAATTTTGGTGAAGAAGCAGAAGAAAAATATAGAAATTTTTTACATCTATTATATCTTAATACAATTTGATTATGGTAAACACAAATAACATGGAGCTTAAATATTTAATTTTAGTGATTACCCGTGTAGATATAATTTATTTATCATTCATTTATAGTCTTTTAATCTATGACTTAGTGACGAAGAAACATGAAATTTTGTAATAGACAGGAAGTATATTCAATATATTTACATCTAATTTACCATAATTCAATGTGAAAATGGTAAATATCAATAAAATTTAGCTTGATTATTTATTTTAGTTATTACATATTTTATAAAAAATATACGTCATGGACTATAGTCTTTTAACTTTTTTTTATTGGGAAAAAACCTAAAATTTTGTGATGGAGTAGAAAAATAAAGTATAAATAATTTTACACATCTACTATAGTGTATTATGATTTTTGCTTAGTGACAAAAAAACCTAAAACTTTATGACGGTGAAGAAAAATATTGAATATTTTCATATGTAATATAGCATAAGTCAATGTGAATACGATGAATCTAAACAATATTGAGCTTGATTATTTTATTTTATTTGTTATGCGTATGTATAAATTATGGGTCATTAATTTGTAGTCTCTAAACTTAGTTTCTTAGAGGTGAAAAAACCATAAGTTTGGTAATGGAAAAGAAGAAAAATATAGATATTTTTTACATCTATTATACCATAATATAATGTGATTATGGTGAATACAAATAACTTTAAGCTTAAATATTTAATTTTAGTGATTACCCGTGTAGGTATATGTTATTTGTCATTCAATTATAGTCTTTTAACTATGTGGCTTAGTGACGAAGAAACATTAAATTTGGTGATGGAGAAGAAACATATTGAATATATTTACATCTAATTTACCATAATTCATTGTGAAAATGGTAAATATCAATAAATTTTAGCTTGAGTATTTATTTTAATTATTACCTGTTTTATAAAAAATATATGTCATGGATTATAGTCTTTTAATTTTTTTTTAGTGGGGAAAAACCTAAAATTTTGTGATGGAGTAGAAAAATAAAATATTATTAATTTTTTAAATCTACTATAGTGTATTATGATTTTTGCTTAGTGACAAAAAAACCTAAAACCTTAGGACGGTGAAGAAAAATATTGAATATTATTAGATGTAATATACCATAAGTCAATGTGAATACGATGAATCTAAATTATATTGAGTTTGATTATTTTATTTTAATTGTTATGCATATGTATAAATTATGGGTCATTCATTTGTAGTCTCTTAACTTAGTTTATTAGAGGTGAAGAACCAAAATTTTGGTGATGGAGCAGAAGAAATATATAGAAATTGTTTACATCTATTATAGCATAATACAATTTGATTATGGTAAACACAAATAACATTGAGCTTAAATATTTAATTTTAGTGATTACCTGTGTAGATATAATTTATTTGTCATTCAATTATAGTCTTTTAACTATGTGGCTTAGTGACGAAGAAACATGAAATTTGGTGATGGAGAAGAAACATATTGAATATATTTACATCTAATTTACCACAATTCAATGTGAAAATGGAAAATATCAATGAATTTTAGCTTCATTATATATTTTAATTATTACCTATTTTATAAAAAATATATGTCATGGATTATAGTCTTTTAATTTATTTTTAGTGGGGAAAAACCTAAAATTTTGTGATGGAGTAGAAAAATAAAATATTATTAATTTTTTACATCTCCTATAGTGTATTATGTTTTTTTCTCAGTGATAAAAAAACCTAAAACTTTGGGATGGTGAAGAAAAATATTGAGTATTTTTAGATGTAATATAGCATAAGTCAATGTGAATACGATGAATATAAATAATATTGAGCTTGATTATTTTATTTTAATTGTTATGCATATGTATAAATTATGGGTCATTTATTTGTAGTCTCTTAACTTAGTTTCTTAGAGCTGAATAAACCATAAGTTTGGTGATGGAGAAGAATAAAAATATAGATATTCTTTACATCTATTATACCATAATACAATGTGATTATGGTGAATCCAAATATCTTTGAGATTTAATATTTAATTTTAGTTATTATCCGTGTCAATATAATTTATTTCTCATTCATTCATAGTTTTTTTAACTCTGTGGCTTACTGGTGAAGAAACATGAAATTTGGTGATAGAGAAGAAACATATTGAATATATTTACATCTAATTTCCCATAATTGAATCTGAAAATGGTAAATATCAATAAATGTTAGCTTTATTATTTATTTTAATTATTACCTATTTTATTAAAAATATATGTCATGGATTACAGTCTTTTAACTTTTTTTTTAGTGGGTATAAACCAAAAATTTTTTGATAGAGTAGAAAAATAAAATATAATTTATTTTTTACATCTACTACAGTGTGTTATGTTTTTTTCTTAGTGATAAAAAAACCTAAAACTATGGGACAGTGAAGAAAAATATTTAATATTTTTAGATATAATGTACCATAAGGCAATGTGAATACGATGAATATAAATAATATTGAGCTTGATTATTTTACTTTAATTGTTATGCATATGTATATATTAAAGGTCATTAATTTGTAGTCTCTTAACTTAGTTTCTTAGAGGTGAAGAACAGAAATTTTGGTGATGAAGCAGAAGAAAAATATAGAAATTTTTTACATCTATTATATCTTAATACAATTTGATTATGGTAAACACAAATAACTTGGAGCTTAAATATTTAATTTTAGTGATTACCCATGTAGATATAAGTTATTTATCATTCATTTATAGTCTTTTAACTCTATGACTTAGTGACGAAGAAACATGAAATTTTGTAATAGACAGGAAGCATATTCAATATATTTACATCTAATTTACCATAATTCAATGTGAAAATGGAAAATATCAATAAAATTTAGCTTGATTATTTATTTTAGTTATTACCTATTTTATAAAAAATATATGTCATGGACTATAGTCCTTTAACTTTTTTTTAGTGGGAAAAACCTAAAATTTTGAGATGGAGTAGAAAAACAAAATATAAATAATTTTATACATCTACTATAGTGTATTATGATTTTTGCTTAGTGACAAAAAAACCTAAAACTTTAGGACGGTGAAGAAAAATATTGAATATTTTTAGATGTAATATACCATAAGTCAATGTGAATACGATGAATCTAAACAATATTGAGCTTGGTTATTTTATTTTAATTATTATGCATATGTATAAATTATGGGTCATTTATTTGTAGTCTCTTAACTTAGTTTCTTAGAGGTGAAGAACAAAAATTTTGGTGATGGAGAAGAAGAAAAATATAGAAATTTTTTACATCTATTATATCTTAATACAATTTGATTATGGTAAACACAAATAACATTGAGCTTAAATATTTAATTTTAGTGATTACCCGTGTAGATCTAATTTATTTCTCATTCATTTGTAGTCTTTTAACTCTGTGGCTTAGTGACGAAGAAACATGAAATTTAGTGATGGAGAGGAAACTTATTGAATATATTTACATCTAATTTCCCATAATTCAATGTGAAAATGGTAAATATCAATAAAATTTAGCTTTATTATTTATTTTAGTTATTACCTATTTTATAAAAAATATACGTCATGGATTATAGTCTTTTAACTTTTTTTTATTGGGGAAAAACCTAAAATTTTGTGATGGAGTAGAAAAATAAAATATAAATAATTGTATACATCTACTATAGTGTATTATGATTTTTGCTTAGTGACAAAAAAACCTAAAACTTTACGACGGTGAAGAAAAATATTGAATATTTTTAGATGTAATATACCATAAGTTAAAGTGAATACGATGAATCTAATCAATATTGGGCTTGATTATTTTATTTTATTTGTTATGCATATGTATAAATTATGGGTCATTAATTTGTAGTCTCTTAACTTAGTTTCTTTAAAGGTGAAGAAACCATAAGTTTGGTGATGGAAAAGAAGAAAAATATAGATATTTTTTACATCTATTATATCATAATACAATGTGATTATGGTGAATACATATAACTTTGAGATTGAATATTTAATTTTATTGATTACCCGTGTAGATATAATTTATTTGTCATTCATTCATAGTGTTTTTAACTCTGTGGCTTAGTGACGAAGAAACATGAAATTTGGTGATGGAGAAGAAACATATTGAATATATTTACATCTAATTTACCATAATTCAATGTGAAAATGGTAAATATCAATAAATTTTAGCTTGATTGTTTACTTTTTTTTATTACCTATTTTAAAAAAAATTAATGTCATGGATTATAGTCTTTTAACTTTTTTTTAGTGGGGAAAACCTAAAATTTTGTGATGTAGTAGAAAAATAAAATATAAATAATTTTTTACATCTTCTATAGTGTATTATGATTTTTGCTTAGTGACAAAAAGACCTAAAACCTTAGGACAGTGAAGAAAAATATTGAATATTATTAGATGTAATATACCATAAGTCAATGTGAATACGATGAATATAAATAATATTGAGCTTGATTATTTTATTTTAATTGTTATGCATATGTATAAATTATGGGTCATTTATTTGTAGTCTCTTGACTTAGTTTCTTAGAGTTGAAGAAACCATAAGTTTGGTGATGGAGAAGAATAAAAATATAGATATTTTTTACATCTATTATACCATAATACAATGTGATTATGGTGAATCCAAATATCTTTGAGATTTAATATTTAATTTTAGTTATTATCCGTGTCAATTTAATTTATTTCTCATTTATTCATAGTTTTTTTAACTCTGTGGCTTACTGGTGAAGAAACACGAAATTTGGTGATAGAGAAGAAACATATTGAATATATTTACATCTAATTTCCCATAATTGAATCTGAAAATGGTAAATATCAATAAATTTTAGCTTGATTATTTATTTTAATTATTACCTATTTTATTAAAAATATATGCCATGGATTACAGTCTTTTAACTTTTTTTTAGTGGGTTAAAACAAAAATTTTTTTGATAGAGTAGAAAAATAAAATATAATTTATTTTTTGCATCTACTACAGTGTGTTATGTTATTTTCTTAGTGATAAAAAAACCTAAAACTTTGGGACGGTGAAGAAAAATATTTAATATTTTTAGATATAATGTACCATAAGGCAATGTGAATACGATGAATATAAATAATATTGAGCTTGATTATTTTACTTTAATTTTTATGCATATGTATATATTAAAGGTCATTAATTTGTAGTCTCTTAACTTAGTTTCTTAGAGGTGAAGAACAGAAATTTTGGTGAAGAAGCAGAAGAAAAATATAGAAATTTTTTACATCTATTATATCTTAATACAATTTGATTATGGTAAACACAAATAACATGGAGCTTAAATATTTAATTTTAGTGATTTCCCGTGTAGATATAATTTATTTATCATTCATTTATAGTCTTTTAACTCTATGACTTAGTGACGAAGAAACATGAAATTTTGTAATAGACAGGAAGCATATTCAATATATTTACATCTAATTTACCATAATTCAATGTGAAAATGGAAAATATCAATAAAGTTTAGCTTGATTATTTATTTTAGTTATTACCTATTTTATAAAAAATATACGTCATGGACTATAGTCTTTTAACTTTTTTTTAGTGGGGAAAAACCTAAAATTTTGTGATGGAGTAGAAAAACAAAATATAAATAATTTTATACATCTACTATAGTGTATTATGATTTTTGCTTAGTGACAAAAAAACCTAAAACTTTAGGACGGTGAAGAAAAATATTGAATATTTTTAGATGTAATATACCATAAGTCAATGTGAATACGATGAATCTAAACAATATTGAGCTTGGTTATTTTATTTTAATTTTTATGCATATGTATAAATTATGGGTCATTTATTTGTAGTCTCTTAACTTAGTTTCTTAGAGGTGAAGAACAAAAATTTTGGTGATGGAGCAGAAGAAAAATATAGAAATTTTTTACATCTATTATATCTTAATACAATTTGATTATGGTAAACACAAATAACATTGAGCTTAAATATTTAATTTTAGTGATTACCCGTGTAGATCTAATTTATTTCTCATTCATTTGTAGTCTTTTAACTCTGTGGCTTAGTGACGAAGAAACATGAAATTTAGTGATGGAGAGGAAACTTATTGAATATATTTACATCTAATTTCCCATAATTCAATGTGAAAATGGTAAATATCAATAAAATTTAGCTTTATTATTTATTTTAGTTATTACCTATTTTATAAAAAATATACGTCATGGATTATAGTCTTTTAACTTTTTTTTATTGGGGAAAAACCTAAAATTTTGTGATGGAGTAGAAAAATAAAATATAAATTATTGTATACATCTACTATAGTGTATTATGATTTTTGCTTAGTGACAAAAAAACCTAAAACTTTACGACGGTGAAGAAAAATATTGAATATTTTTAGATGTAATATACCATAAGTTAAAGTGAATACGATGAATCTAATCAATATTGGGCTTAATTATTTTATTTTATTTGTTATGCATATGTATAAATTATGGGTCATTAATTTGTAGTCTCTTAACTTAGTTTCTTTAAAGGTGAAGAAACCATAAGTTTGGTGATGGAAACGAAGAAAAATATAGATATTTTTTACATCTATTATATCATAATACAATGTGATTATGGTGAATACATATAACTTTGAGATTGAATATTTAATTTTATTGATTACCCGTGTAGATATAATTTATTTGTCATTCATTCATAGTTTTTTTAACTCTGTGGCTTAGTGACGAAGAAACATGAAATTTGGTGATGGAGAAGAAACATATTGAATATATTTTTACATCTAATTTACCATAATTCAATGTGAAAATGGTAAATATCAATAAATTTTAGCTTTATTGTTTACTTTTTTTTATTACCTATTTTAAAAAAAATTAATGTCATGGATTATAGTCTTTTAACTTTTTTTTAGTGGGGAAAACCTAAAATTTTGTGATGTAGTAGAAAAATAAAATATAAATAATTTTTTACATCTTCTATAGTGTATTATGATTTTTGCTTAGTGACAAAAAGACCTAAAACCTTAGGACAGTGAAGAAAAATATTGAATATTATTAGATGTAATATACCATAAGTCAATGTGAATACGATGAATATAAATAATATTGAGCTTGATTATTTTATTTTAATTGTTATGCATATGTATAAATTATGGGTCATTTATTTGTAGTCTCTTGACTTAGTTTCTTAGAGCTGAAGAAACCATAAGTTTGGTGATGGAGAAGAATAAAAATATAGATATTTTTTACATCTATTATACCATAATACAATGTGATTATGGTGAATCCAAATATCTTTGAGATTTAATATTTAATTTTAGTTATTATCCGTGTCAATATAATTTATTTCTCATTCATTCATAGTTTTTTTAACTCTGTGGCTTACTGGTGAAGAAACACGAAATTTGGTGATAGAGAAGAAACATATTGAATATATTTACATCTAATTTCCCATAATTGAATCTGAAAATGGTAAATATCAATAAATTTTAGCTTGATTATTTATTTTAATTATTACCTATTTTATTAAAAATATATGCCATGGATTACAGTCTTTTAACTTTTTTTTTAGTGGGTAAAAACCAAAAAATTTTTGATAGAGTAGAAAAATGAAATATAATTTATTTTTTACATCTACTACAGTATGTTATGTTTTTTTCTTAGTGATAAAAAAACCTAAAACTTTGGGACGGTGAAGAAAAATATTTAATATTTTTAGATATAATGTACCATATGGCAATGTGAATACGATGAATATAAATAATATTGAGCTTGATTATTTTACTTTAATTGTTATGAATATGTATATATTAAAGGTCATTAATTTGTAGTCTCTTAACTTAGTTTCTTAGAGGTGAAGAACAGAAATTTTGGTGAAGAAGTAGAAGAAAAATATAGAAATTTTTTACATCTATTATATCTTAATACAATTTGATTATGGTAAACACAAATAACATGGAGCTTAAATATTTAATTTTAGTGATTACCCGTGTAGATATAATTTATTTATCATTCATTTATAGTCTTTTAACTCTATGACTTAGTGACGAAGAAACATGAAATTTTTTAATAGACAGGAAGCATATTCAATATATTTACATCTAATTTACCATAATTCAATGTGAAAATGGAAAATATCAATAAAATTTAGCTTGATTATTTATTTTAGTTATTACCTATTTTATAAAAAATATACGTCATGGACTATAGTCTTTTAACTTTTTTTTAGTGGGGAAAAACCTAAAATTTTGTGATGGAGTAGAAAAACAAAATATAAATAATTTTATACATCTACTATAGTGTATTATGATTTTTGCTTAGTGACAAAAAAACCTAAAACTTTAGGACGGTGAAGAAAAATATTGAATATTTTTAGATGTAATATACCATAAGTCAATGTGAATACGATGAATCTAAACAATATTGAGCTTGGTTATTTTATTTTAATTTTTATGCATATGTATAAATTATGGGTCATTTATTTGTAGTCTCTTAACTTAGTTTCTTAGAGGTGAAGAACAAAAATTTTGGTGATGGAGCAGAAGAAAAATATAGAAATTTTTTACATCTATTATTTCTTAATACAATTTGATTATGGTAAACACAAATAACATTGAGCTTAAATATTTAATTTTAGTGATTACCCGTGTAGATCTAATTTATTTCTCATTCATTTGTAGTCTTTTAACTCTGTGGCTTAGTGACGAAGAAACATGAAATTTAGTGATGGAGAGGAAACTTATTGAATATATTTACATCTAATTTCCCATAATTCAATGTGAAAATGGTAAATATCAATAAAATTTAGCTTTATTATTTGTTTTAGTTATTACCTATTTTATAAAAAATATACGTCATGGATTATAGTCTTTTAACTTTTTTTTATTGGGGAAAAACCTAAAATTTTGTGATGGAGTAGAAAAATAAAATATAAATAATTGTATACATCTACTATAGTGTATTATAATTTTTGCTTAGTGACAAAAAAACCTAAAACTTTACGACGGTGAAGAAAAATATTGAATATTTTTAGATGTAATATACCATAAGTTAAAGTCAATACGATGAATCTAATCAATATTGGGCTTGATTATTTTATTTTATTTGTTATGCATATGTATAAATTATGGGTCATTAATTTTTAGTCTCTTAACTTAGTTTCTTTAAAGGTGAAGAAACCATAAGTTTGGTGATGGAAAAGAAGAAAAATATAGATATTTTTTACATCTATTATATCATAATACATTGTGATTATGGTGAATACATATAACTTTGAGATTGAATATTTAATTTTATTGATTACCCGTGTAGATATAATTTATTTGTCATTCATTCATAGTTTTTTTTAACTCTGTGGCTTAGTGACGAAGAAACATGAAATTTGGTGATGGAGAAGAAACATATTGAATATATTTACATCTAATTTACCATAATTCAATGTGAAAATGGTAAATATCAATAAATTTTAGCTTGATTGTTTACTTTTTTTTATTACCTATTTTAAAAAAAATTAATGTCATGGATTATAGTCTTTTAACTTTTTTTTAGTGGGGAAAACCTAAAATTTTGTGATGTAGTAGAAAAATAAAATATAAATAATTTTTTACATCTTCTATAGTGTATTATGATTTTTGCTTAGTGACAAAAAGACCTAAAACCTTAGGACAGTGAAGAAAAATATTGAATATTATTAGATGTAATATACCATAAGTCAATGTGAATACGATGAATCTAAACAATATTGAGCTTGATTATTTTATTTTAATTGTTATGCATATGTATAAATTATGGATCATTCATTTGTAGTCTCTTAACTTAGTTTCTTAGAGGTGAAGAACCAAAATTTTGGTGATGGAGCAGATGAAATATATAGAAATTATTTACATCTATTATAGCATAATACAATTTGATTATGATAAACACAAATAACATTGAGCTTAAATATTTAATTTTAGTGATTACCCATGTAGATATAATTTATTTGTCATTCAATTATAGTCTTTTAACTATGTGGCTTAGTGACGAAGAAACATGAAATTTGGGGATGGAGAAGAAACATATTGAATATATTTACATCTAGTTTACCATAATTCAATGTGAAAATGGTAAATATCATTAAATTTTAGCTTGATTATTTATTTTAATTATTACCTATTTTATAAAAAATATATGTCATGGATTATAGTCTTTTAATTTATTTTTAGTGGGGAAAAACCTAAAATTTTGTGATGGAGTAGAAAAATAAAATATTATTAATTTTTTACATCTCCTATAGTGTATTATGTTTTTTTCTCAATGATAAAAAAACCTAAAACTTTGGGATGGTGAAGAAAAATGTTGAGTAGTTTTAGATGTAATATAGCATAAGTCAATGTGAATATGATGAATATAAATAATATTGAGCTTGATTGTTTTATTTTAATTGTTATGCATATGTATAAATTATGGGTTATTTATTTGTAGTCTCTTGACTTAGTTTCTTAGAGCTGAAGAAACCATAAGTTTGGTGATGGAGAAGAATAAAAATATAGATATTTTTTACATCTATTATACCATAATACAATGTGATTATGGTGAATCCAAATATCTTTGAGATTTAATATTTAATTTTAGTTATTATCCGTGTCAATATAATTTATTTCTCATTTATTCATAGTTTTTTTTAACTCTGTGGCTTACTGGTGAAGAAACACGAAATTTGGTGATAGAGAAGAAACATATTGAATATATTTACATCTAATTTCCCATAATTGAATCTGAAAATGGTAAATATCAATAAATTTTAGCTTGATTATTTATTTTAATTATTACCTATTTTATTAAAAATATATGCCATGGATTACAGTCTTTTAACTTTTTTTTTAGTGGGTAAAAACCAAAATTTTTTTGATAGAGTAGAAAAATAAAATATAATTTATTTTTTACATCTACTACAGTGTGTTATGTTTTTTTCTTAGTGATAAAAAAACCTAAAACTTTGGGACGGTGAAGAAAAATATTTAATATTTTTAGATATAAAGTACCATAAGGCAATGTGAATACGATGAATATAAATAATATTGAGCTTGATTATTTTACTTTAATTGTTATGCATATGTATATATTAAAGGTCTTTAATTTGTAGTCTCTTAAATTAGTTTCTTAGAGGTGAAGAACAGAAATTTTGGTGATGAAGCAGAAGAAAAATATAGAAATTTTTTACATCTATTATATCTTAATACAATTTGATTATGGTAAACACAAATAACATGGAGCTTAAATATTTAATTTTAATGATTACCCGTGTAGATATAATTTATTTATCATTCATTTATAGTCTTTTAACTCTATGACTTAGTGACGAAGAAACATGAAATTTTGTAATAGACAGGAAGCATATTCAATATATTTACATCTAATTTACCATAATTCAATGTGAAAATGGAAAATATCAATAAAATTTGGCTTGATTATTTATTTTAGTTATTACCTATTTTATAAAAAATATACGTCATGGACTATAGTCTTTTAACTTTTTTTTAGTGGGGAAAAACCTAAAATTTTGTGATGGAGTAGAAAAATAAAATATAAATAATTTTATACATCTACTATAGTGTATTATGATTTTTGCTTAATGAAAAAAAAACCTAAAACTTTAGGACGGTGAAGAAAAATATTGAATATTTTTAGATGTAATATACCATAAGTCAATGTGAATACAATGAATCTAAACAATATTGAGCTTGGTTATTTTATTTTAATTTTTATGCATATGTATAAATTATGGGTCATTTATTTGTAGTCTCTTAACTTAGTTTCTTAGAGGTGAAGAACAAAAATTTTGGTGATGGAGCAGAAGAAAAATATAGAAATTTTTTACATCTATTATATTTTAATACAATTTGATTATGGTAAACACAAATAACATTGAGCTTAAATATTTAATTTTAGTGATTACCCGTGTAGATATAATTTATTTGTCATTCATTTGTAGTCTTTTAACTCTGTGGCTCAGTGACGAAGAAACATGAAATTTAGTGATGGAGAGGAAACTTATTGAATATATTTACATCTAATTTCCCATAATTCAATGTGAAAATGGTAAATATCAATAAAATTTAGCTTGATTATTTATTTTAATTATTACCTATTTTATAAAAAATATACGTCATGGATTATAGTCTTTTAACTTTTTTTTGTTAGGGAAAAACCTAAAATTTGTGATGGAGTAGAAAAATAAAATATAAATAATTTTATACAGCTACTATAGTGTATTATGATTTTGGCTTAGTGACAAAAAAACAGAACCTTTAGGCCAGCAGTGAGAATCAAGAATCTGGAAAACATGGCTTCAATAGATTCAGATTCTTCCATTTTGAAAGCTTCATACTTATGGATCAGCGCCAGAGCCTTGGTTTCTTTAACTTGAGAGTTCCCTTCATGAGTCATCTTCAGGGATTCAAATATATCAAAGGCAGTTTCTCTGTTGGTTATTTTCTCATACTCAGTATGAGATATAGCATTTAGCAAGATAGTTCTAGCCTTGTGGTGAATTCTGAATTCCTTCTTTTGCGCCTCAGTCATTGATTTTCTGTCAACTTTCTTGTCATTCCCATCAGTGGGATGAACATATCCATCAATAACTAAGTCCCAAAGATCAGCATCAAATCCTAGAAAGAAACTTTCTAGTCTATCTTTCCAATAGTCAAATTTTTCTCCATCAAACATGGGAGGTTTTGTAAACTAACAAGTGTTTGATTGCTTCTAATAAGCTGTATCACAACTGTGATATTTACACTTAAGATTAAGTACAAATAAAACTATACAGTTTTATGAAAGAACAAATGAATAAGATCTTTGTGAGATTTTCTCTTTGATGAATCAAGCGTGTATGAATGTTTCTTTCTGAGTGAACTAGCAACTTCTAAATGTTGTAGGAGTTCTCCTTCTATAGCTTTTCCAATTTGCTTTGAGTGATGTGCAGCTGAATATTATATTAGAATATAAGACTTTTCATTACCAAAAAGTATGGGCAGAGATATGCTTTCTACAGGAAAAGTATGGTTGTAGAAGCCTTGGGATTTGCACCACGTCACTTCTTTGGACAAAATAGTCGTTGGTTACTTTGGAAGTAGCACCACGTCCAATCAAGTTTACAGCTTCTTCAACAAGCTTCCTTCAGGATGAAGTCTTCATAATCTGCACTTCAGAACTTGTAGCAAGCTTAAAGGAATGAAATACTTTAAGATGATCAAAGCTAAAATGATTGAGATGTTCAGAGCCTTGATAGATGATCAGATCTTAATATATCAAAGTCTCAATCTTGATCAGAGTCTTCATCAGAGTATGCAGCAGTATGTGCTTGAGCGTGAATATTAATGATAAGAGTCTGATTATCAAAGCCTTTGTTCTTGCAGTGAAAAGAACTTCAGAGTCTGATTAGATCAAAGCTTTCAACTCTTTGTACACTTCTTTCATTAACGCTTCAGATCATTCTGTAGCTTCTGCTTCAGATCCTTCTGGCAGCGCTTCAGAATCTTCTGATAGTCTTGCATCTGATGCTTTAGAGCCTTGCATAGTTTCTTGTACTTATGTATTTTTCTTCTTTAAGAGTTTTTAATTTAATACCTGAAACAATAATACTTGAACAAATTTTGGAGTATATATTTTCTTAATACAAAATTCCATAAGAGTTATCATCAAAACATAGAGATATAAGAAACACCAATCTGTGTTCTAACACAATGAATATAACAAATCAACATTTCAAATGCAACGTAGTGAAAATAAATATAATAAACACAGTGAAAATAAACATTAGCATACAATATCTTGGAATATCTTTGAAGTAAGAGGAAGGTTGATTCAAAGATTAAGTAAAGCGGCAGAAAACCTATTCCCTGAAATCCTTTAAACACAATGAAAAATAATAGTATTAAATACTAACATGTACACATTTTTATAAAATCCCTTAAATATAGAAATAGAATGAAAAATACCATTGTCGTGACTTTAATTTACCATTGTCGAGAAGGAAAATCATAACAGTGCAACATTTAAAGGAGGAAAAAATGTAAAGAACCTTAACTGAGGAACACCGAAGTCGGCAAAAGATTTGACAGTCAAGGTTGCGAAATCTGTTGGTGCAAAGGTGAATAAATGATTAACAAAGGAAATATTCTATTAAGAATAACGGCTACAAAAACATGATAAGAGTTACAATGATTGTCACCCTATTTATAAGCTAAAACTAGGGTTACTAGAATAAGATAAAATACTAAAATACCCTCTAACAAACTTAGGGGCTAAGAAAATAGTACAACTAAATAAATATGAATTACTATTAATATTCTAATACCATCCCTTAATTCATATTCCATCAAAACTTGTAACACCAATTCCATCCCTTAGTCTAAGAAATTGATCAGTCTTGATAGCTTTCGTCAGAACATCTGCCAACTGCTTCTGAGTGCTGCAGTGTACAACTTCTAACACTCCACTCTGAACTTGATGTCTCAGAAAATGATACTTGGTCTCAATATGCTTGCTTCTCCCATGCAACACTGGGTTTCTGGCAAGATTGATTGCAAACTTGTTGTCAATCATCAACTTCAGAGGTTTGTCTACTTTAATCTTCAAATCCTGCAACAGATTCAGAATCCACACAGCTTGGCATGCAGTAACAGCACCTGCAATGTATTCAGCTTCACAGGTTGACAACGCCACAACAGGTTGCTTCTTGGAACACCAAGAAATGGAACCTCCCAGAAATTTGAACAAGTACCCAGATGTACTTCTTCTGTCAACTCTGTCTCCACACCAATCAGAGTCTGAATAACTCAGAAGTTCTGACTCATTATTTCCTCCAGAGGGAAATAACACTCCATACTTCAGAGTTCCTTTGATATACTTCAGAATCCTGACAGTAGCTTGGTAATGGGACCACTTAGGTTTACTCATGAACCTACTAACCATCCCAACTGAGTAGCAGATATCAGGTCTGGTATTGCACAGATACCTCAGAGAACCAACCAACTGTTTGAAGGTTGTAGCGTCCACATCCTTTCCTTCAGAGTCTGAATCCAGTTTCTGATTTGTATCAGAAGGTGTGACAGCCATCTTACAATTCTTCAGATCAAATCTCTTCAGAAGTTCTAATTCATACTTGAGCTGATGCAAAATGATACCTTTCTCAGAATATCTGAACTCCATCCCTAGAAAGTATGTCATTTTGCCTAGATCAGTCATTTCAAATTCATTCATCAGAACTTTCTTGAACTTGGCTATCTCCTGTTCAGAACTTCCAGTCAATAGTATATCATCAACATATAAACATACCAGAGTCATATTGCCTTCAGAAGTATGCTGAACATAGACACCGTACTTCATCTCACATTTCTAAAAGCCTTGCTTCTTAAAAAATGAATCAATCTTCTGATTCCAAGCTCTGGGCGCTTGTTTCAATCCATATAGAGCTTTGTATAATCTGTACACCATCCCTTCCTGATTCTTTTTCACAAATCCAGGAGGTTGTGACACGTAAACTTCTTCTTCTAATGGACCATTCAGAAATGCAGATTTTACGTCTAAATGCATCAGAGGCCAATTCCTGTTAGCAGCTATTGCAATCACCATTCTGATTGTTTCATGTCTTGCTACAGGTGCAAACACTTCAGAGTAATCCAGCCTAGGTTTTTGTAGAAATCCTCTGGCTACCAACCTTGCTTTATGTTTGCCAATTGAGCTATCTGGCTTTAACTTCTGCTTGAAAACCCATCTGACGCTGATGGCTTTCTTGTCTTTTGGAATTTTTGTCAGCTTCCAAGTCTTGTTTCTCTCTATAGCATCAAGTTCTTCTTTCATGGCCTTCAGCCAGAGCTTCTGCTTAAGAGCCTCCTCTGTACTTATAGGTTCAGAGTCTACTAACATGGCACACTGAATAATTTCTCCTTCAGAGTCTACTTCAGTGTCTTGCAGCATGTCAAATTCTGCAAATCTTCTGGGAACGCTTATGATTCTTTGTGGTCTCTGAACTTGTTCAGAGTCTTGAGCTTCAGAGTTTCCAGCTTCAGATGGTTGACTTCCTCTAGAGCTTTGACCATCTTCAAGATCTGGCATATTTTCAGAGTCTTGGCCATCTTCAGAGTCTGAATTTCCACCAGAATCTGGATTACCATCAGAGTCTGGATCATCAGAGTCACCTTCATCTTCTGAGTCTTCTCCAGAGTCAAAATCACTATCAGAGTCAGAATCAACGTCAAAGTTTACTTCAACTTCAGAAATTCTTAACTCTGACCCTTCTTCAGAAGTTCTAACATCAGAATCAGATTGAGACTTATCCCAATTCCAAACTTCTGATTCCTTCACAATCACATCTCTGCTGAATTCAATTTTATTGGTTTCTGGATAATAGAGCTTGTATGCACCTGTATTGTGGTACCCTATCAGAATCATCACTTTGCTTCTATCATCCAGCTTCTGTCTTCTGGCTTCTGGAACATGTTTATAGCAAACAGAACCAAACACCTTCAGATGACTAACACTTTGCTTGTCTCCAGTCCACTTCTGCATAGGAACTATTTCCTTCAACTTCTTCGTAGGACATCTGTTGAGTACATACGTTGCAGTGGCAACAGCTTCTCCCCAGAGCTTCTGAGGAAGCTTCTTCTCCCTTAGCATGCTTCTCACCATATCAAGCAAAGTACGGTTTCTTCTTTCAGCAAGACCATTGTGTTGAGGGGTATAAGGAGCAATAACCTCATGCTCAATTCCATTCTCCTCACAGAACTTCTGGAACTCTTTGGAGTTATACTCACCTCCACCATCAGTTCTAAGAATCTTCAACTTCTGACCACTCTGATTCTCAGCCTTCATTCTGAATTTCTTGAATTCATCAAACACCTCGTGTTTGAACTTAATAAGGGATACCCATGTCATTCTTGTGAATTCATCAACAAACAACACAAAGTATTTATGCCCTCCAATTGATGCTACTGGAAATGGACCACACACATCAGAATGTACAACTCCCAAGGCATGTTTTGCTCTTGGGGCAACTTCTGACGCAAATGGCAAACGTGGTTGTTTTCCTTCCATGCAAACTTTGCATGACTTCTCAGGCTTCTTAATTGCAGGAATTCCATGTACCAGCTTCTTTGAATTCAGATGTTTTAGGCTTTTGAAATTCAAATGACCAAATCTTCTGTGCCACAGCTCACTCTCCTTCTCAGCACATGTTGCACTAAGACATTCTGAGTTTGCAGTTCTGACATTCACCTTGAATGTTCTATTCCTTCCTTGTTCTGACTCCATAATCAACTTCTGATTGCAGTCATACAGCTTCAGAAGATTATCCTTCATGGTAACTGAAAAACCTTTCTCAATTAATTGTCCCACACTCATCAGATTGCTTCTGATGCCAGGTACATACCACACGTTCTGAATCAATGTTGTTTTCCCATTGTTCAGAGTCACTCTGACATTTCCCATACCTTCTGCATTAAGATATTTGTCATCAGCACATCTGATCTTTGTCCTCTTTTCAGAGTCAAAGTCAACCAGCCATTTCTTGTTTCCAATAAGATGATTTGAACAGCCAGTGTCCATATACCACCAGTCTGTCAGATCATCAGATTCAGAGGCCATCAATAGCACAGATTCGTCATCAGAACTTCTGGCTATATTTGCTTCTTCTGATTTTCTCTCCTTGTTTGACCAACAATCTCTAGCAAAGTGACCAAACTTCTTACAACAGTAGCATTGGATCTTCTTCTTGTCATACTTCTCTTTTCCCTTCTGAGCATTCTTTTGTCTATCAGAGGTTGAGCTTTCTGACTTTTGACCACCATCAGATCTTCTCCTGGCTTCTGACTGCTTCTGATACCTCCTATCAGAAGTTGCTTTCAGAGCCTGCTGCTCTACTTCCTTTTCAGAAGTTCTCTCAGTCAAACGCAACTCTTGCGCTTCTAAACTGCTCTGCAGCTCTTCAATTCTCATGGTACTCAGATCTTTGGAATGTTCTATTGCTACCACAATGTAATCAAATTGAGAGGTAAGGGATCTCAATACCTTCTCCATGATTGTTTCTTCAGAAAGAGTTTCTCCACACACCTTCATCTAATTAGTGATCAAAATCATTCTGGAGATGTATTCAGAAACTTTCTCATTATTCTTCATGTTGAGATTCTCATATTGCTTTCTCAAGGACTAAAGCTTCACCTTCTTCACTGATGCGTCACCACCATAACATCTAACCAGTGTGTCCCACGCAGCCTTTGCTGTCGTTGAATCTGCAATCTTCTCAAACACATTTACATCAACACATTGATGAATAAAGAATAATGCTTTCTGATCCTTCTTCCTTACTTCCTTTTGCGCGTTTTTCTGTTCATCTGTTGCATCTGCTGCTACCGGAATATAACCATCAGTGACAAGATCTAATACATCTTGAGCACCAAACAGTACACGCATTTGGATCATCCAACGATTCCAGTTTTTACCGTCAAATACTGGAAGCTTGGTGTTCATGTTGCCGTTTCCGTTCATCTTCACCTTGCACAATACACTCAGATTTCTCACACAGTGTTTCCCAACCCACAGAATAAAATTCTGATCAGATTTTGTTCAAGATTCAACACGAATCTAAGAATCAAAATCAAACACACAAGACCTCACGTTCACTCGTGTTTCCCGTGTTTCCCAATGAATCAGAACCGGAGCTCTAGATACCAATTGTTGGTGCAAAGGTGAATAAATGATGAACAAAGGAAATATTCTATTAAGAATAACGGCTACAAAAACATGATAAGAGTTACAATGATTGTCACCCTATTTATAAGCTAAAACTAGGGTTACTAGAATAAGATAAAATACTAAAATACCCTCTAACAAACTTAGGGGCTAAGAAAATAGTACAACTAAATAAATATGAATTACTATTAATATTCTAATAAAATCTACTCTCTTGTGATATCTAATTTTGATTTCCTCTTCTCTATTCTACTTCGTCTGGATCTGCTCTTCTACTTCTTCAATTATCTATGAATTGAGTTATAGAAATTGGTATGGATATATATTGAAAAAATAAAACCGATACATTATAATGAAAATGCACAAATAAATTTATCAAAACAGATAATCCATTTAGCATATTACATCGAAATTGAAAAAGATGAACTTTAAAAAAAGCTATGGAAGAGGGAACAATGAGAAGTTGATTGTAGATGATATAAACACCGAATGAATACGAAATCAGTGAAAATCATAAGAACCTAGATTTTCAGAGAAGTTGTCGATTGATGGAAGAGGGAACAATGAGAAGTTGATTGTAGATGATATTGAAGAGGCAACAAACAAAAGTTGATTTGCAGAGAAGTTGTGTATGGGAGAAAAAAATATTGATTGAAATCTTAAGAATTGGAACCAATGTATTAGGTAGTCTAAAGGTTTGAGTGATTATTCTTAATATTTTATTAAAGACTGAATGAATAAATCAATGTATCATGGAGTCTAAAGGTTTGAGTGTTTATTCCTAATGTTAATTGATTTCATTTGTATGTCGGAAGCAACAAATTACAGTAATGAAAGAAGGGTAATGGTCGGTCAGTATTTATTAATAAGAATGAAATGATTAGTAATATAAAATAACAATTAGGAACATGAAATTAGTTCTATAATTAAATTTTAGTTGGTTAATAATGTAATAATGGCTTAATTCAGTTTGTATATATTGATAGTAGATTACAAGATAAAGTTTAATATTTAAAAAGAATTTGTAAGGTGGGTAAATCTTAAAATAATTATATAAGATGTAAAGGTTTATTGTTAATATAAAATTCCAAATAGTAAGACATGAAATAGAAAAGTTTAACGTTAAAATAAATATAATATTTGTACATACATATTGTTGTCTGGTGTGAATGATGATTTGATTGGGAAAGAATAAAGCAAAATTTGAGATGAAAGTGCAAAAAACATATAGAGCTCAGATATGCCACTTTTTCGCCACCGAAGTAGACGTATGTGATGAACCCGCCACCACAATTGACACAAGAGTCATCACTGCTCAATATTTGCACCAGCCGGGAATCGAACCCGGGTCTGTACCGTGGCAGGGTACTATTCTACCACTAGACCACTGGTGCTTTGTTGGTTGCAAACGTCTAGATACTAATCCGTTACTGCTAGCTTCTTCTAAATTTAACTATACTACATTTTATTTTGTATCAGAATTATGTTAACATTGCAATGCCATTTTTGCCATACTCTTAACGTTTCAGTTTAAGATCATTTTGTAATTCTTTTTTTAAAATTAATTATACTAATCACTTTTTTGTTAAATAAAATTAGAGGCTTTGTTTATTTAATTAATAAAAAATTATAAAATATTTGTCAATTCAAATCAAATATTAAATGACTATGAGAGAGTAGTCTCAAAATAGTTGCTACGCAATACTACACTCAAAAAGAGGTTCTCTTGAGAATATTGTTAACCACTGAGTCATTCGGAAAATTGATAATATCCGAAAGATGGACTGATGACTTTGGGCACCGCTTAGAACCCTTGTTCTACATGTACAAATTAACCCTTAGTACATACCTTTTGGGGATGGGTAGAGCATGGCTCCATGCTCATGACCCTCTAACCTAGGACCTTTGTTTGCTTTTGTGTGTTTGTGCATCGCATTCAAGCATCATAACATTCCTGGTTTCAAGGAATTCAACTGTCAGTCTTTTGCAAATTCAAAAATATAGAATTTATAAATCTAAACTTTTTCTAGCTTTTTCCAAAAAATATTTGCAACTGGCCGTTGAAATCCTTGAAACCACTGCATTGCATCCTTGTTTTTGCATATGCATTTTCCTTCCGATTTTCTTATCTTCGGTTCTCTCGCCTTCCAACTTAGTCACCCTGAGTCCTCTGCATCAGTACAACACCAGAGCTCGAGCTCGTAAAAAGATGGCGGAACAAAATCAAGAGCTTGATCGGGTCAACAATGAATTAGAAGACCTTCGGGGAAGTGTGGGGAAGATTATGGAGACGTTACAGGTTATTCGTGTAAGGATGGATACTCAGCCCACTGTTGTTTCTGAGATTACCAATGTTGTTGTGGATCCTCAACCATCTGTTGCTACTGCAAGTGTACCTCCTTATGGTCTTCCACCTGGTTTTATGCCAACTCCTGCTGCAATTCATATTGCTCAACCAGATCAACAAGTTGTTTCTGAAGCTCCTCAAGTGATTCCTACTTTTGCGCCAGCTGATGTTCACACTCGTGTGCAACCATACTTCAATGAACCAGTATATGACATCCCTGATGTGAAGGAAGATGAAGATGAACGTCATGAAAAACTCAGGAAAATGTGGAAACTATTGATAAGAGGTTGAGAATGATGGAAGAAGATCAAATCTTTGGTGCTGCTGCCAGAGAAGTATGTCTCGTATCTGGTATGGTTATCCCTCCGAAGTTCAAAACTCCCAGCTTCAATCGTTATGAAGGAGCTACATGTCCGAAGAGTCATCTGATTATGTATTACCGTAAGATGGCCGCTCATGTTGAAAATGACAAATTGATGATACATTGTTTCCAAGACAGTTTGAAGGGTGCTTCATCGAAATGGTACTTAACTCTGGATCAGTCTTGTATTATGAGTTTCCAAAATCTATCAGATGCCTTTATCAAACATTACAAATAAAACATGGATCTGGCTCCTGATCGAAGACAACTGCTGAGTATGTCCCAAAAGAGTTCTAAATCGTTCAAGGAGTATGCTCAGAGGTGGAGAGAGATTGCTTCACAAGTAGAACCTCCTCTGACAGAAAAGATCTAGCTTATTGGTTCGTTGACACTGTTCGTCCTGAGTTCTATGAAAGAATGGTTGGTAGTGTGACTGCAAAATTCTATGATATTATTGTTGTTGGTGTGAAGGTAGAATTGGGTCTAAAAAGTGGGAAAATGTCGAGTACTGCTTGTAGATCAAGCTCCAATAAAGGCCATGCTAAGAAGTCTTCATTTACTGCTCACAAGAAAAAAAAAGGGTGAAACTAATGTTGTAACTGCAAGCAGAAGAAGAAATCAACCTTGGCAACATTAGCAAAATTATGTTCAACAACAAGATTATCCTGTTCAGTTCGCTCAACAACCATATGTAGTTGTTGTTACACCTGCTTTCAATCAACAAGTTCCTACTTATCAGCCTGTGCAACCGGCTCCTGTCTATCAGCCTCCGGTATATCAACAACCTCCGGGTTATCAGCCTGCACAAGCTTCATACAATTATCAACGAGCGCCCAACGCTCCTGCCTATCAACAACCAAAGAATCATGCACCTCGCCAGAATGTTCCTAACAGGAGACAGTACAAGCTGATTCCTCATATTCCGATGACTTATACTGAGTTGTACCCTTCATTAGTGCAACAAGGTCTGATAACTACAAGAGCTTTGGGTCCACCTCCTAATCTGCTTCCTGCTAATTACAACCCTACCGCTCATTGTTTATTTCATGAGGGTGCGCCTGACCATGATCTAGAAAGTTGTTATGCTCTTAAGCACCTTGTTAGAGAGTTAATGGAAAAGAAGATTTTGTCCTTTAACGATCCTCAGCCGAATGTCAAGAACAATCCTTTGCCTACTCATGGGTTTGTTAATGCTATTGATAAAGTATCTGACGAAAGCTTGGTTCTTGTTGTTTCTCAGATCAAGACTCCTCTCCAAAATTTCCATTCAAAGTTCTTTGAAGCCGGTTTAGTGTCTGCTTGCCATAATGATTGTACAATTTGTGATGTCAATGCCAAGGGTTGTATGTTGGTTCAGAATGATATTCATAATTTGATCAATGATGGTTTCCTACAAGTGGTTAGCAAAGTGAAAAAGGATGAAGTTGTTGTGATTGAGCTCGTCTTCAACTTGCCAGAACCAAGTGCTAAAGTGCCAATTTTCAACTTTCCAAAATCAAACTCTGCAGTACCTATGTTCAATACCTCAAAGTCAATTACCTCTGCAAGTAATCAGCCGAAGCCGGTAATCATTCAAAAGCCAAGTCCATTTCATTTTAGTGACCCTAAATTTGTACCCTGGAAGTATGATGTGACCATGATTAACAATGAATTTGGGAAGGTTATTCCAAGGGCGGAATTGAAGACTGCTAATGAAGATGTGAGTAATATAGCTAGGGCAAGAAAGATGACACGGAGTGGTCGTATTTATACTCCCCATTTCAATGAGGCTCCGCCTAAGGAAACTTTTACCATTGTGCCTACCAAAGACAAAGGGAAAGAAGTGGTTGCAAATGATGAAGATGCTGAATTCTTGAGGATCATCAGGAAGAGTGATTACAAAGTCATTGATCAACTTCACCAGACTCCTTCCAAAATCTCAATATTATCTTTGTTGATGAATTCACCTGCTCATTGAACTGCATTACAGAAGTTGTTGGCTCAAGCTCATGTTGCCCAAGATATTACTACTGATCAACTCGGCAATGTGATTGCCAATATCACTGCCTGCAATACTCTTAGCTTCAGCAATGAGGAGTTACCAAGAGAAGGTCAGAATCATAACCGTGCCTTACATGTGTCTATGAAATTTCAAGAGGATAACTTATCAAGGGTACTCGTGGACACTAATTCCTCTTTGAATGTTTTACCCAAGAGGGTTCTTACCAAGCTGGCATACCGAGAAACCGAGATGAAACCTACCTCGTTGATAGTCAAAGCTTTTGATGCTTCTCGCAGAACAGTGATTGGAGAAGTGGAGCTGCCAATCTTGATTGGACCGCATATATTCAACATCACATTCCAAGTACTGGACATCAATCCTAACTACAATTGCTTACTTAGAAGGACATGGATCCATATTGTCGGTGTTGTAACTTCAACTTTACATCAGAAGATGAAGTTTGTGGTTGATGATAAGCTGGTTATTATACATGGTGAAGAAGATTTGATGGTCAGCAACCTGTCTTCTTTCCGTTACATAGAGGCCGACGAAGACGCTCTGGAAACTTCTTTCCAAGAATTTGAGATCGCCAATGTTGTCCTGTTGGAAGTCGAAAAAACAATGGGATAGAGTAATCCATCTTTTGCATCTTTAAAGAGCACCAGATCAACAATCAAAGGGGGCATACCTGAAGGTTGGGGAGAAGTGATAGATATCAAGACCAAGATGAACCATCATAGGTTGGGTTACAAATCAACTCATGATAGAGCTTCTACAACTGCCAAAGGTCGTCCGAAGACTGTCCAGGAAGTGTTGTCAGTGGAGGTTTCCAAATCAATGCTATCAACGATGAGGATGAAGATGAAGACCCGAGTAACTTGGTATTCAATTGCGATGCAACTTTGAACAACTGGGAAGCAATAGAGATTCCCGTGTTTTTTCCCGTGTCAAAGTAATTTAATGCTTTTTACTTGCTGTTTACAAAAATTCCATAGTTATGCCCAAGGCTACCGGATTATTTTGTAGGGCCACCTTTTCACTGTTCAAATGATATCAATAAATGCATTTTGTTAAATTCTTATTATTTCATTTGCTATTTTTTTTCTTTTACCATTTAAAGAAATTGACAATCTTTTTCAAAACTACAAAAGCATTTTCTTTCTCTTGCATTTTCTCTGTTGCATTTAATAAAACGAGTCTTCCAACGTACAATAATATCCCAAACCTTGTTGAATCCAATGAACCTACTTTCACTCCTGACTTTGATTTGCACATTTATCAAGCTGAAGATAAGGGTGAGGAAGATTTTGAAGTCCCCACTGAACTGGAAAAATTGGTTGAGTATGTGTACACTAAACTCCAACCGCACAAAGAGCAAGAATTATCTGCAAACTCAAGAGTATCCAACCGATGCTACTAATCTTGACAATAAAACTCTAAGAAGATTAGAATCCCAATTCTTCCTCAGCAATGATGTGTTATACAAGAGAAACCACGACATGGTTCTGCTTATATGTGTTGACAAACGTGAAACAACCATGTTACTTCAAGAGATTCACGAAGGAACCTTTGGAACTCATATCAACGGTTATGTTATGTCTAAGAAGATTCTGAGAGCTGGATATTACTGGTTAACCATGGAATCTGATTGCATCTAATATGCCAGAAAATGCCATAAGTGCCAAATTTATGCTAATAAGGTGCACGTGCCCCCAACGTTGTTGAATGTTTTATCATCACCGTGGCCTTTCTCAATGTGGGGCATTGATATGATTGGGGCAATTGAGCCTAAAGCTTCCAACGGTTATCGATTCATCTTAATTGCCATCGACTACTTCACAAAATGGGTAGAAGCTGCTTCTTATGCCAATGTGACCAAGCAACTGGTTGCTCGATTCATCAAGAAAGAAATTACCTGCCGTTATGGAATTCTGAGCCAAATTATAACAGACAACGATACCAATTTGAACAATAAGACCATGAAGGAGCTGTGTGAAAGTTTCAAGATTGCACACCACAATTCTTCTCCTTATCGTCCAAAAATGAATGGAGTTGTTGAAGCTGCAAATAAAAATATCAAGAAAATCCTGCAAAAGATGGTTAAGACTTACAAAGATTGGCATGAAATGTTACCATTTGCTTTGCACGAATACAGAACTTCAGTGCAAACTTCAACAAGGGGCAACCCCTTTTTCATTGGTATATGGAATGGACGCCGTCCTCCCCATCGAAGTAGAAATACCTTCCTTACGGGTATTGATGGAAACCAAACTTGACGAAGCAGAATGGGTCCAAGAAAAATTTGATCAGCTGAATCTCGTAGACGAGAAGCGCATGATTGCAATGTGCCATGGTCAGTTGTACCAGAAACGGATGAAGAGAGCCTTTGACAAGAAAGTCTGAATCTAAGAATTCTGTCAAGGAGAGATTGTACTCAAGCAGATCTTGCCAGTTTACAAAGACATGCGTGGGAAATGGATGCCCAATTACGAAGGCCCATTTTTTGTGAAGACAGTCTTCTCCGGAGGATCGCTAATTCTCACAACAATGGATGGTGAAGAGCTTGCACATCCTGTAAACTCTGATGCAGTACGAAAATACTATGCCTAAAATAGCCCTCTAAGTCGAAAACCTGGAAAGGTGACTTGTGCAACAATGGGTATCCCGATGGATCATAACCTATGAAGGAGATCCAGGCAAAAATTAGGGATGAAAATAAAATAATATATAGCTCGCTAAGTTGAAAACCCGAAAGGGCGGCTTAGGAAAAATGAGCGTCCCGGTGGATTGAAAACCCGAAAGGGCGATCCAGGAAAAAGTTAGAGACAAAGGTACTTCACTACATCAGATGACGCCGATCATCAAAGAACATTTACAGAAGATCAAATCCAATCCAACCGCTCTTGTCAGAAGTAGGATTTTGGATTGTTTTAGTTATTAGGGTTAGTATGTGCCGTTGGATTCAATGTAACTTTTCCCTATTTCCAATTTCAATTGTAATATTCCATGGAGCTTTGCCATTAGCAAGATACCATTCTTAAATAAAATAAAACCTTTTGCTATTCAATTTTTTTCCATTTATGTTATCTCTATTTTTTCTTGTTATGCAAAATGTTATTTGTTAATAATAATTTTGAAGGTGAAAAGTTTTCAAACTTAAAAATGTTTTTGAAAACACATTTGAAAAGAATATAAAGTTGCTTTGACTTGTGGAAAGATCTGAAGGACATCTTCATTCCCCTGTAAGTCTCAATGTTGCAGAAGCACTTTTAGACCATTACTTCAGCAAATCCCCAGTGAAACACAAGCTGACAACACTTTTGGGCAGATCCAGTAATCTCCAATGATTTTCAAGACTTTAGAGAAACTCCCCAGTATCTCCCAAGTTATGCATATTTACTGCTATTGAGGACCCACTCCCTAGTGGAATCATCTCTTCCTCACTTAAGTTGCTATACTTTCTCCAGGAAGCTGCCTAGCTCCACGCTTCCCCGATGAAACAGATATTTATTTTATCCCTGGAAGTCTCTAATCCTAAAAGGACTCTCCCAGTGAACAGGTCTTCTTTGATAAGAATTTAGATTCATGATGTCAATCCCTCAAGTGAAGTCATGATATCATATCCCCAAGTGGAATTTTGTTCCCCCCAGAGAATTTGGAACTTTGAAGCAAGATTTAGTTCCGCCATCAACTTTCTATTCCTTGATAGATGTACTTTTGCAGAGGTCGCCGAGTATCCTCGTCGAGATGTTTATTTCGTCTCCCGTTCGATCCTCCTTTCGTCCGTTTTGTCAGCATATGCATAAGCATAAGCATGAGCATAAGCATATAGATTACATACGCATTGACATATGCATTAGTATTTGCACGTTTGCTGTCCTCGTTGTCTTTTGTCGTTACTTTGGCTGTGGTCTCCGGAGAAGCTTATCATTTTTATTATTGCTTACCAGATAAGTGGCAGTCTCGCCTGAGAAGCTTATCATTGTTTACGTTTTTCCAGATAAGTGGTCGTCTCTCTTGAGAAACTTATCATATTTATCATGCTTTAACTACCAAATAAGTGGCAGTCTCACCAGAGAAGCTTATCCGTGTTACCTTTGTCAGATAAGTGGTAGTTTCACCAAAGAAGCTTATCCTTGTTACCTTTACCGGTAAGTGGCAGTCTCTCTTGAGAAGCTTATCATTTTATCCATGTTACCTTTGCAGATAAGTAGTAGTCTCACCCGAGAATCTTACCACAATCATTTTACCGCACCGATAAGTGGCAGTCTCGCCTGAGAAGCTTATCCTATTTTCATTATACCAGCAACAAATGGTCATCTCCCTCGAGAAGCTTGTTTCCATCACTTTTTCCAGATAAGTGACAGTCTCTCCCAAGAAGCTTATCATTTTTACCCGTACCCCCAGATAAGTAGCTGTCTCGTCTGAGAAGCTTATCATCGTTATCATTTTCATATAAGTGGCAGTCTCTTTATTTGAGAAGCTTATCCAGTTTTTGGTATGTAAGTCCCTTGCAATGATAAGTGGCAGTCTCTCTCGAGAAGCTTATCAGGGCATTTCCCCATTGAAGTTCAATATTTTTTTGGCATACATCATAGTTTTTACCCTGTATACTTCCTGAAGATCCTGTTTGATCTCTTCATTTAAGGAATTTCCAGAAGCATGGATGTTATTCTTGCCTGAAGACTCCAACAATTTTTGTTTACATGATCCTACTGCCAAGTGGATCCTGTTTTACCCTTTTATCCTAGAGTGTTAGCCGATCATGCTTGAACCTGTTGAGCAGCTACTCTGGATATTCCCCAGTGGAGGCCGTATCGCCGGTGCCATCTCCATTAATGATCTCTTCTTGCTTTCTTTCTAAAGTGACAACTGGTCATGCCTGAACCTGTTGGTCCATCACTTTAGATTTCCCCAGTTTCGTTATTTCCCTAGTGTGTTGTCATCCCCAGTGAGTGGTTACTCATTGCGTTTGTCCCTTGTGTTGTTGTTTCGTCTGCATTTGTGCATTTATCATTTCATCATATGCATCACATTAGAATTCATAGCATCATCAGCATTTGTAGATTTAGTATCACTTTTCCATTAGAATTGCATATCACTGCATCTAAGGGTAAAATTTTCGGTTATCTATATTTAAATACCTTTCACCATGATTTTGCGAAGTTTTTCATCGCTCACATCATCCAGTGACGTTATTTAAATAGGGGCAACTATTGTACCCCAAAATTTACCCTTAGATTAACTGATCATTCACATATCATTTAGGTCAACCATTCCATGCATAGCTAAGCATTTTGTCTGCTTTGTTTTGTGAAGATAGGTTCACTATTGAAAGTTCAGGAAGTTATAAAGGCTTTGTGTGTATTCCTTATCTCCTGCTGTGCTAAAGCATCGTGGAATCCCATACTCTCTTCATTACGACATCTTGATCAGTACAAAGCAAATCTTCCTCAAGATTTCTCAAGGGATTCGCACCTGTTTGGTTCTAAGGATGTTTATTCAAAACTTGGTTGGATATTTGTGGAGTATTGTTTGGAAAGTGGCATCTTCATCTTCAAAGGGTCTCAAGACATGACATTTGTATTAAGTTCGTCTTCGCCCATGGATTTGAACTAAGTTCCTCATTTATATTCCTTTGAACTTAAGAAATTGAATTGGATTTTGTTGTTGTTTCAAAGAATATAGGATGAATTTTTAAAGAGTTTCCAAAGGAGGTGCAAGTTCCATATTCTTCAAATTTTGGTTCATTATTTCTCTATAAAGTTCAAGATTCACATTTTACACCAAGTTCATGAGGAATCGCTTTTGTTTTGATTTTGGTTCCAAAAAAATTCAAGGCACAAAGCTAGTATCATATATCACCATTCAAGGAAACATTCCAAAAGTCAAATTACGTCATGGACTGTAGTCTTTTACCTTTTTTTAGTGGGGAAAAACCTAAAATTTTGTGATGGAGTAGAAAAACAAAATATAAATAATTTTATACATCTACTATAGTGTATTATGATTTTTGCTTAGTGACAAAAAAACCTAAAACTTTAGGACGGTGAAGAAAAATATTGAATATTTTTAGATGTAATATACCATAAGTCAATGTGAATACGATGAATCTAAACAATATTGAGCTTGATTATTTTATTTTAATTTTTATGCATATGTATAAATTATGGGTCATTCATTTGTAGTCTCTTAACTTAGTTTCTTAGAGGTGAAGAACCAAAATTTTGGTGATGGAGCAGAAGAAAAATATAGAAATTGTTTACATCTATTATATCATAATACAATTTGATTATGGTAAACACAAAAAAAAATTGAGCTTAAATATTTAATTGTAATGATTACCCATGTAGATATAATTTATTTGTCATTCAATTATAGTCTTTTAACTATGTGGCTTAGTGACTATGAAACATGAAATTTTGTGATGGAGAAGAAACATATTGAATATATTTACATCTAATTTACCATAATTCAATGTGAAAATGGTAAATATCAATAAATTTTAGCTTGATTATTTATTTTAATTATTACCTATTTTATAAAAAATATATGTCATGGATTATAGTCTTTTAACTTTTTTTTATTCGAAAAAAACCTAAAATTTTGTGATGGAGTAGAAAAATAAAATATAAATAATTTTATACATCTACTATAGTATATTATGATTTTTGCTTAGTGACAAAAAAACCTAAAATTTTTGGACGGCGAAGAAAAATATTGAATATTTTTAATTGTAATATACCATAAGTCAATTTGAATACGATGAATCTAAACAATATTGAGCTTGATTATTTTATTTTATTTGTTATGCATATGTATAAATTATGGGTCATTCATTTGTAGTCTCTTAAATTAGTTTCTTAGACGTGAAGAACCAAAACTTTAGTGATGGAGAAGAAGAAAAATATAGAAATTGTTTACATCTATTATATCATAATACAATTTGATTATGGTAAACACAAATAACATTGAGCTTAAATATTTAATTTTAGTGATTACCCATGTAGATATAATTTATTTGTCATTCATTTATAGTCTTTTAACTATGTGGCTTAGTGACGAAGAAACATGAAATTTGGTAATAGAGAAGAAACATATTGAATATATTTACATCTAATTTACCATAATTCAAATTTGAAAATGGTAAATGTCAATAAAATTTAGCTTGATTATTTATTTTAATTATTACCAATTTGGAAAATGTGTAAATGTCAATAAAAATGTCTTTTAACTTTTTTTTAGTGTAGAAAAACCTAAAATTTGTTGATGGATTAGAAAAATAAAATATTATTAATTTTTTACATCTACTATAGTGTATTATGTTTTTTTCTTAGTAATAAAAAAACCTAAAACTTTGGGATGGTGAAAAAAAATATTGAATATTTTTAGATGTAATAAAGCATAAGTTAATGTGAATAAGATGAATATAAACAATATTTAGCATGATTATTTTATTTTAATTGTTATGCATATGTATAAATTATGGGTCATTTATTTGTAGTCTCTTAACTCAGTTTCTTAGAGGTGAAGAACAGAAATTTTGCTGATGAAGCAGAAGAAAAATATAGAAATTTTTTACATCTATTATATCTTAATACAATTTGATTATGGTAAACACAAATAACATTGAGCTTAAATATTTAATTTTAGTGATTACCCGTGTATATATAATTTATTTCTCATTCATTTGTAGTCTTTTAACTCTGTGGCTTAGTGACGAAGAAACATGAAATTTAGTGATGGAGAGGAAACATGTTGAATATATTTACATCTAATTTCCCATAATTCAATGTGAAAATGGTAAATATCAATAAAATTTACCTTTATTATTTATTTTAGTTATTACCTATTTTATAAAAAATATACGTCATGGATTATAGTCTTTTAACTTTTTTTTATTGGGGAAAAACCTAAAATTTTGTGATGGAGTAGAAAAATAAAATATAAATAATTGTATACATCTACTATAGTGTATTATGATTTTTGCTTAGTGACAAAAAAAAACTAAAACTTTACGACGGTGAAGAAAAATATTGAATATTTTTAGATGTAATATACCATAAGTTAAAGTGAATACGATGAATCTAATCAATATTGGGCTTGATTATTTTATTTTATTTGTTATGCATATGTATAAATTATGGGTCATTAATTTGTAGTCTCTTCACTTAGTTTCTTTAAAGGTGAAGAAACCATAAGTTTGGTGATGGAAAAGAAGAAAAATATAGATATTTTTTACATCTATTATATCATAATACAATGTGATTATGGTGAATACAAATAACTTTGAGATTGAATATTTAATTTTATTGATTACCGTGTAGATATAATTTATTTGTCATTCATGCATAGTCTTTTTAACTCTCTGGCTTAGTGACGAAGAAACATGAAATTTGGTGATGGACAGGAAGCATATTCAATATATTTACGTTTAATTTATCCTAATTCAATGTGAAAATGGTAAATATCAATAAAATTTAGCTTGATTATTTATTTTAATTATTACCTATTTTATAAAAAATATACGTCATGATTATAGTCTTTTAACTTTTTTTTATTGGGGAAAATTCTAAAATTTTGTGATGGAGTAGAAAAATAAAGTATAAATAATTTTATACATCTACTATAGTGTATTATGATTTTTGCTTAGTGACAAAAAAACCTAAAACTTTAGGACGGTGATGAAAAATATTGAATATTTTCAGATGTAATATACCATAAGTCAATGTGAATACGATGAATCTAAACAATATTGAGCTTGATTATTTTATTTTATTTGTTATGCATATGTATAAATTATGGGTCATTAATTTGTAGTTTCTTAACTTAATTTCTTAGAGGTGAAGAAACCATAAGTTTGGTAATGGAAAAGAAGAAAAATATAGATATTTTTTAAATCTATTATACCATAATACAATGTGATTATGGTGAATACAAATAACTTTAAGCTTAAATATTTAATTTTAGTGATTACCCGTGTAGGTATAAGTTATTTGTCATTCAATTATAATCTTTTAACTATGTGGCTTAGTGACGAAGAAACATTAAATTTGGTGATGGAGAAGAAACATATTGAATATATTTATATCTAATTTACCATAATTCAGTGTGAAAATGGTAAATATCAATAAATTTTAGCTTGAGTATTTATTTTAGTTATTACCTATTTTATAAAAAATATACGTCATGGATTATAGTCTTTTAACTTTTTATTATTGGGAAAAAACCTAAAATTTCGTGATGGAGTAAAAAATAAAATATTATTAATTTTTTAAATCTACTATAGTGTATTATGATTTTTGCTTAGTGACAAAAAAAGCTAAAACCTTAGGACGGTGAAGAAAAATATTGAATATTATTAGATGTAATATACCATAAGTCAATGTGAATACGATGAATCTAAACAATATTGAGCTTGATTATTTTATTTTAATTGTTATGCATATGTATAAGTTATGGGTCATTCATTTGTAGTCTCTTAACTTAGTTTCTTAGAGGTGAAGAACCAAAATTTTGGTGATGGAGCAGAAGAAATATATAGAAATTGTTTACATCTATTATAGCATAATACAATTTGATTATGGTAAACACAACTAACATTGAGCTTAAATATTTAATTTTAGTGATTACCTGTGTAGATATAATTTATTTGTCATTCAATTATAGTCTTTTAACTATGTGGCTTAGTGACGAAGAAACATGAAATTTGGTGATAGAGAAGAAACATATTGAATATGTTTACATCTAATTTACCACAATTCAATGTGAAAATGGTAAATATCAATGAATTTTAGCTTCATTATTTATTTTAGTTATTACCTATTTTATAAAAAATATATGTCATGGATTATAGTCTTTTAATTTATTTTTAGTGGGGAAAAACCTAAAATTTTGTGATGGAGTAGAAAAATAAAATATTATTAATTTTTTACATCTCCTATAGTGTATTATGTTTTTTTCTCAGTGATAAAAAAACCTAAAACTTTGGGATGGTGAAGAAAAATATTGAGAATTTTTAGATGTAATATAGCATAAGTCAATGTGAATACGATGAATATAAATAATATTGAGCTTGATTATTTTATTTTAATTGTTATGCATATGTATAAATTATGGGTCATTTGTTTGTAGTCTCTTAACTTAGTTTCTTAGAGCTGAAGAAACCATAAGTTTGGTGATGGAGAAGAATAAAAATATAGATATTTTTTACATCTATTATACCATAATACAATGTGATTATGGTGAATCCAAATATCTTTGAGATTTAATATTTAATTTTAGTTATTATCCGTGTCAATATAATTTATTTCTCATTCATTCATAGTTTTTTTAACTCTGTGGCTTACTGGTGAAGAAACACGAAATTTGGTGATGGAGAAGAAACATATTGAATATATTTACATCTAATTTCCCATAATTGAATCTGAAAATGGTAAATATCAATAAATTTTAGCTTGATTATTTATTTTAATTATTACCTATTTTATTAAAAATATATGTCATGGATTACAGTCTTTTAACTTTTTTTTAGTGGGTAAAAACCTAAAATTTTTTGATAGAGTAGAAAAATAAAATAAAATTTATTTTTTACATCTACTACAGTGTGTTATGTTTTTTTCTTAGTGATAAAAAAACCTAAAACTTTGGGACGGTGAAGAAAAATATTTAATATTTTTAGATATAATGTACCATAAGGCAATGTGAATACGATGAATATAAATAATATTGAGCTTGATTATTTTACTTTAATTGTTATGCATATGTATATATTAAAGGTCATTAATTTGTAGTCTCATAACTTAGTTTCTTAGAGGTGAAGAACAGAAATTTTGGTGATGAAGCAGAAGAAAAATATAGAAATTTTTTACATCCATTATATCATAATACAATGTGATTATAGTAAACACAAATAACATGGAGCTTAAATATTTAATTTTAGTGATTACCCGTGTAGATATAATTTATTTATCATTCATTTATAGTCTTTTAACTCTATGATTTAGTGACGAAGAAACATGAAATTTTGTAATAGACAGGAAGCATATTCAATATATTTACGTTTAATTTATCCTAATTCAATGTGAAAATGGTAAATATCAATAAAATTTAGCTTGATTATTTATTTTAATTATTACCTATTTTATAAAAAATATATGTCATGGATTATAGTCTTTTAACTTTTTTTTATTGGGGAAAAACCTAAAATTTTATGATGGAGTAGAAAAATAAAGTATAAATAATTTTATACATCTACTATTTTGTATTATGATTTTTGCTTAGTGACAAAAAAACCTAAAACTTTAGGACGGTAAAGAAAAATATTGAATATTTTCATATGTAATATACCATAAGTCAATGTGAATACGATGAATCTAAACAATATTGAGCTTGATTATTTTATTTTATTTGTTATGCGTATGTATAAATTATGGGTCATTAATTTGTAGTCTCTTAACTTAGTTTCTTAGAGGTGAAGAAAACATAAGTTTGGTAATGGAAAAGAAGAAAAATATAGATATTTTTTACATCTATTATACCATAATATAATGTGATTATGGTGAATACAAATAACTTTGAGCTTAAATATTTAATTTTAGTGATTACCCGTGTAGGTATAAGTTATTTGTCATTCAATTATAGTCTTTTAACTATGTGGCTTAGTGATGAAGAAACATTAAATTTGGTAATGGAGAAGAAACATATTGAATATATTTACATCTAATTTACCATAATTCAGTGTGAAAATGGTAAATATCAATAAATTTTAGCTTGAGTATTTATTTTAATTATTACCTATTTTATAAAAAATATATGTCATAGATTATAGTCTTTTAATTTTTTTTTATTGGGGAAAAACCTAAAATTTTGTGATGGAGTAGAAAAATAAAATATTATTAATTTTTTAAATCTACTATAGTGTATTATGATTTTTGCATAGTGACAAAAAAACCTAAAACCTTAGGACGGTGAAGAAAAATATTGAATATTATTAGAGGTAATATACCATAAGTCAATGTGAATACGATGGATCTAAACAATATTGAGCTTGATTATTTTATTTTAATTGTTATGCATATGTATAAATTATGTGTCATTCATTTGTAGTCTCTTAACTTAGTTTCTTAGAGGTGAAGAACCAAAATTTTGGTGATGGAGCAGAAGAAATATATAGAAATTGTTTACATCTATTATAGCATAATACAATTTGATTATGGTAAACACAAATAACATTGAGCTTAAATATTTAATTTTAGTGATTACCTATGTAGATATAATTTATTTGTCATTCAATTATAGTCTTTTAACTATGTGGCTTAGTGACGAAGAAACATGAAATTTGGTGATGGAGAAGAAACATATTGAATATGTTTACATCTAATTTACCACAATTCAATGTGAAAATGGTAAATATCAATGAATTTTAGCTTCATTATTTATTTTAGTTATTACCTATTTTATAAAAAAATATGTCATGGATTATAGTCTTTTAATTTATTTTTAGTGGGGAAAAACCTAAAATTTTGTGATGGAGTAGAAAAATAAAATATTATTAATTTTTTACATCTCCTATAGTGTATTATGTTTTTTTCTCAGTGATAAAAAAACCTAAAACTTTGGGATGGTGAAGAAAAATATTGAGAATTTTTAGATGTAATATAGCATAAGTCAATGTGAATACGATGAATATAAATAATATTGAGCTTGATTATTTTATTTTAATTGTTATGCATATGTATAAATTATGGGTCATTTATTTGTAGTCTCTTAACTTAGTTTCTTAGAGCTGAAGAAACCATAAGTTTGGTGATGGAGAAGAATAAAAATATAGATATTTTTTTACATCTATTATACCATAATACAATGTGATTATGGTGAATCCAAATATCTTTGAGATTTAATATTTAATTTTAGTTATTATCCGTGTCAATATAATTTATTTCTCATTCATTCATAGTTTTTTTAACTCTGTGGCTTACTGGTGAAGAAACACGAAATTTGGTGATGAAGAAGAAACATATTGAATATATTTACATCTAATTTCCCATAATTGAATCTGAAAATGGTAAATATCAATAAATTTTAGCATGATTATTTTCTTTAATTATTACCTATTTTATTAAAAATACATGTCATGGATTACAGTCTTTTAACTTTTTTTTTAGTGGGTAAAAACGTAAAATTTTTTGATAGAGTAGAAAAATCAAATAAAATTTATTTTTTACATCTACTACAGTGTGTTATATTTTTTTCTTAGTGATAAAAAAACCTAAAACTTTGGGACGGTGAAGAAAAATATTTAATATTTTTAGATATAATGTACCATAAGGCAATGTGAATACGATGAATATAAATAATATTGAGCTTGATTATTTTACTTTAATTTTTATGCATATGTATATATTAAAGGTCATTAATTTGTAGTCTCTTAACTTAGTTTCTTAGAGGTGAAGAACAGAAATTTTGGTGAAGAAGCAGAAGAAAAATATAGAAATTTTTTACATCTATTATATCTTAATACAATTTGATTATGGTAAACACAAATAACATGGAGCTTAAATATTTAATTTTAGTGATTACCCGTGTAGATATAATTTATTTATCATTCATTTATAGTCTTTTAATCTATGACTTAGTGACGAAGAAACATGAAATTTTGTAATAGACAGTAAGTATATTCAATATATTTACATCTAATTTACCATAATTCAATGTGAAAATGGTAAATATCAATAAAATTTAGCTTGATTATTTATTTTAGTTATTACATATTTTATAAAAAATATACGTCATGGACTATAGTCTTTTAACTTTTTTTTATTGGGGAAAAACCTAAAATTTTGTGATGGAGTAGAAAAATAAAGTATAAATAATTTTACACATCTACTATAGTGTATTATGATTTTTGCTTAGTGACAAAAAAACCTAAAACTTTATGACGGTGAAGAAAAATATTGAATATTTTCATATGTAATATAGCATAAGTCAATGTGAATACGATGAATCTAAACAATATTGAGCTTGATTATTTTATTTTATTTGTTATGCGTATGTATAAATTATGGGTCATTAATTTGTAGTCTCTAAACTTAGTTTCTTAGAGGTGAAGAAACCATAAGTTTGGTAATGGAAAAGAAGAAAAATATAGATATTTTTTACATCTATTATACCATAATATAATGTGATTATGGTGAATACAAATAACTTTAAGCTTAAATATTTAATTTTAGTGATTACCCATGTAGGTATATGTTATTTGTCATTCAATTATAGTCTTTTAACTATGTGGCTTAGTGACGAAGAAACATTAAATTTGGTGATGGAGAAGAAACATATTGAATATATTTACATCTAATTTACCATAATTCATTGTGAAAATGGTAAATATCAATAAATTTTAGCTTGAGTATTTATTTTAATTATTACCTGTTTTATAAAAAATATATGTCATGGATTATAGTCTTTTAATTTTTTTTTAGTGGGGAAAAACCTAAAATTTTGTGATGGAGTAGAAAAATAAAATATTATTAATTTTTTTAAATCTACTATAGTGTATTATGATTTTTGCTTAGTGACAAAAAAACCTAAAACCTTAGGACGGTGAAGAAAAATATTGAATATTATTAGATGTAATATATCATAAGTCAATGTGAATACGATGAATCTAAATTATATTGAGTTTGATTATTTTATTTTAATTGTTATGCATATGTATAAATTATGGGTCATTCATTTGTAGTCTCTTAACTTAGTTTCTTAGAGGTGAAGAACCAAAATTTTGGTGATGGAGCAGAAGAAATATATAGAAATTGTTTACATCTATTATAGCATAATACAATTTGATTATGGTAAACACAAATAACATTGAGCTTAAATATTTAATTTTAGTGATTACCTGTGTAGATATAATTTATTTGTCATTCAATTATAGTCTTTTAACTATGTGGCTTAGTGACGAAGAAACATGAAATTTGGTGATGGAGAAGAAACATATTGAATATATTTACATCTAATTTACCACAATTCAATGTGAAAATGGAAAATATCAATGAATTTTAGCTTCATTATATATTTTAATTATTACCTATTTTATAAAAAATATATGTCATGGATTATAGTCTTTTAATTTATTTTTAGTGGGGAAAAACCTAAAATTTTGTGATGGAGTAGAAAAATAAAATATTATTAATTTTTTACATCTCCTATAGTGTATTATGTTTTTTTCTCAGTGATAAAAAAACCTAAAACTTTGGGATGGTGAAGAAAAATATTGAGTATTTTTAGATGTAATATAGCATAAGTCAATGTGAATACGATGAATATAAATAATATTGAGCTTGATTATTTTATTTTAATTGTTATGCATATGTATAAATTATGGGTCATTTATTTGTAGTCTCTTAACTTAGTTTCTTAGAGCTGAATAAACCATAAGTTTGGTGATGGAGAAGAATAAAAATATAGATATTTTTTACATCTATTATACCATAATACAATGTGATTATGGTGAATCCAAATATCTTTGAGATTTAATATTTAATTTTAGTTATTATCCGTGTCAATATAATTTATTTCTCATTCATTCATAGTTTTTTTAACTCTGTGGCTTACTGGTGAAGAAACATGAAATTTGGTGATAGAGAAGAAACATATTGAATATATTTACATCTAATTTCCCATAATTGAATCTGAAAATGGTAAATATCAATAAATGTTAGCTTTATTATTTATTTTAATTATTACCTATTTTATTAAAAATATATGTCATGCATTACAGTCTTTTAACTTTTTTTTTAGTGGGTATAAACCAAAAATTTTTTGATAGAGTAGAAAAATAAAATATAATTTATTTTTTACATCTACTACAGTGTGTTATGTTTTTTTCTTAGTGATAAAAAAACCTAAAACTATGGGACAGTGAAGAAAATTATTTAATATTTTTAGATATAATGTACCATAAGGCAATGTGAATACGATGAATATAAATAATATTGAGCTTGATTATTTTACTTTAATTGTTATGCATATGTATATATTAAAGGTCATTAATTTGTAGTCTCTTAACTTAGTTTCTTAGAGGTGAAGAACAGAAATTTTGGTGATGAAGCAGAAGAAAAATATAGAAATTTTTTACATCTATTATATCTTAATACAATTTGATTATGGTAAACACAAATAACATTGAGCTTAAATATTTAATTTTAGTGATTACCCATGTAGATATAATTTATTTATCATTCATGTATAGTCTTTTAACTCTATGACTTAGTGACGAAGAAACATGAAATTTTGTAATAGACAGGAAGCATATTCAATATATTTACATCTAATTTACCATAATTCAATGTGAAAATGGAAAATATCAATAAAATTTAGCTTGATTATTTATTTTAGTTATTACCTATTTTATAAAAAATATACGTCATGGACTATAGTCCTTTAACTTTTTTTTAGTGGGAAAAAACTAAAATTTTGAGATGGAGTAGAAAAACAAAATATAAATAATTTTATACATCTACTATAGTGTATTATGATTTTTGCTTAGTGACAAAAAAACCTAAAACTTTAGGACGGTGAAGAAAAATATTGAATATTTTTAGATGTAATATACCATAAGTCAATGTGAATACGATGAATCTAAACAATATTGAGCTTGGTTATTTTATTTTAATTATTATGCATATGTATAAATTATGGGTCATTTATTTGTAGTCTCTTAACTTAGTTTCTTAGAGGTGAAGAACAAAAATTTTGGTGATGGAGCAGAAGAAAAATATAGAAATTTTTTACATCTATTATATCTTAATACAATTTGATTATGGTAAACACAAATAACATTGAGCTTAAATATTTAATTTTAGTGATTACCCGTGTAGATCTAATTTATTTCTCATTCATTTGTAGTCTTTTAACTCTGTGGCTTAGTGACGAAGAAACATGAAATTTAGTGATGGAGAGGAAACTTATTGAATATATTTACATCTAATTTCCCATAATTCAATGTGAAAATGGTAAATATCAATAAAATTTAGCTTTATTATTTATTTTAGTTATTACCTATTTTATAAAAAATATACGTCATGGATTATAGTCTTTTAACTTTTTTTTATTGGGTAAAAACCTAAAATTTTGTGATGGAGTAGAAAAATAAAATATAAATAATTGTATACATCTACTATAGTGTATTATGATTTTTGCTTAGTGACAAAAAAACCTAAAACTTTACGACGGTGAAGAAAAATATTGAATATTTTTAGATGTAGTATACCATAAGTTAAAGTGAATACGATGAATCTAATCAATATTGGGCTTGATTATTTTATTTTATTTGTTATGCATATGTATAAATTATGGGTCATTAATTTGTAGTCTCTTAACTTAGTTTCTTTAAAGGTGAAGAAACCATAAGTTTGGTGATGGAAAAGAAGAAAAATATAGATATTTTTTACATCTATTATATCATAATACAATGTGATTATGGTGAATACATATAACTTTGAGATTGAATATTTAATTTTATTGATTACCCGTGTAGATATAATTTATTTGTCATTCATTCATAGTTTTTTTTAACTCTGTGGCTTAGTGACGAAGAAACATGTAATTTGGTGATGGAGAAGAAACATATTGAATATATTTACATCTAATTTACCATAATTCAATGTGAAAATGGTAAATATCAATAAATTTTAGCTTGATTGTTTACTTTTTTTTATTACCTATTTTAAAAAAAATTAATGTCATGGATTATAGTCTTTTAACTTTTTTTTAGTGGGGAAAACCTAAAATTTTGTGATGTAGTAGAAAAATAAAATATAAATAATTTTTTACATCTTCTATAGTGTATTATGATTTTTGCTTAGTGAAAAAAAGACCTAAAACCTTAGGACAGTGAAGAAAAATATTGAATATTATTAGATGTAATATACCATAAGTCAATGTGAATACGATGAATATAAATAATATTGAGCTTGATTATTTTATTTTAATTGTTATGCATATGTATAAATTATGGGTCATTTATTTGTAGTCTCTTGACTTAGTTTCTTAGAGCTGAAGAAACCATAAGTTTGGTGATGGAGAAGAATAAAAATATAGATATTTTTTACATCTATTATACCATAATACAATGTGATTATGGTGAATCCAAATATCTTTGAGATTTAATATTTAATTTTAGTTATTATCCGTGTCAATTTAATTTATTTCTCATTTATTCATAGTTTTTTTAACTCTGTGGCTTACTGGTGAAGAAACACGAAATTTGGTGATAGAGAAGAAACATATTGAATATATTTACATCTAATTTCCCATAATTGAATCTGAAAATGGTAAATATCAATAAATTTTAGCTTGATTATTTATTTTAATTATTACCTATTTTATTAAAAATATATGCCATGGATTACAGTCTTTTAACTTTTTTTTAGTGGGTAAAAACCAAAATTTTTTTGATAGAGTAGAAAAATAAAATATAATTTATTTTTTACATCTACTACAGTGTGTTATGTTATTTTCTTAGTGATAAAAAAACCTAAAACTTTGGGACGGTGAAGAAAAATATTTAATATTTTTAGATATAATGTACCATAAGGCAATGTGAATACGATGAATATAAATAATATTGAGCTTGATTATTTTACTTTAATTGTTATGCATATGTATATATTAAAGGTCATTAATTTGTAGTCTCTTAACTTAGTTTCTTAGAGGTGAAGAACAGAAATTTTGGTGAAGAAGCAGAAGAAAAATATAGAAATTTTTTACATCTATTATATCTTAATACAATTTGATTATGGTAAACACAAATAACATGGAGCTTAAATATTTAATTTTAGTGATTACCCGTGTAGATATAATTTATTTATCATTCATTTATAGTCTTTTAACTCTATGACTTAGTGACGAAGAAACATGAAATTTTGTAATAGACAGGAAGCATATTCAATATATTTACATCTAATTTACCATAATTCAATGTGAAAATGGAAAATATCAATAAAATTTAGCTTGATTATTTATTTTAGTTATTACCTATTTTATAAAAAATATACGTCATGGACTATAGTCTTTTAACTTTTTTTTAGTGGGGAAAAACCTAAAATTTTGTGATGGAGTAGAAAAACAAAATATAAATAATTTTATACATCTACTATAGTGTATTATGATTTTTGCTTAGTGACAAAAAAAACCTAAAACTTTAGGACGGTGAAGAAAAATATTGAATATTTTTAGATGTAATATACCATAAGTCAATGTGAATACGATGAATCTAAACAATATTGAGCTTGGTTATTTTATTTTAATTTTTATGCATATGTATAAATTATGGGTCATTTATTTGTAGTCTCTTAACTTAGTTTCTTAGAGGTGAAGAACAAAAATTTTGGTGATGGAGCAGAAGAAAAATATAGAAATTTTTTACATCTATTATATCTTAATACAATTTGATTATGGTAAACACAAATAACATTGAGCTTAAATATTTAATTTTAGTGATTACCCGTGTAGATCTAATTTATTTCTCATTCATTTGTAGTCTTTTAACTCTGTGGCTTAGTGACGAAGAAACATGAAATTTAGTGATGGAGAGGAAACTTATTGAATATATTTACATCTAATTTCCCATAATTCAATGTGAAAATGGTAAATATCAATAAAATTTATCTTTATTATTTATTTTAGTTATTACCTATTTTATAAAAAATATACGTCATGGATTATGGTCTTTTAACATTTTTTTATTGGGGAAAAACCTAAAATTTTGTGATGGATTAGAAAAATAAAATATAAATAATTGTATACATCTTTTATAGTGTGTTATGATTTTTGCTTAGTGACAAAAAAACCTAAAACTTTACGACGGTGAAGAAAAATATTGAATATTTTTAGATGTAATATACCATAAGTTAAAGTGAATACGATGAATCTAATCAATATTGGGCTTGATTATTTTATTTTATTTGTTATGCATATGTATAAATTATGGGTCATTAATTTGTAGTCTCTTAACTTAGTTTCTTTAAAGGTGAAGAAACCATAAGTTTGGTGATGGAAAAGAAGAAAAATATAGATATTTTTTACATCTATTATATCATAATACAATGTGATTATGGTGAATACATATAACTTTGAGATTGAATATTTAATTTTATTGATTACCCGTGTAGATATAATTTATTTGTCATTCATTCATAGTTTTTTTAACTCTGTGGCTTAGTGACGAAGAAACATGAAATTTGGTGATGGAGAAGAAACATATTGAATATATTTACATCTAATTTACCATAATTCAATGTGAAAATGGTAAATATCAATAAATTTTAGCTTGATTGTTTACTTTTTTTTATTACCTATTTTTAAAAAAATTAATGTCATGGATTATAGTCTTTTAACTTTTTTTTAGTGGGGAAAACCTAAAATTTTGTGATGTAGTAGAAAAATAAAATATAAATAATTTTTTACATCTTCTATAGTGTATTATGATTTTTTCTTAGTGACAAAAAGACCTAAAACCTTAGGACAGTGAAGAAAAATATTGAATATTATTAGATGTAATATACCATAAGTCAATGTGAATACGATGAATATAAATAATATTGAGCTTGATTATTTTATTTTAATTGTTATGCATATGTATAAATTATGGGTCATTTATTTGTAGTCTCTTGACTTAGTTTCTTAGAGCTGAAGAAACCATAAGTTTGGTGATGGAGAAGAATAAAAATATAGATATTTTTTACATCTATTATACCATAATACAATGTGATTATGGTGAATCCAAATATCTTTGAGATTTAATATTTAATTTTAGTTATTATCCATGTCAATTTAATTTATTTCTCATTTATTCATAGTTTTTTTAACTCTGTGGCTTACTGGTGAAGAAACACGAAATTTGGTGATAGAGAAGAAACATATTGAATATATTTACATCTAATTTCCCATAATTGAATCTGAAAATGGTAAATATCAATAAATTTTAGCTTGATTATTTATTTTAATTATTACCTATTTTATTAAAAATATATGCCATGGATTACAGTCTTTTAACTTTTTTTTAGTGGGTTAAAACAAAAAATTTTTTGATAGAGTAGAAAAATAAAATATAATTTATTTTTTACATCTACTACAGTGTGTTATGTTATTTTCTTAGTGATAAAAAAACCTAAAACTTTGGGACGGTGAAGAAAAATATTTAATATTTTTAGATATAATGTACCATAAGGCAATGTGAATACGATGAATATAAATAATATTGAGCTTGATTATTTTACTTTAATTGTTATGCATATGTATATATTAAAGGTCATTAATTTGTAGTCTCTTAACTTAGTTTCTTAGAGGTGAAGAACAGAAATTTTGGTGAAGAAGCAGAAGAAAAATATAGAAATTTTTTACATCTATTATATCTTAATACAATTTGATTATGGTAAACACAAATAACATGGAGTTTAAATATTTAATTTTAGTGATTACCCGTGTAGATATAATTTATTTATCATTCATTTATAGTCTTTTAACTCTATGACTTAGTGACGAAGAAACATGAAATTTTGTAATAGACAGGAAGCATATTCAATATATTTACATCTAATTTACCATAATTCAATGTGAAAATGGAAAATATCAATAAAATTTAGCTTGATTATTTATTTTAGTTATTACCTATTTTATAAAAAATATACGTCATGGACAATAGTCTTTTAACTTTTTTTTAGTGGGGAAAAACCTAAAATTTTGTGATGTAGTAGAAAAACAAAATATAAATAATTTTATACATCTACTATAGTGTATTATGATTTTTGCTTAGTGACAAAAAAACCTAAAACTTTAGGACGGTGAAGAAAAATATTGAATATTTTTAGATGTAATATACCATAAGTCAATGTGAATACGATGAATCTAAACAATATTGAGCTTGGTTATTTTATTTTAATTTTTATGCATATGTATAAATTATGGGTCATTTATTTGTAGTCTCTTAACTTAGTTTCTTAGAGGTGAAGAACAAAAATTTTGGTGATGGAGCAGAAGAAAAATATAGAAATTTTTTACATCTATTATATCTTAATACAATTTGATTATGGTAAACATAAATAACATTGAGCTTAAATATTTAATTTTAGTGATTACCCGTGTAGATCTAATTTATTTCTCATTCATTTGTAGTCTTTTAACTCTGTGGCTTAGTGACGAAGAAACATGAAATTTAGTGATGGAGAGGAAACTTATTGAATATATTTACATCTAATTTCCCATAATTCAATGTGAAAATGGTAAATATCAATAAAATTTAGCTTTATTATTTATTTTAGTTATTACCTATTTTATAAAAAATATACGTCATGGATTATAGTCTTTTAACTTTTTTTTATTGGGGAAAAACCTAAAATTTTGTGATGGAGTAGAAAAATAAAATATAAATAATTGTATACATCTACTATAGTGTATTATGATTTTTGCTTAGTGACAAAAAAACCTAAAACTTTACGACGGTGAAGAAAAATATTGAATATTTTTAGATGTAATATACCATAAGTTAAAGTGAATACGATGAATCTAATCAATATTGGGCTTGATTATTTTATTTTATTTGTTATGCATATGTATAAATTATGGGTCATTAATTTGTAGTCTCTTAACTTAGTTTATTTAAAGGTGAAGAAACCATAAGTTTGGTGATGGAAAAGAAGAAAAATATAGATATTTTTTACATCTATTATATCATAATACAATGTGATTATTGTGAATACATATAAATTTGAGATTGAATATTTAATTTTATTGATTACCCGTGTAGATATAATTTATTTTTCATTCATTCATAGTTTTTTTAACTCTGTGGCTTAGTGACGAAGAAACATGTAATTTGGTGATGGAGAAGAAACATATTGAATATATTTACATCTAATTTACCATAATTCAATGTGAAAATGGTAAATATCAATAAATTTTAGCTTGATTGTTTACTTTTTTTTATTACCTATTTTAAAAAAAATTAATGTCATGGATTATAGTCTTTTAACTTTTTTTTAATGGGGAAAACCTAAAATTTTGTGATGTAGTAGAAAAATAAAATATAAATAATTTTTTACATCTTCTATAGTGTATTATGATTTTTGCTTAGTGACAAAAAGACCTAAAACCTTAGGACAGTGAAGAAAAATATTGAATATTATTAGATGTAATATACCATAAGTCAATGTGAATACGATGAATATAAATAATATTGAGCTTGATTATTTTATTTTAATTGTTATGCATATGTATAAATTATGGGTCATTTTTTTGTAGTCTCTTGACTTAGTTTCTTAGAGCTGAAGAAACCATAAGTTTGGTGATGGAGAAGAATAAAAATATAGATATTTTTTACATCTATTATACCATAATACAATTTGATTATGGTGAATCCAAATATCTTTGAGATTTAATATTTAATTTTAGTTATTATCCGTGTCAATATAATTTATTTCTCATTTATTCATAGTTTTTTTAACTCTGTGGCTTACTGGTGAAGAAACACGAAATTTGGTGATAGAGAAGAAACATATTGAATATATTTACATCTAATTTCCCATAATTGAATCTGAAAATGGTAAATATCAATAAATTTTAGCTTGATTATTTATTTTAATTATTACATATTTTATTAAAAATATATGCCATGGATTACAGTCTTTTAACTTTTTTTTAGTGGGTAAAAACCAAAAATTTTTTGATAGAGTAGAAAAATAAAATATAATTTATTTTTTACATCTACTACAGTGTGTTATGTTATTTTCTTAGTGATAAAAAAACCTAAAACTTTGGGACGGTGAAGAAAAATATTTAATATTTTTAGATATAATGTACCATAAGGCAATGTCAATACGATGAATATAAATAATATTGAGCTTGATTATTTTACTTTAATTGTTATGCATATGTATATATTAAAGGTCATTAATTTGTAGTCTCTTAACTTAGTTTCTTAGAGGTGAAGAACAGAAATTTTGGTGAAGAAGCAGAAGAAAAATATAGAAATTTTTTACATCTATTATATCTTAATACAATTTGATTATGGTAAACACAAATAACATGGAGCTTAAATATTTAATTTTAGTGATTACCCGTGTAGATATAATTTATTTATCATTCATTTATAGTCTTTTAACTCTATGACTTAGTGACGAAGAAACATGAAATTTTGTAATAGACAGGAAGCATATTCAATATATTTACATCTAATTTACCATAATTCAATGTGAAAATGGAAAATATCAATAAAATTTAGCTTGATTATTTATTTTAGTTATTACCTATTTTATAAAAAATATACGTCATGGACTATAGTCTTTTAACTTTTTTTTAGTGGGGAAAAACCTAAAATTTTGTGATGGAGTAGAAAAACAAAATATAAATAATTTTATACATCTACTATAGTGTATTATGATTTTTGCTTAGTGACAAAAAAACCTAAAACTTTAGGACGGTGAAGAAAAATATTGAATATTTTTAGATGTAATATACCATAAGTCAATGTGAATACGATGAATCTAAACAATATTGAGCTTGGTTATTTTATTTTAATTTTTATGCATATGTATAAATTATGGGTCATTTATTTGTAGTCTCTTAACTTAGTTTCTTAGAGGTGAAGAACAAAAATTTTGGTGATGGAGCAGAAGAAAAATATATAAATTTTTTACATCTATTATATCTTAATACAATTTGATTATGGTAAACACAAATAACATTGAGCTTAAATATTTAATTTTAGTGATTAGCCGTGTAGATCTAATTTATTTCTCATTCATTTGTAGTCTTTTAACTCTGTGGCTTAGTGACGAAGAAACATGAAATTTAGTGATGGAGAGGAAACTTATTGAATATATTTACATCTAATTTCCCATAATTCAATGTGAAAATGGTAAATATCAATAAAATTTAGCTTTATTATTTATTTTAGTTATTACCTATTTTATAAAAAATATACGTCATGGATTATAGTCTTTTAACTTTTTTTTATTGGGGAAAAACCTAAAATTTTGTGATGGAGTAGAAAAATAAAATATAAATAATTGTATACATCTACTATAGTGTATTATGATTTTTGCTTAGTGACAAAAAAACCTAAAACTTTACGACGGTGAAGAAAAATATTGAATATTTTTAGATGTAATATACCATAAGTTAAAGTGAATACGATGAATCTAATCAATATTGGGCTTGATTATTTTATTTTATTTGTTATGCATATGTATAAATTATGGGTCATTAATTTGTAGTCTCTTAACTTAGTTTCTTTAAAGGTGAAGAAACCATAAGTTTGGTGATGGAAACGAAGAAAAATATAGATATTTTTTACATCTATTATATCATAATACAATGTGATTATGGTGAATACATATAACTTTGAGATTGAATATTTAATTTTATTGATTACCCGTGTAGATATAATTTATTTGTCATTCATTCATAGTTTTTTTAACTCTGTGGCTTAGTGACGAAGAAACATGAAATTTGGTGATGGAGAAGAAACATATTGAATATATTTTTACATCTAATTTACCATAATTCAATGTGAAAATGGTAAATATCAATAAATTTTAGCTTGATTGTTTACTTTTTTTTATTACCTATTTTAAAAAAAATTAATGTCATGGATTATAGTCTTTTAACTTTTTTTTAGTGGGGAAAACCTAAAATTTTGTGATGTAGTAGAAAAATAAAATATAAAGAATTTTTTACATCTTCTATAGTGTATTATGATTTTTGCTTAGTGACAAAAAGACCTAAAACCTTAGGACAGTGAAGAAAAATATTGAATATTATTAGATGTAATATACCATAAGTCAATGTGAATACGATGAATATAAATAATATTGAGCTTGATTATTTTATTTTAATTGTTATGCATATGTATAAATTATGGGTCATTTATTTGTAGTCTCTTGACTTAGTTTCTTAGAGCTGAAGAAACCATAAGTTTGGTGATGGAGAAGAATAAAAATATAGATATTTTTTACATCTATTATACCATAATACAATGTGATTAGGGTGAATCCAAATATCTTTGAGATTTAATATTTAATTTTAGTTATTATCCGTGTCAATATAATTTATTTCTCATTCATTCATAGTTTTTTTAACTCTGTGGCTTACTGGTGAAGAAACACGAAATTTGGTGATAGAGAAGAAACATATTGAATATATTTACATCTAATTTCCCATAATTGAATCTGAAAATGGTAAATATCAATAAATTTTAGCTTGATTATTTATTTTAATTATTACCTATTTTATTAAAAATATATGCCATGGATTACAGTCTTTTAACTTTTTTTTTAGTGGGTAAAAACCAAAAAATTTTTGATAGAGTAGAAAAATGAAATATAATTTATTTTTTACATCTACTACAGTGTGTTATGTTTTTTTCTTAGTGATAAAAAAACCTAAAACTTTGGGACGGTGAAGAAAAATATTTAATATTTTTAGATATAATGTACCATAAGGCAATGTGAATACGATGAATATAAATAATATTGAGCTTGATTATTTTACTTTAATTGTTATGAATATGTATATATTAAAGGTCATTAATTTGTAGTCTCTTAACTTAGTTTCTTAGAGGTGTAGAACAGAAATTTTGGTGAAGAAGTAGAAGAAAAATATAGAAATTTTTTACATCTATTATATCTTAATACAATTTGATTATGGTAAACACAAATAACATGGAGCTTAAATATTTAATTTTAGTGATTACCCGTGTAGATATAATTTATTTATCATTCATTTATAGTCTTTTAACTCTATGACTTAGTGACGAAGAAACATGAAATTTTGTAATAGACAGGAAGCATATTCAATATATTTACATCTAATTTACCATAATTCAATGTGAAAATGGAAAATATCAATAAAATTTAGCTTGATTATTTATTTTAGTTATTACCTATTTTATAAAAAATATACGTCATGGACTATAGTCTTTTAACTTTTTTTTAGTGGGGAAAAACCTAAAATTTTGTGATGGAGTAGAAAAACAAAATATAAATAATTTTATACATCTACTATAGTGTATTATGATTTTTGCTTAGTGACAAAAAAACCTAAAACTTTAGGACGGTGAAGAAAAATATTGAATATTTTTAGATGTAATATACCATAAGTCAATGTGAATACGATGAATCTAAACAATATTGAGCTTGGTTATTTTATTTTAATTTTTATGCATATGTATAAATTATGGGTCATTTATTTGTAGTCTCTTAACTTAGTTTCTTAGAGGTGAAGAACAAAAATTTTGGTGATGGAGCAGAAGAAAAATATAGAAATTTTTTACATCTATTATTTCTTAATACAATTTGATTATGGTAAACACAAATAACATTGAGCTTAAATATTTAATTTTAGTGATTACCCGTGTAGATCTAATTTATTTCTCATTCATTTGTAGTCTTTTAACTCTGTGGCTTAGTGACGAAGAAACATGAAATTTAGTGATGGAGAGGAAACTTATTGAATATATTTACATCTAATTTCCCATAATTCAATGTGAAAATGGTAAATATCAATAAAATTTAGCTTTATTATTTGTTTTAGTTATTACCTATTTTATAAAAAATATACGTCATGGATTATAGTCTTTTAACTTTTTTTATTGGGGAAAAACCTAAAATTTTGTGATGGAGTAGAAAAATAAAATATAAATAATTGTATACATCTACTATAGTGTATTATAATTTTTGCTTAGTGACAAAAAAACCTAAAACTTTACGACGGTGAAGAAAAATATTGAATATTTTTAGATGTAATATACCATAAGTTAAAGTCAATACGATGAATCTAATCAATATTGGGCTTGATTATTTTATTTTATTTGTTATGCATATGTATAAATTATGGGTCATTAATTTTTAGTCTCTTAACTTAGTTTCTTTAAAGGTGAAGAAACCATAAGTTTGGTGATGGAAAAGAAGAAAAATATAGATATTTTTTACATCTATTATATCATAATACATTGTGATTATGGTGAATACATATAACTTTGAGATTGAATATTTAATTTTATTGATTACCCGTGTAGATATAATTTATTTGTCATTCATTCATAGTTTTTTTAACTCTGTGGCTTAGTGACGAAGAAACATGAAATTTGGTGATGGAGAAGAAACATATTGAATATATTTACATCTAATTTACCATAATTCAATGTGAAAATGGTAAATATCAATAAATTTTAGCTTGATTGTTTACTTTTTTTTATTACCTATTTTAAAAAAAATTAATGTCATTGATTATAGTCTTTTAACTTTTTTTTAGTGGGGAAAACCTAAAATTTTGTGATGTAGTAGAAAAATAAAATATAAATAATTTTTTACATCTTCTATAGTGTATTATGATTTTTGCTTAGTGACAAAAAGACCTAAAACCTTAGGACAGTGAAGAAAAATATTGAATATTATTAGATGTAATATACCATAAGTCAATGTGAATACGATGAATCTAAACAATATTGAGCTTGATTATTTTATTTTAATTGTTATGCATATGTATAAATTATGGATCATTCATTTGTAATCTCTTAACTTAGTTTCTTAGAGGTGAAGAACCAAAATTTTGGTGATGGAGCAGATGAAATATATAGAAATTATTTACATCTATTATAGCATAATACAATTTGATTATGGTAAACACAAATAACATTGAGCTTAAATATTTAATTTTAGTGATTACCCATGTAGATATAATTTATTTGTCATTCAATTATAGTCTTTTAACTATGTGGCTTAGTGACGAAGAAACATGAAATTTGGGGATGGAGAAGAAACATATTGAATATATTTACATCTAGTTTACCTTAATTCAATGTGAAAATGGTAAATATCATTAAATTTTAGCTTGATTATTTATTTTAATTATTACCTATTTTATAAAAAATATATGTCATGGATTATAATCTTTTAATTTATTTTTAGTGGGGAAAAACCTAAAATTTTGTGATGGAGTAGAAAAATAAAATATTATTAATTTTTTACATCTCCTATAGTGTATTATGTTTTTTTCTCAATGATAAAAAAACCTAAAACTTTGGGATGGTGAAGAAAAATGTTGAGTATTTTTAGATGTAATATAGCATAAGTCAATGTGAATATGATGAATATAAATAATATTGAGCTTGATTATTTTATTTTAATTGTTATGCATATGTATAAATTATGGGTCATTTATTTGTAGTCTCTTGACTTAGTTTCTTAGAGCTGAAGAAACCATAAGTTTGGTGATGGAGAAGAATAAAAATATAGATATTTTTTACATCTATTATACCATAATACAATGTGATTATGGTGAATCCAAATATCTTTGAGATTTAATATTTAATTTTAGTTATTATCCGTGTCAATATAATTTATTTCTCATTTATTCATAGTTTTTTTTAACTCTGTGGCTTACTGGTGAAGAAACACGAAATTTGGTGATAGAGAAGAAACATATTGAATATATTTACATCTAATTTCCCATAATTGAATCTGAAAATGGTAAATATCAATAAATTTTAGCTTGATTATTTATTTTAATTATTACCTATTTTATTAAAAATATATGCCATGGATTACAGTCTTTTAACTTTTTTTTTAGTGGGTAAAAACCAAAAATTTTTTGATAGAGTAGAAAAATAAAATATAATTTATTTTTTACATCTACTACAGTGTGTTATGTTTTTTTCTTAGTGATAAAAAAACCTAAAACTTTGGGACGGTGAAGAAAAATATTTAATATTTTTAGATATAAAGTACCATAAGGCAATGTGAATACGATGAATATAAATAATATTGAGCTTGATTATTTTACTTTAATTGTTATGCATATGTATATATTAAAGGTCTTTAATTTGTAGTCTCTTAAATTAGTTTCTTAGAGGTGAAGAACAGAAATTTTGGTGATGAAGCAGAAGAAAAATATAGAAATTTTTTACATCTATTATATCTTAATACAATTTGATTATGGTAAACACAAATAACATGGAGCTTAAATATTTAATTTTAATGATTACCCGTGTAGATATAATTTATTTATCATTCATTTATAGTCTTTTAACTCTATGACTTAGTGACGAAGAAACATGAAATTTTGTAATAGACAGGAAGCATATTCAATATATTTACATCTAATTTACCATAATTCAATGTGAAAATGGAAAATATCAATAAAATTTGGCTTGATTAATTATTTTAGTTATTACCTATTTTATAAAAAATATACGTCATGGACTATAGTCTTTTAACTTTTTTTTAGTGGGGAAAAACCTAAAATTTTGTGATGGAGTAGAAAAACAAAATATAAATAATTTTATACATCTACTATAGTGTATTATGATTTTTGCTTAGTGACAAAAAAACCTAAAACTTTAGGACGGTGAAGAAAAATATTGAATATTTTTAGATGTAATATACCATAAGTCAATGTGAATACGATGAATCTAAACAATATTGAGCTTGGTTATTTTATTTTAATTTTTATGCATATGTATAAATTATGGGTCATTTATTTGTAGTCTCTTAACTTAGTTTCTTAGAGGTGAAGAACAAAAATTTTGGTGATGGAGCAGAAGAAAAATATAGAAATTTTTTACATCTATTATATCTTAATACAATTTGATTATGGTAAACACAAATAACATTGAGCTTAAATATTTAATTTTAGTGATTACCCGTGTAGATCTAATTTATTTCTCATTCATTTGTAGTCTTTTAACTCTGTGGCTTAGTGACGAAGAAACATGAAATTTAGTGATGGAGAGGAAACTTATTGAATATATTTACATCTAATTTCCCATAATTCAATGTGAAAATGGTAAATATCAATAAAATTTAGCTTTATTATTTATTTTAGTTATTACCTATTTTATAAAAAATATACGTCATGGATTATAGTCTTTTAACTTTTTTTTATTGGGGAAAAACCAAAAATTTTGTGATGGAGTAGAAAAATAAAATATAAATAATTGTATACATCTACTATAGTGTATTATGATTTTTGCTTAGTGACAAAAAAACCTAAAACTTTACGACGGTGAAGAAAAATATTGAATATTTTTAGATGTAATATACCATAAGTTAAAGTGAATACGATGAATCTAATCAATATTGGGCTTGATTATTTTATTTTATTTGTTATGCATATGTATAAATTATGGGTCATTAATTTGTAGTCTCTTAACTTAGTTTCTTTAAAGGTGAAGAAACCATAAGTTTGGTGATGGAAACGAAGAAAAATATAGATATTTTTTACATCTATTATATCATAATACAATGTGATTATGGTGAATACATATAACTTTGAGATTGAATATTTAATTTTATTGATTACCCGTGTAGATATAATTTATTTGTCATTCATTCATAGTTTTTTTAACTCTGTGGCTTAGTGACGAAGAAACATGAAATTTGGTGATGGAGAAGAAACATATTGAATATATTTACATCTAATTTACCATAATTCAATGTGAAAATGGTAAATATCAATAAATTTTAGCTTGAGTATTTATTTTAATTATTACCTATTTTATAAAAAATATATGTCATGGATTATAGTCTTTTAATTTTTTTTTAGTGGGGAAAAATCTAAAATTTTGTGATGGAGTAGAAAAATAAAATATTATTAATTTTTTAAATCTACTATAGTGTATTATGATTTTTGTTTAGTGACAAAAAAACCTAAAACCTTAGGACGGTGAAGAAAAATATTGAATATTATTATATGTAATATACCATAAGTCAATGTGAATACGATGAATCTAAACAATATTGAGCTTGATTATTTTATTTTAATTGTTATGCATATGTATAAATTATGGGTCATTCATTTGTAGTCTCTTAACTTAGTTTCTTAGAGGTGAAGAACCAAAATTTTGGTGATAGAGCAGAAGAAATATATAGAAATTGTTTCAATCTATTATAGCATAATACAATTTGATTATGGTAAACACAAATAACATTGAGCTTAAATATTTAATTTTAGTGATTACCTGTGTAGATATAATTTATTTGTCATTCAATTATAGTCTTTTAACTATGTGACTTAGTGACGAAGAAACATGAAATTTGGTGATGGAGAAGAAACATATTGAATATATTTACATCTAATTTACCACAATTCAATGTGAAAATGGTAAATATCAATGAATTTTAGCTTCATTATTTATTTTAATTATTACCTATTTTATAAAAAATATATGTCATGGATTATAGTCTTTTAATTTATTTTTAGTGGGGAAAAACCTAAAATTTTGTGATGGAGTAGAAAAATAAAATATTATTAATTTTTTACATCTCCTATTATACCATAATACAATGTGATTATGGTGAAATCAAATATCTTTGAGATTTAATATTTAATTTTAGTTATTATCCGTGTCAATATAATTTATTTCTCATTCATTCATAGTTTTTTTAACTTTGTAGCTTACTGGTGAAGAAACACGAAATTTGGTGATGGAGAAGAAACATATTGAATATATTTACATCTAATTTCCCATAATTGAATCTGAAAATGGTAAATATCAATAAATTTTAGTTTGATTATTTATTTTAATTATTATCTATTTTATTAAAAATATATGTCATGGATTACAGTCATTTAACTTTTTTTTTAGAGGGTAAAAACCTAAAATTTTTTGATAGAGTAGAAAAATAAAATATAATTTATTTTTTACATCTACTACAGTGTGTTATGTTTTTTTCTTAGTGATAAAAAAACCTAAAACTTTGGGACGGTGAAGAAAAATATTTAATATTTTTAGATATAATGTACCATAAGGCAATGTGAATACGATGAATCTAAATAATATTGAGCTTGATTATTTTACTTTAATTGTTATGCATATGTATATATTAAAGGTCATTAATTTGTAGTCTCTTAACTTAGTTTCTTAGAGGTGAAGAACAGAAATTTTGGTGATGAAGCAGAAGAAAAATATAGAAATTTTTTACATCTATTATATCTTAATACAATTTCATTATGGTAAACACAAATAACATGGAGCTTAAATATTTAATTTTAGTGATTACCCGTGTAGATATAATTTATTTATGATTCATTTATAGTCTTTTAACTCTATGACTTAGTGACGAAGAAACATGAAATTTTGTAATAGACAGGAAGCATATTGAATATATTTACATCTAATTTACCATAATTCAAATTTGAAAATGGTAAATGTCAATAAAATTTAGCTTGATTATTTATTTTAATTATTGCCAATTTTATAAAAAATATACGTCATGGACTATAGTCTTTTACCTTTTTTTTAGTGGGGAAAAACCTAAAATTTTGTGATGGAGTAGAAAAATAAAATATTATTAATTTTTTACATCTACTATAGTGTATTATGATTTTTTCTTAGTAATAAAAAAATCTAAAACTTTAGGATGGTGAAAAAAAATATTGAATATTTTTAGATGTAATAAAGCATAAGTCAATGTGAATAAGATGAATATAAACAATATTTAGCATGATTATTTTATTTTAATTGTTATGCATATGTATAAATTATGGGTCATTTATTTGTAGTCTCTTAACTTAGTTTCTTAGAGGTGAAGAACAAAAATTTTGGTGACGGAGCAGAAGAAAAATATAGAAATATTTTACATCTATTATATCTTAATACAATTTGATTATGGTAAACACAAATAACATTGAGCTTAAATATTTAATTTTAGTGATTACCCGTGTAGATATAATTTATTTCTCATTCATTTGTAGTCTTTTAACTCTGTGGCTTAGTGACGAAGAAACATGAAATTTAGAGATGGAGAGGAAACATATTGAATATATTTATATCTAATTTCCCATAATTCAATGTGAAAATGGTAAATATCAATAAAATTTAGCTTTATTATTTATTTTAGTTATTACCTATTTTATAAAAAATATACGTCATGGATTATAGTCTTTTAACTTTTTTTTATTGGGGAAAAACCTAAAATTTTGTGATGGAGTAGAAAAACAAAATATAAATAATTTTATACATCTACTATAGTGTATTATGATTTTTGCTTAGTGACAAAAAAACATAAAACTTTAGGACGGTGAAGAAAAATATTGAATATTTTCAGATGTAATATACCATAAGTCAATGTGAATACGATGAATCTAAACAATATTGAGCTTGATTATTTTATTTTATTTGTTATGCATATGTATAAATTATGGGACATTAATTTGTAGTCTCTTAACTTAGTTTCTTAGAGGTGAAGAAACCATAAGTTTGGTAATGGAAAAGAAGAAAAATATAGATATTTTTTACATCTATTATACCATAATACAATGTGATTATGGTGAATACAAATAACTTTGAGCTTAAATATTTAATTTTAGTGATTACCCGTGTAGGTATAAGTTATTTGTCATTCAATTATAGTCTTTTAACTATGTGGCTTAGTGACGAAGAAACATTAAATTTGGTGATGGAGAAGAAACATATTAAATATATTTACATCTAATTTACCATAATTCCATGTGAAAATGGTAAATATCAATAAATTTTAGCTTGAGTATTTATTTTAATTATTACCTATTTTATAAAAAATATATGTCATGGATTATAGTCTTTTAATTTTTTTTTAGTGGGGAAAAACCTAAAATTTTGTGATAGAGTAGAAAAATAAAATATTATTAATTTTTTAAATCTACTATAGTGTATTATGTTTTTTTTTAGTTATAAAAAAACCTAAAACTTTGGGATGGTGAAGAAAAATATTGAGTATTTTTAGATGTAATATAGCATAAGTCAATGTGAATATGATGAATATAAACAATATTGAGCTTCATTATTTTAATTTAATTGTTATGCATATGTATAAGTTATGGGTCATTAATTTGCAGTCTCTTAACTTAGTTTCTTAGAGGTGAAGAAATCATAATTTTGGTGATGGAGAAGAATAAAAATGTAGGATTTTTTACATCTATTATACCATAATACAATGTGATTATGGTGAATCCAAATAACTTTGAGATTTAATATCTAATTTTAGTTATTATCTGTGTAAATATAATTTATTTCTCATTCATTCATAGTTTTTATTTAACTCTGTGGCTTACTGGTGAAGAAACACGAAATTTGGTGATGGAGAAGAAAGATATTGAATATATTTAAATCTAATTTACCATAATTCAATCTGAAAATGGTAAATATCAATAAATTTTAGCGTGATTATTTATTTTATTTATTACCTATTTTATTAAAAATATATGTCATGGATTATAGTCTTTTAACTTTTTTTAGAGGGTAAAAACGTAAAAAATTTTGATAGCGTAGAAAAATAAAATATAATTAATTTTTTACATCTACTATAGTGCGTTATGTTTTTTTCTTAGAGATAAAAAAACCTAAAACTTTGGGACGGTGAAGAAAAATATTTAATATTTTTAGATATAATGTACCATAAGGCAATGTGAATACGATGAATCTAAACAATATTGAGCTTGATTATTTTAATTTAATTGTTATACATATGTATAAAGTAAAGGTCATTAATTTGTAGTCTCTTAACTTAGTTTCTTAAAGGTGAAGAACAGAAATTTTGGTGATGAAGCAGAAGAAAAATATAGAAATTTTTTACATCTATTATATCTTAATACAAATTGATTAGGGTAAACACAAATAACATGGAGCTTAAATATTTAATTTTAGTGATTACCTGTGTAAATATAATTTACTTATCATTCATTTATAGTCTTTTAACTCTATGGTTTAGTGACGAAGAAACATGAAATTTGGTGATGGACAGGAAGCATATTCAATATATTTACATCTAATTAACCATAATTCAATGTGAAAATGGTAAATATCAATAAAATTTAGCTTGATTATTTATTTTAATTATTACCTATTTTATAAAAAATATACGTCATGGACTATAGTCTTTTAACTTTTTTTTAGTGGGGAAAAACCTAAAATTTTGTGATGGAGTAGAAAAATAAAATATAAATAATTTTATAAATCTACTATAGTGTATTATGATTTTGGCTTAGTGACAAAAAAACCTAAAACTTTAGGACGGTGAAGAAAAATATTGAATATTTTTACATGTAATATACCATAAGTCAATGTGAATACGATGAATCTAAACAATATTGAGCTTGATTATTTTATTTTATTTGTGATGCAAATGTAGAAATTATGGGTCATTCATTGGTAGTCTCTTAACTTAGTTTCTTAGAGGTGAAGAAACGATAAGTTTGGTGATGGAAAAGAAGAAAAATATAGATATTTTTTACATGTATTATACCATAATACAATGTGATTATGGTGAATACAAATAACTTTGAGCATAAATATTTAATTTTAGTAATTACCCGTGTAGATATAATTTATTTGTCATTCATTTATAGTCTTTTAACTCTGTGGTTTAGTGACGAAGAAACATGAAATTTGGTGATGGACAGGAAGCATATTCAATATATTTACGTTTAATTTATCATAATTCAATAGGAAAATGGTAAATATCAATAAAATTTAGCTTGATTATTTATTTTAATTATTACCTATTTTATAAAAAATATACGTCAATGGATTATAGTCTTTTAACTTTTTTTTATTGGGGAAAAACCTAAAATTTTGTGATGGAGTAGAAAAATAAAATATAAATAATTTTATACATCTACTATAGTGTATTATGATATTTGCTTAGTGACAAAAAAAACCTAAACTTTTAGGACGGTGAAGAAAAATATTGAATATTTTTAGATGTAATATACCATAAGTCAATGTGAATACGATGAATCGAAACAATATTGAGCTTTATTATTTTATTTTATTTGTTATGCATATGTATAAATTATGGGTCATTCATTTGTAGTCTCATAACTTAGTTTCTTAAAGGTGAAGAAACCATAAGTTTGGTGATGGAAAAGAAGAAAAATATAGATATTTTTTACATCTATTATACCATAATACAATGTGATTATGGTGAATATAAATAACTTTGAGCTTAAATATTTAATTTTAGTGATTATCTGTGTAGATATAATTTATTTGTCATTCAATTATAGTCTTTTAACTATGTGGCTTAGTGACGAAGAAACATGAAATTTGGTGATGGAGAAGAAACATATTGAATATATTTACATCTAATTTACCATAATTCAATGTGAAAATGGTAAATATCAATGAATTTTAGCTTCATTATTTATTTTAATTATTACCTATTTTATAAAAAAATATATGTCATGGATTATAGTCTTTTAATTTATTTTTAGTGGGGAAAAACCTAAAATTTTGTGATGGAGTAGAAGAATAAAATATTATTAATTTTTTACATCTCCTATAGTGTATTATGTTTTTTTCTCAGTGATAAAAAAACCTAAAACTTTGGGATTGTGAAGAAAAATATTGAGTATTTTTAGATGTAATATAGCTTAAGTCAATGTGAATACGATGAATATAAATAATATTGAGCTAGATTATTTTATTTTAATTTGTATGCATATGTATAAATTATGGGTCATTTATTTGTAGTCTCTTAACTTAGTTTCTTAGAGCTGAAGAAACCATAAGTTTGGTGATGGAGAAGAATAAAAATATAGATATTTTTTACATCTATTATACCATAATACAATGTGATTATGGTGAATCCAAATATCTTTGAGATTTAATATTTAATTTTAGTAATTATCCGTGTCAATATAATTTATTTCTCATTCATTCATAGTTTTTTTTTTAACTCTGTGGCTTACTGGTGAAGAAACACGAAATTTGGTGATGGAGAAGAAACATATTGAATATATTTACATCTAATTTCCCATAATTGAATCTGAAAATTGTAAATATCAATAAATTTTAGCTTGATTATTTATTTTAATTTTTACATATTTTATTAAAAATATATGTCATGGATTACAGTCTTTTAACTTTTTTTTTAGTGGGTAAAAACCTAAAATTTTTTGATAGAGTAGAAAAATAAAATACAATTTATTTTTTACATCTACTACAGTGTGTTGTGTTTTTTTCTTAGTGATAAAAAAACCTAAAACTTTGGGACGGTGAAGAAAAATATTTAATATTTTTAGATATAATGTACCATAAGGCAATGTGAATACGATGAATATAAACAATATTGAGCTTGATTATTTTACTTTAATTGTTATGCATATGTATATATTAAAGGTCATTAATTTGTAGTCTCTTAACTTAGTTTCTTAGAGCTGAAGAACAGAAATTTTTGTGATGAAGCAAAACAAAAATATAGAAATTTTTTACATCTATTATATCTTAATACAATTTGATTATGGTAAAAATAAATAACATGGAGCTTAAATATTTAATTTTAGTGATTACCCGTGTAGATATAATTTATTTATCATTCATTTATAGTCTTTTAACTCTATGACTTAGTGACGAAGAAACATGAAATTTTGTAATAGACAGGAAGCATATTCAATATATTTACATCTAATTTACCATAATTCAATGTGAAAATAGTAAATATCATTAAAATTTAGCTTGATTATTTATTTTAGTTATTACCTATTTTATAAAAAATATACGTCATGGACTATAGTCTTTTACCTTTTTTTTAGTGGGGAAAAACCTAAAATTTTGTGATGGAGTAGAAAAATAAAATATAAAGAATTTTATACATCTACTATAGTGTATTATGATTTTTGCTTAGTGACAAAAAAACCTAAAACTTTTGGACGGCAAAGAAAAATATTGAATATTTTTAATTGTAATATACCATAAGTCAATTTGAATACGATGAATCTAAACAATATTGAGCTTGATTATTTTATTTTAATTGTTATGCATATGTATAAATTATGGTCTTTCATTTGTAGTCTCTTAAATTAGTTTCTTAGAGGTGGAGAACCAAAAATTTTAGTGATGGAGAAGAAGAAAAATATAGAAATTGTTTATATCTATTATATCATAATACAATTTGATTATGGTAAACACAAATAACATTGAGCTTAAATATTTAATTTTAGTGATTACCCATGTAGATATAATATATTTGTCATTCATTTATAGTCTTTTAACTATGTGGCTTAGTGACGAAGAAACATGAAATTTGGTAATGGAGAAGAAACATATTGAATATATTTACATCTAATTTACCATAATTCAAATTTGAAAATGGTAAATGTCAATAAAATTTAGCTTGATTATTTATTTTAATTATTACCAATTTTATAAAAATATGTGTCATGGATTATAGTCTTTTAACTTTTTTTTTAGTTTATAAAAACCTAAAATTTGTTGATGGATTAGAAAAATAAAATATTATTAATTTTTTACATCTACTATAGTGTATTATGTTTTTTTCTTAGTAATAAAAAAACCTAAAACTTTGGGATGGTGAAAAATATATTGAATATTTTTAGATGTAATAAAGCATAAGTCAATGTGAATAAGATGAATATAAATAATATTTAGCATGATTATTTTATTTTAATTATTATGCATATGTATAAATTATGGGTCATTTATTTGTAGTCTCTTAACTTGGTTTCTTAGAGGTGAAGAACAAAAATTTTGGTGATGGAGCAGAAGAAAAATATAGAAATTTTTTACATCTATTATATCTTAATACAATTTGATTATGGTAAATACAAATAACATTGAGCTTAAATATTTAATTTTAGTGATTACCCGTGTAGATATAATTTATTTCTCATTCATTTGTAGTCTTTTAACTCTGTGGCTTAGTGACGAAGAAACATGAAATTTAGTGATGGAGAGGAAACATATTGAATATATTTACATCTAGTTTCCCATAATTCAATGTGAAAATGGTAAATATCAATAAAATTTAGCTTTATTATTTATTTTAGTTATTACCTATTTTATAAAAAATATACGTCATGGATTATAGTCTTTTAACTTTTTTTTATTGGGGAAAAACCTAAAATTTTGTGATGGAGTAGAAAAATAAAATATAAATAATTGTATACATCTACTATAGTGTATTATGTTTTTTTCTTAGTGATAAAAAAACCTAAAACTTTGGGATGGTGAAGAAAAGTATTGATTATTTTTAGATGTAATATAGCATAAGTCAATGTGAATACGATGAATATAAACAATATTGAGTTTGATTATTTTATTTTAATTGTTATGCATATGTATAAATTGTGGATCATTTATTTGTATTCTCTTAACTTAGTTTCTTAGAGGTGAAGAAACCATATGTTTGGTGATGGAGAAGAATAAAAATATAGATATTTTTTACATGTTTTATACCATAATACAATGTGATCATGGTGAATCCAAATAACTTTGAGATTTAATATTTAATTTTAGTTATTATCCGTGTAAATATAATTTATTTCTCATTCATTCATAGTTTTTTTTAACTCTGTGGCTTACTGGTGAAGAAACACGAAATTTGGTGATGGAGAAGAAACATATTGAATATATTTAAATCTAAATTACCATAATTCAATCTGAAAATGGTAAATATCAATAAATTTTAGTGTGATTATTTATTTTAATTATTACCTATTTTATTAAAAATATATGTCATGGATTATAGTCTTTTAACTTTTTTTTAATGGGTAAAAACCTTAAAAAATTTGATAGAGTAGAAAAATAAAATATAATTAATTTTTTACATCTACTATAGTGTGTTATGTTTTTTTCTTAGTGATATAAAAACCTAAAACTTTGGGACGGTGAAGAAAAATATTTAATATTTTTAGATATAATGTACTTAAAGGCAATGTGAATACGATGAATATAAACAATATTGAGCTTGATTATTTTATTTTAATTGTTATGCATATGTATAAATTAAATGTCATTAATTTGTAATCTCTTAACTTAGTTTCTTAGAGGTGATGAACAGAAATTTTGGTGATGAAGCAGAAGAAAAATATAGAAATTTTTTACATCTCTTATATCGTAATACATTTTGATTATGGTAAACACAAATAACATGGAGCTTAAATATTTAATTTTAGTGATTACCCGTGTAGATATAATTTATTTGTCATTCATTTATAGTCTTTTAACTCTGTGGTTCAGTGACGTAGAAACATGAAATTTGGTGATGGACAGGAAGCATATTCAATATATTTACATTTAATTTATCATAATTCAATGTGAAAATGGTAAATATCAATAAAATTTAGCTTGATTATTTATTTTAATTATTACCTATTTTATAAAAAATATACGTCATGGATTATAGTCTTTTAACTTTTTTTTGTTAGGGAAAAACCTAAAATTTGTGATGGAGTAGAAAAATAAAATATAAATAATTTTATACAGCTACTATAGTGTATTATGATTTTGGCTTAGTGACAAAAAAACAGAACCTTTAGGCCAGCAGTGAGAATCAAGAATCTGGAAAACATGGCTTCAATAGATTCAGATTCTTCCATTTTGAAAGCTTCATACTTCTGGATCAGCGACAGAGCCTTGGTTTCTTTAACTTGAGAGTTCCCTTCATGAGTCATCTTCAGGGATTCAAATATATCAAAGGCAGTTTCTCTGTTGGTTATTTTCTCATACTCAGTATGAGATATAGCATTTAGCAAGATAGTTCTAGCCTTGTGGTGAATTCTGAATTCCTTCTTTTGCGCCTCAGTCATTGATTTTCTGTCAACTTTCTTGTCATTCCCATCAGTGGGATGAACATATCCATCAATAACTAAGTCCCAAAGATCAGCATCAAATCCTAGAAAGAAACTTTCTAGTCTATCTTTCCAATAGTCAAATTTTTCTCCATCAAACATGGGAGGTTTTGTAAACTAACAAGTGTTTGATTGCTTCTAATAAGTTGTATCACAACTGTGATATTTACACTTAAGATTAAGTACAAATAAAACTATACAGTTTTATGAAAGAACAAATGAATAAGATCTTTGTGAGATTTTCGCTTTGATGAATCAAGCGTGTATGAATGTTTCTTTCTGAGTGAACTAACAACTTCTAAATGTTGTAGGAGTTCTCCTTCTATAGCTTTTCCAATTTGCTTTGAGTGATGTGCAGCTGAATATTATATTAGAATATAAGACTTTTCATTACCAAAAAGTATGGGCAGAGATATGCTTTCTACAGGAAAAGTATGGTTGTAGAAGCCTTGGGATTTGCACCACATCACTTCTTTGGACAAAATAGTCGTTGGTTACTTTGGAAGTAGCACCACGTCCAATCAAGTTTACAGCTTCTTCAACAAGCTTCCTTCAGGATGAAGTCTTCATAATCTGCACTTCAGAACTTGTAGCAAGCTTAAAGGAATGAAATACTTTAAGATGATCAAAGCTAAAATGATTGAGATGTTCAGAGCCTTGATAGATGATCAGATCTTAATATATCAAAGTCTCAATCTTGATCAGAGTCTTCATCAGAGTATGCAGCAGTATGTGCTTGAGTGTGAATATTAATGATAAGAGTCTGATTATCAAAGCCTTTGTTCTTGCAGTGAAAAGAACTTCAGAGTCTGATTAGATCAAAGCTTTCAACTCTTTGTACACTTCTTTCATTAACGCTTCAGATCATTCTGTAGCTTCTGCTTCAGATCCTTCTGGCAGCGCTTCAGAATCTTCTGATAGTCTTGCATCTGATGCTTCAGAGCCTTGCATAGTTTCTTGTACTTATGTATTTTTCTTCTTTAAGAGTTTTTAATTTAATACCTGAAACAATAATACTTGAACAAATTTTGGAGTATATATTTTCTTAATACAAAATTCCATAAGAGTTATCATCAAAACATAGAGATATAAGAAACACCAATCTGTGTTCTAACACAATGAATATAACAAATCAACATTTCAAATGCAACGTAGTGAAAATAAATATAATAAACACAGTGAAAATAAACATTAGCATACAATATCTTGGAATATCTTTGAAGTAAGAGGAAGGTTGATTCAAAGATAAAGTAAAGCGGCAGAAAACCTATTCCCTGAAATCCTTTAAACACAATGAAAAATAATAGTATTAAATACTAACATGTACACATTTTTATAAAATCCCTTAAATATAGAAATAGAATGAAAAATACCATTGTCGTGACTTTAATTTACCATTGTCGAGAAGGAAAATCATAACAGTGCAACATTTAAAGGAGGAAAAAATGTAAAGAACCTTAACTGAGGAACACCGAAGTCGGCAAAAGATTTGACAGGCAAGGTTGCGAAATCTGTTGGTGCAAAGGTGAATAAATGATTAACAAAGGAAATATTCTATTAAGAATAACGGCTACAAAAACATGATAAGAGTTACAATGATTGTCACCCTATTTATAAGCTAAAACTAGGGTTACTAGAATAAGATAAAATACTAAAATACCCTCTAACAAACTTAGGGGCTAAGAAAATAGTACAACTAAATAAATATGAATTACTATTAATATTCTAATACCATCCCTTAATTCATATTCCATCAAAACTTGTAACACCAATTCCATCCCTTAGTCTAAGAAATTGATCAGTCTTGATAGCTTTCGTCAGAACATCTGCCAACTGCTTCTGAGTGCTGCAGTGTACAACTTCTAACACTCCACTCTGAACTTGATGTCTCAGAAAATGATACTTGGTCTCAATATGCTTGCTTCTCCCATGTAACACTGGGTTTCTGGCAAGATTGATTGCAGACTTGTTGTCAATCATCAACTTCAGAGGTTTGTCTACTTTAATCTTCAAATCCTGCAACAGATTCAGAATCCACACAGCTTGGCATGCAGTAACAGCACCTGCAATGTATTCAGCTTCACAGGTTGACAACGCCACAACAGGTTGCTTCTTGGAACACCAAGAAATGGAACCTCCCAGAAATTTGAACAAGTACCCAGATGTACTTCTTTTGTCAACTCTGTCTCCACACCAATCAGAGTCTGAATAACTCAGAAGTTCTGACTCATTATTTCCTCCAGAGGGAAATAACACTCCATACTTCAGAGTTCCTTTGATATACTTCAGAATCCTGACAGTAGCTTGGTAATGGGACCACTTAGGTTTACTCATGAACCTACTAACCATCCCAACTGAGTAGCAGATATCAGGTCTGGTATTGCACAGATACCTCAGAGAACCAACCAACTGTTTGAAGGTTGTAGCGTCCACATCCTTTCCTTCAGAGTCTGAATCTAGTTTCTGATTTGTATCAGAAGGTGTGACAGCCATCTTACAATTCTTCAGATCAAATCTCTTCAGAAGTTCTAATTCATACTTGAGCTGATGCAAAATGATACCTTTCTCAGAATATCTGAACTCCATCCCTAGAAAGTATGTCATTTTGCCTAGATCAGTCATTTCAAATTCATTCATCAAAACTTTCTTGAACTTGGCTATCTCTTGTTCAGAACTTCCAGTCAATAGTATATCATCAACATATAAACATACCAGAGTCATATTGCCTTCAGAAGTATGCTGAACATAGACACCGTACTTCATCTCACATTTCTAAAAGCCTTGCTTCTTAAAAAATGAATCAATCTTCTGATTCCAAGCTCTGGGCGCTTGTTTCAATCCATATAGAGCTTTGTATAATCTGTACACCATCCCTTCCTGATTCTTTTTCACAAATCCAGGAGGTTGTGACACGTAAACTTCTTCTAATGGACCATTCAGAAATGCAGATTTTACGTCTAAATGCATCAGAGGCCAATTCCTGTTAGCAGCTATTGCAATCACCATTCTGATTGTTTCATGTCTTGCTACAGGTGCAAACACTTCAGAGTAATCCAGCCTAGGTTTTTGTAGAAATCCTCTGGCTACCAACCTTGCTTTATGTTTGCCAATTGAGCTATCTGGCTTTAACTTCTGCTTGAAAACCCATCTGACGCTGATGGCTTTCTTGTCTTTTGGAATTTTTGTCAGCTTCCAAGTCTTGTTTCTCTCTATAGCATCAAGTTCTTCTTTCATGGCCTTCAGCCAGAGCTTCTGCTTAAGAGCCTCCTCTGTACTTATAGGTTCAGAGTCTACTAACATGGCACACTGAATAATTTCTCCTTCAGAGTCTACTTCAGTGTCTTGCAGCATGTCAAATTCTGCAAATCTTCTGGGAACGCTTCTGATTCTTTGTGGTCTCTGAACTTGTTCAGAGTCTTGAGCTTCAGAGTTTCCAGCTTCAGATGGTTGACTTCCTCTAGAGCTTTGACCATCTTCAAGATCTGGCATATTTTCAGAGTCTTGGCCATCTTCAGAGTCTGAATTTCCACCAGAATCTGGATTACCATCAGAGTCTGGATCATCAGAGTCACCTTCATCTTCTGAGTCTTCTCCAGAGTCAAAATCACTATCAGAGTCAGAATCAACGTCAAAGTTTACTTCAACTTCAGAAATTCTTAACTCTGACCTTTCTTCAGAAGTTCTAACATCAGAATCAGATTGAGACTTATCCCAATTCCAAACTTCTGATTCCTTCACAATCACATCTCTGCTGAATTCAATTTTATTGGTTTCTGGATAATAGAGCTTGTATGCACCTGTATTGTGGTACCCTATCAGAATCATCACTTTGCTTCTATCATCCAGCTTCTGTCTTCTGGCTTCTGGAACATGTTTATAGCAAACAGAACCAAACACCTTCAGATGACTAACACTTTTCTTGTCTCCAGTCCACTTCTGCATAGGAACTATTTCCTTCAACTTCTTCGTAGGACATCTGTTGAGTACATACGTTGCAGTGGCAACAGCTTCTCCCCAGAGCTTCTGAGGAAGCTTCTTCTCCCTTAGCATGCTTCTCACCATATCAAGCAAAGTACGGTTTCTTCTTTCAGCAAGACCATTGTGTTGAGGGGTATAAGGAGCAATAACCTCATGCTCAATTCCATTCTCCTCACAGAACTTCTGGAACTCTTTGGAGTTATACTCACCTCCACCATCAGTTCTAAGAATCTTCAACTTCTGACCACTCTGATTCTCAGCCTTCATTCTGAATTTCTTGAATTCATCAAACACCTCGTGTTTGAACTTAATAAGGGATACCCATGTCATTCTTGTGAATTCATCAACAAACAACACAAAGTATTTATGCCCTCCAATTGATGCTACTGGAAATGGACCACACACATCAGAATGTACAACTCCCAAGGCATGTTTTGCTCTTGGGGCAACTTCTGACGCAAATGGCAAACGTGGTTGTTTTCCTTCCATGCAAACTTTGCATGACTTCTCAGGCTTCTTAATTGCAGGAATTCCATGTACCAGCTTCTTTGAATTCAGATGTTTTAGGCTTTTGAAATTCAAATGACCAAATCTTCTGTGCCACAGCTCACTCTCCTTCTCAGCACATGTTGCACTAAGACATTCTGAGTTTGCAGTTCTGACATTCACCTTGAATGTTCTATTCCTTCCTTGTTCTGACTCCATAATCAACTTCTGATTGCAGTCATACAGCTTCAGAAGATTATCCTTCATGGTAACTGAAAAACCTTTCTCAATTAATTGTCCCACACTCATCAGATTGCTTCTGATGCCAGGTACATACCACACGTTCTGAATTAATGTTGTTTTCCCATTGTTCAGAGTCACTCTGACATTTCCCATACCTTCTGCATTAAGATATTTGTCATCAGCACATCTGATCTTTGTCCTCTTTTCAGAGTCAAAGTCAACCAGCCATTTCTTGTTTCCAATAAGATGATTTGAACAGCCAGTGTCCATATACCACCAGTCTGTCAGATCATCAGATTCAGAGGCCATCAATAGCACAGATTCGTCATCAGAACTTCTGGCTATATTTGCTTCTTCTGATTTTCTCTCCTTGTTTGACCAACAATCTCTAGCAAAGTGACCAAACTTCTTACAACAGTAGCATTGGATCTTCTTCTTGTCATACTTCTCTTTTCCCTTCTGAGCATTCTTTTGTCTATCAGAGGTTGAGCTTTCTGACTTTTGACCACCATCAGATCTTCTCCTGGCTTCTGACTGCTTCTGATACCTCCTATCAGAAGTTACTTTCAGAGCCTGCTGCTCTACTTCCTTTTCAGAAGTTCTCTCAGTCAAACGCAACTCTTGCGCTTCTAAACTGCTCTGCAGCTCTTCAATTCTCATGGTACTCAGATCTTTGGAATGTTCTATTGCTACCACAATGTAATCAAATTGAGAGGTAAGGGATCTCAATACCTTCTCCATGATTGTTTCTTCAGAAAGAGTTTCTCCACACACCTTCATCTAATTAGTGATCAAAATCATTCTGGAGATGTATTCAGAAACTTTCTCATTATTCTTCATGTTGAGATTCTCATATTGCTTTCTCAAGGACTAAAGCTTCACCTTCTTCACTGATGCGTCACCACCATAACATCTAACCAGTGTGTCCCACGCAGCCTTTGCTGTCGTTGAATCTGCAATCTTCTCAAACACATTTACATCAACACATTGATGAATAAAGAATAATGCTTTCTGATCCTTCTTCCTTACTTCCTTTTGCGCGTTTTTCTGTTCATCTGTTGCATCTGCTGCTACCGGAATATAACCATCAGTGACAAGATCTAATACATCTTGAGCACCAAACAGTACACGCATTTGGATCATCCAACGATTCCAGTTTTTACCGTCAAATACTGGAAGCTTGGTGTTCATGTTGCCGTTTCCGTTCATCTTCACCTTGCACAATACACTCAGATTTCTCACACAGTGTTTCCCAACCCACAGAATAAAATTCTGATCAGATTTTGTTCAAGATTCAACACGAATCTAAGAATCAAAATCAAACACACAAGACCTCACGTTCACTCGTGTTTCCCGTGTTTCCCAATGAATCCGAACCGGAGCTCTAGATACCAATTGTTGGTGCAAAGGTGAATAAATGATGAACAAAGGAAATATTCTATTAAGAATAACGGCTACAAAAACATGATAAGAGTTACAATGATTGTCACCCTATTTATAAGCTAAAACTAGGGTTACTAGAATAAGATAAAATACTAAAATACCCTCTAACAAACTTAGGGGCTAAGAAAATAGTACAACTAAATAAATATGAATTACTATTAATATTCTAATAAAATCTACTCTCTTGTGATATCTAATTTTGATTTCCTCTTCTCTATTCTACTTCGTCTGGATCTGCTCTTCTACTTCTTCAATTATCTATGAATTGAGTTATAGAAATTGGTATGGATATATATTGAAAAAATAAAACCGATACATTATAATGAAAATGCACAAATAAATTTATCAAAACAGATAATCCATTTAGCATATTACATCGAAATTGAAAAAGATGAACTTTAAAAAAAGCTATGGAAGAGGGAACAATGAGAAGTTGATTGTAGATGATATAAACACCGAATGAATACGAAATCAGTGAAAATCATAAGAACCTAGATTTTCAGAGAAGTTGTCGATTGATGGAAGAGGGAACAATGAGAAGTTGATTGTAGATGATATTGAAGAGGCAACAAACAAAAGTTGATTTGCAGAGAAGTTGTGTATGGGAGAAAAAAATATTGATTGAAATCTTAAGAATTGGAACCAATGTATTAGGTAGTCTAAAGGTTTGAGTGATTATTCTTAATATTTTATTAAAGACTGAATGAATAAATCAATGTATCATGGAGTCTAAAGGTTTGAGTGTTTATTCCTAATGTTAATTGATTTCATTTGTATGTCGGAAGCAACAAATTACAGTAATGAAAGAAGGGTAATGGTCGGTCAGTATTTATTAATAAGAATGAAATGATTAGTAATATAAAATAATAATTAGGAACATGAAATTAGTTCTATAATTAAATTTTAGTTGGTTAATAATGTAATAATGGCTTAATTCAGTTTGTATATATTGATAGTAGATTACAAGATAAAGTTTAATATTTAAAAAGAATTTGTAAGGTGGGTAAATCTTAAAATAATTATATAAGATGTAAAGGTTTATTGTTAATATAAAATTCCAAATAGTAAGACATGAAATAGAAAAGTTTAACGTTAAAATAAATATAATATTTGTACATATATATTGTTGTCTGGTGTGAATGATGATTTGATTGGGAAAGAATAAAGCAAAATTTGAGATGAAAGTGCAAAAAAAACATATAGAGCTCAGATATGCCACTTTTTCGCCACCGAAGTAGACGTATGTGATGAACCCGCCACCACAATTGACACAAGAGTCATCACTGCTCAATATTTGCACCAGCCGGGAATCGAACCCGGGTCTGTACCGTGGCAGGGTACTATTCTACCACTAGACCACTGGTGCTTTGTTGATTGCAAACGTCTAGATACTAATCCGTTACTGCTAGCTTCTTCTAAATTTAACTATACTACATTTTATTTTGTATCAGAATTATGTTAACATTGCAATGCCATTTTTGCCATACTCTTAACGTTTCAGTTTAAGATCATTTTGTAATTCTTTTTTTAAAATTAATTATACTAATCACTTTTTTGTTAAATAAAATTAGAGGCTTTGTTTATTTAATTAATAAAAAATTATAAAATATTTGTCAATTCAAATCAAATATTAAATGACTATGAGAGAGTAGTCTCAAAATAGTTGCTACGCAATACTACACTCAAAAAGAGGTTCTCTTGAGAATATTGTTAACCACTGAGTCATTCGGAAAATTGATAATATCCGAAAGATGGACTGATGACTTTGGGCACCGCTTAGAACCATTGTTCTACATGTACAAATTAACCCTTAGTACATACCTTTTGGGGATGGGTAGAGCATGGCTCCATGCTCATGACCCTCTAACCTAGGACCTTTGTTTGCTTTTGTGTGTTTGTGCATCGCATTCAAGCATCATAACATTCCTGGTTTCAAGGAATTCAACTGTCAGTCTTTTGCAAATTCAAAAATATAGAATTTATAAATCTAAACTTTTTCTAGCTTTTTCCAAAAAATATTTGCAACTGGCCGTTGAAATCCTTGAAACCACTGCATTGCATCCTTGTTTTTGCATATGCATTTTCCTTCCGATTTTCTTATCTTCGGTTCTCTCGCCTTTCAACTTAGTCACCCTGAGTCCTCTGCATCAGTACAACACCAGAGCTCGAGCTCGTAAAAAGATGGCGGAACAAAATCAAGAGCTTGATCGGGTCAACAATGAATTAGAAGACCTTCGGGGAAGTGTGGGGAAGATTATGGAGACGTTACAGGTTATTCGTGTAAGGATGGATACTCAGCCCACTGTTGTTTCTGAGATTACCAATGTTGTTGTGGATCCTCAACCATCTGTTGCTACTGCAAGTGTACCTCCTTATGGTCTTCCACCTGGTTTTATGCCAACTCCTGCTGCAATTCATATTGCTCAACCAGATCAACAAGTTGTTTCTGAAGCTCCTCAAGTGATTCCTACTTTTGCGCCAGCTGATGTTCACACTCGTGTGCAACCATACTTCAATGAACCAGTATATGACATCCCTGATGTGAAGGAAGATGAAGATGAACGTCATGAAAAACTCAGGAAAATGTGGAAACTATTGATAAGAGGTTGAGAATGATGGAAGAAGATCAAATCTTTGGTGCTGCTGCCAGAGAAGTATGTCTCGTATCTGGTATGGTTATCCCTCCGAAGTTCAAAACTCCCAGCTTCAATCGTTATGAAGGAGCTACATGTCCGAAGAGTCATCTGATTATGTATTACCGTAAGATGGCCGCTCATGTTGAAAATGACAAATTGATGATACATTGTTTCCAAGACAGTTTGAAGGGTGCTTCATCGAAATGGTACTTAACTCTGGATCAGTCTTGTATTAAGAGTTTCCAAAATCTATCAGATGCCTTTATCAAACATTACAAATAAAACATGGATCTGGCTCCTGATCGAAGACAACTGCTGAGTATGTCCCAGAAGAGTTCTGAATCGTTCAAGGAGTATGCTCAGAGGTGGAGAGAGATTACTTGACAAGTAGAACCTCCTCTGACAGAAAAGAGCTAGCTTATTGGTTCGTTGACACTGTTCGTCCTGAGTTCTATGAAAGAATGGTTGGTAGTGTGACTGCAAACTTCTATGATATTATTGTTGTTGGTGTGAAGGTAGAATTGGGTCTAAAAAGTGGGAAAATGTCGAGTACTGCTTGTAGATCAAGCTCCAATAAAGGCCATGCTAAGAAGTCTTCATTTACTGCTCACAAGAAGAAGAAAAAAGGGTGAAACTAATGTTGTAACTGCAAGCAGAAGAAGAAATCAACCTTGGCAACATCAGCAAAATTATGTTCAACAACAAGATTATCTTGTTCAGTTCGCTCAACAACCATATGTAGTTGTTGTTACACCTGCTTTCAATCAACAAGTTCCTGCTTATCAGCCTGTGCAACCAGCTCCTGTCTATCAGCCTCCGGTATATCAACAACCTCCGGGTTATCAGCCTGCACAAGCTTCATACAATTATCAACGAGCGCCCAACGCTCCTGCCTATCAACAACCAAAGAATCATGCACCTCGCCAGAATGTTCCTAACAGGAGACAGTACAATCCGATTCCTCATATTCCGATGACTTATACTGAGTTGTACCCTTCATTAGTGCAACAAGGTCTGATAACTACAAGAGCTTTGGGTCCACCTCCTAATCTGCTTCCTGCTAATTACAACCCTACCGCTCATTGTTTATTTCATGAGGGTGCGCCTGACCATGATCTAGAAAGTTGTTATGCTCTTAAGCACATTGTCAGAGAGTTAATGGAAAAGAAGATTTTGTCCTTTGACGATCCTCAGCCGAATTTCAAGAACAATCCTTTGCCTACTCATGGGTCTGTTAATGCTATTGATAAAGTATTTGACGAAAGCTTGGTTCTTGTTGTTTCTCAGATCAAGACTCCTCTCCAAAATTTCCATTCAAAGTTGTTTGAAGCCGGTTTAGTGTCTACTTGCCATAATGATTGTACAATTTGTGATGTCAATGCCAAGGGTTGTATGTTGGTTCAGAATGATATTCAGAATTTGATCAATGATGGTTTCCTACAAGTGGTTAGCAAAGTGAAGAAGGATGAAGCTGTTGTGATTGAGCTCGTCTTCAACTTGCCAGAACCAAGTGCTAAAGTGCCAATTTTCAACTTTCCAAAATCAAACTCTGCAGTACCTATGTTCAATACCTCAAAGTCAATTACCTCTGCAAGTAATCAGCCGAAGCCGGTAATCATTCAGAAGCCAAGTCCATTTCATTTTAGTGACCCTAAATTTGTACCCGGGAAGTATGATGTGACCATGATTAATAAAGAATTTGGGAAGGTTATTCCAAGGGCAGAATTGAAGACTGCTAATGAAGATGTGAGTAATATAGCTGGGGCAAGAAAGATGACACGGAGTGGTCGTATTTATACTCCCCCATTTCAATGAGGCTCCGCCTAAGGAAACTTTTACCATTGTGCCTACCAAAGACAAAGGGAAAGAAGTGGTTGCAAATGATGAAGATGCTGAATTCTTGAGGATCATCAGGAAGAGTGATTACAAAGTCATTGATCAACTTCACCAGACTCCTTCCAAAATCTCAATATTATCTTTGTTGATGAATTCACCTGCTCATCGAACTGCATTACAGAAGTTGTTGGCTCAAGCTCATGTTGCCCAAGATATTACTACTGATCAACTCGACAATGTGATTGCCAATATCACTGCCTGCAATACTCTTAGCTTCAGCAATGAGGAGTTACCAAGAGAAGGTCAGAATCATAACCGTGCCTTACATGTGTCTGTGAAATGTCAAGAGGATAACTTATCAAGGGTACTCGTGGACACTAATTCCTCTTTGAATGTTTTACCCAAGAGGGTTCTTACCAAGCTGGCATACCGAGAAACCGAGATGAAACCTACCTTGTTGATAGTCAAAGCTTTTGATGCTTCTCGCAGAACAGTGATTGGAGAAGTGGAACTGCCAATCTTGATTGGACCGCATATATTCAACATCACATTCCAAGTACTGGACATCAATCCTAACTACAATTGCTTACTTAGAAGGCCATGGATCCATATTGTCGGTGCTGTAACTTCAACTTTACATCAGAAGATGAAGTTTGTGGTTGATGATAAGCTGGTTATTATACATGGTGAAGAAGATTTGATGGTCAGCAACCTGTCTTCTTTCCGTTACATAGAGGCCGACGAAGACGCTCTGGAAACTTCTTTCCAAGAATTTGAGATCGTCAATGTTGTCCTGTTGGAAGTCGAAAAAACAATGGGATAGAGTAATCTATCTTTTGCATCTTTAAAGAGCACCAGATCAACAATCAAAGGGGGCATACCTGAAGGTTGGGGAGAAGTGATAGATATCAAGACCAAGATGAACCGTTACAGGTTGGGTTACAAATCAACTCATGATGGAGCTTCTACAACTGCCAAAGGTCGTTCGAAGACTGTCCAGGAAGTGTTGTCAGTGGAGGTTTCCAAATCAATGCTATCAACAATGAGGATGAAGATGAAGACCCGAGTAACTTGTTATTCAAGTGTGATGCAACTTTGAACAACTGGGAAGCAATAGAGATTCCCGTGTTTTTTCCCGTGTCAAAGTAATTTAATGCTTTTTACTTATTGTTTACAAAAATTCCATAGCTATGCCCAAGGCTACCGGATTATTTTGTAGGGCCACCTTTTCACTGTTCAAATGATATCAATAAATGCATTTTGTTAAATTCTTATTATTTCATTTGCTATTTTTTTCTTTTACCATTTAAAGAAATTGACAATCTTTTTCAAAACTACAAAAGCATTTTCTTTCTCTTGCATTTTCTCTGTTGCATTTAATAAAACGAGTCTTCCAACGTAAAATAATATCCCAAACCTTGTTGAATCCAATGAACCTACTTTCACTCCTGACTTTGATTTGCCCATTTATCAAGCTGAAGATGAGGGTGAGGAAGATTTTGAAGTCCCCACTGAACTGGAAAAATTGGTTGAGTATGTGTACATTAAACTCCAACCGCACAAAGAGCAAGAATTATCTGCAAACTCAAGAGTATCCAACCGATGCTACTAATCTTGACATTAAAACTCTAAGAAGATTAGCATCCCAATTCTTCCTCAGCAATGATGTGTTATACAAGAGAAACCACGCATGGTTCTGCTTATATGTGTTGACAAACGTGAAGCAGCCATGTTACTTCAAGAGATTCACGAAGGAACCTTTGGAACTCATATCAACGGTTATGTTATGTCTAAGAAGATTCTGAGAGCTGGATATTACTGGTTAACCATGGAATCTAATTGCATCTAATATGCCAGAAAATGCCATAAGTGCCAAATTTATGCTAATAAGGTGCACGTGCCCCCAACGCTGTTGAATGTTTTATCATCACCGTGGCATTTCTCAATGTGGGGCATTGATATGATTGGGGCAATTGAGCCTAAAGCTTCCAACGGTTATCGATTCATCTTAATTGCCATCGACTACTTCACAAAATGGGTAGAAGCTGCTTCGTATGCTAATGTGACCAAGCAACTGGTTGCTCGATTCATCAAGAAAGAAATTACCTGCCGTTATGGAATTCCGAGCCAAATTATAACAGACAACGATACCAATTTGAATAATAAGACCATGAAGGAGCTGTGTGAAAGTTTCAAGATTGCACACCACAATTCTTCTCCTTATCGTCAAAAAATGAATGGAGTTGCTGAAGCTGCAAATAAAAATATCAAGAAAATCCTGCAAAAGATGGTTAAGACTTACAAAGATTGGCATGAAATGTTACCATTTGCTTTGCACAAATACAGAACTTCAGTGCAAACTTCAACAGGGGCAACCCCTTTTTCATTGGTATATGGAATGGACGCCGTCCTCCCCATCGAAGTAGAAATACCTTCCTTACGGGTATTGATGGAAATCAAACTTGACGAAGCAGAATGGGTCCAAGACAAATTTGATCAACTGAATCTCGTAGACGAGAAGCGCATGACTGCAATGTGCCATGGTCAGTTGTACCAGAAACGGATGAAGAGAGCCTTTGACAAGAAAGTCTGAATCTAAGAATTCTGTCAAGGAGAGATTGTACTCAAGAAGATCTTGCCAGTTCACAAAGACATGCGTGGGAAATGGATGCCCAATTACGAAGGCCCATTTTTTGTGAAGACAGTCTTCTCTGGAGGATCGCTAATTCTCACAAAAATGGATGGTGAAGAGCTTGCACATCCTGTAAACTCTGATGCAGTACGAAAATACTATGCCTAAAATAGCCCTCTAAGTCGAAAACCTGGAAAGGTGACTTGTGCAACAATGGGTATCCCGATGGATCATAACCTATGAAGGAGATCCAGGAAAAAATTAGGGATGAAAATAAAAGAATATATAGCTCGCTAAGTTGAAAACTCGAAAGGGCGGCTTAGGAAAAATGAGCGTCTCGGTGGATTGAAAACCCGAAAGGGCGATCCAGGCAAAAGTTAGGGACAAAGGTATTTCACTACATCAGATGACGCCGATCATCAAAGAACATTTACAGAAGATCAAATCCAATCCAACCGCTCTTGTCAGAAGCAGGATTTTGGATTGTTTTAGTTATTAGGGTTAGTATGTGTCGTTGGATTCAATGTAACTTTTCCCTATTGCCAATTTCAATTGTAATATTCCATGGAGCTTTGCCATTAGCAAGATACCATTCTTAAATAAAATAAAACCTTTTGCTATTCAATTTTTTTCCATTTATGTTATCTCTATTTTTTCTTGTTATGCAAAATGTTATTTGTTAATAATAATTTTGAAGGTGAAAAGTTTTCAAACTTAAAAATGTTTTTGAAAACACATTTGAAAAGAATATAAAGTTGCTTTGACTTGTGGAAAGATCTGAAGGACATCTTCATTCCCCTGTAAGTCTCAATGTTGCAGAAGAACTTTTAGACCATTACTTCAGCAAATCCCCAGTGAAACACAAGCTGACAACACTTTTGGGCAGATCCAGTAATCTCTAGTGATTTTCAAGACTTTAGATAAGCTCCCCAGTATCTCCCAAGTTATGCATATTTACTGCTATTGAGGACCCACTCCCTAGTGGAATCATCTCTTCCTCACTTAAGTTGCTATACTTTCTCCAGGAAGCTGCCTAGCTCCACGCTTCCCCGATGAAACGGATATTTATTTTATCCCCGGAAGTCTCTAATCCTAAGAGGACTCTCCCAGTGAACAGGTCTTCTTTGATAAGAATTTAGATTCATGATGGCAATCCCTCAAGTGAAGTCATGATATCATATCCCCAAGTGGAATTTTGTTCCCCTCAGAGAATTTGGAACTTTGAAGCAAGATTTAGTTCCGCCACCAACTTTCTATTCCTTGATAGATGTAATTTTGCAGAGGTCGCCGAGTATCCTCGTCGAGATGTTTATTTCGTCTCCCGTTCGCTCCTCCTTTCGTCCGTTTTGTCAGCATATGCATAAGCATAAACATGAGCATAAGCATATAGATTACATACGCATTGACATATGCATTAGTATCTGCACGTTTGTTGTCCTCGTTGTCTTTTGTCGTTACTTTGGCTGTGGTCTCCGGAGAAACTTATCATTTTTATTATTGATTACCAGATAAGTGGCAGTCTCGCCTGAGAAGCTTATCATTGTTTACCTTTTTCCAGATAAGTGGTCGTCTCTCCTGAGAAGCTTATCATATTTATCATGCTTTACCTACCAGATAAGTGGCAGTCTTACCAGAGAAGCTTATTCGTGTTACCTTTGTCAGATAAGTGGTAGTTTCACCAGAGAAGCTTATCCATGTTACCTTTACCGGTAAGTGGCAGTTTCTCTTGAGAAGCTTATCATTTTATCCATGTTACCTTTGCAGATAAGTAGTAGTCTCACCCGAGAAGCTTACCGCAATCATTTTACCGCACCGATAAGTGGCAATCTCGCCTGAGAAACTTATCCTATTTTCATTATACCAGCAACAAATGGTCATCTCCCTCGAGAAGCTTGTTTCCATCACTTTTTCCAGATAAGTGACAGTCTCTCCCGAGAAGCTTATCATTTTTACCCGTACCCCCAGATAAGTGGCAGTCTCATCTGAGAAGCTTATCATCGTTATCATTTTCAGATAAGTGGCAGTCTCTTTATTTGAGAAGCTTATCCAATTTTTGGTATGTAAGTCCCTTGCAGCGATAAGTGGCAGTCTCTCTCGAGAAGCTTATCAGGGCATTTCCCCATTGAAGTTCAACATTTTGTTGGCATACATCATAGTTTTTACCCTATATACTTCCTGAAGATCCCGTTTGATCTCTTCATTTAAGGAATTTCCAGAAGCATGGATGTTATTCTTGCCTGAAGACTCCAACAATTTTTGTTTACATGAACCTACTGCCAAGTGGATCTTGTTTTACCCTTTTATCCTAGAGTGTTAGCCAATCATGCTTGAACCTGTTGAGCAGCTACTCTAGATATTCCCCAGTGGAGGCCGTATCGCCGGTGCCATCTCCATTAATGATCTCTTCTTGCTTTCTTTCTAAAGTGACAGCTGGTCATGCTTGAACCTGTTGGTCCATCACTTTAGATTTCCCCAGTTTCGTTATGTTCCCCAGTGTGTTGTCATCCCTAGTGAGTGGTTACTCATTGCGTTTGTCCCTTGTGTTGTTGTTTCGTCTGCATTTGTGCATTTATCATTTCATCATATGCATCATATTAGAATTCATAGCATCGTCAGCATTTGTAGATTTAGTATCACTTTTCCATTAGAATTGCATATCACTGCATCTAAGGGTAAAATTTTCGGTTATCTATATTTAAATACCTTTCACCATGATTTTGCAAAGTCTTTCATCGCTCACATCATCCAGTGACGTTATTTAAATAGGGGCAACTGTTGTACCCCAAATTTTACCCTTAGATTAACTGATCATTCGCATATCATTTAGGTCAACCATTCCATGCATAGCTAACCGTTTTAACCGTTTTGTCTGCTTTGTTTTGTGAAGATAGGTTCACTATTGAAAGTTCAGGAAGTTATAAAGGCTTTGTATGTATTCCTTATCTCCTGCTGTGCTAAAGCATCGTGGAATCCCATACTCTCGTCATTACGACATCTTGATCAGTACAAAGCAAATTTTCCTCAAGATTTCTCAAGGGATTCGCACCTGTTTGGTTCTAAGGATGTTTATTCAAAACTTGGTTGGATGTTTGTGGAGTATTGTTTGGAAAGTGGCATCTTCATCTTCAAAGGGTCTCAAGACATGACATTTGTATTAAGTTCGTCTTCGACCATGGATTTGAACTAAGTTCCTCATTTATATTCCTTTGAACTTAAGAAATTGAATTGGATTTTGTTGTTGTTTCAAAGAATATAGGATGAATTTTTAAAGAGTTTCCAAAGGAGGTGTAAGTTCCATATTCTTCAAATTTTGGTTCATTATTTCTCTATAAAGTTCAAGATTCACATTTTACACCAAGTTCATGAGGAATCGCTTTTGTTTTGATTTTGGTTCCAAAAAAATTCAAGGCACAAAGCTAGTATCATATATCACCATTCAAGGAAACATTCCAAAAGTCAAATTAAGCAAGATTCATTTGAAGTTATAAGTCAGGGGTTGGAAGATTGCAAGCGTAAATTCAAGACAAAAGTCTAAATATACAAAAGGTTGATACGTTAAAACTTTTTTCAAGGCCAAAGCAAGTGCAAAATGTCTAAAAATTTGTTCACAAGCCAAAGCCAACTACAAGCTCAGATTACAAGACTCTTGTGGAACTTATTACAACTAAAAGTGAGGAACATATCAAAATTATTACATTTGAAGCTTGGTCTTCAAGAACCCGCAAATCCAAGAAACTAAGAACAGAAATAGTTATAGCCCTCAGTTCACAACAGAATCATCTTTGGGCATCTTTTCTCTCAAACCAACAACAAACAATTTCAGACAATAATCTATCACCATTTTCCAAACAGAGGAAATCAACCCAGACAATATCAAAGGTATTAAAGCATTTTAGACCCTAAAAAGGGACCTCCAGAGTTGTTCAGATGAATAACATCATCATCATCACAAATTAAAAGCAACATTTAAAACACTTTCACGACAGCATCACAAGACCAAGGCAATATCCAAAATTATCAAAGCTTTCCCAAGGCAATATCTTGAAAGAGAAAAGAGAAAAATGAAGAATTAATAAACGGAATAAAGCATATCATGAACAAAACGTAATTTCTTCCCAAAATGGTCCAAGACAGAATCCAACAGAGTTCCAAAAATAAAACAACATGCCCTAAACACATCTCAGACAAGATCAGACGAAAAAGGGAAGCTTTTCAACTTGTCCGCAAAACTGTCGATACAAAAATAATTCTTTCCAAAAATATAGAAGGAAAACATTGAAGCACCATCAAGTTCCATAATTTCAAGTTTCCTTTAACCTATAAAACAGACAACATTCACAGAACATGAGATCCTGAGAGAAATCCACCGAAAATGGACGAAACCCTAACAAAAAACACATACGAACAAAAAATCACAGAAATTCAAAGTGAAACCCTAAGATTACGAAAAAGAAAAAAAGAGAGGAAGCTTAGCTTTTGGGTCTTCCGTCATTACCGTCGCCGGAATCATCATTATTCACCGAAAACCACCACGAGACCCGTCGATCTTCATTTTTTGGGTAACTCTCTATTTACCAATCGTTTAATCCGTTTGATTTGTTTTCATTTTCGTGTTCACAGGTTTTGAGTGAGGAAAAAGAAGAAGAATAGTGAGAGAAGGCGACGGGAGGAAGAAGTGGAAGACGAAAAGGAGATTGGAGGGTGAAAGAAGTGGTGAGGCGGAAGGAAGAGAAAGAAATTTGGGGCGCCGTCTGAAGTTCTAGGGTTTCTGAGAAACCCCATTCCCTTTTATTTGTTTCCCGGACCGGGTTGGGTCCGGTGGGTTCATCACCACCGGCCCAACCCATTTATTTTTAGCCTTTTTTTTTGTTTTTTTAATTTTGTTTTTACTTTTGTAATATATAATAAAATAGTAAAAACTAATAATAATATAATAAAATCAGAAAAAAATAAATAAATAAAACATACAAAAAATAATATATTTAATTTAGATTTTAGTTAATTTCACTTTTAATTTAATAAATATCAAAAATACAAAAAAAAAAAATTAGAATATGTTATTAAATCATTTAAACTTAACAAAAACATTTTAATTTATTTTTCTTTATAAGTTATTTATTTTTAATAATTTAAACAACTTAGATTCAATTTAATTTAAATTTAGAATAATTTATTTCTTCTAGAAATTTTAATTTTTATTAATTAATCTCTTTTCTAAACAAAAACAACAAAAATATGTAGATATTTTCTCTTTGACATTTTCACCAATTATTTGCCATTTTAATTAAATCATATCTCCTTGAATCTGCATCTAACTTTATTTCTCGATTATTCCATTTGAATTTAACTCATTAACCATGTTGATTCACATTTCATTATCTATTACATATCAATATATCACTGCTTTACATTTCCGTTATTAACGGCTAGTTTCCGAAGGAAATGTACCCGTTTGACCGCCGTGTCAATACCTTCACCCTACCTCCTAGCCTTAGAATCTGAGTCGTCGTACTCGTGCTTAGCGTCCCGCTGTGGACATACCTTAACCTTTTCCCAGCCTTAGGATTTGAGTCGTCGTACTCATTCTTAGCGTCCCGTCGTGGACATCCTTTATCCCATCATAGCCTTAGGATCAAGAGTCACCGCACTTCATGTAAGTTCCCGCTGTGGAATACTTACTCGCCCTTTTTCAACTCAACTATAATGTAGAATAGGAGTCGCCGCACTCCACCTAAGCGCTTCCATATGAATGTTTACCTCCCCTGGAACCTTGACCACAGTCAAGAAGTTCCTCTCTCTCCCTCTTTGAGGGGAACTACGAATACTCTGATTCCATCCCCTACCTAAGATACGTAGGCACAAGATGTGATTTCTTGGCGAGTATACTTAGGACTAACCCCTTAGGTCCTCCTCTTTACCTTTCAACCCTTAGCATACCTTAAACAGATAGATATACTAAATAACACATTTTTAACAAGAGGTTCATGTAGAGTACTACAGGAGATTAGGATTCTAATACCTTCCCTAGGCTTAACCAACCCCCGTACCCTAGATCTCTCCGTGCATTATGTTTACGATGCAAAATAGGTTTTTCCTTCTTTAACCTTTCCTTCGAATAAATCAAAGACCGGTTGTGAATCTAAGATTGTGATTCAAATTAATCAATAATTTGGTATCCTATTCTCACCGCAACACCAAGCCTCTACTTACATTGTATTTGGAAGAAGGTTATATCCAAAGATGTGAATGTATCATTAAGTAGTAGATTAGATGAGATGGATTCTACGTACAAAAAGATACTATTGGCCAACGGTGGTGAAGAATTGCACATTTTTCACCAAAATCCTGCAAATAACCTCTATCGACAAGTTACGTTCCATAGTGAAAAGGTGGCCTTTTAGAAGAAAGTATTTGGACATTGTTGTCCATATCTAATATCTTTTCTTCAAAGGACACAAGTACATTTTGGTCAGTGTCGACTATTTTACCAAATGAGTTGAATTAGTCACCTTAAAGGATGACACTCAACAAAGATGATGTAACACCACTAGAATCTTCAATAATAATGTTGGACTATGTTGATCATGGAGGCTGGGGTCACCATCATATAGGTGGTGATCTTCGAAGAAGTGATAGAGAAAATCTCCATTGCTCCTATGGTAACCAAGATCGACATATACTCAAGATCATTGTTATTCTCTTCGTGGGTTTCTTACCAAAAATTTTAATGTGACTGAATCTATGGGACACAACCAACAAAAGGATATTGAATATAAAATGATCATTCAGTTTAAAGCAACTTAGCGAACTCCGCTCTCTTCAACTACTATTTCTAATACAAATAGTTTATAATGATTGTCTCTATCATTTTTAATCTTGTGTCTATTAGACATTTTATTAAATGTTAGAAAGATATAAGGCTGTCAAATTTAAAAATGGTAAAATATGGATTAATTTGTCATTATTTAAAGAGACAAATTTGTAATTCTTGAAAATTTTAGGGACAAATATACACATTTGTGGAAAAAATTAGATTATCTAATAATATTCTTCCATCCAAATTAATGTACTCCTAATATAGACATAATAAATAAATAAATAAATCAAAGAAAAAGCAAGTGTTGTTTAATCTGCATACCAGACTTGACAACTTCACCAGGGATTGATTTAATCAAGAGTTTCCTGAAATCCAAATGAGTCAGGGGTGAATTGGAATCATATTGCTAGCCACGTGCCTCAGAAATCTTCATATCACTCCTTTGACAACCATCATGTAACATGAATGCCTCGTACTTTGACTCTTTCTTGTAATCAAATCAACCATAAATGTAAGATATCATCAAATCAAGGTCATTAAAAAGGATGAACAAATATAACTAACCCTATACACACTCAATACACTTGGAGCACAATAAATTTCTTGAGAAAAACAGTTTCTTAGACGTCCCAATGCAAAGATCCTCCAACACCTGTTTATAAATACAATATTTTCTTTAAATACAAAATTATATGTTGAATAAGTCATAAATTTACTTAAATAAAATTTTGAGAGTACCATCAGACACAAATATATTGAGAGTACAATAAGTGAATAAGTCAATAAAATAATAAGATACCGCTTCACCATGCCGTCAAAATCTCGTTCTCAATTATATTTCAGAAATGGATCCTTCATTCCACCTATATATTAAATATGAGCATATAGTGAACATAATGAATATAACAAATCAACATTTCAAATGCAACGTAGTGAAAATAAATATAGTAAACGCAGTGAAAATAAACATTATCATACACTACCTTGGAATATCTTTGTAGTAAGAGAAATGTTGATTCATGGTTGAGTAAAGCGGAAGAAAACCTATTCCCTGAAATCCTTTAAACACAATGAAAAATAATAATATTATCAAAATACTAACATGTACACATTTTTATAAAATCCCTTAAATATTGAAATAGAATGAAAAATACCATTGTGGTGACTTTAATTTACCATTGTCGAGAAGGAAAATCATAACAATGCAACATTTAAAGCATTGAACAAATGAAAGTGCTAAAACATATAGAGCTCAGATATGCCACTTTTTCGCCAGGAAAGTAGACGTATGTGATGAACCCGTCACCACAATTGACACAAGAGTCATCACTGTTCGATATTTAAAGAGACACAACCAACAAAAGGATATTGAATATAAAATGATCATTCAGTTTAAAGCAACTTAGCGAACTCCGCTCTCTTCAACTACTATTTCTAATACAAATAGTTTATAATGATTGTCTCTATCATTTTTAATCTTGTGTCTATTAGACATTTTATTAAATGTTAGAAAGATATAAGGCTGTCAAATTTAAAAATGGTAAAATATGGATTAATTTGTCATTATTTAAAGAGACAAATTTGTAATTCTTGAAAATTTTAGGGACAAATATACACATTTGTGGAAAAAATTAGATTATCTAATAATATTCTTCCATCCAAATTAATGTACTCCTAATATAGACATAATAAATAAATAAATAAATCAAAGAAAAAGCAAGTGTTGTTTAATCTGCATACCAGACTTGACAACTTCACCAGGGATTGATTTAATCAAGAGTTTCCTGAAATCCAAATGAGTCAGGGGTGAATTGGAATCATATTGCTAGCCACGTGCCTCAGAAATCTTCATATCACTCCTTTGACAACCATCATGTAACATGAATGCCTCGTACTTTGACTCTTTCTTGTAATCAAATCAACCATAAATGTAAGATATCATCAAATCAAGGTCATTAAAAAGGATGAACAAATATAACTAACCCTATACACACTCAATACACTTGGAGCACAATAAATTTCTTGAGAAAAACAGTTTCTTAGACGTCCCAATGCAAAGATCCTCCAACACCTGTTTATAAATACAATATTTTCTTTAAATACAAAATTATATGTTGAATAAGTCATAAATTTACTTAAATAAAATTTTGAGAGTACCATCAGACACAAATATATTGAGAGTACAATAAGTGAATAAGTCAATAAAATAATAAGATACCGCTTCACCATGCCGTCAAAATCTCGTTCTCAATTATATTTCAGAAATGGATCCTTCATTCCACCTATATATTAAATATGAGCATATAGTGAACATAATGAATATAACAAATCAACATTTCAAATGCAACGTAGTGAAAATAAATATAGTAAACGCAGTGAAAATAAACATTATCATACACTACCTTGGAATATCTTTGTAGTAAGAGAAATGTTGATTCATGGTTGAGTAAAGCGGAAGAAAACCTATTCCCTGAAATCCTTTAAACACAATGAACCTATTCCCTGAAATCCTTTAAACACAATGAAAAATAATAATATTATCAAAATACTAACATGTACACATTTTTATAAAATCCCTTAAATATTGAAATAGAATGAAAAATACCATTGTGGTGACTTTAATTTACCATTGTCGAGAAGGAAAATCATAACAATGCAACATTTAAAGCATTGAACAAATGAAAGTGCTAAAACATATAGAGCTCAGATATGCCACTTTTTCGCCAGGAAAGTAGACGTATGTGATGAACCCGTCACCACAATTGACACAAGAGTCATCACTGTTCGATATTTAAAGAGACACAACCAACAAAAGGATATTGAATATAAAATGATCATTCAGTTTAAAGCAACTTAGCGAACTCCGCTCTCTTCAACTACTATTTCTAATACAAATAGTTTATAATGATTGTCTCTATCATTTTTAATCTTGTGTCTATTAGACATTTTATTAAATGTTAGAAAGATATAAGGCTGTCAAATTTAAAAATGGTAAAATATGGATTAATTTGTCATTATTTAAAGAGACAAATTTGTAATTCTTGAAAATTTTAGGGACAAATATACACATTTGTGGAAAAAATTAGATTATCTAATAATATTCTTCCATCCAAATTAATGTACTCCTAATATAGACATAATAAATAAATAAATAAATCAAAGAAAAAGCAAGTGTTGTTTAATCTGCATACCAGACTTGACAACTTCACCAGGGATTGATTTAATCAAGAGTTTCCTGAAATCCAAATGAGTCAGGGGTGAATTGGAATCATATTGCTAGCCACGTGCCTCAGAAATCTTCATATCACTCCTTTGACAACCATCATGTAACATGAATGCCTCGTACTTTGACTCTTTCTTGTAATCAAATCAACCATAAATGTAAGATATCATCAAATCAAGGTCATTAAAAAGGATGAACAAATATAACTAACCCTATACACACTCAATACACTTGGAGCACAATAAATTTCTTGAGAAAAACAGTTTCTTAGACGTCCCAATGCAAAGATCCTCCAACACCTGTTTATAAATACAATATTTTCTTTAAATACAAAATTATATGTTGAATAAGTCATAAATTTACTTAAATAAAATTTTGAGAGTACCATCAGACACAAATATATTGAGAGTACAATAAGTGAATAAGTCAATAAAATAATAAGATACCGCTTCACCATGCCGTCAAAATCTCGTTCTCAATTATATTTCAGAAATGGATCCTTCATTCCACCTATATATTAAATATGAGCATATAGTGAACATAATGAATATAACAAATCAACATTTCAAATGCAACGTAGTGAAAATAAATATAGTAAACGCAGTGAAAATAAACATTATCATACACTACCTTGGAATATCTTTGTAGTAAGAGAAATGTTGATTCATGGTTGAGTAAAGCGGAAGAAAACCTATTCCCTGAAATCCTTTAAACACAATGAACATATTCCCTGAAATCCTTTAAACACAATGAAAAATAATAATATTATCAAAATACTAACATGTACACATTTTTATAAAATCCCTTAAATATTGAAATAGAATGAAAAATACCATTGTGGTGACTTTAATTTACCATTGTCGAGAAGGAAAATCATAACAATGCAACATTTAAAGCATTGAACAAATGAAAGTGCTAAAACATATAGAGCTCAGATATGCCACTTTTTCGCCAGGAAAGTAGACGTATGTGATGAACCCGTCACCACAATTGACACAAGAGTCATCACTGTTCGATATTTAAAGAGACACAACCAACAAAAGGATATTGAATATAAAATGATCATTCAGTTTAAAGCAACTTAGCGAACTCCGCTCTCTTCAACTACTATTTCTAATACAAATAGTTTATAATGATTGTCTCTATCATTTTTAATCTTGTGTCTATTAGACATTTTATTAAATGTTAGAAAGATATAAGGCTGTCAAATTTAAAAATGGTAAAATATGGATTAATTTGTCATTATTTAAAGAGACAAATTTGTAATTCTTGAAAATTTTAGGGACAAATATACACATTTGTGGAAAAAATTAGATTATCTAATAATATTCTTCCATCCAAATTAATGTACTCCTAATATAGACATAATAAATAAATAAATAAATCAAAGAAAAAGCAAGTGTTGTTTAATCTGCATACCAGACTTGACAACTTCACCAGGGATTGATTTAATCAAGAGTTTCCTGAAATCCAAATGAGTCAGGGGTGAATTGGAATCATATTGCTAGCCACGTGCCTCAGAAATCTTCATATCACTCCTTTGACAACCATCATGTAACATGAATGCCTCGTACTTTGACTCTTTCTTGTAATCAAATCAACCATAAATGTAAGATATCATCAAATCAAGGTCATTAAAAAGGATGAACAAATATAACTAACCCTATACACACTCAATACACTTGGAGCACAATAAATTTCTTGAGAAAAACAGTTTCTTAGACGTCCCAATGCAAAGATCCTCCAACACCTGTTTATAAATACAATATTTTCTTTAAATACAAAATTATATGTTGAATAAGTCATAAATTTACTTAAATAAAATTTTGAGAGTACCATCAGACACAAATATATTGAGAGTACAATAAGTGAATAAGTCAATAAAATAATAAGATACCGCTTCACCATGCCGTCAAAATCTCGTTCTCAATTATATTTCAGAAATGGATCCTTCATTCCACCTATATATTAAATATGAGCATATAGTGAACATAATGAATATAACAAATCAACATTTCAAATGCAACGTAGTGAAAATAAATATAGTAAACGCAGTGAAAATAAACATTATCATACACTACCTTGGAATATCTTTGTAGTAAGAGAAATGTTGATTCATGGTTGAGTAAAGCGGAAGAAAACCTATTCCCTGAAATCCTTTAAACACAATGAACCTATTCCCTGAAATCCTTTAAACACAATGAAAAATAATAATATTATCAAAATACTAACATGTACACATTTTTATAAAATCCCTTAAATATTGAAATAGAATGAAAAATACCATTGTGGTGACTTTAATTTACCATTGTCGAGAAGGAAAATCATAACAATGCAACATTTAAAGCATTGAACAAATGAAAGTGCTAAAACATATAGAGCTCAGATATGCCACTTTTTCGCCAGGAAAGTAGACGTATGTGATGAACCCGTCACCACAATTGACACAAGAGTCATCACTGTTCGATATTTAAAGAGACACAACCAACAAAAGGATATTGAATATAAAATGATCATTCAGTTTAAAGCAACTTAGCGAACTCCGCTCTCTTCAACTACTATTTCTAATACAAATAGTTTATAATGATTGTCTCTATCATTTTTAATCTTGTGTCTATTAGACATTTTATTAAATGTTAGAAAGATATAAGGCTGTCAAATTTAAAAATGGTAAAATATGGATTAATTTGTCATTATTTAAAGAGACAAATTTGTAATTCTTGAAAATTTTAGGGACAAATATACACATTTGTGGAAAAAATTAGATTATCTAATAATATTCTTCCATCCAAATTAATGTACTCCTAATATAGACATAATAAATAAATAAATAAATCAAAGAAAAAGCAAGTGTTGTTTAATCTGCATACCAGACTTGACAACTTCACCAGGGATTGATTTAATCAAGAGTTTCCTGAAATCCAAATGAGTCAGGGGTGAATTGGAATCATATTGCTAGCCACGTGCCTCAGAAATCTTCATATCACTCCTTTGACAACCATCATGTAACATGAATGCCTCGTACTTTGACTCTTTCTTGTAATCAAATCAACCATAAATGTAAGATATCATCAAATCAAGGTCATTAAAAAGGATGAACAAATATAACTAACCCTATACACACTCAATACACTTGGAGCACAATAAATTTCTTGAGAAAAACAGTTTCTTAGACGTCCCAATGCAAAGATCCTCCAACACCTGTTTATAAATACAATATTTTCTTTAAATACAAAATTATATGTTGAATAAGTCATAAATTTACTTAAATAAAATTTTGAGAGTACCATCAGACACAAATATATTGAGAGTACAATAAGTGAATAAGTCAATAAAATAATAAGATACCGCTTCACCATGCCGTCAAAATCTCGTTCTCAATTATATTTCAGAAATGGATCCTTCATTCCACCTATATATTAAATATGAGCATATAGTGAACATAATGAATATAACAAATCAACATTTCAAATGCAACGTAGTGAAAATAAATATAGTAAACGCAGTGAAAATAAACATTATCATACACTACCTTGGAATATCTTTGTAGTAAGAGAAATGTTGATTCATGGTTGAGTAAAGCGGAAGAAAACCTATTCCCTGAAATCCTTTAAACACAATGAAAAATAATAATATTATCAAAATACTAACATGTACACATTTTTATAAAATCCCTTAAATATTGAAATAGAATGAAAAATACCATTGTGGTGACTTTAATTTACCATTGTCGAGAAGGAAAATCATAACAATGCAACATTTAAAGCATTGAACAAATGAAAGTGCTAAAACATATAGAGCTCAGATATGCCACTTTTTCGCCAGGAAAGTAGACGTATGTGATGAACCCGTCACCACAATTGACACAAGAGTCATCACTGTTCGATATTTAAAGAGACACAACCAACAAAAGGATATTGAATATAAAATGATCATTCAGTTTAAAGCAACTTAGCGAACTCCGCTCTCTTCAACTACTATTTCTAATACAAATAGTTTATAATGATTGTCTCTATCATTTTTAATCTTGTGTCTATTAGACATTTTATTAAATGTTAGAAAGATATAAGGCTGTCAAATTTAAAAATGGTAAAATATGGATTAATTTGTCATTATTTAAAGAGACAAATTTGTAATTCTTGAAAATTTTAGGGACAAATATACACATTTGTGGAAAAAATTAGATTATCTAATAATATTCTTCCATCCAAATTAATGTACTCCTAATATAGACATAATAAATAAATAAATAAATCAAAGAAAAAGCAAGTGTTGTTTAATCTGCATACCAGACTTGACAACTTCACCAGGGATTGATTTAATCAAGAGTTTCCTGAAATCCAAATGAGTCAGGGGTGAATTGGAATCATATTGCTAGCCACGTGCCTCAGAAATCTTCATATCACTCCTTTGACAACCATCATGTAACATGAATGCCTCGTACTTTGACTCTTTCTTGTAATCAAATCAACCATAAATGTAAGATATCATCAAATCAAGGTCATTAAAAAGGATGAACAAATATAACTAACCCTATACACACTCAATACACTTGGAGCACAATAAATTTCTTGAGAAAAACAGTTTCTTAGACGTCCCAATGCAAAGATCCTCCAACACCTGTTTATAAATACAATATTTTCTTTAAATACAAAATTATATGTTGAATAAGTCATAAATTTACTTAAATAAAATTTTGAGAGTACCATCAGACACAAATATATTGAGAGTACAATAAGTGAATAAGTCAATAAAATAATAAGATACCGCTTCACCATGCCGTCAAAATCTCGTTCTCAATTATATTTCAGAAATGGATCCTTCATTCCACCTATATATTAAATATGAGCATATAGTGAACATAATGAATATAACAAATCAACATTTCAAATGCAACGTAGTGAAAATAAATATAGTAAACGCAGTGAAAATAAACATTATCATACACTACCTTGGAATATCTTTGTAGTAAGAGAAATGTTGATTCATGGTTGAGTAAAGCGGAAGAAAACCTATTCCCTGAAATCCTTTAAACACAATGAACCTATTCCCTGAAATCCTTTAAACACAATGAAAAATAATAATATTATCAAAATACTAACATGTACACATTTTTATAAAATCCCTTAAATATTGAAATAGAATGAAAAATACCATTGTGGTGACTTTAATTTACCATTGTCGAGAAGGAAAATCATAACAATGCAACATTTAAAGCATTGAACAAATGAAAGTGCTAAAACATATAGAGCTCAGATATGCCACTTTTTCGCCAGGAAAGTAGACGTATGTGATGAACCCGTCACCACAATTGACACAAGAGTCATCACTGTTCGATATTTAAAGAGACACAACCAACAAAAGGATATTGAATATAAAATGATCATTCAGTTTAAAGCAACTTAGCGAACTCCGCTCTCTTCAACTACTATTTCTAATACAAATAGTTTATAATGATTGTCTCTATCATTTTTAATCTTGTGTCTATTAGACATTTTATTAAATGTTAGAAAGATATAAGGCTGTCAAATTTAAAAATGGTAAAATATGGATTAATTTGTCATTATTTAAAGAGACAAATTTGTAATTCTTGAAAATTTTAGGGACAAATATACACATTTGTGGAAAAAATTAGATTATCTAATAATATTCTTCCATCCAAATTAATGTACTCCTAATATAGACATAATAAATAAATAAATAAATCAAAGAAAAAGCAAGTGTTGTTTAATCTGCATACCAGACTTGACAACTTCACCAGGGATTGATTTAATCAAGAGTTTCCTGAAATCCAAATGAGTCAGGGGTGAATTGGAATCATATTGCTAGCCACGTGCCTCAGAAATCTTCATATCACTCCTTTGACAACCATCATGTAACATGAATGCCTCGTACTTTGACTCTTTCTTGTAATCAAATCAACCATAAATGTAAGATATCATCAAATCAAGGTCATTAAAAAGGATGAACAAATATAACTAACCCTATACACACTCAATACACTTGGAGCACAATAAATTTCTTGAGAAAAACAGTTTCTTAGACGTCCCAATGCAAAGATCCTCCAACACCTGTTTATAAATACAATATTTTCTTTAAATACAAAATTATATGTTGAATAAGTCATAAATTTACTTAAATAAAATTTTGAGAGTACCATCAGACACAAATATATTGAGAGTACAATAAGTGAATAAGTCAATAAAATAATAAGATACCGCTTCACCATGCCGTCAAAATCTCGTTCTCAATTATATTTCAGAAATGGATCCTTCATTCCACCTATATATTAAATATGAGCATATAGTGAACATAATGAATATAACAAATCAACATTTCAAATGCAACGTAGTGAAAATAAATATAGTAAACGCAGTGAAAATAAACATTATCATACACTACCTTGGAATATCTTTGTAGTAAGAGAAATGTTGATTCATGGTTGAGTAAAGCGGAAGAAAACCTATTCCCTGAAATCCTTTAAACACAATGAAAAATAATAATATTATCAAAATACTAACATGTACACATTTTTATAAAATCCCTTAAATATTGAAATAGAATGAAAAATACCATTGTGGTGACTTTAATTTACCATTGTCGAGAAGGAAAATCATAACAATGCAACATTTAAAGCATTGAACAAATGAAAGTGCTAAAACATATAGAGCTCAGATATGCCACTTTTTCGCCAGGAAAGTAGACGTATGTGATGAACCCGTCACCACAATTGACACAAGAGTCATCACTGTTCGATATTTAAAGAGACACAACCAACAAAAGGATATTGAATATAAAATGATCATTCAGTTTAAAGCAACTTAGCGAACTCCGCTCTCTTCAACTACTATTTCTAATACAAATAGTTTATAATGATTGTCTCTATCATTTTTAATCTTGTGTCTATTAGACATTTTATTAAATGTTAGAAAGATATAAGGCTGTCAAATTTAAAAATGGTAAAATATGGATTAATTTGTCATTATTTAAAGAGACAAATTTGTAATTCTTGAAAATTTTAGGGACAAATATACACATTTGTGGAAAAAATTAGATTATCTAATAATATTCTTCCATCCAAATTAATGTACTCCTAATATAGACATAATAAATAAATAAATAAATCAAAGAAAAAGCAAGTGTTGTTTAATCTGCATACCAGACTTGACAACTTCACCAGGGATTGATTTAATCAAGAGTTTCCTGAAATCCAAATGAGTCAGGGGTGAATTGGAATCATATTGCTAGCCACGTGCCTCAGAAATCTTCATATCACTCCTTTGACAACCATCATGTAACATGAATGCCTCGTACTTTGACTCTTTCTTGTAATCAAATCAACCATAAATGTAAGATATCATCAAATCAAGGTCATTAAAAAGGATGAACAAATATAACTAACCCTATACACACTCAATACACTTGGAGCACAATAAATTTCTTGAGAAAAACAGTTTCTTAGACGTCCCAATGCAAAGATCCTCCAACACCTGTTTATAAATACAATATTTTCTTTAAATACAAAATTATATGTTGAATAAGTCATAAATTTACTTAAATAAAATTTTGAGAGTACCATCAGACACAAATATATTGAGAGTACAATAAGTGAATAAGTCAATAAAATAATAAGATACCGCTTCACCATGCCGTCAAAATCTCGTTCTCAATTATATTTCAGAAATGGATCCTTCATTCCACCTATATATTAAATATGAGCATATAGTGAACATAATGAATATAACAAATCAACATTTCAAATGCAACGTAGTGAAAATAAATATAGTAAACGCAGTGAAAATAAACATTATCATACACTACCTTGGAATATCTTTGTAGTAAGAGAAATGTTGATTCATGGTTGAGTAAAGCGGAAGAAAACCTATTCCCTGAAATCCTTTAAACACAATGAACATATTCCCTGAAATCCTTTAAACACAATGAAAAATAATAATATTATCAAAATACTAACATGTACACATTTTTATAAAATCCCTTAAATATTGAAATAGAATGAAAAATACCATTGTGGTGACTTTAATTTACCATTGTCGAGAAGGAAAATCATAACAATGCAACATTTAAAGCATTGAACAAATGAAAGTGCTAAAACATATAGAGCTCAGATATGCCACTTTTTCGCCAGGAAAGTAGACGTATGTGATGAACCCGTCACCACAATTGACACAAGAGTCATCACTGTTCGATATTTAAAGAGACACAACCAACAAAAGGATATTGAATATAAAATGATCATTCAGTTTAAAGCAACTTAGCGAACTCCGCTCTCTTCAACTACTATTTCTAATACAAATAGTTTATAATGATTGTCTCTATCATTTTTAATCTTGTGTCTATTAGACATTTTATTAAATGTTAGAAAGATATAAGGCTGTCAAATTTAAAAATGGTAAAATATGGATTAATTTGTCATTATTTAAAGAGACAAATTTGTAATTCTTGAAAATTTTAGGGACAAATATACACATTTGTGGAAAAAATTAGATTATCTAATAATATTCTTCCATCCAAATTAATGTACTCCTAATATAGACATAATAAATAAATAAATAAATCAAAGAAAAAGCAAGTGTTGTTTAATCTGCATACCAGACTTGACAACTTCACCAGGGATTGATTTAATCAAGAGTTTCCTGAAATCCAAATGAGTCAGGGGTGAATTGGAATCATATTGCTAGCCACGTGCCTCAGAAATCTTCATATCACTCCTTTGACAACCATCATGTAACATGAATGCCTCGTACTTTGACTCTTTCTTGTAATCAAATCAACCATAAATGTAAGATATCATCAAATCAAGGTCATTAAAAAGGATGAACAAATATAACTAACCCTATACACACTCAATACACTTGGAGCACAATAAATTTCTTGAGAAAAACAGTTTCTTAGACGTCCCAATGCAAAGATCCTCCAACACCTGTTTATAAATACAATATTTTCTTTAAATACAAAATTATATGTTGAATAAGTCATAAATTTACTTAAATAAAATTTTGAGAGTACCATCAGACACAAATATATTGAGAGTACAATAAGTGAATAAGTCAATAAAATAATAAGATACCGCTTCACCATGCCGTCAAAATCTCGTTCTCAATTATATTTCAGAAATGGATCCTTCATTCCACCTATATATTAAATATGAGCATATAGTGAACATAATGAATATAACAAATCAACATTTCAAATGCAACGTAGTGAAAATAAATATAGTAAACGCAGTGAAACTAAACATTATCATACACTACCTTGGAATATCTTTGTAGTAAGAGAAATGTTGATTCATGGTTGAGTAAAGCGGAAGAAAACCTATTCCCTGAAATCCTTTAAACACAATGAACCTATTCCCTGAAATCCTTTAAACACAATGAAAAATAATAATATTATCAAAATACTAACATGTACACATTTTTATAAAATCCCTTAAATATTGAAATAGAATGAAAAATACCATTGTGGTGACTTTAATTTACCATTGTCGAGAAGGAAAATCATAACAATGCAACATTTAAAGCATTGAACAAATGAAAGTGCTAAAACATATAGAGCTCAGATATGCCACTTTTTCGCCAGGAAAGTAGACGTATGTGATGAACCCGTCACCACAATTGACACAAGAGTCATCACTGTTCGATATTTGCACCAGCCGGGAATCGAACCCGGGTCTGTACCGTAGCAGGGTACTATTCTACCACTTGACCACTGGTGCTTTGTTGATTGCAAACGTGTAGATACTAATCCGTTACTGCTAGCTTCTTCTAAATTTAACTATACTACATTTTATTTTGTATGAGAATTATGATACCATTGCAATGCCATTTTTGCCATACTCTTAACGTTTCAGTTTAACATCATTTTGTAATTCTTTTTTAAAAACTAATTATACTAATCACTTTTTTGTTAAATAAAATTAGAGGCTTTGTTTATTTAATTAATAAAAAAATGTTTCTAAAATATTTGTCAATTCAAATCACAATGATCTATTCATTTTTAAATTTTCAAAAATATCTTTGTGATACTTAATTTAGCTATCTTCTATTTCATTCTATTAATTAACGTTTCATTACAAAAAAATTAATTCTTTTTTTAACAAATTAATTTGATGTTCTATTTTATTTATAAAACATTATGATCAAATTATTTATATCTAAAATACTCTTATATTATTAATTTTAATATTTTATTTTGAAAATAATTCATTTAGAAATGGGTGTTATACCTTTGCGTAGGAACAAAAAATGAAGATAGTTGGACAATCTTGAACGATGACTCCGATACTCTTTAAGGTGGAGCAAGGTGGACCTACATGGCTAGCACTTCAATGTCCAAGTCACTTTGAGATTCAAGGTGAGTATAATGAAAAAAGGAGATCAAATATTATTCCTTTTTCTTTGCATGTGAAATTTATTAGGCATTTGATTTGATATGTATTGAGTCCTGGTCTATTAGGCATTTGATTGGTTCAAAACAATTGCCCCGAAGGTTTTTTCAAACATTGAAGGAGTCGAGGGAAGTCTTAAGTATCATTGAATGACCTTCATGTAAGACACTCTGACCTATCTCTGCTTACCTTATCTTATTCCAGAAGACACCATTGGTGCTTCTGAGATTTGAAGAGCTTCAGAGGTTCTGATGAATTACTTTCTTATTTACTACATCAAAAGCTATGTCCTTAGAGTCATATTAGCTTATCTTCAGATCTGCAAATTTAAAACTAGCTTTGAAAATAGATATTGAGACAATGATCTTACTTTCCTTGCCTCCTTCAGAACCTACAAAGCCACTTGGCTTAAGTTTTAGACCTTGAAACATATGTTTTTTTCCCCTTTATGTGTTGAGAGCGTCCATATTCCAGGCACCATGATTGGTGTCTCAACTTTCCTACTTAAAATTTCTGCAACATAAATTATTTTATCTTTTGTTACCCATATCTTTTTGGGTCCTATGAGATTAGTTTCGTCAGAGGTATTATAAACCCAGGATTTATGAGCAGAAAATCTATAATGAGAGTGACCATTGGTAGAATGGGAATGCATAGCCCTTGCCTTTTTCACATTCTCGTTAGGTTTTGGTTTTAACATGGGGTTTTTTGGTTTAGCATAACCAATGCCTCTTTTTTCTTTACCAATGATTCCACAGATCACTGAACTCATTTTTGCTTCTATTTATGTTCTTAGCAAGAAATTTCATAATTCTTGGAAGCACATATAGTGTTCATAAGAGCTTCTGAAAGAATTTCTTTTCTAAAAAATTCACTCTTGCTTTTTAAGGAAGAGTTTTCAAATTCTAAGTTACTGAATCTAACTTTTAAAATAGAGTTCTCTTTCAGAACTTCACTATAGGCTTCAAAATTGGCCATAAGAATCTGTTTTAGATTTTTGCATTTTTGGTTAAACTTCTGACTCTTTTCAAGGATCTCAACTAGAGATAATCTTATTTCAAATGGAGTAAGATTAGAAAATACCTCGTCATAGTCTAAATCTGATTCAGTATCTGATCCTCATTATGCTTTAAAGGTGATGGCCTTGAGTTCCATATAAGTTTGTTCTTCTTTAAAGACACCTTCATATTCATCTTTAGAGTTGCCTTTAGAGTATTATTAGTTTCTTTGAGGATTTTTAGTCTTTAGGGCCACAAGCATTACTTTTCTCTGAGACTCATTCTCTTCCATTTTGAAAGCTTCATCCTTTTGGATTGAATCCAAAGCCTTGGTTTTCTTCACTTGTTTATCTTCTTCATGAGTCTTTTTTAAAGAATAAAATATATATACTTAGTAGAGTATTTATTTGTAAACTTCTTATACTCTGAATATGAAATAACATAAAGCAAAATATTTTTGTATCCATGATGATTTTTGTGATCCTTCTTTTGTTGATCATTCATATGATTTCTTTCAAGCCTTACACCATTAGAATCCCAAGGATGTGTGTAGACATGTAAAACCATATCTCATAAAATTTGCATCTTGGCCAAGAAAGAAACTTTCTATTAATCAAATTTATCTCCATAAAAAATTAGAGGTTTGACAAAATAAAAGTCTTTATCATTGTTTAAGTGAGTCATTTTGTGTTTCAAGAAAATGATTTTTTTTCTAACACAGTTAAGTGTTTGACACAAGGTAGTCAAAAGTCAGAGCCAAAGCTCTAATACCAGTTGAAGGTGCAAGAAACATAAGAAAAGGGGGTTAGAATTAGGTTTCTGGATTTAAAAAGTTTTGCAACCCACAATCTCAAACAACAACAATAATGATAAAGATAATAACACAAGTATTTTTTATCCTAGTTCGTTGTTAGCAAATCTACTTGCAGTCCACCCGCCTAAGTGATTCCACCTTCTCAATAAGGACTTAATTCAATAATCAACCCGATTACACAACTCAAAAGGCAATTGTCTAAGACTTCTTAAGAATTTGACTATACCTTAGTCTCTCGATATAATACAACTCAAGTACTAATCGTCAATGACTTCTTGAGAATTCTGACTAAACTTAGTCTCTAAAGGAAATTAGCAATTGTTAATCAAACTAATTGTGTTTACAAAGATGCTTCTTACTAAGAAAAATACACACAATGAAATTCAGGTTTACACCAGAGAATATTTGAAACGAAGCTTGAGGCGTTTCTTTAATCTTTTTTTTCTTAAAGATGACTTGCATTTAAAGAATTTTCTTCATCATGAAGTCTCTTTTCTTTTCTGCGTGAAAGCCTTTTATCTGTATTTATTCTCCTTTTAATCAACCATCCATCATTGTTATCTAGATTCACAACCATCCATCATTGTTACCTAGATTCACAAATCCTTTGTCCTTTTTATATAAAAACAAATAAGACTGTTAGAGGTAAAGTGTCTTGTAAATCTAGTGCAATTGATAGAAAATCTTATATAGCCGTTTGAAGTACAATAATTTTTTGATTTGATGTTTAAATTATACTGTTCAAAAAATCTATTCATCCATATTAATACTCTAGAACTTTGTCTTTGCATACAAGAGATTTAACACATGTTCAAAGTTTAGAACCTTGAGAATAGACATCAAAGTCTAATGAGTAAATAAGTCTTTAATGAATCAGAGACATCTATTTCAGAAGTGTTGACTAGTGACAATCAGAGTTGACTATAACTTCATAATTTCTTTAAGGATTGCTATGTTTCAGATTCTGATGATGTCCAATTTTAAAAATCTCTTAATATCAGGGTCCAGAGTCTCAATATCTAGAGTCTCTCTAGGACCAGAGTTCAGAGTTTGTTTTGATCAGCTTTGTGTAACATCTTGGTTTGTTCAGAGCTATCTTCACTCAACTTCTTACTTGATCATATTTAGCTTTACTTTACTTCATGTATACTATGAATCTGCACATTCAACAAACTATTAGAGAACAAAATTGTTCTCTTATACTTTGTTATCATAAAAACTCTAGGATAGTTATAGAACCAAACTTGTTCTAATAGTCTTATGAGGATGTGTGAGATAGAGAAATAAATCACTTTAACAAGTGTACAAATAAATATCACACAACAATTTTATCCTGGTTCACCAAAACATGGTTAGTCCCATCATCATAGTATATGATATTTTTACTATTCTTCATAATAACCCAAAAATGCTACTTGCGATTTATGTATTCTTTTAGCCTCACTAGGCTTACACTTCTAAATTTTTTCATCTTTCAAATATCCTTTACAATTTTCTACAAGCCTTTTACATCGCTTGAGGATATACAAATATGATATTGATTTTTTATACAAAAATGAATCACTATACGACAGTGAGAAGTTTGATAATAATTCCTTGAAGTGATTTTTACGATCTTACCAAAGAAAGGGGAAAGGTTTTTTATTCTTTCTTTTTGGATAATCTTTTGATATGATTTTTCCAAGGATGATTTGAGAAGGAAGTAGTGATCTTCTTTTATATCGGGAGAAAAAAAGACCGTTGGTTTCCCTAATACCTTTGCCCATGATTTTTTCTTTATATTACAAAAATGCAGTGAGGGAGTTTTGGATCCTCACAGAATGTTTCGCTCCTCTAGAACTTGTTCTTATGAAAAGTTGGTCTCATCTTTTTTGCTTTATTAGTGACAAGTTTTGTCATGCCAGTTGCATTCAAAAGATGCACGTGTCTTAAATATTTGGATCTAGAGATGGAACCATTCCTTGAAGAAATGGACCATGGTCTTTATTGAGTCTTGATATCCTATTTTGACTTAAAATCATACTTGCATATGATATTAGATAACATTTCTATTCTGGACCGATGCTTAGCTCACAACCAAGCAAGCCCAAGCCCAATGGGTTGGGCCCAAGAGTACCACGCTAACGGGCAGGATCCCCGTCGAGCACAACATCTCCATATCGGGCAGATCCCTCGCTTCTGACCAGCCAACCTCCTTCTTCCCCATCGTCGGGCAGGACCCTCGAATCGGACCAACCACCTCTGGCTGACCAGGGAACTCCTCGGGCCTTCCCCCACGTTCTCCACGTGTCCATCACGCAGGGACACGTCATAAAGTAACTACCCAAGTCCTGGAGATTCAGTCTTTCTCCTTCCAGATAGTGCGAAACAGTTACCCTAGGGTGAAAACCACGTCCTGGCCTTCACGATGCCACGTCAGCCCTAGCAGTTACTAACATTGGGCCTGGCAGCCCAGCCCAGTACTAGGTAACCGTTGGCCCTGCGCTGGGGGCTCACTATAAATATCCTCTTCAGTAGAGGGTCAGGTAACTTAACTTTCTTACTCTCCCCCTGTACTTGCTTCCTCTCTGCTCGTCACTTACTTTGGCATCGGAGTGTGTTTCAGGTACACCCCCTCCTCTTTCATACCTACGGTGAACAACTAGCATATCAGCGACGCGTGGCAGGTCATAAATCCCCTTCTGGTCAAGTGCGATCATTTCAATGTTTGTTATCTTCAAAATTATTTAGAGTATGTTTCATCAATTTTGGTCCATTCCAAGCATTAGAAAGGTTAAGCTTTCCAGTGGCTGAAAATAGAAAAATAGGACATGTCATAATATAGAATAAAATTGTCATAAAAGAATTTGATGAGTATGTGTATTAGAGGATGATACATAAAATTTGTCGGCACCAAGCATGAGGTTTTATGACAATTGTTGGTCCATTTGATTCCTTATCAGGTGTGTGGGCCATAAATTGGTTGGCGTAGGATTCTCATAGTGTAAGATAGAGTTCACCTCCACTAATAAAAAAATACATGAATAGTTAAAATGTAAATAATGGTTAAAATAAGAAAAGTATGGTAAAACATTGCAAATAAAGCTATACAGAGCATTCATTCGACAAGGTAATGTTAACACACACCTTTTTTTCCCGCCCACGCGACTTGGGTCTTAACAACGTGGTGGAGAACATCGATGAAATCTACATAAAAATATAATGGTGGTGAAATGTTTATTGAAATGAATACGATAATTTGTGAAAACAAACAATTTTGAAAATTTACCGTATAAACGATTAACTTGGAAATCTCCATGTAAGAAATCCACGATGGACTTGAACATGAACTTGTGATGTGGAATACATTGAATGTCTATGTTGGTGATAGGGGTTCCACCATTAAAAAGGAGTTTCAAGGGGTTGGTATATACCTTCAATGGTATATCATTGTCCTAGAGATCCTCATTATAAACCATATAGGTATGATGTTCTTGTAAGCTCTGCTTCTAAACATCAAATTCTCAGTTCTGGGTAATGAAATGGTTTTGGTCATCCCATACATAAAAGACAAAGTTATCATTACTATGAACTTATTTCAAAAATAGAAAGCCTAGTAAGTACAACATTACAAACTTGGTATATTGTATAATAACTTTAAAATGTTGTTGTCCACTACACTAATTTAATTGAAGAACAATTTATTCAATTCACACTCAAATTTAAATTTAATTCAAGTGCATAAATTAACTATATTTAAAACTACATTTTAAAAGGTAAATTGAATTAATAATCTATTCAACAATTAACTACATTTTTGTAAGAGATACTTTGTCACCTTCTTTCAAAAATGAAAGTAGAAAAAAAAAACATTTCTTACCTAGTTCGGATAACGCCCAATTTCAAAATCCTAAAAACCCCATAGCATTTTTCTTACACAAAATGGATGATAAACCCTTCCATTAATCCAAACCCAAAACAAAATGTCATCATCAATTCTTCATCACCCCCATCTTCTCCTTCTCCCTCTCTTTCACCCTCCAAAAAACTCACTCTCCAACTTCACAACTTTTCAACACAAAATTAAAGCCTCCACGACACAACTACAATCCCAAACACCAAAACGACACAACAGAAAAAACAACGCAACCCAAAACGACACCGCAGAACCCCAAAACGCAGAAGATGAATTAGAAGACTACGACGACGATATCGATTTCCCATACGAAGACCCACCGCTGGTATGCTGTTTCGGAGCAGCGCAGAGGGAGTTTCTCCCTACGGTGCGTGTGCAAAAGTTTCCGATGCACCCTGATATTTACTCAGAATGGAAGATGCTTCAATGGAAGCCTCCGGAGTTTGCTCGAGCACCTGGCGGGCCGTGTTCCAACGTCGCGGTGGCGCATGTTAGGCTGGGTGGACGGGCGGCTTTGTTGGGGAAAGTTGGAAAAGATGAGTTTGGGGAAGAGATTGTGTTGGGTTTGAACAAGGAGAGGGTGCAGACTAGAGGTATGAAGTTTGATTCGGGGTTTAGAACTGGGTGTAGTTATATGAAGGTGAAGTTTGATGGTGGGAAGATGAGAATGGAGACTGTTAAGGAAGCTGCTGAGGATTCTCTTCGGAGTGATGAATTGAATCTTTCGGTTTTGAAAGAGGTTGTTTTTCTTACTTAAATAAGCTAGTATTGTTGATTAATACAAATTTTGCTACTTATGTTAGCTTATTTTTCACTGAAAAATGATTATTGTTAAGAATATATGACCTGAATATGTGATTGTGAATATGTGTGTGGAGACAATCCTCACCGGTTTGTATGATTGAGTTATGCAAAACTAGACATTCTTAGCATAGTATCACTCATTTAAGTTCCAGTAGGCCACCTGCTACTATCTATTTTCACGCTCTAGATGTCCAATCCTGAACGTGAGAGGATATATTGGTCTATCACCTATTGGATCACGCTCCTGATGCCCTTTAGGGACGAGGAGTGTGAAAGAGTCTTGCATTAGATGATATATGACCTGCAAAATGTGTTTACACGTGGGAGGGTGTTCATCTCCCTTTAGGGGCGAGGAGTGTGAAAGAGTCTCGCATTAGATGGTATATGACCTGCAAAATGTGTTTAGATGTGGGAGGCATTCATCTCCTTAATGACCGGTTTTCGTAGGGTTGAATAAGGCTCCATCCAAATTTTTAGATTTATCAATATTTTAAGGGACGTGCAAGTCGTATCTGGATTCGATATAATACTGAACTCAATTGATACGAATCTCTATAGTGTAGCTATTTTGGATGTGAACCTTGTTTTGAATGTCTGTTTTGTTAAGATTAATATAAATCTTGATTATGTATGATATACCCTTGTGATGAATTAGGATCCAAACTTAGTATAGCGATTCACCTTTTTGTCAACTTTTTAAAGCCAGACACTTTTCTTTGGTAATTTGATTTATGACTTGAATCTTGAGTTATTGAGGTACATGTATGACATATCAGTTAATAATTTTGAGATATGACTTGTTTTTACTAAAAATTGTCATGTTATGTCCTTATTGGTGATGTATCTTAGGTTTTTTTTATGAGATTCAGTTTATGATTCAGAAAATTGGTTTTCTGATTCTCGATTTGGTAACGATCTAAAGAAGTATAGTTATACATTGTTTTCATGTTATTTGGGGAGGGAAACTTTGTCTGATAGGTTAGGTTGGATAATAACTTTGATAGAAATGGTGAAAGCTTGTCAATGTTTTTGTTTGGGAGAATGTTCGATAAATATTTTTGTAATATTTATTCCGTTAAAATTATTTTTATTGACCCCTTCTGAAATGGCAATAATTTGTTAATGTATGAAGAATTCTCTTCTGTGTGAATAAGATTTATTATGAATTTTTTCTGTGTACTATTGCAGGCTAGGATTTTCCATTTCAATGCAGAAGTTCTAACAACTCCGTCTATGGAATCAACTTTATACAAAGCAATTAAATGGTTCAAAAAGTTCGGCGGTCTTGTGTTTTTTGATTTAAACTTGCCATTACCTCTGTGGAGATCACGCGACGAGACTCGGCAAATAATCAAAAGAGCATGGGAAGAAGCAAACATCATTGAAGTTTCAAGAACCGAGTTAGAATTCCTTCTAGACGAAGAGTATTACGAGAGGAAGAGAAATTATAAGTCACAATACTACGCCGAAGATTACGAACAAACCAAGAATCGTCAAGAGTATTACCATTACACTGCTGAGGAAGTCTCGCCTTTGTGGCATGATAATCTTAAGTTCCTGTTTGTGGCTGATGGAACATTTAGAATTCACTATTATACCCCTTCTTTTGATGGGGTTGTGGTAGGAACAGAAGATGTTCTCGTAACTCCATATACTTGCGATAGAACCGGCTCGGGTGATGCGATTGTGGCTGCTATTATGAGAAAAATAACCACTTGTCCGGAAATGTTTGAAAATCAAGATATTTTGGAGAGACAGCTACGTTTCGTTATTGCAGCCGGAATTATATCACAATGGACTATTGGTGGAGTTAGAGGTTTTCCTACTGAAAGTGCTGCTCAGAATCTGAAAGAACAAGTTTATGTACCTTCCTTGTGGTGATATAAATTGTATGTGCAACCAGAATAGAAAATTTAGCAGTGTCATGAGGTATTTAGTTAGTAGTTAATTGTTTCATTATTTAGTTATAAGTCCTTTTTAGGAATGTTTGTTTCATCCCAAATGGGAGCATCCAGAAGAACACAAACAAGATTTTGCAGAAATTGGAATGTTAATGTACACTATTTGAAGTTTGTGCTTCTAGCATTTGTCATTTACTTCCTTATTGTTTGTCTTCTGATTTAGTTTTACGTGTACTGCATTTAAGAAATGCAGACTCCAAAGTTTAAATTGTGCTGGAGAGTTTGTACATTTACAGGCCAATAGATTATATCTACAGAAAACCTCAATTCAACAACAAACATTTTAACATAGAAGTGAATTAGAGATTGAATAGATAAGACCTTTGTATTACATTTCAATCTGCTCAATCACAGTTGAATTCGATGACTGATATTGGGGTAAATATGAGTTTCTTTGAAAAAATGTTTAATCTTCTACTAATGAACCACAATTTAAATCGATTTTGGGTCTTGGTTCAACTGGGTTTAATCCAATTTTCTTTTTGTTTAAATGAAAATTCTGACTGAGAATTTCTTAATGCACCCTAAATACTTCTTAGTTACCACGTGAAATTATTTAAATGCCCATAGTTTTCGTAGATGCATCTTCGAACGCAATTATTTTTGAATAAACGTTAAAATGTTTCGGAGATGCATCTCCGAAACAATTTAAAACATTCAATATATTCCACTTAGAAGTAATTTAAATTTGAATTGTATCGGAGATGTATCTTTGTGAATATTTCGAATATATATCTCCAATGTATCTGAACAAGTATTTAATGCTATGAGTTGTTTATCTGTGTTTAGATGAAGTATAACGTACGATCGAAAATAAATAAAAAATAGACGTACATAATTTCAGATGGGTCAAAAATGCTATATAAAAATAAAATAGTAATATATGTCGAAAATGTCGTAAAATCGATATCCAAAATGTAGTAATACCGTTAAAATAAAGTACAAACCATAATACTACAACAAAATAATAAGAGACTATTGTGTGTCTGACAACCTTTCATCTACCTCCTCAGCCCGCTCTACCTCTTTGACCACCAATCCCCCATGTCCTCTGGCGATGTCTCAGTACAATAATGTCCCTTATGCTTCTGTCATGATGACATCTAGGACTCACTTGACACCAGATCCATCAGGGGAGATACCCTCGTCAATGCCTGCCCGCACAATCTTTACTATGCGACGACATCTAGGAAAGACATCATTAGTATGTTTTAGTTGAGCCTGCTCCTCCTCTAGTATCTCCTGATGAGCTGGTATCGACGAATCTCCTGTAGCAGCATGAACCATGTACGGATGTGACACCCTGAAGAACCATCTGATGTACCTTTAGACGTAGCTCCAGTCGCTGTCAGCTATGGTAGCCCGTGCATCCTCCTTACCAGATGACTCTCACAATCATCAAACATCTTTTCTATATGTCTATGTGTCAATGCAAGATGTGCAGAGACAACAAGGCGTCTGAGAACAGTCTGAATGTATCTGAACTGTCGCATGATGTGCTCGGGAAGATGAGGAGTAGTGAGACATGATAAAGTATAATGAAGCACGAACACCCTAAACACGACACCAAAACTGAAACGACAACATCATCAATAATTTGGAAAATGAACAAATTAAAGGTAATTACAAGTGTCAGTGTAGGTTTCAGTGTTCAACACGAACATAGACACACCATTTTTTAGAGCTGTCGATGCTACCTAGCAAATATTAAACCATCGTGTATGTTGGACCCCCTTTTCCTTTCACTACCTTTTTTGTTACAGTGCTCTTGTGCCTCAATAAAAATGACATCTACAACGTCCATCCTAAGAGAGACTTATAGAATAGGGGATCCGATAATACACACGCCTGTGCAAAATCCATGATACGTTGATATCTAGACAACACATTAACAACATGATTTGCCCTAACCTGCTCCTCTTATAGTATCTCTTAATGAGTTGTCCTAGGTGGATCTTACAGAACATCCGATGTCAAATAAGGATGTGACACTCTAAAATACCACTGAACGTATTCGTATGCACAACTATAATTGTTAGGAGTTAGGGTACCTCACGCGTCATCTAGTACTAGATGATTAAGGTAATCATCATATGCATCTCTGCAGACCATAGTAGGAGGAGAAAAATTAGAGGGGTCTTTGGGAACAAGCAACATATACCCAAATCGGCATATGACACACTCAGGTATCCCATAGGAAGAGCAAAATTGGAGGGGTCTCTAGGAACAAACTTCATATACTCTCAGGTGCCTTCTATCTCCTTCAGAGCATTCCATATGCCACCTCCCAAATATGTCACCGTCATCTACACTGCCTCATCTTTGATAGTCCTGCCATGGTTTAACATTCTTTCCCTGATCGGAAGATGTAGTAGGCATGAGACATTGTCTAGTGTGGTGGACATTTTACCATGTGGAAGAAGAAAAGATGACGTCTCAGAATGCCACCTCTCAACGAACACGAATAGAATACCATGTTTAATAGTAGAATACTCTATCTTGCATAAGTCCATAAGTCTCACAACCTATATAGTTGCATCACATTGTGAAACCACTACTCCTGAGGCTAAGGCAGGTTCACGATCTTCTGGCTATGGTTAATGTATTTTAAAGCATCCTGATTCTGCAGAAAAATAAATCATCATCAGAAACTTTAAATATTATAGCAAATGTGTTTTAAAGAATGAATATAATTGATTTCTACCTCGCTGTCCCATACATGTCTGGCAAGATGGTCCGAATATAGAGACAACAACGATATGTCAGATGGACCTCCTCTAAACCCCTTAAGAATGGAAATAACTTGAGGTGTCTTAACATGTACCAGTGGGGCTTTCGAGGCATCAGGAGGTAACCCTTACCTCCATTGAGAAGACGAAGTCGAAGATGCACGAACCCTAGAAGTTGATGCCTCTGCATAAAATGAACTAAAACCGTTCACTCGTTGTGAAAGTCATGCTTTTTCCATACAAATTGATGCATATGCGAAACTCTGCTGAGCCTTAATCTTTCTTTATTAGCAGCCATAATCCCTATAATTAAACTATCAAAGCATTATATTGTAGAACAAAATAAATTCCAGATGAAACACAAAGAAAAACAAGGCAAACATTACAGACAAACCAAATACGGAAGTGCATTACCGGATTTCTAGAAAATCACATTTTGGACGAATACAAAAATGCATTTTCGTATTAACCCGCAACTCATTAAACGTGAAAAAAATGGCAAAAATGCATGGAAATAAAATTTTCTCAAAACACATTTCTCATCTTAACTACTTATCAAACACATTGCTCAATTAAATAACCAATCTAAAATACCTAATACATAACCTATCAAACACATTCATTAATTTCTACAAATATATTGAGAAATAAAAAATCTATAGATGAATCAACAACTTACCAAATTTGATTTTGACTTTTTGATCGGTTAGATGTTGATGGTAGAAACTTGAGCTGAGAGAGTTTGAGACTTTAAGAGACTTTGAGAGGTTTTGAGATTTTGAGATTTTGAGAGTATGACAGAATAAAAGAGAAATGAGAAAGGGGAAGGGTCTGTCACGTTTTTGATTAAAGATGCATCCAGATGTGAATCTTCGTAAGATATACAAAGATATATTTCCTTATTATTATTTTTTGATATAAAATTAGAGTCTACCTCAATAACAAATGAATTGTGTATAAATGAGATGCGTCTGAAAGTATATTTTAGTATTTTAGATGTAGTTTTAGTTTTTCACTAAAATGTGGGAGGAATCCTTAAAATGGGAAGAGCAATTTTCATAAACTAATTGGTTTGGCCCAATTGTGACAAATTGTATTTATTCAATCTCCTTTCAAATAAGTCAATAAACTATTGTAATTTATAATCATTAATGTCCATGAGTGTGTTCAAAAATGACAAAGTTAAAGAGGATAAAAGTACTCCATAGACAAAAGTGGAAATTGCCTTCAAATCTGTCTGAAGGAATTTTGGTCAGTTTTTGCATTAAACATCCACCAGTAGAATTTGCCTCCAAATCTCTCTGAAGGAAATTTTGGTCAGTTTTTGCACTAAACATCCATCAGTGAAAGTTGCAGCTAAAATTGTCTCGGGCTACTGAAAGTTTGAATTTCGAATTCAAAATATACCACACTTCATGAAGTGGTGCATGATGTAACTATAGGCGAATCATTGCAATCTTATGTTGAAAAGGTGTTGTTTCATCAAGGATCACAACCTTGTGAAACAACACATGCATGACCTATAAATATCTTATTTGAAATTCAGAAATTACATCACAAACAAGATATCCTCTTGTACAAAACTTCAGACACTATTTGCTACATAATTGAGTTTTCGTCGGTCTTGCGTAAATTCGATATTTAAGGCTGAATTATCCTAGGTATTTCTACGTTCCAACTCTAAGACAAATTTGAGAGTGCTTGAAATACTTTTAAGGAAAGTGATTTCATTCACGGTTCTAGACTCGATCCATTCAGTTTAAATTGATTTTCTAACAATCTTAAAAGTATTTTGTACAATGGCAATCGAGACTTTTGTTTCAAGCATCAAATAATAAATTACTATGTCGTGGAAACCTTCTCACAAAAATAACGCTATTATGAATTTAGTGTGAATACCACACATCTACTTTTTGACCATTACAGTGGCATCCGGTAAAAATATATTAATCCTCAAGTTTAATCTACATGATATTGTTGCAAATGGTGGAAACAAGGGACTAGGATGCAGTACTTCTCGAGACGACATTCATGATGGTTTTCATCTCAAACACCGTAGGCACCTGCATGTCGCCTACTTTTACTTAGCCAAAACGGTATTCCTATACTGATTTTAAGATGATGATTATACGTGAAAGGTTTAGTGATTCTAATGATTCTAGTATGCATCATTTATACTTAATATTGCTTGTTATTTCAAGTAAATGCACTTCTCTTATTTTGAGTTGCATGTGAGGTTCATGTTACGAGATATCAATATTGATGTTGGTACATATCCCTGATCCTATTATAAATTTTAATATATGTCTCTGTCTTACGTATTACAAGTTTTTCTTCTCTGTTCTAAAAAAAAATGCATAAATCATATTTTATTCTATAAATCATGCACACATCACATGATATATATTGATACAATTTCCTAATCATTCATTCACTTTAATCCTAAATAAAATGTTACATTTAAAATTTTGAAATTATTTGTAAATAAAGTAGAATTTGTTAGTCACCAAAGTGCACAAATTCATAAAGTTATAATTTCAAATTTTGATTGAATTTGATTATGAACTTCAATCTATTATTTAATTTGAAGTGAAAAGTGTACCATCTAATGTTGAATTATTTGAGTTATAAATTTGTTATTCATCAAAGTGATCAAATTTATTAAGAGTTCATGATTTCAAATTATGCGATTGAATTTTAATTTGGATTATATGCGAATAACATGTTTGTGTTCAATGAGACATATTATTATAAGACATATAAATATCATCAAAAATGGATCACGACTTATATGATCCTCTGAATTTGGAGTCTAATGTCATTATTGAATACCAAGATGTGGAATTTTGAGATAAATTTGAAATTCCCACAAATGAAGAACCTCGTGAGAAAGGTTCTCAACGGATTGTTAAAATACAAACCGAAAGTTTTCCACTAATGAAGAACATCGTGAGAAAGATTCTTCATGGATTGTTGAAAAATAACCCGAGCTTAAAATAAGAAAAAGAGTCTGAAAGGCTAAGGATCTAGGACCAAACAAAATTGGAATTTGTTCATAAGATTCCTATTATTCTTCAAGTGGAAGATGATCCTAAAATTTATAAGGAAGCAATAGCTTCAAGGGACTCCTCGTTTTAGAAAGATGTTATCCAAGACGAAATGGATTCAATAATGTCAAACAACACTTGTGATCTTGTTAATCTACCTAAAAGATCAAAACTCGTCGGATACAAATGGGTGTTTAGAAGGAAGTATCATAGTGGTGGTACACTAAATACCTGCAAAAAGAAGGTGTTGATTATTTCAACACATATGCACTAGTAGCAAGAACAATGAAACTAGAGTATCGTTTGCATTAGCTTATTTGCATGACCTTATACTTTATCAAACGAATGTCAAAACAGAATTACTAAATGGAGATCTCGATGAGGAGATTTACAAGGAGGGACCAGAAGATTATGTGCTTCTTGGTAAAGAATAAAAGGTGTTCAAGCTTGTCAAATCCTTGTATGGATTAAAACATGCACCAAAATAGTAACATCAAAATGTTTGACTCTATTATTATAAGATTCACAAATTAGAAGAGAGAGACACACAACTTAAGGGAAGACTCTTCAATCATTTTCAAAACAAGAATTAAAAGATTTTGTCATCATCAAAAGGGGGAGATTATGAGGAATACATCTTATATCTAGTTCTATTTTGATGAATACAAAGATTATTAAAGAAGAAAAGGTCCAAAAGTGTCGTGTACATCAATGATGAAGTTGACCAAGAAGGTTTAGCATATAAATTCAAGTGAAGATTTGAGACAAGTGAACATAAATAAGGTGCTTGTTTCAATTTATATTATATTACTTTAAATTGCTCATAACTTTATCTCTCACCAAGCATAAAGTTAACATTCTTTTTGGTAATGCTTTAGAGAAAGTTTCGGTTTATGTAAAATTTATGAAAGGTCTACTAATCGAGAAACAAAAGCCAAAGTATGATGATAATATTGCTTTAACAAAAGAGTGTAGTGTCATCACCCAATGCAAGATGCCACCTAAACTGACTGATCTAGATAGGTTTACTATTTTGTGATCTATTGGTCCACTAAAGATTGATCATGCATTTTGTGACTTAGGGGCAAGTATCAACTTGGTGCCTCTATCCATGATGAAGAAGCTGCATTGTGAAGAGCTAAAACCAACTCATTTTACCTATTGAGTATATTAAGGTGAATTCTATTGGTACAGTTGAGGAAGGACAAGATAAAGAACTCAAGGAATATATATGTGCATGTCATATCAAAAAGTGAGACCTTGAGTAATCTTGAACTAAGTGTCATAGTATCAACAGAAGCTCAAAAATATAAGATCTTTGAAATGAAAGAGAATACTCCAAAATTAAAGCTTGTTATCTTGAGAAAACAACCGAGACCACATGATCAAACATGTAGTCCTTTACCTAGATTGAGAAAAGAGAAACCTAGAAGTGTGTTGAGAAACAATAAGGGAACACATGGCTGAAATAAATGTGATCTAAAGAGGAGAAATCTAACTAACTTCATGCACAAGATCAAGTTTTATTTCAAACCAATTAGATACACTAATACAAATATGAAGGAAGAACCTGATTAGAGAAGCAAAAAATCAAGTTAAGGACCTTAAAGAAGCGCAGTGTGGGAGACAAACCACAGATTTATGTTATTTATTTTTAAGTTTTTAGTATTTTATTTAATGTTTTTCCCATTTGTAAATTACTTGTTCTTAAATTAATTAATGAGTTTGTTGGTGTTGTTTCTTTTAGTTAATGATCTGCTACCATGCCAATGAAATTTTTAAAAGCATCATGAAACAAATCAACGAAAAAGAATGAAAGAGAAGAGTTGATCACTACAGAAGTTCCAAATGCAGATAGACAAGTAATGAAGAAAAATGATAGCCAACTAAATTATACTCAATCTCCAGATAGTTCAACAAGTAAGGTTTGATCCAAAAAAAATCCATTGTTTACTTTTCCATCTCATGAGAGTATTTCTACAATGGTTGTTTTCTAGAATTTGCATTCTTTCTGATTTAGCCTACTGGTTTAATAATTACACACTAAGACACTTGTTTGTTGAAACTCTAAGCCTTTTCAAGCTACCCTGTTACAAAATGTTTATATATGTAGCCCATTCGACTTGAAAGATTAATCTTTCCATCATCTTTGGAGTTAGATAGAAATTTTAGTTTCCTTGATTAACGCTAAACAATAAGTTTGAGGTTGCTCTCGGAAGTTAGCAACATTTAAGTTTGGGTTTGGGGTACTAGAGAAATTGGTTTAAAAATAGAAAACAAAGAAGTTAAATTACCTTCTTAAAAAAGTGTGAATGAAAAGAACCATCAAATTATTATTCTCTAGTACTTTTGATCAAGAAAAAAAATGTTGTTATGTAAGGAATATGATGACATATAGAAAACTAGGTACCTAACTCCAAAGTTTAAGCCTATTATCCCCAAATTATCCTACCCTAACATAATTACAACCTTGAAAGACCTCAATAGTGTGTAGTTAGATACTACTTTGATTGATTTTGTTAGAAATTATTCAAACTTCTGGTAAAATATTTTTGTATGTTGATTGTGTGATCACATCGTTCAATTCGAGTGAAAAAATGTGAGATGAGAGACAGGTTAAGTACATTTGAATGTTAGAAGTACTTTTTGAATTAACCTTAATTTTAGTAGGGAACATAAATGATTATCAAAGAAAAAGAATGGTAATGTTCATTGGTAAGGGTAAGCATGTTATTTCAATTAAAGTTCTTACTTTACAAGCGATTTTTTGAGGGTAATCATGTAATTTTATTAAGCATTTGCATATGCTTTTGATATTTTTTAGTAGTTCATGTTTGATTGTTATGAAGAAGTAGGAAGAAAATGAAGAAGTGAAGAAACAAAGTAAAATGTAGAAAATGTGAAGAATTGTGAAGAAGAAAAAAAAGTCATTTTCAGCATAATTTCATCATGACGTTTGTTATGTAATTTAATCATATATAAAGTTTTGTAACTCAGAATGAGACAAAATCATTTGCAAATGAAAACTAACAAAGAGATCTGACTACTGGAAAAATTGTGGCTATGATGGCCTGCATCGTTGGTGCTATGGATTTCTTTTCATGCCACATATTTTTTTTTTGCTATTTGAGAAAGAGAGGAGAAAAAAGAGTTATAAAGTTTTAAAAGGATTTTGATGGAAAGACAATATTGGAGCTCAATAATTGGAGTTTCAACCATTGAATACCTTCTTCTTCATTAATTCTCATGTATTGTTCATCTAAACTCTTGGTATTTTACCATTCAACTATGAGTAGCTAAATAGCTCTTGATTAGATTTTGTTAGACGGAGCTGATTGGATTTGTTGAGCTATGTAATTGGCTCTGTAATGGTTTATTAATTTGATATTCGAGTTTTATTTAATTATCTTTGATCTCAATACTTTTTATGCGTTGACAAGCATTTGATAGAACCTAGAATCATAGTTATTATTGACTCTAATATTGTGAATCTGAAATAGGATAATTGTTTAAACTTAATAATGTATTTAGGAATAAATAATTATAAGTTTGTGATCAAGAAATTAACGAGTATGATAGCCTATTTATAATTCGAATTCGCCTAAGGAATTAGGAAGTTGTTGTGAAAAAGAGTGAGATATACACAAAGGAATTTGGTATAACCGTCTAGGTAATTTATTTTGAACCTAGAAAATCATTTGGATAAAATAGACGTGATTTTCAATAGTGGCAACCAGTGGACTCGAAACAAAACCTAATCGCTTTATAAATCTCGTATTTTTAATTAATTTTATATGCACAATTTACTTTTTCCAAACAATTTGAAAACCCAAAATATTTACTTTTAAAAGCACAATAATAACCTTTTTAAAATAAGTAATCTTTGTGGAGAAGATCTTTATTTTTATTACTTCGACACAATTAGTTCACTAGCTAGTTTTGTTATTAGTATCTATGATATTTTATGTGTAATCTTTTGTATCTATTGTATCTTGTGTGTAATCTTTTATATATAAATTAGTCGATGTGGGACTTAACCGCTCACAATTGAATTTAACAATTTCTTCTACAAGTGTGTGTATATTCTCTTATATATCTAACATTTCCTTCACTTCTAGTTGATGTATGACTTAACCACTCACACTTGAATTCAACACCACGAATGCAAACATCATATTCATGTAAAAAAAAAGGTAGAAAAGTGCATATATTTATACAAACATGACAATAAAATTGGAACTTGAGCAGAATTTACCGACCACGCCCTGAATTTAACGTAAAAAAAATGATTGAATTAGGGGCGGGTACGGGAAAAACAAATTTTGTGATAGTGAACCTCAATTTCTAGAAAGTATTTTGGAATGCCAAGTTGTTTCAGAGCAAATTTGGCATGCAACTTTGTAATAAGATAATGGATTAATGTAGTTCTACCAGTTATGAGAATATTATTAACATGAGAAAGGTCATTAGAATGGCCTTCAGATAAAGATGTATTAGGTGATAATTGAGTTGGTAGGCTTGGAGAGAGAGGTCCAGTGAGGTCAATATCTTGTGGTCAACTGATGTGCGTGTTCAGGGAGACCATTGGAGAGTAACGTGGACTTTGAGTCAGGGAGGATGAAGGGAACATTAGTATGACTTGTGTTAGTACTTGTCTGTTACCATATAAGAGCTGGCATTCATGCATGATAGAGATGAGAGTTATGAGAGTGCATGATCCTGCTTGTCACTGTTACAAATGTGTAAACTCAGTATAGTGTAGTTTCAACGGCTTCATTTTCTTTGCTACTTTAACTTCCTTTACTGATTGGCTCTCTATTTCATTTCTATAAATTAGATTATGTGTAGTCATAAATAGAAAAAAGAAGTAGAGTATATGAATGTGATATTTCTTCTAACAACTTTTGCTTTGTAAAAAAAGAAGTATAGTTTATTTGTTTGTGATAATTCATCTAATAATTATTGCTTGGACTTAGGCTATTGAACTAATTAGGTATGAGTATCAAGGCCTAAGTGAAGTGTGGCTTGACCGACACAATTTAATGAGTACATAGGAAAAAAGAGAAAGAAACTTTTAGTGCTAAGAAAGTTGTGAACGGTAACAAATGAGTTCAATTTTGTGTTTTTTTCCCTATCAATCAAACACTACAATGATGTGAAACTCATTTGTTTAAGACTAGTAAGCACTCAGTCTAACGAACATAATTTTAATTAGCAAGTTGGATATTATGCCCATATCAATAGTTATCAATGTTTTAGACACTAGTAGGAGATATACCTAGTTGGTTCATAAGCGAGGCTATCAAACATGATCTGATCTTGAATTTCAGGAAGTGATATTGCATTTTGGTGCTTCGATCCAGCAACAGGGTACCTTCTATGACTCCAAGTTAGTGACAGCTGAAAGTCAGAATATTTAGAGTTAGAATAACGTGTACTTGCATACGAGACATTTGTTAGACTTTTATAATATGGTTCTAGGGATTGAGTCCCAAGAACTTTCTCCTGAGGGATACTTGTCGCGGAGGATTAAAGTTCTCAAATCTCGACTTGTCTTGATTTGATGGTCCTGGTTGCTCCATGGAGCATTACTATTCTTTATCACCTAGATCATTCTCTTTGTTGGAGTTTTATGGAGTGGGAATTAGTAGCTCTCAGGCTTGGGTCGACGTAGATGGGATGTGATTTGTAGTTTAAGATGTTTTTCTATAAGCATGTCAGACTTCAAACTATTGAATTTTTTTTAAGAGAATTAACTTTAGAGTTCGCTTTCGCCTTTCTTGACTTTTGATTTTCTCACTTTCTTTGTGTCAGAATATGATTTGACCTTAATAGCTTTGTTGCCCCTCTTTCTACCCCATTGGACCTATAACCCATAAGATCATGGCCTAAGCATATGTATGTCATGATTACTATATAGGAATTATAACTAGGGGTGATAAACAAGATGTGCTAAAGCCCGACAAAAAATAGTGTGGAGCGGACAAAGTAAAGGAACGAGCTGGAAACTTTAACTCAACCTCTTAGAAAACGGGGCAGAACACAATGTATCCTACAACCTTTAAAGGCTAAAAGTGACAAAACTCATGTCTGCCCCCATTTAGACTCGCGACTGCAAAAACCTGCTAAAAAACAGAGCAGAACGAAAAAGTATAGAGGGGTGGTCAGAAACCTTGACCCGACCCTACAAAATGGTGGACTAAACAAGAGGGTCCGACCTACTCCTAACTATAACTACCACTATGATTTGATGATGTAATCTTTGGTGTCGACACTTGTTTACCAGCGGGTGCACTATGATTTGATGATGTAATCTAAAGTGTATAAATAAGAGTGAGTTATTAATTTATTTATTTTACTTTATTTCTCAATTGTCACTATTGTCCAAAAGTGTTGTCTTTCTCGATGTACCTTCCTCCATCTTTGCATATTTTCATACTATTTCTTGCCGATACATTTCCTCATGTCTTTCTTCTATTTATTAATTTTATTTTTGTATCTTCTCCCTTCTAATTTATGCGGGGTAACCTTCAATGGTGGTGGTGATTCAACCTTTTTAGGGGTGTTAGTTTCCCTATTCCTCTTTATGGAAACATGTGCAATGAGAAAGACTACATCCTATTTTAGGGGATTTTTGTGGAACAAAACATGTGTGAATCATTCCCTTGGGTTGAAGACATATATTCATTAATGGCTCCTTCTATTTACTTTGATCTAAAGGAACCAATGGATTATGAGATGTCTAGAAAAATGGGCGGTCCTCATGGAGACTGGGATGTCGTCGCTACTTCTTAATCTGATCATATTTGCTTGGAGTTTTCTCATCCCCGCTTCCTAATGTATGACATGTTATTTTGATAAATGGGGTTCTTCATTCTTTTCTCTTGTTTCAAATTGAAATTCTGGCATAGCAGATTACAAATGTCCCAAGAGATATCGAGACATTTATCTCTGCATAACGTTTAAACAAGGGCAAAACCATATACCTTCAACAAAATTGCAGATTCATAAAATAATGTTGTGACAGATGTCCCAACATCAGTCAATACATAAACTTCTGATCAAGAGAGCAAATTAAACAAAATATAACAGAGTGATAAATAACACAAAATATGATGACCCAGTTCGGTGAACAACAACACCTACATCTAGGGGCTACCAAGCCAAGAATGAGTTCACTATTAGCAGTATTAATTTAGAGCTAAACTCTCTCATTTACAACTCCTCACTTAATCACTACCCAGTACAATTCTATCTATAAATCACCATTTAGATAAGAGAAACATATCTCAATCCCTAAATCACAACCTGTGATACCTAACAGTTACTACATCCTGTAACTGCATCATTCTGATCAACAATTTGTCAAGACTTTTGACTGACAAATAATTCATGGATTTGCTTCAATGCTTCATCCAAGAACAATACACAATTCATTACCTCACGGCTTCTGAATTTGTAAGTCCATGTCTACCACAATGCATCAATCGATACAAAGGGTGACTTACAATACGAGAAAGTACACGACTTTCAAAATCCTAAATCCTTATTTTCTACTTTACAAAAGTCTTAATAAGAACTCTTGTTCTACCCTAACATCTTGGTCTTCCATTTATAATCTTCAGCAGTTCATGGGCTTCGAAATATCTGTTTAATTATTCCTTAATCTATGCATTAGATCCTGGAACTAATCTGCAAATATATTGTTGAATCAAAAACTCACATCAATTAACAGACACGATGTCCTAACATCGTGTTGGGACATCTTGTCAAACATGTCTTCTTTCAAAAAAATTCTTCTTGTTGGAACATCTTGTACAACGTCATGTTTTGCTAAAATTTGCTCAAATCTTTAGAGCCTTCACAAATGATAAATCAACTAGTTCCTAGCGGTGGTGTCATTGCAGCTACATCCTAGTTGTTGGGCATTTATCTGAGCATTTCAAAGAATTTCGCTATCTGGGCGCCCAATAGTTTATCGAGGATTTTCTTTTTATCCTCCAAAATTGGGGACTCTTTTGTGTCCTCATATGGTATGCTATATATCAAATAGTACCCTAAGACTTTGAAATCTTTATTGAGCTTCTTAAGAAATTTAAATTTAGGTTTGTTGTTATACGACCCAAAAACATAAAATGCCTGCCAGACCAAACACAAGATCGAGGAGGAAGTACCTCATGGGGCCAATTTTCCTATTTGTGAATTATTCTTCTCTTGTTTCTAGGACTAGTCTGAGTTCGAGAAGGTGAAAGCAGACCTACTATTTAGTGAAACAAATATTTTCATTGTCGAGAAGGAATGAATATGTACTTTTGTAGAATTTGTCATTGGTCTTACTAAAGGCTCGAGAAAAACGAAAGAGACCAAAGAGATAGATTACTATGGATACCTAATTCCTGGTGATGGCCATAAGTTGAGAGGGTTATGTTGAAATCCTTAGTTTGTTTCATGAACTTTTAAAAATGTTTATTTCAGATCTTTATTCTTTCTAAATATTTTTGTTTCCTTATGTGAAGATAACATGCATATGAAAGTCAATCATGGCCAAACCAATCTTTGTGTTGAAGCCATAGGTTCCCTAATCTGTCTGGAAGTAATGGTCTCTCAAACAAATCTACACTGGTCACAGTAGTGGCTGAAGTTGGTGGAGACCCTTTGGATATGACATTCCTGCGTTGTCTCTATCTCCGAGGGTGGTTTACCTCCCACAAAACAAAATACCCACTGTCATGGTTCAACAAAAGTCTTTATAAAAATGTGAAGTTACTGCTCTCCCTATCACAACCCTTTCGTTCATCTCTAGAGTTGAAACAATCAATAACCTCCTTGTCATGACCATATAAGGTTTTGAAATTCCCTGCACTAGACTTCCTTCCTCAACCTCAGGGTTCATCTGATAATTGTGGGAGCTGGTGTTTCCATGTTAGTGATGAATGGAGAGTTGGTTTTAGATTCCTCATGTTTAAGATTTTATTTACTTTATTTTTTGCATTTTGGCTTGCAAAAGTTGTTCCATGTCCTTTTGTTTTAATATGAACATAACTTTTTGGATGTCCTCTTGGTTGCAATTTATACATGCCATTTTTATATTTTCTTTCATGTTGTAAGTTTGTATTGATGTTTAGCGAATTCATGGCTAAGGGTGCCCTCACTAGACCCCTTTCCCTACCACTCAAGCTCTTTCCATGTTTTAAAAAATTGAGAAAGGGGGATCACTTTATTGGATCATTTTTCTTGATGTGCCTAATCGACTGAGTGAGGTCCTTGATCCATTATAATAGCTCTTTGGAATTCACCTTAGTTTATCGTTATAGGTTTGTTTGTGCCTCTTTTACAGACTTTTGGTAAGGTTAAAAATTTTGCTCACTTATCATGTTGTTGAAAATATATTAGTGGGTAATAGTTTTATCGTCTCCACGGTGATTATCGTGATATCGCCGCCGTTCTACAATTTATAGAATCTTAAGTGAGAATTTTAAAATGTTTTTTGTTGGTATCATTAACATTCACTAAAGTTTTGTAGCAAAGAGTAAAGTTTGGAAAGATGTTTGTTTTAAAAGACATATCAAGAATAAATTTCATCAACCTAATTTTGCATGTATTCTATTAATCAACCATGTGAACTTCCTACATAATCAATACAACCACGTATCGCTCATCTATACCGCTTATGTCTAAGACGGTATTGCGACTTTTACCGTATTGTTTAATCGACGATATTCCAACCTATTAAATAATACAAATAACATCCATGATCCAATACAAAGTGGATATCAAATATCATTTCCATGTCTAAACTTGGTGTTTTATAGATAATCACTTTATATCAAGACTTAAAAGAAGTATCTCACAAACATTTAAACCACAAATATTTATTAATAGCAAAAGTTATCATCTACATTGATTAAGAAGTTGTTCACATACAAAATATTAAAGAAAATACATACAAGTTAAGGAAGATTACATCTACTCTTAATATAAGGGATTTAGCTACCCACAACCATGGTAGCTTGCTTCACAAGAAATGGAAGGAGATGAATGTGCATCCAAGTTGAAGAATCGACAAAGGATGTGAATCCAGCTCCGATTTAATGAAGATCACCTCTTTGTTCAAAAGATGAAGTTTTTAGGGTTTTGTGTCTTAGGAAATGTTAAGAGAAAAAAGATTATGATCCAAAAAGGCAACAAAAGTATATAAATATATTTCACAATCGCATGCTCACCTAGCGAGGTCACCTTTTTGGCACTTCAAGTGCCTTAAATTCTTAAGTCGCCCTTAAGAAAATATCTTAGCTCGCACGACGAGGTCAAGTTCACCCAAGCTCGCCTAGCGACCGTGGTGCAAAATAGTTACTGCCTCTACAGTAACATACCTCGTTTTTAGTTGGTCATAGCTCGCCTAGCGAGCTCGTTTTTCCTTGGCCTTAGCTCGCCTAACGAGCTTGCTGAAACTTGCCTTCTTTCCTTTGGCTTCCCTTTTCATTCATTTGTGTCTCTTTCTTTGATTTTCATGCATAAGTCCTGCACACTAGCACACAAATAAGGAAATCCAAAGGCTCATGCTATTCTATTGGAAAATCACACAATACTATGAAATTAAACACTTAAACACAAAATTAAAGTTGAAAAATGCCAAGAAAAATAGTGCATATTAACTCATATTTGGCATTCAACACATGTGGAAAAGGTTATAGAAAAACTAGAAAAAACATCATAGGTAAGTAATTTTATGAACCTTTGTATTAGTCATGGTGTAACTTATAATTTGTTTTACAAACTAGTTGCAGAAGTTTTTAAATCTGGTTGTGTATCAAGTCCATGTGAATTGGATCGCTTGCAAGTGTCTTCCATGAATACACCCCTTTTTCAATGTTAGTGATGACTCGATACAAACCTTCCTACTTGGGAGCCTACTTTCCTTTGGAGGCAGTCCTCTTTCCAATGTCGGCCCTTCTTTAGTCAATTCTCCTCAAGGTAAACTCTTATGGGACAACTTTTTTTTTTTTGTAATTTGACACCATTCTCTTATTTACTATGACATCGCTCATAAAAAATCACTCCATGCATTCTTTTAAGAGGTCTAACTCTTCTATGCACCCTTCTTCATTCTTCTCCCTAAGTTAAGGGTGCAAGGTTCTCCAACTCAACTTTCCAATATCGACGAGGATCACTGCCTCTATATCGTAGGGAATCACCAACCCTACTAAATGAGTAAGGTTTTGTCCTATATGATCATGTAACATGGGGAATCTCTTTTTTCCAATTTCTCTTAGCCATGTCTAGTCTAAGACCCTTTAGCAAGACTCTATCTATTGTCTCTACTTGGTCGTTGGTATGAGGGTGTTCATAGAGGTGAAGTGTTATACCCAATTTAGATATTATAGTAGATATTGGAATATTCCATTTGTGAATTGTGTCTTGTTGTCAATTATTAAAACCTCTATTGGACAGGTGACTCCAAGAATAAGATAGGGAAAGAGGCGAATTGTGGTATTCAAAATTCACAATTAATTTAGAAGTTTTATTATTTAAGAAGAAAATTGTGTTAGTATTTTTAATATTAGATAAAAAAAGCATCGAAAAATAAAATAGTAAAGTAAATATAAATTTTTTAAAATGTAAGGGTTAGAGAGATGGTAGAGAATTATCCAGATTCGGCTGAACATTGACTTAGTCATGTCCCCAAGAGATCTTCTTGATATTTCACTATAATATTGAGCTTTTACAGATTCGTCCACGGACCTTTGATACAAGTGAATCAAAATATTTTACTTTGGCTTATCCTCCTAACCAAAAGATAGTTTTTCCACAAGTTGAGCTCATGAACCGAGTAGAGATTTTACAATTGATTTCAATAACCAATCAAAAATGTTTTTGGTTAAGTTTTATAATCAAACTGAGATTTTGCAGAGAGTTAATCTCAAGAATCAAACTAAATTCTTTAGAATCACACTCTTGAAAATAACAACAGTGAGGCGACACCAATACAACTCTTTCCTCACAAGACACTAAGTTTTGGTGCAGAAAAATATTTAAAGAGAGAGATAAATCATAAATAATTAGAAAAACTCTAAAATTTGGTGTGAAATTAAGGAAGGAAATACCTCCATTATATAGAAGAAAATTTGGCTGAAAATGTAAACAATCCATGGGCCAAATTTTGATGTCTTTAAAAGATACAAGGCCTTAATTGAAAAGTAAAAAGCAAGACTAGTAGTAAAGGTTACTCTCAATAGCATGGAATAGACTATAATAAATCTTTTGCTCTAATTTCTAAATGAGACGTTGTTAGAATCATTTTGTCCTCAATTAGATTGTCAAAAAATTCAATTATACATAAGTTCAAACACACAAATATGAGATATTACTTTCTTAAAGATCTTTTAAAAAAAAAAAAAGGAATGAGTGGCTAAGTTGATCCATTACACTTTCCAATATCAATTTTCAAACATGATGATCAAAGTTAAGAAAAAATTTGGCATATGTGATTTATCAAATTTAGTTTGACTTATTTCTTCTATTAAATTGAATTACTAAGTGTTCATTGTATAGAAAAAAATACTCAATTTCACACCGGGAGTTAATAATCTTTAACTTTAAATGAATAATTCGAAAGTAGATGTCTTAAATTAGTTGGTTTTATCGAATACCATTTTCTTTATAAAAAAAATAGCAGAAGAAATATTCAAAATCTTCAACATCAAGAATAATTTTATACATTTTAATAAAACAATAAATTAACCAAATCATCAAAATTTGTACACAGCCATAGAGCCATAGCCCAGCAATTCAAGATAAAGGTACAATTGTAAAGTATAAAGCAATTTATACAAGCCTTCACAATCCAAAAATGAATACAATTATGCTCCATTTAGCCATGATCCTCCAAAAAATTAATCAATAAATCCAATGATTTGAACATTGTGTAACTCCAACACCCTAGTATAATTTTCTACCCTTTAATTTCCCTTTCCATTATACACAAACCTTCTATTCTTTACCCTTTTTGTATACCTAAACTCAAATTAGTATTTTGAGAAAACTAAGAACCTCATAAGGCTCCTTTTGATTCTTCAACAGCCTCATCAAAGAAAAGCACATTCCAACCACAACTCATGTGAGTTACCTTAAACTTTAAGGTAGTGCCATAATAATAACATGATGAAGCTCCAATGTTTTGGCCTTTTGTTGTCATTATATGACAAAAACTAAAATTTTATCATCTTTGTGGTAGAATGCCAAATCTTTGGTCTAGTTTTTGGCTTGTAATTAGCTCTTCAGACTTGTTACAGACACAACCGGGAAAAGGGTTGGCGAAAAAATTCTCTTCGATCCTTGGCGTTTCGCCTACCTGTCTAAGATAAGGCGCACCTAGTCGGTCGGTGTGCAATTTTTTAACTTGGGAAGAAAATTTTTCCCAAGATAACGAGCCTTGGTCAAATCGATCAATAAGATTGACAAAACTTGATCTGCATATGAAAAAAAAAAGGATTGTATATATGTTAATAACACGCTCGATGAAAAAAGACATGCCAAACATTGAGGGAAGAAAAAAAATTCGAATGCGGTTGGACCCTCGATCGTTAAGGATCCTCTCCAACATTTCCTTCTCCAACCACTAAGATTTGGTTGGAGAAGAATAGACGGGAGAGGATCCAAATCCGATTAAGAAAGTTAGTTATTCATGTTTTGGAAACTTACCTATCAGGATTGATAGTTTTCCGAAATCCTTCAAACCTCCTATGGCCCTGCACGGCCTTAGCCATGTTTCCGTCATAAGTATAAACAAAAACATCACTTTCAAGCGCAACAATATAATCCAAAGCCGCTAGACGATTTTGATATGGCTTGAAAGGCTCTAATTCCTCATCAGTCGCAAGAGTCGAATGAGTAAAGACATTCGGATACTCGGCGCGAAAGGCTGTCATACTACTGCCACCATATATAGGTCCTGCAACAATGTAGATTGTTGTAGTTGAAGGATACCCCATGGCTTTGAGAAAAATGGCTGCTTCTCTAGGTGACATAGGGCATCCTCCTTGCAACCGTCGATCGACACTGTCGATCTCTTTTTCCTTCCAATGCTTCACTTCATACCTCATAACTCGAAGTTCCTCAGCCTCCTCAGTCGTAAGATTATGGCTACAGCCCGTAAAAGCCAGCATGTCTTTCTCATATCTACATTGCATATCACAGAAGAATAACCATTTGTTCAAAAACCAGAAACCGAAAACGTTATATAGACCCGAACAGATCTCTAAGTTCATGAGGTACAATACCTTAAATGAAGGGCAATATAAGGCTCATCATTGTTTCTTAGCCGATCAACCAAGGTCTTTCCAAGCTCCTCGATCTCAACCGTATACTTAAGAGCATGGTAATTGGCACGGCACCTCAGTTTCTGAATAGACGAAGCAAGACCATTGTTCGCAAGTCTTGAATCTGTGTGAGTAAATTGCACAACCTTATATCTCTTCAACATAGGAAGAATCTCACTTCTGTAGTAACTAGCCTGCAAAAAGAACCACCTAACTAAGACATCATTCCACTAAAAGATAAACTAGTAACCGAAAAAAGGCGAGAGACTGAAAAAATGAAGAGACAGACACTCATTAGAATTACCTTCGACCATGAAACCGGAGCCTTTACAAAAGGCTTGATAGATGCATACCGAATAGGCAAGTACTCAACAATATCAACGTCGTCTTTTAAGACTTTCATGAAATGCCGCCAATCGAAAATATCTTTAAAGTCACTGAAATATATTAGAAACATTATATTTTGATAAACAATAGTAACACAAATGTTGATATAATCACAGGTTTGTCGAATACCAAAAATTTACCTTGGATCAGTCCAAAATGAATCATGGTCAAGAGAAGGAAGAACAAGTGTCGCATTCATTATTTTTGCCACCGCAACCATATCACATATCTGCATTTCATTCAAAGACCACAGTTGACATACAGACCAGATACTTATATTATTCAATGAATTAAAAAATAAAAGAACGGAGAACATATATATATATATATATATATATATATATATATATATATATATATATATATATATATATATATAAATATATATATATATATATATATATATATATATATATATATAAGGTTAATTGTGAAGTGGACCCCACCACTATAGCAAACTTACCCCAGTTCTCATTTGATTCAATCCACCATTTGCATGAACAAGAAGATAGCCGTTGGTTTTTGACGGTTCTGAAAGGAAAAAATAAATGCAAACCGCAAATGAGACAAAAATGAAACACAATCAACAAAACATGACAGAAATCAAAGGTAAGTGTACATACTCATTCGATTCCTAGGTCGTGACACGCATTGATAATACTTGTCACTGTTTGGCTTCACCCATATTTCTGGAGTCTATTCAAAATCATCACAAAAAAAAATCAAACTTAATAATCATCAGAAAAATATATGTATAACCACGAATTATTAATCAAACAAAACAATGTATAACTTAATTAATCACATTAAATTAATTCCTTAACGTGTAATATAGGTTCATATATATTCCAACATGGAAAAACAGAAATAGAAAACGCGTGAGAAAATTATAAAAATCCAATAGAAAGTTGCGTTAGGGACAAAGCCAACTAGCAAGTAGTCAAGAACCCAAAAATATTCAAACAATATGTTTCTACCGACTTCAATTGGAAAGCAATTAAAATTTAAGTTCTAAAAATTCCACTTATTTGATTGAGACATCACTTCCTTAATACAAAATCAATTTTTTATTTAAAATCTACTATTAGTATGTCTTATACACTTTGTCATGACACATTAGGAATTTTATTCTTTTTATGCTAAGTTAGTATTATTTTTTTCTAAAAAAATATTAACTTCTAGTTTTATAAAATAAATTCCTATAAGAGTCAATTTCTAGAATACACTTATTACTAAGAAAAAATATTACTAAATGAGTAATTTTTTAAAAGGTTAGTCAAACAAGACTAATAAATATTCCATAGTAAGAAAAATAAATTCCTTGCACCAAAACATGAGCTCCATACATTAGTATAAATGAATTGAGAATTTATTAAAAAATCATAAATACTATATTTAAATACTAATTTACATTCATACCAGACAAGAATAGTTGAAAATCTGATTCTATTGGTAAAGCATAATAATAACGGTAAAAAGCTGGAAAGTGATCAAAAACGGATTTTTTTTTTTGAGAGAAGTAAAAGAAAAGCACTTTTTGGCAACGTGATTTATGATTGAGAAAAAGAGAAAAGAATAACAAAAAAATAATCACTTACAGCCATTCTTTCAAGGACCCTTTTAGGCATGGAAGTTTCAGTCTCAGTTTCTGTAACAACCCTTTGAGCGGAAGCCCAATCTTCCTTAAACCGTTGCAAAATCAATTGTCCATTTTCAATACTTTTCCCATTCATTTCAACCCCAGCACCAATAAACGAAACCTTAAAAAAAACCGACATAACAACCATGACAATTAAAACCGCAAAGATCTTCCGGCCCACGTTTTTGCCGGACCGGATACCCTGAACCGAACCGGACAACCAGAGAAAAAACTGTTCTAACCGAAGTACGCATAGTAAAATGCGGGCGCGTAGGAGAAGGTAGCGCGTGATGGGATGTGGGTGGTGGTGAACGTGCGCGTGGTGGTGGGCGGTGTTTAATAAAACGGGGTCGTCGGGTTCTAGGTCGGAGAAATCTGAGAAGCTTTGTTGTTGGATGTGTTGTTGTTTCTCTGTGTCGATATTGTTGTTGTTTATGTCAGGTACGCGTCTGCGTGTGGTGGTGGGACCCGCGGCGACCCTTGGGCTGGTGTTGGACGAGGTTGATGTTGGGCCGCCGGACGACATCTTTTCGGTGTCAAAACGACGACGGGTTGAGAATTAAACGACAATGAATGGGAATATTTTTTATCGGAATTTGATGTTTTTGAGGTTGCGGTTTCTGGGAGAGCTACGTTGTTTTTGTTTTGTGTTCTGTGTATTTGCTTGTGTTCGGTCGAAGTTGAATTTTAGAGAGAGAAAGAGAGAGAAGGAGAGAATAGAAAGAGAGAGAGAGAAAGGAACGAAATTTGTGATCTGTGATTCTCTTTTTTTGTCGCTTTTTATATCATTGGGTTTTAGTTGTTTCATATGACATTTGGATTTTGTTTTTAAAGGAAATGACTATATTGTCCTTTTTGAGATTTCTTTCTTAATTTTTATTTAGACATGAATCGTTTTGATTTTGTTTTTATTTTGTCTCACGCTTGTTTCGATTTCTTACTTTGACTGGATGTTTGGAGTGATGTTAAAAATTATTGTAATTTAATTTCGTGACTTAATTGCTATGCAAATTGTATGATTTACTGTCTCCCAATTTCTTATATTGAAAACATATTCATTAAATAACTTATAAATGTAATTTACATATAGATTATATATGTTAATTATTTAATATATTTAAAAATTATTTTATATATGATTTAATAGAGGGTCATGCTAACCAGTGCCCTTAGGACACTAGTTAAAAATTTCAAATAAGGAAAATATGTTATATTTAGTTCACTCAATACACACAATATTCTTTAAAAAGTCTGATTATTTCTCTTTTCAGAGCATTGAATACACATATATTTAGAAAAAAATATATATTTTCAATCTCTTAAATAATTCTCAACTTACCATTTTAATCTCTTAACCAATACCCTGAGGGCACTCCTTTACATTTCCCTTTAATAAATTGAAAAGTAATTTATGCATATGATTTATATATAGAGCATATACATTAATCTTTTAAAAATTTTAAAAGTATCTTATACATATAATTTATATATGGACTAGATACATTAATTATTTAATAAATAAATAAAAATATTTGCATATATTTAGTATAGTCGTCTTTTGTGGAATTACATCATACTCTTACAAACTATGATCTATTTGACCGCTTAGCTTTAGCTTTGAAAACCGAAGGATGCACAGGTTTTCATAATGTAAGTAAAGGAGGTTATGGTGGTCATGGTCGTGTAGCCGGTGGTCGTGGTGCTCTAATTTAGTGTTTGGTTATGGAAAATTTGGCCACCATCGATACATTTATCCACATCCACAAAAGTTAATATTCGCTTTGTTTATACAATGTCTTAGTCTAGCCCCCTTAATCCACGAAATGAAGGACGTACAATAATTATGAGTTATGGAGCCAATGATCATATGACACAAAATTCAGGATTTTTTTCTGTCTTTCTAGTAATCATTCTTTTATTGTCTTAGGTGATGATTCCAAAGTCCATGTTAAAGAAAATGAATGTACTACCTCAAAAAGCAACATACTCACCCCGTTCTGCAAAAAAGGAGCAGGGCGGGCATACATTATGTAGAGAGCGGGCTTAAAACCTTGGTCGGCCTCGCAAAAAAATAAGGGCGAGACATGGCGGACCCCCGGACACTACACATTTTAGCCTTAAAATTGCAAAAACATATTTTAATGATCGCACCCGCAAAAGCCTACAAAAAAAATGGGTGGGGTGGGGTGGACATATTAGAGAGCATGACCCTAAAACCTTGACCCGTCCCGCGAAAAATGATGGCAAAATGGACATTTCCCAATGGGTCGGACCCATTTGGCCACCCTTAACTACCTCGGTTTCTACCTTACTATAGGCATATGTCTTATATTTGTTAGAACAAAATTTCTTCATGACATATTCTCTTTTTGTTTTGATGATAACAAAGTATGGAAAGAACAATGGTTTATTTGATGTGTTTTTTTATTTATGCATGTTCTATATCATTGTATATAAATAATCAGAATTTGTGCTACATGAACACACTTGGGAGTTGTTTCATTGCTAACTTCTGGTGGCAGGGTTTGAAGAACAATTGCTAGCGTGGCTTGGCGCAGACTCTGAGTTAAAGGCCTCAGCATTCTGACGAGTTACTACACTTGGTAATTGTATATCAGCATCCAGTACCATTCAGAGTTGGTGATAAAGTTGGGGTTGTCCGTACTGCAGAAAGCAAGTTGTATTGTCTTATCAGCTTGTCAGCTAGAGTCTACAAGTTTGCAAGGCTCAAGAAAGCTTGGCATACTCTACAAATATCTACTCTCAACAGCTCTATCAATAAAGAACCTCTTGAAGACTCAAAGGTTAAATGCATTACATACTGAATTTAGAATCTGCTGTGCATCTATCTTCAACATCTCTTGTACTATGGAGTAAAGGCAAAAAATTTTGATCAAGTTACCTCTTCAACAACTAGTTTCTGCAAAGGCTATAAATATGGCTGAAGATTCAAGTTTGAATCTTAACAAGGATTCTTCAGATGAAGGAGTAGCAAGATCAAATAATTATCAACTTTATTATAATATGCATATTTTCTGTTGTAGGTTGTAATTATAAAAGCCTTAAGATTTCTTACCATTGAACATCTTAGACAATTTTAAGAGCTTTAGGTCTTTGATATGGTGATTTTCCATATCTATGACGCTTGTATCATGTACACCTTATTCCCGATTCTACTGAGCATTCAGTAGTTAGGTCAAAGTCTCTTGCTATATGCTTGAGCATAAGTCTTGTCTCATTGGGATTCAAGCAATAAGTCTTGAGCCAAGATGCTTAAGCCACACATGTCTCATTTCTTAAGTGCTTGAGCTATGAAAGTTTTATTCAGCTAGTCTGTTTGAGCAGGGGAAAGTCTTCGTTTGAAAGGCGTGAGCAAGAAGTCTCGAGTGTAGTTTAAGCAAGAAAGTCTCAGTCTGGATGGCCAGAAGAGCAGGTGGCTCGATCAGAGGGCGTGACCAAGAAGTATTAGACATGTGCTATAAGCAAGGGTAAGTCTCAATCAAAAGACCTTTGGGGCAGTTGGCTCAGTCAGAAGGTGTGAGCAAGGGAAGTCTTAGACATGTGCTCTAAGCAAGAAAGTCTTAGACAGTAGGTCTGAGCAGGTGAAAAGACTTATGCAGAAGCATAAGCGATTGTAATCATAAAGTGGTTATAATAAAAATCTCATGCGAGGCAAGGGGACTGGAGTACTTTCAGTTAAGAGAGGAACCAGAATAAATCTTTTGTGTCTTTTGCTGATTATTTATTTACATATGTTATATCCGCTGCCAATGAATTAAAACAGAATCTAAACATCGGTTTTGATTCTGAAACTCTGATCAGAAGTTAAATTAAAGAAAACACGAAACACAATTCATCCCCCCTTTCTTGTGTACTTTTCACACCTTCAATTGGTATCAGAGCATAGTCTGTGCTTAACAATTAACAATGGTGCAGATAATGATCCAATAAGAAAAGTATATTTCTTCTTCAAGAAGGAATCAAGTGGCACATGAAAAATATCATACGACTTTTCCTACCATATTCAAAGGATGATTTCACTGAATTTAACTAATGGAAAATCTAAACATATTTTTAACTCATTGGTCTTGATAAAGGGTTGTTGAAGGTTTATAGAATATCCTTGAAATATGTATTACTATAGACGTTAATGGTGTAAAGATGGTCAACTTGAAAATCGTTTTCACTAGCTTAGAAGATGCATATTGAATATCTTCAGAGGTAGTTGCATTCTGGTAGATGCTCTATCTAATTTTTGAGTATATCAACATCATTAACGTGTCTGGTGCTTGGACAATCTTTTAATTCTTGTGCTTGGATTTATGGGGATCAGATTTTGAAGCTTGAATAGTTATACTTCATCTAATCTTTTCAAGCAAATTCTGAGAAGATTGCTTTGAGACTTAAATATAAGATTACAGTTATTCATGATGTTTACATCTTGAATCTGCTGTAATCTAAAGGTTTGTCTTGTAGTCTTCAAAGGAAAGAAATGAAGTTAGATGATGAAAAACTATTCAACAGATCACCTTCTCAATTTACCTCAAGTTCTTTGAAATGACTAATGGTAAGAAACTTAGGAATCTTGTCAGAAGAACTCTCATACTAGATGAATGAATTGTGATATCTGTTGCTAGAAGAGTAACTTCAGAAGCTTCTGAAATACTTGTATTTCAACTGATTTCTCAGATCTGAAAGCAAGAAGAAACACTACCCGAATCTAATATCAGATGCTCTTCAACGTCTAATATTTTGAAGTCGACATTACTGCAAGATGAAGATGAATAGAAGCATTTGTATTCTGAAATAAAAATCAAGTATTGAAATGTAAGAGATGGTGTCAAATCTATCTTTCTTCAAAATATTTGATAATATGGAGCCTGTTTCTTAAGGTGATATCTTAGGAAACTCCATTGCTTCTTAATTAAGGATCATCATGGAAATTTTTTTAAAAGACATTTCTTTGAGAAGTTTTCAATTTCTCTTTGAGTTTTGTCTGCCGTACTAAACAATATTTTGATTTGCTTTGCATCAATTTATGATAGCTAACACCATCTGGTTCTGAGCTTGTCAATAATTTCAGAGTCAAAATATTTAATCCTAGACAATGAGATTAGTACCTCTGCTTAGAACAAGATTTTGTTCTTATCATATATCATCCTAGACTCATACTCTGGAGTGGTTTATGATTTTTCTATTAGATTGAGACATAAGATAAAGAAGAGTCTGCATGTACCTACATGTATGGTCTTAAAGAAATATGAGTATCATAATGTATCTACTACATATATCAAGGAAAGTAGCAGAGGCATCTTTCATAAGGTTGTTTACAACATTTATTGGAGGAAGAACCAACAACCTAGATTCAAGTACTGGTGGAAGGAATGGTTAGACAACCATTTAATCAGAATCCACTCAAAGCGGTGTTCAGACTCTATTGGTCATGTCTGAATACTAAATCGAGTCTAACCGAGAAAAACAAAAAAAAGGCATGCTTGTTCTCTTCTAGTTTATCTTTTGATTCAATGAAACATTTGTATAGATATAAATACAAAGTTTCTATTAGAATTTTAAAGAAGTTCTTTTGGAAAAGAGAACTTCTGAAATCTTTTAGAGGAAACTCTGTTGTATTTGTTTGTACTGAATGTCTTATTAAGCCAGATGATGATCATATTTATGGAAACAATTTTCTCACATTTTAAGTTGACACTGTTGCTTGTTAGTTGTCTAAAGAATACAATTCAATATTCATATATCACTCATAACTCTTGTTTCAAGATAAAGTGCTAGCTCTGAATAGAATCTTAGAGTCTTATGACTGACATATGATATCTCTGTCTAAATCTAGATCTACTAGACTCTGATGGATGATAGCTTCTAAAATTTGTCAGATTCTGAGATTCAGAAGAAGATTCTTTACTTCTGATATAGCAGTTTAAGTAAAAAAAATTCCAAAAACTTTTATAATACTTAAATTTTCATAAAGGTGAAACTCATCTAGTGGAATTGAGATATTTGCTGGATAAAGAACCTTTGGGTAATGATGTTCTCTCTTTTAGTACTTGCTATTAATATTCTCTATCTTGTGAAACATCATTATGTCTTTTTCCTGACAAGATTCTTATTCTTGTAGGATTCTTGTTCATTTCTTTTTCTTCTTTTTCTTTTCTTCTTGTTTATGTGCTGATCAAACCAAATATGAGATGAGTTCTACAGTTAATTCTCCTTTGAATCAGATGGTTGTCATCAATGAAAAGTTTGTGGATTTTGATGAGTTGTTTAAGATTGGTTTCAACTTTTGAAAGATTGTGCGTGAACAAGGTTGGGATGACTACTTTGAGATGCTTTATGGTTTCACTTATATAAGTCTTATCAAAGAGCTTTGGACCAATGCCTCCATTATTGAGCTGAATTTTGAGTATGGTATTCTATCTAGAGTAATTGGTGTTTCTATTACATTAACCTCTACAGCGATTGTAAATGTGATCAATTGTGAGGAGAAGCTTACAATTACAAATGTGTATTTTAACTTTCTTGTACATAGGTCTAAGGAAAAGCTTACAAACCCCATACTTAGCCTATCAGACCCAAAAAGAGCTTATAAACCTCGTATTCTGGTGTTGCCAAAGAAAGTTAAAAGGGCAACATATTTTAACTCTCTTGTACATAATGTTAAGTAAGAGCTTACAAACCTCTGACTTAGCTAATTTAGACTCAGAAGAAGCTTACAAACCTTGTATCCTGATGTTGCCAAAGGAAGTTAAAATGTTGTTATTTTGGTTTTCTTAAATATGGAACTAAGGGGGAGCTAACAAACCTCAACCTTTGAACTGTTTGACTCAGGGGGAGCTTGCAAACCTCAGACCATGGTGTTACTAATAAGACTGATTTATTTTTTATTGAAAAATAGTTCTTGGTGTTAGAGTCAATAGAACTCAGTTGTGGACTATCAGACTTAGGGGGAGCCTACAAACCTCATACCTTGTTGTTGTAGAGAAAATTAAATGCCCAACACTGTCCTTTAAATACTTGTGTTTGTCATCATCAAAAAGGGGGAGATTGTTAGAACAAGATTTATTCATGACATATTCTCTTTTAGTTTTGATGATAATAAAGTATTGAAAGAACAATAGTTTAGTTGATGTGTATTTTATTTATGCAAGTTCTATATCATTGTGTATAAGTAACAAGAATCTGTGTTACATGAACACACTTGGGAGTTGTTTCATTGCTAGCTTATGGTGGAAAAGTTTGAAGAATAATTACTAGTGTGGCTTGGCGCAGACTTTGAGCTGAAAGCCTTAGCATTCTGACGAGTTACTACACTTGGTAATTGTATATCAGCATCTGGTACCATTCATAGTTGGTGATAAAATTGGGGTTGTCCGTACTGCAAAAAGCAAGTTGTATTGTCTTATCAACTTGTCAACTAGAGTCTACAAGATTACAAGGCTCAAGAAAGATTGGCATGCTCTACGGATATATGCTCTTAATGGCTCTATCAGTATATAACCTCTTAAAGACTCAAAGGTTAAACACGTTACACACTGGATTCAGAATCTGTTGTGCATCCATCTCCAACGTCTCTTGTACTATGGAGTAAAGGCAAAGACACTTGACCAAGTTACCTCTTCAACGACTAGATTCTACAAAGGATATAAATATAGTTGAAGATTCAAGTTTGAATTTTAACAAGGATTCTTCAGATGAAAGGGTAGCAAGATAAAGCAATTATCATCTCTATTGTAATATGTAGATTTTCTATTGTAGGTTGTAATTGTAAAATCCTTAAGAGCTTTATTTCTTTGTTATGGCGATTTCCCATACCTCTGATGCTTGTATCATGTACACCTTGTTCTCTATTCTCCTAAGCCTTCAGTAATTTAGATTAAAATCTCTTGTTATATGCTTGAGCAGAAGTCTTGTCTCACTGGGATTCAAGCAATAAGTATTGAGCCAAGATGCTTAAGCCACGTAAGTCTCATTGCTTAAGTTCTTGAGATGTGAAAGTCTTATTCAACTAGTCTGATTGAGCAAGGGAAAGTCTTCGCTTAAGGGGCATGAGCAAGAAGTCTCGAGTGCAGCTTAAGCAAGGAAGTTTCAGTCTGGATGGTCAGAAGAGCAGGTGGCTCGGCCAGAGGGCATGAGCAAGAGGTCTTAGACATGTGCTCTAAGCAATGGTAAGTCTCAAGAAGAAGACCTTCGGAGTAGTTGGCTCGGGGGAAAAGTGTGAGTAAAGGAAGTCTTAGACATGTGCTCTAAGCAAGAAAGTCTCAGACAGTTAGTCTGAGCAAGTGTAAAAGACTTATGCAGAAGCATAAGCGATTGTAATCATAAAGCGGTTATAATGAAAATCTCTTGTGAGACAAGGAAACATTAGTACTTTCAGTTAAGGGATGAACCCAGATAAACCTTTTGTGCCTTCTTCTGATTATTTATTTACTTATGTTATATCTGCTGCCAATGAATTAAAACAGAATTTGAACACCAATTCTAATTCTGAAACTTTGATCAAAATTTAAATTAAAGAAAATGCGAAACACAATTCAACCCCCCTTTATTGTGTATTTTTCACACCTTCAACATTTACCTTAATTCCCTTATAATCTTCTTTCAATTAGTCAAATAACTCATTTTTAAAATTTTTCTAAAATCTTTTTTTCTCGACTCTTGTATATTTCAAAACTTGTTGACATAGAGGACTATGGCATCTTATGGGTTGTATCTACTTGAAGAATGAGTTTTACAAGCATCAACAACTTTTAAATTATGCAGCATGTCCTTTTTTCAACTTCATTTTTAGCTTGAACACCCATCTTTAGGAGTTCTTAAAAGATTGTGTCCATAGTTAGAGTCAATATCAAGTTTGTCTTATGAGTCTTGTCAGTTCTTTAAGCGTCATCAAAATGTTTATTTAACTCGTCTAAATAAAAAAGCTCAAGCGTTGTTTGACATTATTCATTTTGATGTTTGGGGTCTTAGTCTAGTAACCTCTAAGTTTTGCTAAATGTATTTTGTTATATTTGTTGATGGCTATTCTCGTGCAACTTGGTTATATCTAATGAAATTAAGATCTAAGTGATTAATTATATTTTTGCAATTTTCGAGCTGAAATTTGTACTCAGTTTAATTTTCATATTTATATTCTCCAAGATATAATATCAAAGAATATTTTTCTGTATAATTCAATACTTTCATGGATTAACATGACATGATTCACCAATCATCTTACATTGTTACTCCACAACAAAATAAAGTTGTTGAGTGCAAAAATAGGAACTTAATGGAAGTTGTCTGAGCTTTATTGTTTGAGATGAAAGTTCCAAAGGTTTTTTAGGCAGATGATATACTCACTTTTACCCACATAGTTAATCACATGTCATGAAAAATGTTTCCAATTTTGTTGATTTAATGCACCTTTCTCCATAATTAAGGGATCTATATAGTGAGCTCCTTCTACTTCGATTCTGCATGGGCACCTCAAACTATTCTTTTGTGCCTAAGGACGTGCCAATTGATTCGCATGGAAGGAGACAACTATTTGGTTTAATAATTTTTTTTGAGGGGGAGGTTGAAGAAATTATAGTTGACAGAGGTCCTTTCTACGTGGACCATTTGAGATTGGCTTATTTGTCTATTAGGGTTATAATCGGAATTAGAGGCTCCCTTTTACGCTTTTGTGGCTTCTTAGGCGCAATAATGTGTGCTACAATATCAAATATTGAAAGACAATGGGAAATGTTGCATAGACTTTTATTTTTACATGGTTTTTGATGGTCCTAGTAGTATAATTCTAAACTTTGGTAGAAAGGATATCGCCCCTTAAATCCTAACAAGTTTTGGTAAGTTCCATTTTTAGTCAAAGTATTGAAAACATGGAAGTAAAGTTTGACACGATCACAAAACAAAAAACAATTTTTCGGTATCTACTAGTAGCACATGCTTAAGATGGGTTATGCTTATTGATGGGTTATGCTAACATTTGTCATAACTAGAGTATCATTTTATCCTTTGATATCACCTCATGATTCCAATATTAACTATTAACGAGGTTTGGTGTAGGGTATTCTTGTATACCTTTAAGAAGTACATGATTCATTGTATGGAGCTTCCAAACTAAAATACCATAATAATTTTATTAGGCAGATTTTTTTTGATATATTTAGGTGGATCAGAGTATTTGTAAAATAATAGGTGTTTATGAACTTCTTGAGTGACTCACCGGAGAAAAAGTAACATTTAAAGTAACAAATATTTTAGTATAGGTAAAAGAGAAACATACTTATGTAAATTTGACTAACGCTTTTCCGACTTTTTTGGACTAATGACGATGTTTTACCGTGGAACAAAACCATAGTAAAACCAAATGGATTATATATATTATAATGGTTTAATAGATACATTTATATTTTAGAAAATATATATAATGTTTATAAGTAAATGCGGAATAAGTATAATGGTACAGATGTTGTCTAAATTTATCATAACTTTAATGTCTATATGCATAATATGTTTTTGTAATTCTTTAAGGAAGTTTTGTTTAAAAGGTAATAAAAGATATCTCCCTTGTAAAATTAGGAAGGTTCATGATTCATGAATTGTCCTGAACCAAACTATATTAATAGTTTGGTCTAATTTTTAATAATCACTTTAAAAAACAATCAACTAAAAAAGTAGTTTCATTTCACTGTTTTATAATTAGTTTAAATTTATAATTTGATTTTATGTGATGAACTAATTTATAACTAATTTATTTTCAAGAAAAAATAATTTTTATATTTTTCTTTTGTTTTTAGAAAAGAAAAACAATTTTGTAAAAAAAAATAAAATTTTGCTCTTTTCTTTATAATCAAATACTTTTTAAAATGAAATATTTCATTTTTTTTAATTTTAGAATGCTTTTTTAAATAAATAAATATTTTTTCTTTAATTTTGATGAAAATAAATTTTACAAAAAATAATAAAACATTTTTTATTTTATTTTCAGTAAACAAAATTTCAATTTTTTTATATTTAGAAAAAAATCAAATTCTTAAAAAATAATTGTTTTTTCTATTTTCTTTTGTCATGGTAACTCTTTTGATGACTCTGCGAAGCTCTCATATTCTCTGCCAAGAGAGTCAATCCAGGCAAAAATAGGGAAATCAAAAAATGATGAAGAGCAAGTCGTGTGACTCCAGACACCAAAGACAAAAAGCGAGTGACTGTGACTCCGAAAGTTTGTGGTTTCCTTAACCATCACTCATGTCATCCAACCTTTGAAAGGTGAGCGCTTGTGTAGAATTAGTTGAACATAGGACTGGAGAACATCAAGGATAATAAGTGGATTAAAACAAAAATTTGAGCCTTATATCCTTTCTTTCTATAACCGTGAACCAGACCACGTTACAACCTTCAAAAGACCTAATTGAAGCAGGTTTGTTTCGAAAGCATAATTTGGTAAAGATCGCGTCGAAACTGACTCCTGAAAGGATTCCCTTACCATTTTGGTATTAATGTTGACATTCTGATAAGTGATTCATTCACTATATGTCACAACCTTTTTCCAGTGAACAGACTTGGATTTCAAAACTGTCATATGCATTGCACTAAATTATCATTTGCAAAACGAATTGTTTTACTTGCTAGTAAGCACTTGACATCAAGAGAGGTTCCACAATGGAAAGTTTGAACGAGATAAGATGCAAATCACCTGGGTACTCCGTTGAGCAGGGGCAAGTCATGTCAAATGATCTCACCAGGGGAGTCAGCCATCCAAAAGTTAGTTAATCTGGGGCAACCAGGTTGAGATTCGTCAAATCTCTCGAAAGTCTATCAAAGACGTTATTTCCAAGAATCAGCAAATCTGGGGCAATCAGGTCGAGATTCGATAAATCTCTTGAAGGTCGGTTTGTCAGAGGCACTTCTTCATAGATTAGCCAGTCAGGGGCAACGTCATTTGAAAGTTGGGGCAGGTCAACCCCAATAGCACATAAGTTATTCTTATCCAGAGGACAATTAATTCGAAGCACCTCTCTGAGGTTCAAAATGCTAAGGCAGTTCATCTTAAACCATCAGGGTACAAAGATTCCAGGTTTCCTCTCAGAGAAGATTCTTACAAAGATCCTACAAGCTGGGGCAATATGGAGATGAAGGAACATTTCCTCTCCATATTTTTCAGAGCTTCTCAGAGCTACTTAAGCAGGTTCAGTCAACCTTCAAGTTCAAGACGAATGTCAGGAAGTCATGTTAACCATTCCCTGACCCTTCAACCATAAACCTTGTATCCAGACAAGACACTTTCCAACCTTGTATCCAGACAAGACACTTTCCAACCTTGTATCCAAGCAAGACATTTTCCAGCGTCAGCTGTACCTGACCCACCATAGAAAATCCAAAGTCCAATTCTTATTGGCAACCACCAAAGCCCAATCCCTATTGGCATTACAGAAATCAAAAGCCCATTCCCTATTGGCAACCACCATAAAGTCCAATCCCTATTGGTGCCTCATTCCAAAATACAATCCCCATTGGTACCCAGAAAAATTTCACCTCCAAAAATCAATAAGCATCAAGTTTCACCTGTCTTTACCAGCAAAGTCTAATCGTACTTGGCGCAACCTTCTTTCCCCGGCAGCCCAAGCCTGAATCTGCACATAGTTATCATCTTTGCATTACATCCTCAAATGCGTAGCATTTTCATTTCGTATGGAGCATTACACCATATTCAAACATATGCATGCAAAGCATAAGCCAGGTTTGATACCTTTTTTTCCAGACATCTCTCCAGCAAATAACGACATAACTCATGAAACTTTGTGGTACCAGACCCCAACAAATCTTGTTCTCATCTTGCTTTTGCTCCCCCAACAGGGTTTGCTTGTTTAAGTTTCTCTTTCTCCAGCGGAGTTTTCTTGTCAGGATGTAAATCGGTGGATTCTATTTCCTGCATATCCTGGATGTTATCCCAACATTTCGTTGGTAGTCCGTCATTTTGAGGATGTTATCCCAACTTTTGGTTGGTAGTCCTTCGTTTTGTGGATGTTATCCCAACTTTTGGTTGGTAATCCTTCGTTTTGTGGATGTTATCCCAACTTTTGGTTGGTAGTCCATCGTTTTATGGATGTTATCCCAACTTTTGGTTGGTAGTCCTTCGTTTTGTGGATGTTATCCTGACTTTTGACCGGTAGTCCTTTATTTTGTGGATGCTATCCCAACTTTTGGTTGGTAGTCCTTCATTTTGTGGATGCTATCCCAACTTTTGGTTGGTAGTTCGTCGTTTGGTGGATGTTATCCCAACTTTTGGATGGTAGTCCTTTGTTTTGTGGATGTTATCCCAACTTTTGGTGGGTAGTCCTTCGTTTTGTGGATGCTATCCCAACTTTTGGTTGGTAGTCTGTCGTTTTATGGATGTTATCCCAACTTTTGGTTGGTAGTCCTTCGTTTTGTGGATGCTATCCCACCTTTTGGTTGGTAGTTCTTCGTTTTGTAGATGTTATCCCAACTTTTGGTTGGTAGTCTGTCGTTTTGTAGATGTTATCCCAACTTTTGGTTGGTAGTCTGTCCTTTTGTGGATGTTATCCCAACTTTTGGTTGGTAGTTCGTCGTTTTGTGGATGTTATCCCAACTTTTGGTTGGTAGTCCTTCGTTCTGTGGATGCTATCTCGACTTTTAGTCGGTAGTCCTTTGTTTTATGGATGCTATCCTGACTTTTGGTTAGGGGTCCGTCGTTTTGCGGATGTTATCCCAACTTTTGGTTGGTAGTCCTCTATTTTTCCCCAACGGAGTCATCTTTCTTTCATGGTGAGTCGGTTGATTCAACTTCCTGTATATCCTAACTTTTGGTTGATGAGCTTTTGGGCGATCCGAACTTTTGGTTGGTAGTCTTTGTTGTTTGTGCATTCGCCATCGGTCGGCGTCTGGGTGATCCTAACTTTTGGTTATTATTTTCTTAGCGATCCTAACTTTTGGTTAGTAGCTTTTACTCCAACTTTTGTGGAAATCTTTTGGGTGGTCCTAACTTTTGGTTAGTAGCTTTTATTCCAACTTTTGGTTGGTAATCTTTTCTTGGCAATCCTAACTTTTGATTAGTAGCTTTTATCCCGACTTTTGGTCGTTGGTATCTTCTGGGTGATCCTAACTTTTGGTTAGTAGCCTCTTCCTCACAACTTTTGGTGATCTTCTAGGTGATACTAACTTTTGGTTAGTAGCCTCTTCCTCATAACTTTCGGAGATAATTCTCGGGCGATCCTGGCTTTTGGTTAGTAGCCCTTATTATCTTTTGGATCAGTTATCGTTTCGGTTATCTCAACTTTTGGTTGGTACCCATCACTTTTAAGTCCACTTTCGGCTGGCAATCTCTTCACTCTGTATATTATCGCAATTTGCAAATTTCGGGTTTCTCTTTATATTCAATCACCTTTTACCTTGAATGTTTGAAAGTGGTTACTTTCCACACCTTTAGGTCCAAGTCGATTGAATAGGGGCAGCTGTTGCACTCCAAAATTTTCCCTACCCTTTTTTCTAACTTTGACTGACTTTTGCTTCGCGCTCATTTGCATCATCATTATCATACTTCACATTGGTCTTTTAAGACATGGGATCAGGAGTTTCTCTGAATCAAGTCATCAAGTACCAGGTTTACTTTCTTCAAGATTTTTTTCAAACATCAAGGGCCTAGGGTTCATTACCTCCTAGGTTTGATTTTTTTGGCGAGCTTATGTTCAATTGGCTCAAGGATAGGGTTTCATGTCAAAGGCATCATGGTATTCATGGCACAAGAGATTCAGTTGTGGACCCACATGGTAATCAAGGCATTGTTGTTTGCTCAATTGCTTACCACTTGTTGTTGGGATTCTGTAAGGCTATCAAGGCAGTGGTGTGATTAATGTTGATTGAAGAGTGGTGTGAACTTGGAATTTCAGTTAGGGTTTCCTGAGTCAATACAAGTCATCGATGAATGGGTCAGGTCCATATTATTGTCCAAGAAAGGTCAATATGAATATTTTCGATTCATCCTGATTAATTCAAAATTCAAGATTGATTAGCTTTTTGATTCAAGGCTTTAGCTCATTCCAAGATTGTTCTTAATGAAGATTCAGAGGTGTTGGAATCCAAAGATTCAATATAGTTTCACTTTGGTTTCATATCTCAGGTTCAACCTTTAATTTTAAGACGTGATTCCCCAATGCTTTCATCATTTTTGAATTTAATTCTAGAAGTTCAAGAATAGCATTACGTTGTTGAAATACTAAGGTCTCCCATTTTTCGGACAAGCATAATGCTGCTTAGGATCTTCCAGTGTTAACCACAATACAAATCGCATCCAAGAAAAATTAAGAGGTGAAATTCAAGCCCAACCAGATTTTATTAAAGTTCATCCTACAAAAGGGGCCATTTCATATTACAAATAAAACCCATGCTATCACCAAGTCATTTTCATGCTGACTCACACGTTTAGAGCATAAGAAAAAGTAAGTCAGACCGGCTTGGAATTGTGGCAGTTTTAACTTGGGCCGCTGGATTAGCAAAAATGGCTAGATAATATCAGAAAATGAAAAAATCAAGTTCCAACGGTTTCATTTCATATACTCTACTCAATACTTGGTTAGTATCCGAATTTAAATGTTCCAACCAGGTTTCTATACATGATTTTAATTGGGGTATGGTATTATCATTTAAACTTAAATATCTACTGGTATGGATATATAATTATCGCCAGCCGAAGCTTTTGATCCGAATAAATTAGGAAAAAAATTGGCACCATGTCCCACACGTAACACTACTACGCACTGCTACAGCTTTTCATGAAGCCACTTCAAATTTCCAAAAATTGCATCTGTACCTGCAAAACAAAACACCAGACACCAAGAGACCAAAACCTGCGGCAATGGTACTATCCCAACAACAAACCCGTACAAAAGAAAACCATGCCGGACAATACAAACAAAAAACCCGCGACAACCGTACTACCAATGCTCCTGCTGCAAAATCCCAGCAGCCACTACACATTTCATACAGATACACCAAAAATGCAATGCATGGTAAAACCTGTTAAAAATCAAAACAAAAGTCACACAACCATTTGCATAACCAAGGATAAACATCGTAACTTCTTGTCGGTCGCAGCTAGCAATTCAAAAGACCACAAACCAATACCCTTTGTTCACAAAAAAGACTGGAAAAGAATAGGAAAAGGAATGGTTCGATAAGAGACCTCACTCAGATTCTTCAACCTTGATAACAACCTTCATCCTCACCGCATTTCTTTTCCTCCAATCTACTTCTTCAAAACGTTTCCTCTCCTTTTCAACTCAAAAACCTCCATTTTCTTCTTTTTCTTTCCGGTCGTCAAAACCGTTACCTCCGCTTCATCGAACTTTCTTCAACACCACCTCTTTCTTCTTCCAATCGGCGACCCCGACCCTTTCATCGTCTTCAACCCTCCTTCAAAACAACATCCTTCCTCATTTTTCTGCCAAAACCCAGATCAATCGAACCCAATCAAGAAAACTCCCTTTAATCCTTCAACCTCATTTCTTCAATCTAAACCAATAGTTACCCGAACTACGTTTGCTCTAATTTCTCATACCAGATGAGGATACGTAGGCACAAGACGGTGAAGTCTCGGCGAACACCCTTTTCTTTTTTCCCCATAGTTGCCTGAACTACGTTTGCTCTGATTTCTCATACCAGATGAGGATACGTAGGCACAAGACGACGATGTCTTGGTGAGCAACCTTCCCCCATCCCCCGTAGCTTCCCGAACTACATTGACTCTGACTTTCTCATATCTGTTGAGAATACGTAGGCCTAGGGCCGCGAAGTCCTACCGAGTCCTTTCTTCCCCTTTATCTCTCATTTCCCTGTTTCTAACCCTTCTCTTTATCCATTAGAACAATCTTTACAAGCAATAAACCTTTAGCAAATACCTTCACATAGACAAACAAATGGTTCCCATCGAGTACGACGGATGCGAGGGGTGCTAATACCTTCCCTTCGCATAACCAACTTCCAAACCCTTTCTCTTGGTTGCGAGATCATCTTATCTGTTTATTTCTTAAGGTTTTCTTTATGTTTTCCCTTCCCCTCACGGGATAAATAAAGTTCGATGAAGACTCTTCTGTCTTTCATTCTCGCCTCTCCGTCGTTACGTTTTTCGAGTAGCGCCAGTTATAAATGGATTTTCAAAGTTAAGGAAGGAATCGAAGAAGTGACGTCGAAGAGATACAAGGAAAAATTGGTTGCTAGGGGGTTCACTCAGAAAGAAGGTGTCGACTTCAATGATGTGTTCTCTCCTGTTAAGAAGCATATATCCATTCGAATGTTGCTTGCCACAGTGGCACAATTCGACCTTGAACTAGAACAGATGGATGTGAAGACTGTGTTCTTGTATGGTGATTTAGATGAAACAATCCTGATGAGGCAACCTGAAGGGTATGTCGAAAAAGGGAAGGAAGATTATATGTACAAGCTGAATAGATCCTTATATGGACTGAAACAATCTCCTAGACAGCAGAATAGAAGATTCGATAAGTTCATGGCACTCATAAGTTTCATCAGAAGTTAGTTTGACCACTGTATTTACTTCAGATTTTGACCGGGTAATTCATTTGTTATTTTGTTGCTCTATGTGGATAATATTCTAATAGCAAGCAACAATGTCGAAGAGGTAATGAGGGTGAAGGATGAACTCAATAAGGAGTTCGACATGAAGGATCTGAGAGCTGCGTCCAGGATTCTTGGGATTGACATCCGAAGAGATAGAAAGCAGTCGAGATTATGCTTATCTCAAGAGGCATACCTACAGAAGATTCTCGAAAAGTATGGTATATCGAATTTAAAACCTGTTGTGACTCCGACAAACCCTTAATTCAAGTTGAGTATAGATTAGTGTCCCAACACTGATTTTGAAAGAACTTATATGAATAGCATTCCATATGCTAATATAGTGGGTTTTTTTTATGTATGTTATGGTCTCTACTAGGCCTGGCATAACATATGTAGTAAGTTTTGTAAGCAGGTACATGGTGAATCCTGTAATGGCTTACTGGAAAGCATTGAAGTGGATTCTAAGGTACATAAATGAGTATTTGAATAGAGTCCTATTTTATGGTGGAGCCTTGAGTGAAGATAGTAAAGCAGTAATCAAAGGATATGTCGACTCTAATTATGCAGGTTGTATGGATTCTAGAAAATTTATTTCTAGATATGTGTTCACTATGTTTGGGACAACAATCAGTTGGAAAGAAACACTTCAAAAGGTTGTTGCCTTATCAACCACTAAAGAGGAGTATATTGCCCTAATTGAAGTTGTGAATGAAGCATTGTGGCTTGAAGGTTTTGCAAAGGAGCTGAAACTTCAAGGTCGAGTTATCATTGTTAAATGTGATAGTCAAAGTGCAATACACCTGTCGAAGAATTCAGCCTATCATGAGCGAACCAAACACATTGATGTGAGGCTGTATTTCGCCAGAGGGGTAATCGAGCGTGGAGAAGTTCAAGTGCTGAAGGTTTAGACAGATCATAATGCTGCTGATATGATCACCAAGACATTGCCCAGTTGCAAGTTTTTCCACTGTATGCAGTTGATAAAGCTGCATGAAGAAAGCTAGTTTCTTGATGTTATAGAGTTAGATCCAAGATGGAGATTTGTGAGATATTGAATTGAACTCTAGTATGGTCGAATGGTAGTTTTTGGTTCGACAGGAATTAAGTATGAGGTCGAAGTCTGTTCACATGCTGTTGTCGAAGATAATGCGTGTTGTAGTCGAAGTTTGTTCTAACATGCATTAGTCAATATTGTTAGGCTGTTAGCATATTGGATTGGGCTTTGCTTGTAAGCCCAAGTGTGTAAGTTAGCTTATAATGGGTAATTGTTAAAAAGCTCATTAAGTTAGTGTCCTATTTTTCTTATAAATAGGATGCTAGTTTCAAGAGAGAGAGAGAGAGAGATTATTCTATTATTCTTGTATACTTGTAATCTTGTTTTAAGAGAAAGGAAAAAATAACAGTATTATAATCAATCCTTGTTGTTCCTTGTTGTTTTCCCTTATTATCTTTGCTAACTCTAACCATTGTGTGTTTCTTGATCATAAAGAAACCGTTTACACTTTGTTTAAAGACATCTGATTCACAACATATAGAATGAACTCGTACGTTATGAACTCCGTAGTCATCCGATTTATTATTAATTATTTACTTGAGTTAACATATTTATTACTAAATTTTTCCTAAAAGTAAGGTATTATATTTTCTTTACTGTATTTTAGATATAGAGAATTTTTATCATTTATCAAAATTACAATGACTAATTTAACTCATAATGATTACTTTAATTTTATACCAAAAATTTATCACATAGTATTTATATCTTAAGTCATCTAACATACTAGTAATAAATTATAATTTATAATAACAATATTAACTCCTATTTAAAATAAATCATATATATTTTAAAACACTACTACTTTAATTTAAATTTATTCCACATCAAACGTAGTATAAGTTAATCAGACAACCAATAACACACAAAGCACCATCCAAATTTCTTTATCTATACTAAAGGGTAGATCATAGGTATCAAGTAAAACCATCATGACCTGTAGCAAGCTTACAAGAGATCAATAAATACCATGTCTGTACCGCAAGTATCTTCTCAAAAATTATCAAAGCATTAGAATATATTAAATATTATTCATGATAGCCATTTGAAATATACGTCTTATATCAACGCATCAAACCAGATTCATCACAAACTCACATTAATGTATGAAGTAAAAAAAAGAAAACATACCCAAGTTAAGATGTGGCTTCCAATGGATGAAATGGTGTATAAGGGAATTTTGTGTGTGTGCATAATTTTTTCTTTTGTTTTCTCTAATTGGAGTATCTTGTTTCTACTTATGTGAATAACACGTGTTTATATATAAACAGCCTGCAACCTTACGTGTCATCTTTTTTTAAGTTAATTTACTTAAGTTAATCTTTAACTGCTAGTTAAATTAATAATAATCACATATCACATCTTCTGAACATTTCATGATGAAGATGTTTATCTAATACTGTCCATATCTTCTTCATATTAGATTTGTATCGCATTAGTGCAATTTCTGATGTTATATGACACTGATAAAAATATTCGAAATAATTTTTGCTGATAATAAAACTTATTTTTCGGTTATTATATACTGCAATATAAAAAAAAAATATTGATTGAGAAAAAGAAATTTATTATTATTACTGTTATCTTCTTATTACTCTATCAGAATAATTTTGTGATTTCATCGATAAAGTTTTGTTATGAACATATACTATTTTAAAATTTTAAGCGGGTAAAACTGTCGTCTACTGGAGAGATCGAAAATTAATTTAAACGGAGTAAATATTTTTATTTTATAAATCTATCATAAATAATTTTATTATTTTATCATTAAATTCTCGTTACAGAAATGAGTTGTTTCAAAAATTAAGGCGGCTAATTTGTCAGAACGCCAAAGAGACTGAGATCAAGATTTTTAAAAAATTTCTATCATAAACCATTAATGAAATAAAAATCCTAAAATATTTTTAGCGTAACTCAAATTCACTTATATAAAAATTATTTAAATTTATATCCGCTCATAATATATTATAGATGTGCGAATATACTATAATCTTAAAATATTTATTTCTTTTAAAATTACAGGTCTTACATATGTCTATATATGTAGTTGTTGATGATTTCTCAAGATTTGCATGGGTGCACTTTATCAAAGAAAAATCAGATGTATTTGATGTTTTTGAGAAGTCAAAGGCTTCAAAGAGAAAAGAAGAGCAAAATTGTAAGGATTATGAGTGATCATGGAAAAGAGTTTGAGAATAACAAGTTAGCTGAATTTTGTTCCTCAAACGGTATTAGCCATGACTTTTTTTCTCCCATCACTCCTCAGTAAAATGGAGTGGTTAAACGAAAAAATATAACTCTTCAAGAGTCTACTAGAGTCATGTTCCATACTAAACGTCCGCCTTATCATTTTTGGGTTGAAGCAATGAATACTGCATGTTATATTTATAATAGAGTTACCTTGAGAACTCGTACCTCAACTGCTCTTTATAAATTATGGAAGGGAAGAAAGCATATTGTCAAACACTTCCATGTTTTTGGGAGTAAGTGTTATATCCTGACTGATCGTGATCAAATGAGAAAGATGGATCCCAAAAGTGATGAAAGAATATTCTTAGGCTACTTCACAAACAACAGAGCCTATAATGTTCAACAGTAGAACCCAGGTAATGGTGGAGTCTATTAATATTGTGATAGATGACTCAACTAAAGAGAATCAGGAAGATGTCAAAGATGATGTTGAAACATCACCACAGGTGACTGCCACTGCAGATAATGATGCTAGTAATAACTACAACAATGAACATGTTGTTGTGTAGGATGAAGGAAATCAGGAAAATAAAGGGCCCTCTATCAGAATTCAAAAGGATCTTCCCAAGGAACTCATAATAGGAAATCCTAATGAAGGGATTATTACTAGATCAAGGGAAGTGGTATCCAATGTTTATTTTGTCTCTAAGATTAAACTAAAAAATGTGAAAGAGGCTCTAACAGATGAATTTTGGATTAATGTCATGCAAGAAGAATTGGATCAGTTCAAGAGGAACGACAGAATTCTTGGGCAGCAATGGATACAGAAAAAAAGGGATAGACAAGACATTATTTGTTAAAGAAATGGATGGCAAGCTCATTATTGCTCAGATATATGTGGATGATATTTTCTTTGGTGGGATGTTAGATTATATGATCCAACATTTTGTCAAACAAATGTAATCCGAATTTGAGATGAGTCTTGTGGGTGAATTAACCTACTTTCTTGGGCTGCAAGTCAAACAAATGAAAGACTTTATATTAATATCTCAAAGCAAGTATGCAAAGAATATAGTGAGGAAGCTTGGGATGGAGGATGCAAGTCATAAGAGAACACATGCTCCTACTCACTTGAAGTTCTCTAAAGATAAAAATGGTGTTAATGTGGATCAAAGTCTCTACAGAAGCATGATAGGTAACTTGTTATACCTTACAGTCAAAAGACCTGACATTACATTTGCAGTATGTGTGTGTGCAAGATATCAAGTTGAACTTAAGATGAGTCACATCAATCAAGTGAAGAGAATATTGAAGTATGTCAATGGCAGTTGCGACTGTGGCATGTTATACTCTAATGGAACTGATTCCATGATGGTGGGATATTGTGATGCAGATTGGGCAAGTAGTCCTGATGATAGAAAGAACACATCAAGAGGTTGTTTCTTTTTGGAGAACAATCTTATATCTTGGTTCAGTAAGAAGTAGAACTATGTTTCTCTCCACTGTTGAGATCGAGTACATAGCAGTAAGAAGCAGTTGTTCTCAGTTACTTTGGATGAAACAAATCTTGAAAGAGTACAATGTCAAGCAGGATGTCATGACATTATATTGTGACAACTTGAGTGCTATCAACATCTCCAAGAATCCTGTTCAACATAGCAAGACAAAACATATTGACATTCATCATCATTTTATCAGGGAGCTTATTGAAGACAAAGTAGTTATTCTAGAACATGTAGCCACTGAGAAACCACTGACTGATATCTTTATTAAGGCTTTGGATGCAAATCAGTCTGAGAAGCTAAGGGGTGAACTGGGAATTTGGAGTTTAAAAGAATTATAGTAATTAATATTGATTATGGAAGATACTAGGCATAAGAGAAAACTGGTGTCAAGTTTATGCCTAAAAAGAGGGAGTAATAGTCATGGTAGTATGGAGCATGGGAATTATGATGGTTCTCACTTTTCTATGTTTTCTTTTGTGTTGTTGGGAGGTCTTTGTTGGTGGTGCTAGAATGTTATTCTATATGTTCTGACATCATTTCATCAATTGTACGGGAGGTCTGTGGTTGTGATCTTAAGGGGGAGCATTGTGACAGGGGAAGTGTTTCCGTTTCTGTGATGTCAGACAAGATGTCTTAATATTAGTTTCGTTTGGTGAATTGTTGGCTATGCAATTCAGCAGGAGTGGAGTTTTTTGTGGAAAATTTTCTTGCTGTGTGAGAATTTGTTTCTCTCTCTATGAGGCTAGTTTTCTTTTTCCACTGCGTGTGCCTTTGATGTGTGCTAGTGTGCTTTTTGCTAACTTGGGTTTATTTTTAGTTCTTTATGCAAAGGTTGTTTTAGCCAAAATTTTCCAAATGGGAGATTGTAAGTTCTATGATTTTTAGTTTGGCAACAATTTTGTTAAAATAAGTTTACAGCAAGATGTTGAGACAAATGTCTTAACAAGTCAGTCAGATAGCATGTTCAACATGATGTTGAGACATATGGTAGGACATGTTATACCAAAATATTAGGACTTAGACGATTTGGTATTTAAAGTGTGAGATTTGATTGTATTTTAATTCACACAGTGTCATAATCTAATGAGGGATATTTTAGAATATTATGTCATGACAGATTTGCATGTTTTTCATAAAAAGGATCTTGGAGACTTTTTAAGAAACTTTTAATTCAGTTCATAGTTATGTGCAGAAGATCTTGCAGAAGATTCGTAGTTATTATTTTGTGATATGTGTTTTATTTTATTGAAGAGCCCTAGTCCATGCTGATCTGAAGGCTATTTAAAGAGGAGTTTTAAACCTAATGCAAATAGAGAAGCCGTGTATTGAAAGAAAGAATATTAGGGTTTAGAGAGTTTATTATTTTTGTTCTTTATTTTTTGTGATTTTCTCTTATGTCTTTTGACATTTGAGTTGGACTGTTTTTGTTTGTGCATTTGTGAGCCATTCATGTACTCCTTATGTACTTAAATTGTACAGTATTTTTGAGTTGTAATCATTCCTAAGCTTTTAAGCAAAGAGTGGATTTTTGTATTTTTGAAAGTGAGACTTCCAATATTTATTATTGTTGAGTTTTGTCACTGTTGTGTGACTGGTGAGAAGTGAGAGGGGTTTCATATCTATGAGTTCATAGATAGAAGTTAACATGGGTGGTAATTACATGAGAAGCTTGTAAACTTATGAGTGTTTGCCGTCGCTTTGAACTAATATTATTATAGTAAATTTCTTGTCTTTATGTTTCAATTAATCACACATATAATATTAAAATATTCGTAACTAACATTGAATATTATTTATTTTTAAATTAAACATCATATTTATAATTTAATCATATGTTCAAATTGTGTCAATGGTTAGTGATTTTTCTTAGGTATATGTATTAAATAACTTGTTACAATTAAAAACTTGCTCTTTAATTAACATTTTATTATTGAATAATCCAATCAGTTGGCATGCAGTAACATTAGTCAAGACTCCAACTTTTTGATTTAGCATTGTCCAAATAAAAACCATTCTAAACATAATAACTCTATTGAGCTAAATGTAGGTGATGTATATTAATTCAGTTCTGTTTATTTTATTAAATTCTCTTATATAAGTGAGTAAGTTATACGTTCTATACATAGTAAGAATTTTTTTCATACACTTTCATTTTTTTTCAAATTATCTAATAACTATCCATTAATATTTAAAATATGAGATTATATATATATATATATATATATATATATATATATATATATATATATATATATATATATATATATATATATATATATATATATATATATATATATATATATATATATATATATATATATATATATATATATATATATATATATATATATATATATATATATATATATATATATATATATATATATATATATATATATATATATATAGGGAGCATATCAAATGAGAGAGATTTTAAATGAGATGAGAGATGAACAAACAACAACCATTAGATTAAATTAATAAGAGATGGGGAGAAGAGATAACTTACTTGTGTACGGTATATTGGAGAGCATAGCCTATATATAGTGTGATGGCCAATTAGGGTTTTCATTATTCGCAAATGGATCATCCTGATATCCACTCATATTTGAGTCCATACCCAATTATTTATATAATTAATTAATTAAATAATTCATAAATAAAGTCTAATTAGTCTTTTTTAACATTATTTGATCACTTAATTGATAAAATAGCTAATATAATAAATAAATGTATTTGACCACATAATTATTGGAGTATTAATATATTACTATATTATTAAAATATTCCAACAATCTCCATCTTGGCCAATTTATCTTAATGATTATATCATAATTCTTTAGGCGCGCATCCGAATGCTGTTTTTCTTTAGATTTCAAGCTTACAATCTCGTCCACCTAATACATAAATAATGGGATCACCGCGGCTATCGGCACTAACGTATAACGTGACAGAACTCCGACGACCACCACATCAATGTACTTGATGACATAAATCGATATGGATGAGTGACATGGAAATTTCATGCAATGTGATCTCTAAATCATGCATATTTCTAACTAGTCCTACTAGAATCTTTAGTGAGATCAAACTGAAGTTCCTTAGGTGCAATTCAAAGTTACAATACTTGCACATAACAAAAAAAAACTTGATATTGTTATAACAATAATACCTCAAAACTTTTATTTCTGCAGAAAATTAAACATAACATAATGTTTGTACCAAAATAAAACTAAAGCATATAACGTAGAAAATTAAGGAAAAAAACTCTCACTAATCTAAGACAATCACAAAATTAAGACCCATATGAGCAACATGCCCATGAAAAGTCTTAGGTGCTAAACCTTTGGTTATTGGATCAGCTAGCATTAAAGATGTCCCTGTATGTTCTATCAAAATTTGTTCCTCCTAAACTCTTTCTTTCACAACAAGATACTTGATATCGATAAATTTTGATTTTGTAGAACTCATATTGTTGTTGGAGTAGAGCACAACTGCACTATTGTCACAATAAACCTTCAAGGGTCTTTCAATGCTCCCAACGATGTGTAGGCTTGTGACAAAGTTTCACAGTCAAATTGCATGATTTGATGCTTCAAAGCAAGCCACAAACTCTGCTGCCATGGTGGAAGGAGCCACTAAAGTCTTTTTGGAAGACTTCCAGGAGATGGCTCATCCAACCAAGAGAAAGATGTAATCAGATGTGGAACGTCTGCTATCCGGACATCCGGCAAAATCTGAGTCAGAATACCCAATGATCTCCAAGTTATCTGACTTATGATACGTGAGCACAAAATCTCTTGTTCTTTTCAGGTAGCATATTGCACGCTTTACTGCTATCCAGTGCTGCATACCAGGGTTGCTTAGATACCTACCAAGAACTCCTACAATGAATGCTAAATTGGGATGGGTGTAAACTTAAGCATACATAAGACTTCCCACTGCTGAAGCATATGGAACCTTATGCATCTCTTGCTTTTCATGATCCGTAGTGGGGCACTGTTTAAGACAAAATTTGTCTCCTTTAGCAACAAATGTGTCTCCTGATTTACTATCTTTCATGGAGAATCTATCCAGAATTGTATCAATATAGCTCCTTTGTGACAATCCTAAAATTCCCTCAGAACGGTCTCTAAGTATTTGAATTCTTAAGACAAAGGAGGCGTCCCCAAGATCTTTCATCTCAAATTTATTTGTGAGAAATCTCTCGGTTTCGTGTAATAAGCATATATTGTTGTTTGCCAAAAGGATATCATCTACATATAATACCAAGAAAACGAATTTACTCCCATTGAACTTTTGGTAAACACAATTATCAACCGGATTAGCCTCAAAACCAAATGAGGATATTACTTGATGAAATTTGTAACGCCATTGACGGGAAGCCTGTTTAAGGCCATAGATGGATTTCTTGAGTTTGCAAGCCATAGACTTTGGATCTCCTGACACAAAATTTTTTGGTTGCACCATATACATATTGTCTCTTTAATGTTTCCATTTAGAAACGCAGTCTTTACATCCATCTGATGCAACTCTAAATCAAAATGATCTACCAATGCCATCATGATTCTAAGAGAGTCCTTCTAAGAAACTGGAGAGAAAATATCTTTATAATCAATTCCTTCCTTTTGAGTAAAACCTTTTGCGACAAGACGGGCTTTATATCTCTCAATGTTACTCTTTGAATCCCTTTTGGGTTTAAATATCCATTTACTACCAATGGATTTCATTCCTTCAGGTAATTTAATGAGATCCAAAACATCATTATCAGCCATCAAATTCATCTCATCCTTCATGGCATCAACCCACTTAAGAGAGTTTGGACTCCACATAGCTTGACTAAAGTTGATAGGATATTCCTCAGTCAAACCAATGTCATTCTCATGTTCCTGAAGAAATACAACATAATCATCTAAAATTGCACTCTTCCTCTCTCTATTGGATCTTCTTAATGGTGGCTTCTGGGGTTGTTGAGTTTGAACTATGGATGGTGCTTGAGGAAGAAAATCAATATTGTCTTGTTCTTGAGGGGTGTTAGGAATAACATTATTGTAAGATATGTTTTTGGAACAAAGATAGGTACAAAGACTTGATCATTGTGAGAAACAATTTCTTCATCAAAGACAGCACTCCTTATGCTTCCTTCCCCTCCAAACTCTACATCCTCAAGGAATCTTTCATTTTCTGTTTCAAAAATTGTTCTAGTGATAGGATTGTAAAACTTGTACCTGTAAGAGTTTCAGCGTATCCAATAAAATAATAGCTAACTGTCTTTGCATCCAACTTACCTTCATGAGGCTTATAAGGCCTCGCTTCAGCTGGACATCCCCAAATGTGCAAGTGTCTAATATTGGGATTTTCCCAGTCCAGAGCTCATAAGGGGTCTTAGCTACTACTTTACTAGGTACTCTATTAAGAATATAAACTACAGTCTTTAATGCTTCTCCCCAGAATGACTTTGGAAGAGAAGAATGACTAATCATACTTCTTACCATGTCCTTAAGAGTCCGGTTTCATCGTTCTGCAACTTCATTCATGATAGGTTTTCCCGGCATTGTGTATTGTAGAACAATTCCATACTCATCGAGGAAAAGCGCAAAGGGTCCTGGATGTTGTTCCCCTGATCCATCATACCGACCATATTATTGACCACTATAGTAGAATTTGACAACTTTTATTTTATTTCCAAGTTGAAGTTCGACTTCAGCTTTGAATGACTTGAACACGTTCAAAGATTGAGATTTCTCATGAATCAAATACAGGTAGCCATACCTGAGTTATCATATATAAACTTAATAAAATATCATTGTCCATTCCAAGAACTTGTAGGAAAAAGACCACATATATCGGTATGAATTAGTTCTAAGACATCCTTAGCTCTTTCAGCATGGAAATTCCTCTGGGTTGTCTGCGCAACCTTGATGCATTGAATGCAGACTTGAAAGTCCGACAAATCAAGAGATTTAAGAATATCATCCAACATAAGCCTCTGCATTCTTTGTTTAGATATATGTCCTAATCGTTTATGCCATAAAGTGGCGGAATTCTCATTTAATTTTCATTTTGTACCGTGTGACTCTATTTGCATTATTTTGTTATAAAAACATTTAATATCAAGCTTTAAAGATTATCATTCAAAGAACTGTAACCAACAACATTTGAGTCATATGAGAGGCTAAATTTATCATTTCTGAACGAACAAGTATAACCTGATTTGTCCAAAATAGAAATAGAAATTAAATTCCATCTAATAGACGGTGTAACAAAAGTCTCAATCAAATCCAAATAAAAATTGATCTTTAATAATAATCTAAAGGTCCCTATAACCTCTACTGAAACTTTATTGCCACCACCCACATAGATGAATCTTTCAGCATCACTTGGCGGAAGGCTCCACAAGCAACCCCTTCTTTTCATGCCATGCGGCATACTTGAAACACTCTTTCTTCACGTGTTCAACCTTTTTGTAAAAGAAGCAAGTGGTCTCTTTAGGTTGTTCATTTGCCTTCTCTTTTTGAGAAAAAATTTCTGCAAGTTTCTTTTGGATTCTCAACAATTATTATGGGACGCTCTTCCCTTAGGGATAAGTCTAAGTCCTACATCCAATAATGATATCAACATATTCTTTTCAAGACTTGAAGCTCATCTCACTCACCTTAGGGATGAAGTTCATGTGAGCAGCAAAAATTGGAGTGGTAGCAGCGACAACTGGGTCGATTGAAAAGAATAAAAATCATACAACCTTAGTAGGCATGTCAAAAAGACAAGTACAATATTGTTTATATGCAAATTAAATAAGACCTGAACAAGATACCAAAAACACCATCAATTTCCAATCTTTGATTGAAAAATTAACTGTAAGCGGTACTCTTACGCAATGATCAAATATTAGTAATAAGTCATGTCAGTTAATGAACGTTTTTGACATCAATCATCAACAACATAGATAAACTTAAAAATTACTACATATTTACCATCACAGGTATGTAATTACTCGGGCAAACCGTGTCTTTCTTTTAACCGACCATAACAGTTTGCATGATTAATTACACACTCCATCTTTTGTGATTTTGATTTAATCAAATTTACACATCAGAGGTTACTTTTGCAACTTATTATTTCAACCCACTAAATCAAAATTACTAGACATTTTTTAGTTTAATAAATTAAATAGGAAGGTCTTTAAAATTTATATCAACATTACCTGCAAATATAATGTCAAAATTGCATGTTTACTGTTTACTTAATAATCAAATGATTATTAAATTATTCAAATTATGCACGAAAATACTAGCATAATTTACACTGGAAAATTAAATACATAATTGTATTTATATCAAGTACATACTGGTATATAGTATGATGACCAATTAGGGTTCCCATCATTTCCAAATAGGTCATCCTGACCTTCACTCATATTTTAGTCTATACCAAATTATTTAATTAAATAATTCATAAATAAAATTTAATTAATTTTTTTAACATTATTTATCACTTAATTATTTAAAGGCACTTAATTGATAAAATAACTAATATAATAAATAAATAAATAAATATATATATATATATATATATATATATATATATATATATATATATATATATATATATATATATATATATATATATATATATATATATATATATATTTTAATGAAATATTTAATAAATTATATTATTTATTATCATTAAAAATATTATTATGATTTTTAATTTTAATAAAATTAAAAATTTATTATAGCAAATTGGATAACACTCAATAGTCGCAATGACAATTAACTTTCTATTTTACTGGTCACTATTAACACAATACTTATTTTACTTTTATCAAAAGTTATTTTTATTTGAAAAACAAAATTTTTACTTTTAAATATCAATTTTTTCTTTTTTTTTCTCCATTTCATAGATTTTTTTATAATTATTTAATATTACAATTGAGTTTATATAATTATTATATTTTATTTTTTACAATTAAATAACTCATTTTAAATTTATATATATATATATATATATATATATATATATATATATATATATATATATATATATATATATATATATATATATATATATATATATATATATATATATATATATATATATATATATATATTTACATATATTTTTTCTCGTATAAAATAACCATTTTACCATTTAATCACTACAAACGTTACATATAGTTTGAGCATTTTTTCTGTACTATAGACTATCATTAAAGTCCCATAAGTTAAACCTAAAAAGAAAAGAACAAAAAAGAAAAGAACAAAAAAGAAAAGAACAAAAAAGAAAAAGAAAACTAACCAAAAAAACATGAACAACACTCTGGCAGATTTAAGATATAATTTGTCATATATAGTTAAGTAGCCTCTATCAGTGTGTACAATTTACGCAATCAAGTAATCAAGAAATTAATGACATTGTCCTCACGGATTAAACTATTTTAATGGCTACTTATAAGATCGTTATGGATGTCTTTATCTTTAATTAAACCCTAGAGAACTTCTTTCACTACGTTATCATTTCTTTTACATAATATAAACACCACTTTTATAGCAAAAGATCAATTTAGTCAATCGACAATGAATACGTGTGGTTTGCTCTTAATATTGATTTTGTTAATTTGAGTGGATAACTTTGCTTTATTTTTACGTGAGTTTCTTTAGAAGAACCGTATAATCAGCATAACAACGATAAGAAATTAGAAAGATTTTACTTTTTATAGTACATGGATTATAGGTTCTTTTACGTCCAATGTTATTGGAAGCAATCATGCAGATTTTATAGATTAATCCCATAAGATTTAAATTTATTCTAGAGTTAATCTGTTTATAGATTAATCACTATTGAATATATCATCTATATGTTTTCTTTTTATTACTACTATTAAAATTTGAAATATATATATATATATATATATATATATATATATATATATATATATATATATATATATATATATATATATATATATATATATATATATATATATATATATATATATATATATATATATATATATATATATATATATATATATATATATATATATATATATATATCACATACGTTTCAATTGAACTTATATGAAATATCAAATAATTGACAATTATTTGAATTGATAAAATCAAATATTTTAAATAAGTTATTAAAGAGAATAATTGTATTGAAAGTTACATGAACACATAATGACAACTATGGTGAAAACAATGTCATGTGTATGTTAAAAATTCAAGTTAGACAAAACTTTAATTTCAATCGCACCAAATTTCAGATGATTCTATTTATTGGTTTTTGGTGAATCTTTTCAAAAATATTGGGCTTGGTTGTCAGATTTCTTAATGCACTCTATATCACGTGAAGATACATAAATATTCTCAGATTTTGAAGATATATTTTCGGACGTACTCTGGATAAAAAGAACTTGACTTAATGTATAAAAATAACTATAGAGATTCATCTTCGTGTACATTTAGGATATGAATCTTTGGACGGTATTTGTTCTAAAATGCGCTAGAAGTCATTCTCATTTCTCACTTTTCAGAAAACAACTCTAAACATTTCTCAAACTCTCTAAACTCACATTCTCACAAAATCAATTAACCAGGTTCAAAGCTTCTTTCGTAAATTTCAAATACATCAAAGAGATCATTCAACACTGAAGTAGACTCACAAATTGTAAGTTCTTTAATTTTATTTTATTTTTTTTAGTTTTGTATAAATGAGTAGAAATTGATTATTATATTTAGAAATAGATAATTTTTTTGCATGATTGATAGTTTATACATAATGAGAAATATGTTTGATGGTTAAAAATAATGATCAATGCATTATTTTTGGGGGTTTAGGGGTCTGCATTACCGCCATTTATGTAGTTGAAAGATGCACGAAATTTCGGAGATGCATCTCCGAAATTTTCAAAGTTTGGATTTCCAGGAACCGAAGATGCATTTTTGTAATTTATCTGTCTATTTTTTTGTTACTTTTCTTACTTGTATGGTGACTTGTAGTAATTGTGTGGCAATTGTTTGGTTTACTTACATGCATGCATTATGGATGATAGAGATGACAGACTGAGGCATGAGAGGATTGCACAACATGCATTTGTCTGGAGGGAAAAAAGTTAGGTTTTAGAGACTCCTGTTAAAACTAGACTGATTCATGCAGAGACATCGACTTCTATGGCTCATATATCTCCACCTTTTTCTTCCTGTAGGAGACGAGTGTCACCTAGTGATGTATCACTGCCTCCACCTTCTAGTATGCGATAGGTTTAATCTATTCAGGCGCTAGAAATACCTAACTCATCAGAGGTACCTGAGACACTAGTGCCACCCCACATCGGAGGGACTTCATGTTGATGAGCAGGTGTGGCTGCATAACGCATATGCTATGCTACTATTTTTGTGGATAAGAGTGCCACTAATGTAGATGTCGTCTACCTATGTTACTTCAAGAACTTTGAGCAGATCCATGAGTACAACGGAGGCCCCTTGTTTGGTCTACTTTTACTCTAAGTTATCTGATGGCTATAGGAGAAAGATGAAGCATGTGACATGTAACATCGCAGTTTCGATAATATTTATTGGTGTTTTAGTATTTGTGTGTCATTTTCATTACATTTTTGCAACACACTTACTGATGATTCGTATGTTCCAACACTTTTTAGGCTTGGATTCTCCAGTACTTCTCGCGCATCTCCGGTTGGATTAGGTGTACCGACATATACTGATTATACGTCGCATGCTTATGCATTTTCTCCACTCTAAAGGAATTAGACGATAGAGTCGTTTCAAGTCTATCTTGACCACTTGGTAGCCAAGGATATGCACTTAATAGTGATGTCGATCACCGTGAGACGTAATGGATGGTTTGCTTGCAGTTCACGTCTGACATTTTCTCATCTGCCTGAGCGTTTTATGTGGCAGTTCGGCTATACTCAGACTATTCCTAGACACCATGTTGTCTCTGTTCCTCCTGCTATGACACGTAGGGATATGGGTGACATGTTTGATGATTATCTTAGTCATTTGTTACTGGAGGAGGCACGAAGTATCATAGCTGAGACCGATAATAGTTATGTCGACGAGTACATCAAATGGTTATTCGAGGTGTCACATTTGTATATGGTACAGTCTGCTCCAAGAGATCCACTAAGACTGGCACATCAGGAGATGCTAAAGGAGGAGAAGACACTGTAGATCATGCTCATGATATCATCGTATTTTGGAGATTGCGCATGCATACATTGATAGAGGTATCTTTCTTGATGGATTTTAGGTGATGGAGGTCTTAAATGTCATTATGACGGAAGCACGAGATACACTGATATACCGGAGACAACGTTGAAGGATGAGGGCAGATGAGGCTGAGGAGCCCGAGGAAATATAGTCTGACATATGCAGTATTTGTACTTTGGATTTATTATTGATTGTGTATTATTTTGACTTATTTAGATTTATTGTGTATTTCGACATCATTGTGTATCGGCATATGGATTTATATATGTCATTTTTTTGCATATCGATTATCTGGTTTAATGCTCATCGCATAACAGGGGCCTTAACATTTAAAAATCGTTATTTTCACCTGAGTAACCATAAAACTAACTTAACTTGCATTGCTCTGATAGGTTACAAAGATCCATCTCCGTAAACCCTAAACAAATGCATCTCTGAATCATTAAATGTTTAAAATGGGCATTTTAGAGAGGAAAACACGAGGTGTGTTTTGAAATATTTCGGAGATGCATCTTTGGATCAATTAACATTTTGACTTAAGATAAGGTGCATTCGGAGATACATCTCCGAAAATTGAGGGACATTTTATATTTTCCATAGAGTGTTTTTCCATCTTATAGGATGAGATAATAAATTCCGAATTTTGGGGATAATTGTTGGTTGAGACCTATTCCCCTTAGAACTAATGTTTGTTGAATTTATCTTATTTACCGTTATTAAGATATGTTGGTGAGTGAGGTGACAGAGTCTAGATGGGGTTTTGGTTTGATGAATTTTTAATTGGATGAGACCTTTATGTCGAGAGAAGTAATTTGATACAATTTATTATGCATAAAAACAATTAAAAGGAGATTTCAAATGGTATTTAAATTAAATGTGAATTTTTTCTAGAGTAGTATATACATTTTTGGGTTTTGCTTTATGAGCAAGCAAGCCCAAATCTGTAAATAGGGAGTAACCCTATTATGAATTGAATCACACAACAGAAGTGTAGTTGCAAAAATGAATAAAATTTCTCATTTTTGAAATCAGAGAGATGCTCTGTAGAAAATCTTTTCTTCTTCTACTATTTTGCCTAAACTCTAATTTCATTCTTCGCCTAAACTCTAATTTCATTCTTCTTCAATTTTACCTTCTTTTTTCTTCTTATTTCATCATCATTGTACAGAAAAATATTGCAACCAAAAGTGGTTGATTCACTTGAGTGAAGAATGAAGAACAAGAGGAGTAATCAATCAGAAAGACTGATTCTTGTTTATCAAGATTTAGTTCGGAATTCATCAAGTTTTGGTGTAATTCTTGAATGGGAATAAAATTTATTCCCAACATCTGGTATCTATAGCAATGGCTACGTGATTTGTGGGAAGCAAAACACGATGACATTGAATCATCCTAAAGGAAATTTTCCAGCAGGTCTCCCAATTCTGAAGGGTCAAAATTATGAGAATTAGTGTAAACAGATGAAGGTTATTTTTTGTTGTCAAGATCTTTGGGATCTTGTGAAGGAAGGGGTAACACCACTTGCAGTAAACGTGACAGATGAAGAAAAGGATACACATAAAGAATTTAAGAAGTAAGATTATAAACTTCTCTTTATAATTCATCAATGTGTTGATCCAAATGATTTTGAAAAGGTTAGTGATGTAGAATCGTCAAAAGAAGCATGGGAAATTCTTGAGAAACCATTTGGAGGCGCAGAAAAGTTGAAAGATGTGAGGTTATAAAATCACAAAAGAACGTATGAATTGCTCCAAATGGAAGACAATGAAAGCATAAATTATTTTTTCACTAGGGTTACAAAACTGGTGAATCAAATCAAGGTATGTGGAGAACTGTTGACATCAAAATCAGTTGTTGCAAAGATTTTAAGGTCAATGGATCCAAAGTTCAACCACATGGTAGTAGCCATAGAAGAGTTAAAAGATTTGTCGAAATTGACAAAGGAAGAGCTTCAAGGGACGCTTGAATCTCATGAATAAAGAATGACTGAAATATCTGTAAGCAAGTCAAAGAATGATATGGGTTTGCAGGCGCAATTAGTAAGAGAAATGAAAGGCAAAGGGAAATGGTTCGACAACAAAGGTAGATGAGGCTACAATAATTAGAATACTCGAAATCAACAAGAAGGAGGTTGGTCGAATCAGAGAAAGTCCTTATACCAAAAAAAACAAAGAGGCGGTGTTGTAGGTAGAGGAAGTGGCGGTGCTCAAAAACCTGATAAAAGTCACATCCAATGTTTCAATTGTCAAAATTATGATCACTACTCTAGTGATTATCCTGAAAAACAAAAGAGCTAAGACAACAATGCAAAGTATGCAAAGCATGAAGAAGAAGAAATATGGTTGATGGTCATAATAAGATATGAAGAAAGATTTCAGAACCAATGATACTTGGACTCAGGATTCTCATCACACATGACTCGAGGAAGGATTAGTTTGTCAACATAAAACTCTCAATGAAAGAGATAGTGAAATTCGCAAATGACAATACTCTAGTAGCTAAAGGTATTGGTGATATTCTGATTATGGGGAAATATGGAAAGAGGTTAGTAATTTCCAATGTATTGTACATACCAGGAATGAAGAGTAATTTGTTCAACATAGGGAAGTTGGTCGAAAAGAACTATGAAATGTCGATTGAAGATAATATGATGAGAGTTCTCGACTCAGGAGGAAGATTAATCTTAAAGGCTCTCATGTCTCAAAATAGAACCTTCAAGATTGAAATTAATGTGATGGAGCATAAATTCCTTGAAACTGTAACTAACAGGGATGAATGGATATGACACAATAGACTTGGTCATCTCAATTTTAAAGACATCATAGATTTGAAAAGAAGAGATTTGGTTTTAGGGTTACCAGAAATCGACATTCTAAATTAAGTGTGTGAAGAATGTGTGGAGGCAAAGCAGCACAAGAACAACTTCAACAAGGATGCAGGAAGTAAGTCAAAGGAAATTATTTAACTCATATACTCTGATGTGTGTGGACCTATCCAGGTGGATTCAATTGGAGGTAACATATGCTTTGTCACTTTCATATATGATTTCAGTCAAAAACTGCAGACTTACCTAATCAAGAAGAAAAGTGAAGTGATTAAGGTAGTTTCCAAGTTTAAATTTATGATCGAAAGATAAAGTGTTTGAAAGCTCAAGATTCTGAGGACTAATGGTGGTGGAGAATATGTGTTGAAAGACTTCGACACATTATGTGAGAAAAAAAGGATTGTGCATGAGGTGGTGCCACCCTACATTCCACAACAAAATGGAACTGCAAAAAGGAAGAATAAAACCATTATGAATATGGCGAGAAGTATGTTGAAAGACAATCATCTGCACAAAGAATAATGGGGAGAAGCTATGTCGATTGCAACATATATTTTGAACAGATGTTCGACGAAGAAGATAGAAGAAATCACGCTAGAAGAATGTTGGTCTAGTTTCAAGCCTAGCTTGAGTCATCTGATGGTATTTGGAGATATAGCACATATACATGTGTCAGATTAGTTGAGAAGAAAGCTTGATGACAAGTTGATTTAAATTATCCTAATAAGATATCATTCGAATAGAGGATACAAGTTGTTAGACCCAATGAACAAGCAATAAGTGATCAGCAGAGACATAATCATAGACGAACTTAAGGAACGGAATTGTACTGAAAATATAAATAAGGATTCAGTTAGAATTCTATGTGAAGAACCAGCAAGTAAAGTCGAAAGAAAAGTTCGACAAGAGGAAGTTAGAGGTCAAGCAAAGGTATTACACCTAGCATCAACGAAAAGGATACTAAGGTATTTGAAACGAACTCTCGACTATGGAATTTTCTTTCCTACAGCTGATGAAGGAAAATAATTCAAACTAATGGGTTACACCGACTTAAGTTGGTGTAGTGATGCTGATGATAGAATATCCACAGATGACTATGTGTTTATGTTAGGTGGTGCACCACTTGTTTGAAGTTCAAGAAATGAACCAGTAGTGGCAATATTGTCAAGTAAAGTTCATAACTGCTTTTCTCTGTGCATGTCAAGTAACGTGGATGGTGAGTTTGGTCGAAGAGATTACAAGAAAGGATCATGGAGCTATTACCATAAAGATCGACAACATGTCTGCTATCAATTTGGAAAAGAATATGATAGCGCATAGATGAAGCAAACACATCAAAATGAGGTTCCATTATCTTCGAAAGCAAGTGGCAAAAGCGAAGCTGAACTTGAAACACTGCAAAACTGAGAATCAGACATTATGACTGAAGGAGTGCATATCGAAGTGTTCAAGAGACTAATGTATATGATGAATGTAGATATCTTAGACATAATGAATTAGGTGGTATGTTGAGATTGTAATTCTTTGTGTCAAAAGCAACATTTCAACATAGTCTATTATCGTAGAAACACTTTGTGTTGTCGAAATGTAGAAGTAGTGTACCTTGATAGGAATTTTGACTTAGGTTTAATTTTGTAGTGTTAGCAGAATTAGATATTTTGGGATTTACTTAAGAAGCAAGCAAGCTCAAATCTATGAATAGGGAGTAACCCTATTATGAATTGGAACGCACAATAGAAGTGCAGTTGCATAGTTGAATAAAATTTTCCAGTTTTGAAAGCAGAGAAAAGCTCTGCAGAAAATCTTTTCTTCTTCTCCTATTTTGCCTAAATCCTAATTTCTTTCTTATCCAATTTTTTCTTTTCTTTTCTCCTCTTTCATCATTATTCTGATTGATTTGCTCGAGTGAAGAGTGAAGAACAAAAGGAGTAATCAATCAGAAAGATTGATTCTTGTTCATCAAAATTCAGTTCAAAATTCATCAAGTTTTAGTGTGATTCTTAAACGGGAATCAAGTGTATTCCCAACAAGGAATATGTAAAGCGATTAGACAAAACCTCTATAAATCTCGAGTGCATCTCTTCTTACTCTTATCTCTTTACATTTTTGCTTTTTATTTATTTTTATTGTATTTTTTTTATCTTCTCTGCTATGTTTTTCTTCAATTCGATGCCTTTGTTTTTTTACAAAATCATTTTAAATGTTTCTATTTATTAAAGATTTTAACAAAATACTAATCACTATAATTTCTATCATTAAAATCATAAAATGACATAATAACAAATACTATTAAATGAACATCTAACTTATATAGACCGTTCATCACTTTCAACACGTCAAAACAAAAATAGTATAACACTCTCTAGTTACTATTATAAACAAATTTAATTTTTTGTGATATATTTAACTATTGATGTATTTAATCTATATATAAACTAAATACATTAATAGTTACTACAAAAAATTAAATTTACTTATAATAATAACCAGAATATATATATATATATATATATATATATATATATATATATATATATATATATATATATATATATATATATATATATATATATATATATATATATATATATATATATATATATATATATATATATATATATATATATATATATATATATATATATATATATATATATATATATATATATATATATATATATATATATATATATATATATATATATATATATATATATATATATATATATATATATATATATATATATATATATATATATATATATATATATATATATATATATATATATATATATATATATATATATATATATATATATATATATATATATATATATATATATATATATATATGATACAAACACCGTTTAAACTCGAAGTGACAACCTACTTGATATGGATTTAATGTAACATATAAGTTAACAAGCTTCAATTATAGTCGACAATCAATAATCTGCTTCATTTTTTTGGTGTTAAAGTTGGGTTGGTATCCTTTTGACATTTATGTTTTGGAACCTTCCTCGTGGTTGAGCTCTCTATTGAGACAATGAATGACAATAGTGTAACAAAGATTGAGAGATTGCATCTACCTTGTTACTCCAAAATTGACCAAAAACATGGTATTTTCGAAATGTGTCTGTCTCACGTATCTTTCTGGTTGACATTCTTTCATACAGCAGAGTGAGACACGTGGCATCATCTGTTGAACTCTTGCATGTCTCATTCTCATTCCCTACTACCGACGACTCTCTTAGATACGGTTTTCCTTCCACACGTCATTGAAAAACCTTTTTGTTATGCTCCACTCTTATCAAAGATTTATTATAAACTTTTTTTTCTTTTGTATTTATTTTCCACACGTCATAAAAAAATGATTTTTTATATAAAACGCAAATCTATGTCATCATTGACGCGCCGGCGGTGTGAGTGTGCGGTGGCGTGACGGTGGCAAAAGGAATTTATGGGGAGGTACTACCAAACAAGAATCAAAATCTAACGCGGAGAATCATAAAAGAGAAAACAGAATACTATACTATTAAACAACTGTTAAAATATGGCATATGCCATGGGCCACTGCGCCACGTTCTCCTCATTCCTTGCTGTTATGTCTCATTCATGCACTCCAGCATCATCAATTTAAGTATCATAAATTGTTGGTACCTTTTATGGTTGTATTTTAAAATTCAACATCACATTAAATCGCCAAGGTTTCTATTCCTAATGACTCAAGTGTAATAAAGATTAAAGACAGATTTTTTATACCCGCAAATGCTCCTAAGTTGAAGATTAAACATTAATTTTTTAATTAATGACTATTAATGAATGGGTGAAGGATGTCTTTCCTTTTGACTTTAATTCATTCCATTGCTAAGCTTTTTCTATGTTTTTTTTAATGAATTGATTAAATGTTTTTTTAAATAATTTGATTTAGGAAAAACATCAATAATTATGTTTAAGTCTTATTTAAATATATAAAATATTTTTATGAATTATTTTTTCCTATAAAAAATAGCGTTCTAAAAAAATATATAAAATAGATAAAAACACTCTTAATAACCATAAAGAAATTTATATCTATATAATTTTAAGAGATTACAATATAAAAGATAAAAATTTAATTAACGATATTTTCGAAATAGATGGTCGTAGGTTTCACATAGGGGTGACAAAATGAGTCGTGAATTATCCAACCGATCCATGCATCCACTAAAAAATTATAAATTGGGTTGAAATTTTGTGTCTGCCTTTGCTTAGCCCGCTCTACCCTAAGATCGCCAAAAAAAGAAGCAGGTTGACCCGTCAATCTAGTTATCAAGTACTCAAATATTTATTTTAGTTGGTTGAAGGTTAATACTTGAACTATAATTTTAGAATACTTGTTGATAATTTTATCTTATACATTTATTTGTAAATTTATGCCATATTTTTTAAGTAAAATTTGTTAATAAATACTTTATAAAAAATTATCTAAAAAATAAGTGAAAAATTTATTTGAAATGTAAAAATAAGCCTATTAGTCTATTAAATATATATAAATAGGCGGCCCGCCAACCTACTACCTTGGCGGGACAAGCTAGATTTTTAAGTCCAATTTCGCTTGACGGTCTTGCCCGCCCCTCTTTTTGGCGGGCTTAAGACAGGGCACAACGGTTCGTTTTGCCACCCCTAGTTCCACATGGGTGAGGTTTGTACTGACACTTGTCGCGACCTAATTCTTGAGGTGAACAAGTTGGAGGATATGATGTATTTTCAGAGGAAAAATGTTGGTCATGTTATAATATATGTGAGGATGTAGGATTTATTGGGAGTTCTGATAAAATATTTGGTAGACCCTCAAAATCAATATCTAAAATATCATTATCCATCAATACAAAAGAGTTTTGAGGTTGTGTCGATTGTGTGTTATTGTTTGGGTAAGTGAGACCAATGGTAGGAATATAACAGTAATTATGTGTGGATAGCGTATTGAGAGAATGAAGGGTTAAGGTTGCGTAGTTGAAGTGGGGTTGAGTGATTGAAGTTTTATTGAAGAATTAGAGTATATTAAATGGTATTCGAAATGAGATTTGTTATTATCGCGGTTGGTAGTGGTAATTTGTTTCAGGGGTTAGGGTGTAAGGAGTTTGTTGTTGAAACTGAGTGCATAAAAAGTCTATTGTTGTATGATTTACGTGTGGTGGTATGATTCGGGGTTGTTGGGGTATATTGGTGTTGGTTGTGAAAACTGAGTGCATAAAAAGTCTATTGTTGTATGATTTACGTGTGGTAGTATGATTCAGGGTTGTTGGGGTATATTGGTGTTGGTTGTGAAAACTGAGTGCATAAAAAGTCTGTTGTTGTATGATTTAGGTGAGGTGGTATGATTATGGGTTGTTGGGGTATGTTAGTGTTTGTAGAATTTATTAGCTATATTATTGTTGGTTTGAATTGGTTGGAAGTGAGTGTTTGGATATGGGTTGTTGGAGGAAGTGAGTTGGAATGGAAATTGTGTTAGGTAACCTTGGGTTTCTTCTTGAGGGATTGAGGCGACATGATGTTGGGCGGAAGTAAAGCCACAAGGACGAGTGTCATTTAGAAATTGGGTGGAAGTAGAGCCTAGATGACGGGGTCGTTTACAAATTAGGTGTCATAGACCTATGTAAATGGTATTGAAATAAAACAAGCCATATACATTTTAGGCTTGACACAATTCATTAATATGCCTTTTCAAGATCAAATATCGTATTCTCTTCCACTTGCTCTTCTTTATATAACTCGACATAATTTTGCTTCCATGATATTATTATGACCATCTCATGATATTATCCAATACATCTTGGTGGAGATGGTATTTCTTGTTGGAAGTCAAATTAGAGTTTGACCTTATTCTTTTAATGCATTTTGGGAATATAAAAACAGATCAAAGATGTTGTCACATTTCAAATCAAGCTATCTTCATAATTACATGGATTATAGTGAAGATATGGCATCCATGGAAAGTGATACATGAAATAAATTTGTTGTTAGTATAAGAATAATCAATTAAAAAATATAGAGAGAAATATAAGGAAAAAATGTTACATTTTTCACCTCCATCTGATCTATTGCAACTTGATACACATGTAGATGGTGATGAGAGTTATGTTCATAGTTCATCCTTTTAAAGCACCATCTTGCATAAAAAAAAGAAGAAAATAATTTAGATATTACTAGTCAATATGCATGTCATATTGTTCATTCAAAATTTTTAAATTACCTTAAAGCATGGAGATCAGTTGATACTGCCTGACCGATAGGAGAAATTAATGTCATGTATATATCCTCAAACTTGAAGTAAGAATGTGCATCCTCTCATACTCTTGAATCCTACTTCAATGACTTTAACACATGGGCCTATATAGTGTAGTCAAACAAGCTGAACTCCAACTATATTGTCCTGAATTATCAAAATCTTTAATGATTGGTAGCCAAGAAGAATGCACCAAATTATTAGTTTTGGTTGGCATTAATAATCTACTAAAGAGAAGAATAATATAAATTTTTGTGTGGAGAACAATATCCTTTACTGTGGATGAGAGTTGTTGAGAAACGATGTCGTCTATAACATAACAAAGTTATGAGATGAAGATTGAGTTTCTTGAGCAAACACAAGAAATCCTATTTAGGTTTACAAAAGAGAGGAGAAGGAAGAAGAAGAATAGGTTTAAATTATTTTACTATTCACTTACTCAATAAAGGTTCAAAGGTTACAAGTGAATAATAACAATTAACATCTCTGAACAACCTGAGAGAACTAGTTTATTTATAGACTACTAAGCTAACTTAGGCTACAAGCTAACTTAACAATTGGACTTACAAGCATGACCCAATTCTACATGCTTTAAAACAATGCATATTTAGACAGTATGCTTGAACAGACTTCGACTACAACATGCACAACTCCAGTTGAGCCAAGAAGATACCCTTGTTGATATCAGAGTTCAATCTAAATACCACAAGTATCTACCTTGAAACAAACTATACTAACAAGGGAACAAACTAGCTTTTATCATGCAGCTTTATCAACTACATACAGTGGAAAAGCTTGCTACTTGGCAATGTCATGGTGATCATATCAACAACATTGTCACCAGTCAAAATCTTCACCACATGGACTTCTATACGCTCAATTATCTCTCTGACAAAGTGCAACCTAACATTGATGTGCTTGGTTCACTCATGATTGTCTGAATTCTTTGACGGTTGTATTGCAGTTTGACTATCACATTTAACAGTGATAACTCGACCTTGAAGTTTCATCTCCTTAGCAAAACCTTCAAGCCACAATTCTTTTTTCACATATTTAGTGAGGGAAATATACTCCGCTTCAGTAGTTGATAAGGAAACAACCTTTTGAAGTGTTGCTTTCCAAATGATTGGTGTGCCAAACATAGTGAACACATTATTCAGAAACAAATTTTTTGGAATCTATACAACCTGCATAATCAGAGTAGACAAATCCTTCGATTTCGATTTTGCTATCATCACCACATGCTCCACCATAAATCAGGACTCTACTCAGAGACACATTGATGTACCTAAGAATCCACTTCAATGCTTGTCAGTGCGCGACATTTACCTGCTTACAAGGCTAACTCTGTAGGCAATATATGGCCTCGTGCAAACCATAACATACATCAAAGAACTTATTATACTAGCATATGAAATGATATTCATATAGGCTCTTTCAACTTAAGTACTAGGACTTTGAGTCTTAATCAACTTGTACTGAGAATTAGTCGATGTTAGAATAGGCTTTAAATTCAACATACCAAACTTCTCGAGAATCTTCTTCGGGTATGTCTCTTGAGATAAGCATAATCTCGACTGCTTTCTATTTCTCCGGATGTCAATCCCAAAAATTTTGGAGGCAACTCTTAAATCCTTCATGTCGAACTTCTTATCGAGTTCAACCTTCTCCTTCATAACATCTCGACACTATAGCTTGCTATGAGGATGTTATCTACATAAAGTAACAAGATAATAAGTGAATTTCCAGGTCGAAATCTGAAGTAAGCATAGTGGTCGAACTGGCTCCTAGTGAAACGTATATGTGTCATGAACTTATCGAATCTCCTATTCCATTGTTGAGGAGATTGTTTCAGGCCACACAAAGACCTATTTAACTTGCACACATAATCTTCCTTTCCCTTTTCTATATACCCTTCAGGTTGCCTCATCAGGATTGTTTCATCTAGATCAACATACAGGAAGGCAGTCTTCACATTGGCTAACAAAATTCTAATGGATTTATGCTTTATAATAGGTGAGAACACATCATTTAAGTCGACACCTTCTTTCTGAGTGAACCCTCTAGCAACCAGCCTTGCCTTAAATCGCTTCGACATCATGCTTTTGATTCCTTCCTTAACCTTGAAAATCCAATTACAGCTGACTAACTTGGCTACAACAGGTTTTTTTAATCAGCTCTCAAGTATTATTATCTTGAAGAGAAAAATACACAAGAAGGGGAGTTGGATTGTGTTCTCTTATTTGCGTTGCTTCTGAACAGAGTTCAAGAACATAGTTTAGATTCTAAATAATTGTTCCGATTCTGATATCAACTTGTAGCAGAATAATAACATAAGCAAGTAAATGACATATGAACACAAAAATATTTATCTTGGTTCCTTCCAAACTGAGAGTAGTTTAGTCCCCTTGCAGCACAAGAGACTTTCCACTATAATCAAATCATGATTACAATTGCTTATACCCTCAAGCATAAGACTTTTCTTTGCTCAAACCTACAACCTAAGACTTGCCTGCTCATTCAGCACCTGATCAAGACTTTCTGCTTGGATCCTTAGATCATAAGAATTCCTGCTTATACTCTCAAGTACAAGACTCCTAGCTCAGACTGACAGCCTAAGACTTGTCTACTTAGATTCCACGAATCCAATACTTCCTTCTTAAATCCCACTAATTCAAGACTTCCTGCTCATACCCTCAAGTATAATACTTTCTTGCTCAGACATGCAGTCTAAGACTTTCCTCCTTAAATCCCATTGATTCAAGACTTCCTGCTCATACCCTCGAGTACAAGACTTTCCTGCTCAGATTCCACGAATCCAAGACTTTCCTGCTTAGACCTGCAGTCAAAGACTTCCTTGCTTAATCAACAAAATAATCAAGACTTCAATGATCAAGTACATAGCAGAAGACTTACTTGGCTCAAGCTCATAACAAGAGAATTTGCTCAAGCACATGTCAAGACACTTTCTTTATAAACTACTAAACAATCTGTTTAGTAGAATAGACAACAAGGTGTACTTGATATAGAATCAGAAGTACATGACAACAACTTAACAAAGATGATAACTCTTAAGATTTCTAAGATATTCATTATTTGAGAAATCTTAAGACTTTGTACAATTTATAAAAGTTAAGAGAAACTCTGCATACTCGATGTTGTTGTTAATCTTGTTATTCTTCCATGATGATAGAAGCGTGAGACACTCCTTTTCTTCTTGGCACTCTTTCTTTTTTCCTTGTTGTTGATTCTTTAGATTGAATCTTTAGCTACTTAAATAGCAGATACAAAATATAGTTGTTAGAAGAGATAACTTGCACAAGTGTCTTTGTTACTCCATAGTACTAAGAGACGTTGAATATAGATACACAAAAAGATCTTTATCCATTGTGTAACTCGTTTAACCACATCGTCTTCCTTGTGAGTTGTAATATAAATCCGTTGAAAGTGGATATCTATAAAGCATGTCAACTATTCTTAAACCATGTAAACACAGACTCTAGCTTACAAACTAATTTGACATTGTAGCTTACTTTATGCAGTTAATATCACTTAGCTTTATCTATGGTTCTGAATGATCACTAGAAGTTGATACATTCAACAAGTATAGAGATAATATATTTCTTTTCTGACGCTAATACGTTTAGCTTAAGAGTCTACGCAAACCTATATCATCAAACTTCACTTAAGAATGTTCTTCAATTTTGAACCATCAGAAGCCAAAAACTAAGCTTCTCTCAAATGTGTTCTCTTATTAGATTCAAAATAGGTTCTCCTTAAGCTTTGGAACCTGCATACTTAGAACACACATTAGATAACACCATTATTCTTTCAATACTTTTTATCATCAAAACCTAAGGATATATGTCATGAATAAATCTTGTTCTAATATTCATTATCAGTCTCTTCAGCTTCGACAACAACTTCAACTTCTTCCTCGACTTCATCTGGGTCATGCAATTAAGCATCACTATGCTTCACCTCAACAAGAATCTCTTCATGTTCCAGCTCTTCTTCATAGATCTTTGAACTTCTACCAATGCTATCAGTTTTCTTGAAAGCCATCTCAGATTCATTCAAAACTATATCTCGACTTGTGATACACCTCATGTGATCTGACTCTAGGCACCACAGCCTATAAGCTTTGACTCCTTTAGCGTATCCAAGGAACATACACCCAAAGCTCTAGGTTCGACTTTGTCTTTCCATATGTGAGCATAGGCTAAACAATTAAATACTCTAAGTATGTCGAGACTAGGTGGATGTACCAATCAGACTTATTTAGGTGTCTTCATTCCCAAGGTTGTCGAGGGACACCAATTTATCAGGTATGTTACAGTCACAACACCTTATGCCCAAAACACCTTCTTCAATCCTGCACTTACCAACATGCACCTCACCCTTTCCAGAATTTTGTTAGGGAGTACATGCAGTAGGTATGTGCCTTGTAATACCAGACGCAACATAATAGTTGTCGAAAACGACATTGCAAAATTCAAGACTATTGTAGATCCTCAACCTCGTGACCTTCTTGCAAACATACCATATCTCTTCAAGAATTTCCCTTTAAAGGACAAACATTCGCCAACAGAAGATAATTTATGCTCATTTCTTTCATTTAGGTACTTAGAGTACAAGGTTGATTGAACTTCTTCAAAGGTAAATGAACCTCTTTCATACAAGAGAGTTTCTTTGAAGTGAGCAAAGACTTAGGTAAAGCACACAACAACAATAACACTTGATCTTCATATCAATTTTGACCTTAATATTTTCAAGATCAAGAATTAACTCGTGGAACATATCTAACTGCTCAGCCAAGGCTTTGTCTTCATTCATCTTGAACGAATACAAAGCTTGCTTCAAGTAGAGACGGTTAACTAATGATTTTGTCATGTACAGACCTTCGAGTTTCATCCACACACTCTCTTTTGTTTTCTCTTTTGAAACCTGCCGGAGAACCTTATCACCAAGGCTCAATATGATGGCACTGTGGGCTTTCTCGATCATCATCGTCTTCTCCTTATCCGTTAGAGCAGCGTCCATCTTCTCTGATCCTTTTAACGCTTCTAAAAAACCCTATTGAACTAGTAGGTCTTGCATCTTCAAGTGCCACAAACCGAAATCATTCACACTGATGAATTTCTTGATCTCATACTTTGTTGACGACATCTTCTTCTCCACGCTCACCGCACCAATTTGTTGAGAAAGAATGTCGTGTATAACAGAACAAAATTATGAGATAAAGATTGAGTTTCTTGTACAAACACAAGAAACCCTATTTAGGTTTACAAAAGAGAGAAGAAGGAATAACAAAAATTGGTTAAAACTGTTTTACTAGAGAATAACAACAATTAACATCTCTGAACAACCTGAAAGAACTAGTCTATTTATAGACTACTAATCTAACTTAGGCTACAAGCTAACTTAACAATTGGACTTACAAGAAAGACCAAATTCTACATGCTTTAAAACAAAGCATATTTCAACATGTTTGAACAAACTTCGACTACTGCATACACAACTCTCGTCGAACCAAGAAACTACCCTTGTCAACACCAAAGTTTGATCCAAATACTAGAAGGGTTTTAGTGGGAAAATTTTCAAAACACTTTCTAGCCATTTGAATTTCACGATTCTTTCTCTAACTTGAGTGTTTGCCATTTGATTTTCACAAAACTTTCTCAAACTTGAATGTTTGGTTGATTTATGCCTAAGTTATCAAGCTATACATTACTATCCATTTCAAAAAGTTTTGATTTCTTAGATGATAATTAATTAGTATTTAGAGAAAAATATAAAAGGTGTTTTGGGTAGTTTGTATTTTGGGGGTATAGGTCCAATTAGGATGGTATGAAAACTAATTTCCCCAAATATAAGTGGGCTTGATAAGGTGAACCAGGCCCTGTTTCTAACCGTTAATCAAGTTCTTCAATGTCTTTAAACTGATTTTTTTATTTTATTTTATTGAGAAGATTAAACTGCAAACTTGATGATTATATTATGAGAATTTTTCAATCCACCTTATTCATGTTTAAATCTGTTAAAATATATCAAAAAAAATTCTTTTAAACACCAAAAAACAAGTTAGTAGTAATATGTAATTGGAAACCATAAACTACTGATATGACTAAGGTCCAAAATCTTCTATCTATTGTTCAAAACAAAGGTTGAAACTGCAACTGAATGATAATTCAGTCTTCTGGTTTAGGCTCCTTTGCAAGTTCATCAAGCCTACTAGTTGTTTGTATATATTTTGAAGTCAAATTTGAATCTTGTTTTGGCACATTCAAAAAGTCTTCAAGTCCACTAGTCAGAGTGGATTTTGATGTCAAGGAAGCTGCAAAGAGACTAATAGCCTGCAAGTGCAAACAACAAAGGAAGGTATCAACAACAAATATAACAAAAGAAAAGAGTAAATAACTACTTTGGTTCTTAAATGTGAGTTGTTGTGACTATATAGTGACCAATGAAGCATGGAAGGACACTTAGACGTGTCGCGGTAACCGACACGCATCATCTGATACTTGTATAACACTTTTACGACACCTGTTGAAAAAGTCAAACAAGTGTCAGAAAAGTCAGACAAATGTCTTCATTTTTACGACACCTGCGTTTTGTGTTTGACACTATCGGTGTCGAAATTTCAGTGTCGTATCGTGTCCTGGTGTCTCTGTGTCAGAGTTTGTGCTTGTAACACTTGGGATTAGTCATAGCCACTTTACCTCAACTTCACCAATACTTATCACTTTCACTTCAAGATCATCAAGGGGAAGGTTCAGTTCTTTCAAATATGAGAGACAAAAATTTGCAGATAGTGATTGCACTTTTAAATCATCTCCTACACCATATAATGCTGGTCTCTTCATAAATCCCACAACACCTTCTTTTGATTTGTTGGGGGATCTTGGATCCAGTTCAATCAAGTGTATTGGATTATAAATCAATCCCTTTGTCTTAGAAATCACTCCTCCCTCTACCTTTACTTCTACTATACGATGACCATAATTATTGTTATACAGCTTTGGTGTTCCGGTACCATAATAATACGTAGCTAGTGGTGGTTGTACATGAGGAATGTTGAGGGGCTGGTTTGGACAACCAAACTGCGGTATGACACCAGGATTGAGTAACACAGAGCGCGAGCCTGTACACCAGGACGAGTCCAAGTTCTCCACACTTTTGTATAAATTATCAATACATCCAACAAAAGAGTTACCATCCAAAAGCTTTACGATGGACCCTAATGGTATTGTAAGAAAGCTAAAAATGAAGTCCACAAAGTTTTCGCCGGTTTCTGCAAAGATTATCTTTTTCTGAGATTTACTTCGCACTAGCTTAACATCCATTTTAATGTCACTGGTGCAAGTTTTTACTTTGACTGCTGAAGCAAACTGGCTTGGCGGGTGAGCTTTGTTCTTGGAGCTACTTTTCAAAATTGTTTTTGTCAGAGGCTCTTGAGAGGTTAAGGCATACTTGAGGATGTTCAATATCTATACATAAAAAGACAAGTTTTTAGTCGAGATAACTTACAAACAAACAAAACCGATATTATGCAAACAAGTTCCATTTACATAATAGAGCTACTTTCCATTTACACAATATTAAGAAACTTTATGTGGAAGCATGATTGAAGCCAAGGTACAAGCTGCTTAATTCAATATTTCTCAGATAACTAAATTACTGAAGGAAGTGCCCCACACTCCTTATTTTCCTTTCTATTGTTTCTCACATAGACATTCTTAACAGGTTCTTAACAGATACTATGCCAAATACAAAACTACCCTAAAAACAACAAGTTATAGGGTTGAGGTTCTAAAGATCCAACGCAAGCTCAAAAAATTAAAAGAGTGAATCACTAATTCAGCACTTGAAATTATAGGACATTCTTAAAATAGCCTGTAAAACAAGAAAATTTCAGAAAAAATCTCGAAACCATAATCCATCAGTCATTTTGTTTCAGTCATTAGTAGGGGTGGCAAAATAAGCCCAACACGCTGGACATGTCCGTTTTACCTGCACTTTCAGTCATATGAGAAACATCTCCGTTTTTCTGCGGAGCGGTCAGGCCCGTTTGCCACCCTTAGTCATTACTATTTGAGTAGCATTATGATATTCATAGTTAATAACACTAGGTTCTAACTAACCCTAGACTAAAATGTTGATGCTAAGTACTCACCAAGCCAGACTAAAATAACTGACCATTTAGAGCATGGTTCTAAATTGCGGTTGCATTATAAAAACATTAGAGGTCTCCCCATGACATTGCAACCGCATTTCACGGCAATATTAAGATTCACAACATAACCACAATCTCAACCATGATTTAGAACAATGATTCCCATTTTTCTTACTCTACAAACTAACATAACACCTTGAAGTACAATACATATACACATAGAAAAAAATAAAACATTATTTATAACACACTACAAAACGATTACCTCTTGTTTTCCAATGTTTTGTGTAACTTCCTCTAATTGACTCAAATCCGAATACCCCAATTCCATCAACATCTGCATGGAAGTCACCAAAGAACTAGGCACAATCTTCAAATCATCAAACACCAAAAACAACGACCCATTTTCCTTCACAAAAACCCCACTTAAAGCATCATCAACAGCAACACTAGTACTATTCCCTAGACCTTCAGAATCCAAATTCTTAGGCCTTCTATTAGTAGGTTTTCCACAAGTACAATCAAGGTTCTGAAAAGTTGTAAACATGTTACAAGTATCACACACAAAAAACTCACTTGATGCTTCAGTATCATCAATATTCAAGAACAGTTTCTTGCATAACAATTCACATGGATTCCTGGGGTTCAATAGCATTTGTTTGCATACAGGGTTCCAAACGTCGTTTGGAGTGAGGCTTTGAACACTTTCGTAGAGACTTTTGATGCTTCCGAGAAATGGTGATGATTCTGATGATGGTTGTTGTTGTTGTTGATCGTTGTTGTTGGTTGATAAGAGACGAATGATGGTGGCAAGTGGAAGAGATAGGAAACTGAAGAGAGTGTCGATGAAGTGTTTGGGTGCTTCGACGGCAACAACTTTGTTGTTTTCTTTGTCTATTAGGATTTTGAGGGGAATCGTTTTGGGTTCTTCTAGTGGTTGCGGTTGAGGTTGATCGGAAGCCATTGTAGGTTATTTTTGGCTCTTCTTTCAAATTGAGAAATTTGACAAAGAGGCACAAAATGTATATGAGAATTTTTTATATTATAGTTTTTTAAAGTTTGTGAGAATTTTTTATATTAGAACTTTTTAAAGTTTGTGAGAATTTTTGTCATATCCTTTTTATTTTTATTTTTTAGATTTCTTCCTGCCACCTAAAATTTTATTTGACACCTCACATTTTCTCTCCTATATTTTTATCATACAGAAATGATATCTTGACATTTAAAGTATACACCTACACCGTATTACAGTTTCTAATGTACTGATTTTGATTTTGTTGTAATTTATTTAATATACAAGGGTAATTTAGTAACTTTATGAATATTGATAGGTTAAATGATATTGAATGTATTTTTGCCTTTCACATTGAATCTGATACCTCTCCTCTCAAAAGAAGAAGAAAATCTCTCTCAGTTCATCGTGATCTCTCTCATTTCATCGTGAGCTTTTTTGGAATCAGCGACCACCGTGACACACCGCGACGAATCGACGACCACCATGACACACCGCGACACATCGTGAGCTCTTAAGGTTAGATGTTCTTCTTACAAGAATGCTTCCATGAAAAAGTTCTGATTGTTGAAAAAGTTCTGATTTTTTAAAACATGTTCTGATATTCTTCTTACATGAACAACACTATCTTAATTTTTTTAAGGTTCTGAGAGTTCTGTTGTTCAATGAGGTAAACTGAAAGAGGATTTAGGTTTAGGATTTTTTTTCTTTTTAGTTTATTGTAATAGATTTCTCAATTATAGGTTGTAATAGATTTCTTGTTATGTTACTGATAAGGTGGTTATTTGGTTTTGAATTTTATCAGGCTGAGTTCTTTATTGCTGAAACTATGGCATCACCAAGAAATCTAAATGAAAGTGATGTAAGTTTTTCTGTTTTTATTGGTCTTGTTATTCTGGTTGGAATGTTTGATCTTATTTATGAGTGAAAGTATTTAAGTTTTTTTGTGAATTTAAGGTACGAATGAGGCATAGTTGTATTCTAGTGAATTTGAGCATCATCAATGAAAAGTTAACACCAGGTCAACGAGGCCACATCGAATGCATCCCATTCAAATGGGCAATGAATATTTCTAACAACTTCTCAATCTCAGGTGGTTTATTATGAGAATTAGTAAGTAGGTGGGACGTACGAAGTAGGAGATTTAGGGTTAGGGATAGGATACTTCCCTTTACTCCAGTTGATGTTTGTTTTGCGCTTGGATTATCTAATGTTGGTAAGTCTCTAGTAGTAGAAGAAAACCAACAAAGTCAAACATTAGATCTTTTTAAAGGGGTTGAGGTAACCATTCACAATATTCGCAAACAACTTCATTACCAAAAGATAAAATTAGTTAATTTTGTTAGACTTTACATATTACTTGCATTTGCGGAGTTTTACTTTCCCAAAACAGGGAATAAGGTCTTTACCGGATTTATTAAGCAATTGGATGATCTTGACTCACTTGATACATTTAGTTGGGGACTTGTTGTTTATAACTTTATAGTTTCTAGTTTATGTGACTCTTCAGTTATGTTGAAGGAGGGAAAAAAACAAGGCACAAAGACATTTAAACGGGTGCGCTGCCATATTGCAGGTAAATCTCCATATATAACTTTATAGTTTCATCATGTGTTTTGAATATTAAAAGTTTTGAAGTTTACATCTTGTAATATTTGTTATAGATTTGGACATTCAACCACTTATCTTTGGGGAAAGTACCTGCTGTTACTACGTTTTCGTTTCCACGTGTATTGAATTGGCCAATTATAACTATGCAGAAGAAAAACATTGAAAAAGCGTTTGACAAAAATATGGTAAGATTTTATGTGTTCGATTTGAGGAAAATAGCTTTTATGTTGTCGTGTGTTTGAATTGATTGTTTTTTTTGTTAGAAAATTGATAGAGTGGTTACAACAGAGAAGGAACTGAATTATGACATAGTCAATGCTGCTTTGTTTGAACAAGGACAATAATTTGGGAATGTGTATGATTATCAAAGATTGGTGGATGACAATAAAGATTTCAAGGAGAGGATAGCAGCTCTTGAGTAGGAAGTGAGGATGATGAAAGAGGCAAGAGTTAACACTTTGTTTCAGGATGAGGATGTTCAAGATGATTGACAGCTTATTAACTTTGTCACTAAAGATGCAGTAGAAACTTCAGCTGGAGATGTTGGACATAACACTCCACTTAATGATGATGATGCCATTGTTGAAGAAAACCTATCAAAGTCTAAATCTAACATTGCTAGAAGAATGAGGAAGAAACCAAGGAAGCGTGAAAAAAGAACTAGAATGAATTTATAACGCAATAGTGTTGTAGAAATTTGATAAATATGTATGGTAGAATTATGAGATGTTGTAGTGTAGAATTTATCACAATTTTAACGTTTGGCACAATTGTAGAATTTGTAGTTTATTTTGGATTTAAGATGTTAATGTGTTGAATATTTTTACAGGTGTTTAATATATTTTTATAGGTGTTAGTTATTTTTGAGTAACATGTTTGCTTTTTAAGTTTTTTTTTAACAACTTGGTTCTTTAAAATACCAAATGTGTGCATCGTTACCCTTTTGTTAATAAGTGAAAGTGTTAATTATGGATCCAATTATTTTGAGTGGTATAAAAATGATGAAGTGGAACCAGAAATACAACCCGGGCACACATTTTTAAATGTTTAAAAAGTGAGAAAATGATATAGAAATCACCCTAAAGAACAAAGTTGTTAAAAAAAAACATAAAGGACCAACCTGTTACAAAAAAATAACTTAAAGGACCTCTAGTGTAATTTTTCTTGATACAACCATAATTTTGAACTATCATCTCTAGCTTAAACCAACACGGGTTAATTCTACTTATTCACCTAACTTCTTAACTTCCATGGTACAAGTCATATCATGTCATCACGACATTGGTTACCAGTTCAGTGAGGAAACTCAAAACTTGGGTCATACAACCCTTCATATATACTCTAAGAAAAACTCTTGATTAATCAGTTAAAGGTGATAAAACGTCTATTTAAATATTTTAACTATGCGTTTATGAGATACAGGAAAAAAAATTAAGAAATGAACCAAAATAGCAGAAAAGAGCAAACCAAGACTTTTCCCTAACAAATTAAGTCTCTCTAAGCCAAGAATACATGTGTGCTTAGCAAGCAAATGTGTAACCTAGCTAATCTAGGAAACACTGACACATTTTGCAATCAATGATGGTTCAAAGAGTTTAGGGTTAAGTTACTTCAAAGTGAAGCAAGGGTTTGGTGGATAAGCATGCTTGGAAGGTTCGCTTAGAGAGCGTTGGTGGAAAGGCTATGCTTAGAGTAACTGGCATAACTTAATCAAGAAGAAAAGACGAGCTAAGCAAGCCTGGACGGTGCGCTTAGCAAGCATACCTTTCCCAAGAATATAAATAGAGGCGTAATGCCTTTGTTTGAGATACTCAATCAATTCAACTCAAATAAATTCAAAGAATTTGATCACATTCGGCGAAATTCAAGGTGGTTACTTAAAGAATCTAGGTTCTTACGATGAATAACAATAAGAAAGAATATGAGAGGAAGATCGAGGGTAGAAGCAGTGTCTACGAAAGTGTCCATAAATGCATTTACACATCTTTCTTCTAAGGTTGATTATAATGCTACAATGAGTAAGAGTAACTAATTTTCTATTTTATTGGGGTTAGATGTAGTTGTCATATTACATATTTTTTTTATCAAATCTAAAACCTACCTAGTACCTGTGATGTTTAAATTATTTTCATTGATTTTTTTTTTTGAAAAATTTAGAAAATTTCAATTTTGGAAAACTGTTTTTCTATAGATGGTTCAATTGGCCTGAAAAGCCAAATGCAAATGAACACAGAGGCTAAGTCGATGACGAAATTCAGAAACAATTGCATGATAAATGTTTTTTTTTTAATTTTTCATTCATAATTCATATGTGATTATCTATGAATTATGGTAATGTCCATTAACTAACTGCTTTCTAAAGGTTTGATTTGTCTATTGTCTTTTGCAAACATGTCAATAAAGTCAAGAAGCATACAAGCCTAACCAAGTGAGATATGTGCAACCTCATGTTTTACAGAAATAACGAGAACGAACATGCATACTAACTATGTGGATTTTGCATCATTCGTGCCATTACGTGGTATATTTGAAGTCATGGATATGATTAAGGAATTTTTTCTTATTAAGTGAAAAACTATTTGTCCAAAAAGGATACCTTGTAAGGGTGCGATCCCTTGACAACCCCATTTGAGCTTGAAAATGAAAAATTTTGTTCTTTCAATATTACAACCCTTAGCCAACTCTAAAAATAGACATAAACTTTTATTAGCCTGTTTTAAGGATAGGAGAGTAACTAAAAATGCAAGGGTGTGAAGAAAAATAAAGTTGGGGAGAAAAATTAAAAAGTTTTGAAAAAACAAGTAGTAAAATGATGAGAAGAAAGAAAAGAACAATGCTTCAGCAAAAAGACAAAGAAAAAGAAATAATCAAATGTCAAAGCATACAAAAGTAAATCATTAGAAAAAAGTGTTGTAAAGTCGAGAGAAAAGGAAAGAGCTAATTTCAGAACAAATGATATACCTAAAAGATGAGATTTTATCTTGATGCCCCCTTGTTTGATGTGGCAACCCCACACCCCTTATGCATTTACCATTTTAACCCTGTAAAATTTTAAAACTCATTCCACAAATGCATTAAACCATTTCGAATTTTTTTCAAAACCTCTGGTGATTACCAGATTTTTTAAATAGACTACCAGACATTTCCAATTTATGAGCAGTGAGTATCAGTTTTTACCATAATTTTTAGTTTATACCGGGTTTTTTTTAATTCATTTTTATCATATTTTTTGAAATATTTGAAATAACACATATTTTGTATGCATTTTTACCAGATTTTCAAAAAACCTAATAAAAATGAATATGTTTTTCCGATTTTTTTGAAAATCCAGAAAAATATATGCATTATACCAAATTATTTAAATAACCAGTAAAGTACATACATTTTTACTGATTTTTTTGTATAATCTAGGAACAAGTTTGGTGTTTATTGAATTTTTAAAAAAATCCAGAAAATGTATGCAGTTTTATCATTTTTTAAAATTCAAAAATATTCCCAGAGTTATTGAATTTTTTGAAAAATCTGGTAGGTTAAATAATTGTGTTTTTTTCCAATGAATACTAGAGTATCAGATGACACGATTGCTTCTCTATATGGGTGTACATGGACCATCTTGGATTGGATTTGGTCAAATTTAATACCTCATCCATATAGGACACTCCGGTTTCGGCTAGGTAAAATAGCCAACCGCTGCATTAATTGGCCAGTTTGGACAATCCACTAATTTTTTGATTAGGTTGGGTTGGATAGTGAATTTTCCAAATGATTTTTATATTTTCTTAATATTAAATGACTAAATGACGAGTCATCATATTTTTTTCATAAAAGTTATTCAACACTTTTATATATAAAAAATTAGATAGTTTAATTTCACTATGTTTTAGTATCATAAAATAATAAATAATAACATTAACTCATAAAAATTATTATAAAATATTAGTAACAAACTAAAGGTGCATGACATAACATTGTATTAACATCAAAATAATCAAATCGTGAAAAATCTAAAATTAGTTAAAATCATGGTTCCCAAAAATAAAAAATGTTAAAGAGACTACAATTGCAACAACTAGATTAGTTTTCATCAAAATCATTAGACTTGTAATAAGAAATGTTTAATTAGAGTCAATAGATTTTTTTAATTTGGGTTTGGTTTTACTTGAAACTCAATTTTTTAATGAGTTTTCTTAGTTTTTAAATCCATATCCATCCAACTATTGGACCTAATCCAGTTTTCATTATGTTTTTCGTCATTATGTATTTTGTTTAAATAGTTTTTATTATGTTTTTCTTCATTATGTATCTGCTTAGATAGAGGTGCATCTCTCATTCTAAATACAACAACGTAAAACAATGCAACATAACATAAAAGAAAAATTTAAACATAAAATATATTGTATTTTCTCCTATAAAATTTTTTTAGTGAGTGTTCTCCTATTACAAGTAAATTGTTCTCTCCTTTTATAGAGAAAAATGTTTAATTTCTTCCACTTAGTCAAAATATTTTTTACTAGTATCTGTGATTTTTCCCTTATTTGTTAAGGATTTTTCACCAAAATATTCTGTGTCAAATTTCCACTCCTTAATCTCTTACTTTTATGAAATTTATCTTGCTACTTTGAGGAAGACAGTATTCTATATGTTTTTGAAGCACTAACTCTAAGAATACGATCCCTTTATATAATATAGTTTGCAGGCTAAACCATTATAAGTCCATTGTATGACTAAAAACTAACTTAAATAGCAAGGTACAATAACTGACTTAACTTATGTAAAGAGGTTCAATACAATCCCCTTACAAATAGAATTTAAAAAAAAAGTTTCATAATCATATCAGAATCACTAAAATGTGTAACGTAGTTGCCACACATTTCAAAGTTCGAACTACCTATTTTTCATAGTTCAATAGAGATAAAAACATTGATGCATCAGTTAGTTTCTTCTTTCGTCTTCTCGATCAGATGGAATAAGGCTTCTGTTAATACAGCTTCGGTAGAAGTCAAAGAAGCTTCCAACAAGTATAGTGCCTAAGAATATAAAGATAATGAAACTCATTACATCTAATAGAAAGTACTAGTATATTTGAATGTGTCAATGATAAAGAGTGGATTCATGTTTACCTCTTTCTCTCCAATTCCAACTTGATGCTCCTCCAAATCATCGATTGGAATGTTGAGTTTTTGCAAAAATGCAATGCAAGAAGTATTATTATCCAATGCTGTCACTTGCAGATTATCCAACACAACAAATTTTGATGCCTTCACAAATCCCACAGCAGATTCAATTTTTTCATATGGAGATCTTGGATCAAAAAGCTTTAATGGCTTTGACAAATAGCTTATACATTTATCCTTTGCAACCTCACCATTATCGTACCAATAATTAGGAGTTTTTTCTTCACAAAGATATTTCAGAGGTTGCTTCAAATAACCAAATTGAGGAGCCACTTTGGGATTTCGTATAGGCAATGCCATTACAAAACATGAACAGTCGAGTTCTGTCACACTTTTGTGCAAGTTATTCATACATCCGATAAAACAAATGCCATTCAATTGCACTACAATAGATCCTATAGGTGCTGTGAGGAAACTGAATAAAAAATTTACAAAATCTCTCTCAGCTTCAGCATACACTATTTTCTTCTTTGATTTACTTATAGTTACCTTAAGATCCATAATCCTAGTAGTAGGAAGATTAGAAATTAGAGTCCTTGAGGAGAAAGTGCACTTATATGAAAAATTTCCATTTCGCAAGAATACATCGCTGAGAGGAGACTTGGAAGTTAATGCTTTCCTGAGTAACTCCAAAATCTAAAACCAAATCAAAAAGTATAAAGAAACTGAATCAAAAAGTATAAATCCACCAGATTTCATTAACAAACTTGGATCTAAAAAATGAATTGCAGTAAAATTTAAAACGAAATATTACCTCATTCAAACCGAAGGTCGCGGACATGTGTGTAAGCTTGTTCATGTTTTTGTAACCAAGTTGTTGGAGCTGGTGAAGTGTGTTGCCGGGAAAGCTTTGCATCACTTTTAAATCATCAAAAATTAAATACAGACATTCTTTCTTAACAAAAACACAATCGCTATTACCAAATTCTCTATGCAGCTTAATTTCTTTGTCCATCAAATTCCCACAACAACAACGTCTAGCACCAACAAAAGTACTCAACCGACCCGTTTCTACACAAGTGCTACAAATGAAGTACTTTGTAGGTTCTGAGTCATCCACATTCAACTTCAGTTTCTGGCAATAAGACTCAGAATTGTTGCGGGGATAAAGCAACATTTTTTTGCAGATACTGTTTAAGAAAACCTCATCACTTATATTTTCCACACTCTTGTATAGATTACCTATGCAACCAAATGTTTCTTGCTCTGGTCGATTCTTGAAGACAAGTCTGGTGATAGTTCCAAATGGAAGTGTGAGAAAACTAAACAAAGTGTCAACGAAGTCGCCGTTTGCTTCAGCCACAACTACACTGTTTTTTTCTGTGTCCATCAAGAATGTCAAGTGTAGCTTTTGTTCTTGTTCTGGCTTTGAAGCCATGACTAAACAACAATGAAAAGATTTGGCCACAAAGGCTAATTTCCTCAACCTCAAAAACAAAATAATAAAGGTAATACTCTTTCTACCTTAATTTGCCGACTCTAAACCTTTCTTTTTTATTCTTGAAAATTTCGCGAAGATTTGCCTCAATCCTCTTCCCTAACAACTTTAGTTTTTATTTCTTCTCTTTTGGCGGTCTAACGCGAATGAATCCTAATTTCCTTAATATTTCCTTTTATTAAACCTAACTTTTGAGCTTTAAAATGGGCTTTCCAATTTCACCCTCACTAACTCCTCCTCAAATGTTCGTTTTACCCTTAATTCACTTATATTTATTTAAATTAATAATAATACCAATATATTTATATTATATACTATTATTTAATAAAACCCAAAATTCATAATTCTCAATACTTCATACCAATCACCGCAGATCACCAAAAATACGATTATTTCTATTTAAATAAATTAAATAAATATTCCAATAAATTTGGGGTGTTACAACTCTTCCTCACTTAAAAGAATTTTTTCCCTCGAAAATTATCTAAAGGAAACAGAGTCGGATACGACTCCCTCATCTGATCCTCACGCTCCCAAGCCCAACTTTCCCCAGTTGGTCCTTCCAAAACTATCTTTACCAAGGAAATCTCTTTACCTCGCAGTTGCTTCACTTCTCGTTTATCAACTCGTACTGACAATGCCTCAACAGTCAAATTATCACCAACTTTCTTCGAAATTCTATTAAGAAGTTTTCAATTTGGAATACCAGCAATTGTTCACCAACTTTAACGCCGAATAAATTGGCACGCCTAGTGGGAGAGTGCTAAGTGATCATAAAATTTTCTTCGAAATTCTTGAAAATTCATTAGTTCGGCGGTCAACTTACTATTTGAAAACTTTGTTTCATGCTATTAAGAAGTGGTAAAGTAGCCACCGCTAATGAAGATAGAACAAGGAGAAGATATAGGAGGAGAATGACGGCAAACTCTAACCAGCCAAATATTCCTCAGGATACGCCTAGTAACAATGTAGAGCCACCCATATGATCTTCGACAGGAGGACCGACAGTTTCAGCGCCTGTCTCTGAAGCAATACCATCTATGGGAAGTTCAATACCTACACATTCAATGACCCATACACAACCCATTTTGACTTATATTGGGCCAATGGGTCCTCCACAGATTTCACCACCAATGTGGGCTTCAACATTCAAAAGCGTCCTTCCTTCTGGATTTACAATACCCCTGTCTCGAGACCCACCCTATGGAATGCCAACTTCGATGATGGAAAAACTTACAAAACGCCCCTCAATTATATACAGAACCCGCAATGACTTCTCCATTATATGGATCAGGCTCTGGAGTAAATATGGGTCGAAATAGTCAAACTTTAGGATTAGGATATTTCGCCCAAATGCCAAATTTGACAAACCAGTTCTGCATCATCCTTACGACAACAAATGGACGAGAGTAACCTTCAAATGGTCTAAATGATGTCCCAAACTATGGGGGAAATCTTTCAGCCTCTTATTCATAATACTACCCAAACTAATCAACAATTAGCAACACAAATGACGCGCCTTGTAGAATTCTTTGGTGTACCAAATCCCCCTCGACAACCACCAAGGGAGTATATGATAGAGAACCAAGGGATAGTTTTCGACGAAGATACCACCATTAACAAAATTCATCAAAATTCGGGAAATATACCCCAGAAAAATCAAGACAACCAAATGGATTTGGAAAGTTGACGTGGCAGACGGTATGGCGGAAGACAGTGGACGTCGCGGTGCAGAATGTGAAAACCTTGCACCCATTCATAGTTAGAGCAATTATTGCCTAACACGTGGCGACTATAGAAGACCTTGCACCCATTCATCTTCCTTTCGGATCTCGGAAACTGAGCACGTCCACCTTTCTGACATATTTTCTCGAAGAGCATACTCTGTTCCTGACCTGGTACGTGGCTTCTAAATTATAAATGTCGGACAAGATGCTATCCCCTGAGGAGGTCCTCGACACTTTCAACTTGCCCTTAAGTCATTACTTCTCCACCTAGGAGCAACGACTTAGGGGGCTCCTATTTTGGACTGGGCCGAGACCTGCCCCTCAGTCGGGAAGGCCCGACAAGGCCCAGTCCCCTATCTGCCAGGCACAAGCCTTAACAAGGCACGCTAGTCGGGCAGAGCATTATCTTGCACGGCAAGAGCCTACGCGCTTTCCACACGGACTCCACGTGCCTCCCATGCGGGGACACATCATCAGGCAACTACTCACTTCCAAAAGAGTTGGTCAGGCCACCTTCCGAAGATCATAGACAGTTAATCCAGGAAGAAGACTACGTGTTGGTTTTCACTATGCCACATAAGCCCTGGAAATTACTTATGTTGGGCCCGACACTCTGGCCCAATGCACTATAATCGTTTGCCTTGTGCTGGAGGCACACTATAAATACCCTCTTTCACTAGAGGGTCAGGTATCTCATTTACTACACCTTTTCTTTGTACTTTCTTTTTCTAAACTCTATTACTCACTTAAGCATCGGAGCACCTTGCAGGTACACCTCTTCCTCCTCCACAACACCGGTGAAGGAAATAACTTACAACGCGTGGCAGGCAAATGATTCCTTTCTCATCAGGTGATATTAGTTACCATGCGTCGAACATGTTCGACAATACTTATACTTTCAACTGGATTAAGAATTCCTCTTTTTTCAGTTGCTCTCATTTTTTTCCTTTTCAAATCTTTCCTTAAAACTAGTTGTATCCTAACTATGGATGTCAACAGGGCAGAGAATCTGCAAAGGATGCTTCCTCATTCCACGCCCCACCCTCCCCTAAATTTTTTTCCCATCCCCGTCCCTAATCTCCACCACGAGGAAATACTTTCCCTATCCCCATCCCCATAGATCCCCACAGAGAATCAAAGATCCACAAAGATCGAGTATAAAAAAAAAATTCTATATTTTTTCGACCAAAACCATGATAATAGTATTTCGTTATTATTATTACATATTTAAAAACATATATTTATCATCTTCCTTTTTGTTAAAAAAACGCATCTTGAATCAATAACAAAAAAATGTAAAAGCACTTTCATTTACGATAACATGACAACTAGTTTACTAATTGAATGAAAAATAAGTACTAATTGAAGTATAATAAGCACAATGAATAAGTGAGAGTGGTTGTTATGATGATGATGATGAGAACAGAGAAAATGAGAAAAGAAGAAGACAAAGAGAATTGAGAGAAAAAGATGAAGAGACGGTGTGTACAATATATGTAATGAGTGCAGTTTTTTTATGGTTGAGACTTGGGTAGTGAAACAATACATTAAACAATGAAACAAAAAATAAAATTATCCACTAATAACTCTTTTTTTCCTAAAACATTAATTATTTAAAAAAACATGCAAAATTGTAGAGTTATATATTATATAATATATTAAATATAAAAGTTAAATGATATGACCCGAGTCATGAAATCCAGGAGGTGGAGGGTACTTCCCCGATCCCTGCCCAAAGTATAATTTTGGTGAATTTCTCCATCCAGTTTTGCTAGTTTGTTGTAAAGTGCAATATATGGTAGGTTGCAAGGCTAGGTAAATTGATACCAATTTTGGATCCCTAACTTCAAAAATCTCAAAATTCAAATTGAATAAAATACGGGTGCCTCTGATACTACTTGTTGGACCTATTCATAACCTTATGATTTCTACTCATATAGAAATCAAGAACAAAACTATAAACTAATCCATGTGAGTAGATAACGCATCAACTCATATCCCTTAAATCCATACTAGAGTTCAATCAGAGAATGAAAGTAACAACTTACATGTGTTTGTCATTGGGATTTCCTCAAGTTCACGGGTATGTGATGTTTCAATTTTTAGAGTTCCTTAGAGATTATTGAATCTCTTTTGATGAGGATGAAGAGAGAATTCCAATAAATTGTGTTTTTGTGCCTACTCTACAAATAGGGACCATAACCCATATAAATAACTCTAGGATTATTTTTTAGTTTTAATATTCTAATTTGACGCCTCATTAAATCAGATATTAACTTATGGTATCTACACATTAATTTTACCTTTCATAACATTTATACTTTTAACCACAGATTTATTCAATATTACTTCGACCGGTTTAAGTCTTAACTACTTAAACAATAACAATAACTCTTAAATTGTAATATTTGTGACTCAAAATTCTAATAATATCCACAACAGAATATTCTAAGAAGAAAGATGGTAATAAACTTAAACTCAAGTAAGATATAGACAATTTACACCTAATTAACTAAAATAGAAAATAGTATATATTTATTCATTTAACTATAAACTTAATCTATTTACTAAATACAATTTATTTACCTTTTTAATATTAAATGCAATTTATTTTCTAAGGAGGTTTTAAAAAAAAAACACTATTTCTCTTCCTATTTTGTGAATATTTGTTGCATTTATTATGTGTTGTATCCTATGTATTTATGATATATTCTCCTTATCTGATGTTTATCATTTTTACCCATGTTTTACTTTAGTTTTTCACGATTATTTTCTATGTTGTTGGTGATTTTGCATTTAAGTTAAGTATCATTTATCTCTTTTCAATTTTGTTAAAGGAGGAAAAGTTGAAATATGCGAGTCTAATTTGATTTATTTGTTTTATGATATTTTTATTAATTTGCAATATTTTAGGAGGAGCATAGAAAAAAGAAGAAAAATATTGATCACATTTTGCTTCTGTTTTACATCGATTAAATTTCAATTGAAAAAGTTGTACTAAAATTTTTCTCATTTTATTATTATTATTATTATTATTATTATTATTATTATTATTATTATTATTATTATTATTATTATTATAAAAAAGAAAAAAAAAAGAAAGAGAAAGACAATTGAAAATTGAAGTAAATAATATAATATACAATAAAGTGAAAAGAAAAAGTTTAAAGTAATTAGAAAAGAAAGTTGGCATTGTTAGAACAACATAAAATAAAACCAGAATTTTGAAGATAGTAACAATGGTGAAAAGAAACTTAGAAAGAAAATAAATTGAGAGAAAGAGAGAATAGGGAAGAGAGTAATATTGGATGAATCACTAAATTGGCATTAACCATGAATTGAGATTACAACAATTTATATTTACACATGAGAGAATAGCACAACTAATACAAAATACAACTAAAGTGCCATGCTGTTAAATTCTGTTATTTTGGAAAACTAACAGCTTTTCAAAACAGCTCACAACACACCACCTCACTTTAGTTGCTCCAAGTTCATCATGCTCAAGCTCTTCAACAGTCTCTTGAACACCTCATTTGTCACACCCTTGGTCAACAAATCTACAACTTGGTCCTCGCTTCGGCAATAGCTCAATCTAAGCTTTCCATCACCGACCAATTCTCTCAAATAATGAAACCGCATCTCAATATGCTTGCTCCTTCCGTGTGCAATCGGATTCTTCGCAAGATTTATCGCGGAAACATTATCCACCAACAGTGTGGTGGCATCATCATCACCACATCCCAATTCCTTCATGAGATTCACTAACCACATAGCTTGGCAAGCACTCAATGATGCCGCAATGTACTCGGCCTCACAAGAAGAGAGTGCTACAACCGGTTCCTTCTTCGAACACCATGAGATTGGTGTACTACCGAACATAAAGATGTAACCCGCCATAGATTTCTGATAATCTTTATCTCCGCACCAATTAGAATCGGTGTAGCCAAGTAAAGTACACTTGCGACCCATATCCGATGTGGGAAACAAAATACCACAACCAAGAGTATCTTTCACATATCTAAGGATTCTCTTGACCGCCGCCAAATGAGACACCTTAGGTCTCTCCATGAATCTACTCGCAATACCGACACTAAAAACCAAGTCTGGTCGAGTATTGCACAAATACCGTAACGATCCAATCAAACTCCGATAAAGTGTTGGATCCACATCATCCTCATCATCACTTTTGGACAGCTGAACTCTAGCCTCACAAGGTGTATTAGAAGCATTACAATGTTCCATTTCACACTTTTTCAAGATATCTAGAGAATACCTTCTTTGATGCATAAGCAGCCCCACTTTTGACTTGTGGAACTCTATGCCAAGAAAGTATCTCATGACACCAAGGTCTGTCATCTCAAACTCACTCATAAGCTCCACTTTGAACTTTGAAATACTCTTGTCATTGCTGCCCGTAATCAAGAGATCATCAACATACAAGCATAGTATGATAATACCATCAATAGTATCTGATCTGACATAAACACCATGTTCGAATACACACCGTTTGAAATTGATGTCAATAAGAAAGTCGTCTATACGTTTGTTCCAAGCTCTTGGAGCTTGTTTCAAACCGTACAACGCTTTATGTAGCTTGTAGTACTTCCTCTCTTGATTTTTGATCACGAAACCGGGTGGCTGCCCCATATAAACCTCCTCATCAAGAGGACCATTCAAAAACGCAGATTTCACATCCATTTGATAAATCACCCAAATGTTGTTATGCGCAATCCCAACAACCAAACGAATAGTCTCCAATCTAGCCACCGGTGCAAATACCTCCTCATATTCTATACCTTCATGTTGCAAGAACCCTTTCGCCATTAATCTAGCTTTGTGCTTGATTATTTCACCTTTAGGATTTGCTTTGACTTTATAGACTCATCGCACACCAATCGGTTTCTTTCCATGTGGTAAATCGACCAACTCCCAAGTACCATTTTTCTCAATAGATTCCAGCTCCTCTTTCATTGCACATATCCATTTAGGATCACTTAAGGCTTCCTCCTCATTTACCGGTTCAGATTCGGCCATAAGTGCAAAATGAATAAGATCACCATCACTATTCACTTCGTTATCTTGGAACCTCTCACAATCTCAGAGTCTATGAGGCAAGGCTCTTTGCCTCACTAGTCTACCATTATTCACAACATCATTGTCAACTACTGTAGGTACAGGAACAGCGGCATCAGAACTCTCCAGATCAAACAAATCAACAAACTGCTACTGTTCAGCAGGCTGTAATCAATTAGCAGCATTGGCGTAATCGATTACACCTGTTGTTTCAGTAGTTTTTATTTCATCAAACTGCACATCCTGGGTTATCATGATTTTCTGATTCCTCTCATCAAATAGCTTGTAACCTCCAGTAGAGTGATATCCAACAAATATCAGCTTTTCACCTTTATCGTCCAACTTTTTTCTAAGTTGATTCGGCACATGACGATATGCAATCGATCCAAAAACACGCAAGTGGTTCACACTTGGCTTGAAAGCACTCCAAACCTCTTCTAATGTGATCTTCTCCAACTTCTTAGTAGGACACCTATTCAACAAGTAGGTGGCTGTAGACACGGCCTCACCCCACAATTCCTTAGGCAACTTCTTCTCACAAAGCATACTACGCACCATGTTCATTATTGTACGATTTTTCCTCTCGGCAGCCCCGTTTTGTTGAGGCGTATATGGAGGCACCACCTCACGCACAATACCCTCAAGATCACAAAACTTCCCAAACTCACTAGAAGTATATTCACCTCCACCATCCGTTTTGAGAATTTTGAGCTTCCGACCGCTTTGACGCTCCACCATGGATTTGAAACTCTTGAACACTCCGAATACCTCATCATTTCTCTTGATAAGATATGTCCAAAGCTTTCTACTAAAATCGTCAATGAACGTAAAAAAATATCGATTGCCGCTATAAGTCTCTATTTGCATCGGTCCACAAACATCCGAATACACCACCTCAAGTAAGCCTTTGGTTCTTCGACCCGCATCCTTGCTAAATACATTATTGTGTTGCTTACTTGTCACACATTCCTCACATAATTCTGTCGGAACACTAATATTTGGCAGCCCCGTTACCATTTCACTTTGTTGCAACATTTTGAGATCCCTAAAATTAAGGTGACCAAGACAGTAATGCCATAACCACTCTTCTCTACTTGCCGCGGTAGCTAAACAACGATGCTCCATAACCTTTAACTCAACCTTAAAAGTTCTATTGGCAGCCATCGACGCTTTTAGAATCAACACATAATTTGAATCTAAAACGCGTAACATCTTGTTCTCCAACCGAATTAAGTAACCTCTTTCAAGTAATTGGCCAATACTTAAAAGATTACACTTAATTCCCAGTATGTACAAGACATCTTTGATCCTAGAATGTCCATCATTCTTCCTTCCAATCAAAACATCTCCTACCCCTTTGGCGCTTAAAGTGGTGTCGTCGGCAAACTTGACTTTGCTCTTTGCCACTTGATTAATTTGCACAAACCAATCCTTTCGACCCGTCATATGTGTTGAACAACCGGAACCCAAGTACCACTCATCTTTACTTTGAACTCCATCACGCATGGTAAGTAATGCATTTCGATCTGAGCGTATTTTTTCACCACTTTCCAAAACAGTACAGTTGTTGTCCCACAAACTATCACCATAGTAGCTGCTTCCCGGAGCATCAACAATGCCATAATTCTCCTCCGTAATCATCACAAGAAGGGTATCTTCATCATCTACCTCTTCCCTAGCAACCTTAACCTCATCCGCATCTTTTTCTTTGCGTTTTGAGCGACATTCTTTCGCAACATACCCAAGCTTTTGACAATTATAACACATCACAGAACTTTTGTCAAACGGTTTGTAGGCGTTTTGATTACCCTCTTTGGAGCTTCCTTCACCCTTCGAATTTTGTGTATCTTTTCCACCAAAATTCTTCTTACTCTTTGAAGACCACATCCCTTTTGTTCTCTTGTTCTTCTCATCTAAACGCACTTGCAAAGCGATCTTCGTTTTGGCTTTGTCGGCACTTATCTCATCCATCCTTTGTGCATGCGCTTCTAACGAACTTTGCAACTCATCTTTGCTCAAAGTTGTTAGATCCTTTGACTCTTCAATAGCCACAACAATGTTATCGAACCGTGATGTTAACGAACACAACACTTTTGATACAACATTCTGCTCAAGAATAGTTTCGCCACATGACTTGATTTGATTGACTAACCGGGTAATACGCGTAATGTAATCATTGATCGTTTCTTTGTCCTCCATTTGTGTTAGCTCGAATTGACGTTTGTAAGTTTGTATCCTTACCACCTTCGCTTTGACGACACTAGCATATGCTTTCTCCAAGATTTCTCATGCTTGCTTCGCGGATTCACAATCGCCAACCTTCTCAAAATTGTCGTTATCAACACAAGAGTGAATCAAGAATAGGGCTTTGTAATTCTTCTTCTTTTCTTCCTTGTGTGTAGCCCTAATAGCTTCGGTAGCATCTGCCCTTAACAGTGTAACTCCATTGATGACGATCTCAAGAACCTCTTGATAACCAAACAGAACCTTCATTTGTTTCGCCCATTTGTCGTAGTTCTTCGAATCAAGAATGGGGAGATTTGTAGGAATACGATCATTGGAAACGGTATCCATTGTTGTTGCAGCGAATTAGGATCAATAACTAGGGCTCTTGATGCCAAATGTTAGAACAACATAAAACATAAAACCAGAATTTTGAAGGTAGTAACAATGGTGAAAAGAAACTTAGAAAGAAGATGAATTGAGAGAAAGAGAGAATAGGGAAGAAAGTAATATTGGATGAATCACTAAATTGACATTAACCATAAATTGGGATTACAACAATGTATATATACACATGAGAGAATAGCACAACTAATACAAAATACAACTAAAGTGTCATGCTGTTAAATTATGTTATTTTGAAAAACTAACAGCTTTTCAAAACAGCTTACAATAGGCATGGTGTCATAAAAATTGAGAAAAGATTGACTACTTGCATACCTTTAACGATTTTGTGTGTATTTCTCCCTAACAATTCACTATCTCTAATTTGAACAATTCACTATCTCTAATTTAAATAAATTATTTTATAAAAGAACTAGTGGGATACATGTTCGCTCACACATATACTAGTGGGTGACGCACATTTATTTAAAATTAAAAATTAAATATAATATTAGATAAGAAACTTGATACAAAACAATAGAGTTATTCGATACAGTATAAACGTTTAGAACCCGTGTGCGTTTATAAAAATATTCGAAACTTATTTTCGTTTATAAAAAAAGTGTATGAACAAATTTTTTCTTATTTATAAAAATATTTATAACTTATTTTTGTTTATAAAAAAATAATATCAACAATAGATTTTTTCCATTTATAAAAATATTTGTAACTTGTTATCGTTTATAAAAATAATTGTATCAACAATAAACTTTTTCCATTAATAAAAATATTTGTAATTTATTTCCAGTTATAAAAAAATAATTGTATCAACAGTAAAATTTTTCTCGTTTATAAAAATATTTATAACTTATTTCCGTTTAGAAAAATAATTATATTAACAATAGAATTTTTTCTGTGTATAAAAATATTTGTAACTTATTTCTGTTTATAAAAATAATTATGTCAACAATAAAATATTCTTATTTATAAAAATATTTATAATTTATTCCCTTGTATCAATAATAATAAAAAATTTTGTTAATAAAAATATTTGCAACTTATTTCTGTTTATAAAAATAATTGTATAATAAGTTATCTAGGTTAAATCCATCAACAAAACATCTGGTTCATACACCTGCAAATAGACAACGCCTCAAATAGTAGACAGATATAGTTTCACAAAATATAGGACATGTAATAATTATCCATGAAATTGAGAGTCTCAAATGATATTTTCATTCTGAATAGTTTGTGAGTTTACAAATAATATTTATCCATGAACTCAACAGAAAGAGCTAGTAAAAGTAAACCCTAGCTATTGATAAAAGTTACTTAACAGAAACTGTAATAGTCTATTTGGATCATAAATTGAAAGTCATTTGGATCATAAATTGCATACATCCCAACATTTATCTCTGTCTGTTTCCAATTACAGATTTTATTGTTAGGTTCATTGATTATCTTTTTCTATATTTATTTTAGAGTTTAGATTATTTTGATTTCTTTAATATTTAGTTAATTTTTTTATTTTGATTATTTACAAAAAAAAAATGTCAAATAGAAAGTATGAATCTGGTTATAAAAAATTGAAAACGAAAGCTTGAAAATCTAATTGAATCTCAACGTGGTGGTTTTCATAAATTTGTTATCCTTTATAAACATGATGAGATATTATTTATCGTATGTGTAAAAACACTTTTGATTACACTTGAAGTACTTATCATATTTTACAAGTGACAAATCATTTAATGTTGCAAGCTTCCAAGCATGAATTCACAATGACATTAACGCCCTGAATATCTGTTAAGAGTAAACATAATTAATTAACGCAATAATAAATAAGATTAGTATGATAATACATATATAATATAATGTTAAAGTTAATTACCAGTGTTGGCTTTCATAGAGTTTGAAAAAGAGCACTTTGTTGCACAATCATAAGCAACTTTAGACGATACCTTATGACATTTCAATAATTTACATCCAGCAACACAAACTGCATATAATGGGAGTTTCTTTAGGAGACGTTTGCATTGAAAAGCACACTTCCCAATGCAAATTATATCACCAATTGAATTTTTGGAAGGTGATGAAGTTGAAGAAGAATCCTCAGCTTCTGCCACAACTAATAATACCATAAGAAAAATTGACATATATTTTTTCATCTCAAACTTTGCCATACTTTAATGATATATGTTAAGTGGGTTTTGATGATAATCAAAAGGAGAGTATAAAACCCTAATTTATAGGCAGAGAAATAATTATTTTAGAAAATAACATGGAAATATCTTTTTTATTTTTGGTTGTGTTCCTTTGTTATATCAATTGTTTTTAGAAGAAGAAAAAAATCCTCATCACTTAACAAATGTGCCAATGAACCATAATATGAGAACTAAATTCTAATTTAGCCAAGGTTTTTTTTATTTTAAAAAGTTTTTTTAAAGCATATGAAATGGTAATAAAATAATATATTTATTTTATTCTGTGTTTGATAAACATAAAATAAGAAATATATTATTATTATATGTATTTTGTATACATATAATATATTATACTATATTTAAATTAAGAATTTTCATTTGATAAAAAAATTACTTATATTTTGCTATTATTAACATTAAAAGAATAAATAAAAATATTTTAAAATTTCAAAGTAATTAAGTAACTTTAGATATATTAAAGAAAAATTAAATGATACTATTAAAAAAAACAAATTTTAACTTTAAAAAAATGAATAAATAAACTTTTTTTAGTATATATATATATATATATATATATATATATATATATATATATATATATATATATATATATATATATATATATATATATATATATATATATATATATATATATATATATATATATATATATATATATATATATATATATATATATATATATATATATATATATATATATATATATATATATATATATATATATATATATATATATATATATATATATATATATATATATATATATATATATATATATATATATATATATATATATATATATATATATATATATATATATATATATATATATATATATATATATATATATATATATATATATATATATATATATATATATATATATATATATGTCTAGTAAGATACATTAAAAATTGTTTGGATAGATTGTTTGTCTAGTAAGATACAACACAACATATTAGTTGTACTATGACATCAAGTCATGCAATTTTACAACAACAAAAAAAAATTGTTTGTTACCACGTGATATATACATTAAAATATAAAAAATCACATCACAAACTGATTTTAGCGACGTGACCATTCATGCGGCAAGAATACGTGTGATAACTCTGTTGCCACGTGAAAATCACGTCGTAACTTTGTCACGTTATTTTTATGTTGTAATAAATAAAACAGAGTTGCAGGTATAGTAGGCGTAGCAGAAAAGGTGACAGACATGTGTAAGAATCTTGCCACGTGATATTTATGTGGCAAGTTGTGACGTGATATTCACGTGGCAAGTTGCGACGTGAATATCACATGGCTAAGTATTTAAAAGGCCAAGTGGGGGTAAAAGGTAACTAAAAGTCTTCAGTGTCACAGGCTCCTAGGTTGAAAGTAGTAATGTTTTCACAAATACTCGTTCAACAAAAATACTCCCAAGAGGGCCTCCACTGAGTGGTGGTTTCTCAAGTCAGCTTGGTCGGGAATCAACTCCCTATAAGCCTTCTTGAATATACCACCTTCCTATCATAAGCACACTCAAGTCCGGGTATAGGACTTCCTCACCACTCAAGGTAGCAACCCTGCATACAGAAAACCCAAGCACAAACAGATATATGTACAAATATACAAATATACAAGCAAGCAAACATATAGTAAACATAAATATAAACAAGATAGGCTTAACCCTCTTAGGGGAGTCCCCAGTGAAGTCGTCATTTCTGTTGCGGCGAGAATTGTGATACCAAGCTATTGATTAACTTGAATATTTAATTCTTAAATTCACAACCGGACTTTAATTTATCCAAAAAGGAAAGGTTTAAAGAAAGAAAAACCTATAAAAATGCAAAGCAAAAAGCAAGGCTTAATGCTAAGCAAAGAGAGATCTAAAAGTTCGGAGGTTGGTTATGCCTAGGGTAGGTATTTCACATCCTAAACATTTGTAGTACTCTACAGGAACCTCTTGTTAGTATTTGTGTTTGCTAAAGTTTGCTTGCTAAAGGAAATGTGCTAAGGGTAAAGATATAAAGTAAATACAAAGTTTGGTAAAGTTTGGTAAAGTATGCTCGCGAAGACATCACATCTCGTGCTTACGTATCCTGACGGGAATGGAATCAGAGCAACCGTAGTTCCCCTCAAGGGGTGAGGAACTCTTGACTGTGGTCAAGGTTCCAAAGGGATGTAAGCATTCATAGGGAAGTACTTACATGGAGTGCGGCGACTCCTGAATCTAAGTTGAGATTGTTATGGTAGAGAATATCCATGGCGGGACGCTAAACATGAGTACGGCGACTCAAATCCTAAGGTTAGGATAACGGGGAAAAGATGTCCACGGCGGGACGCTAAATATGAGTACGGCGACTCAGATCCTAAGGTTAGGATAAAGGGGTAAAGGTAAAGGATATCATATGTAAACACAATGTCACAACAATGTAAACAGAAAGGTTCAAAACCTCAGGGGGATAATCAAAAGTTTTTAAAGGTGAACCACTTAACTGCGTACAAGCAAAGTTGAAAGTCAAACTTAAATGCACAAGGAAGCTAACAAGCCAATTTCATGTCAATTTGAAATTAAAATCAAATGGAATTAAAGTTTTGAAATGAAGAATGAGAGATAGGAGGGTGAAAACCCTAAAATGGGTTATAACTTGCTCATAATGCAAAGTGTTTCTAAAATAGGATTTTTAGAATTATTTAAACATCATATGGAAATATGTTACAACACAAGAATTTTTCAAAAAGAACCACTTAAAAATGATTTAAAATGGAGAAGTTATGTGGTTTTTAAGTTTGTGAACAAAACATAAAAATCTAAATGATAAAAAGAATAAAATACACATGGTAAGACAATGAATCAAACAAATTTGATTATTTAAACATGTTAATAAACATGTATGAATAATACAAGATCAATCTCACAAGAAAAATCAAGCTACAAGTTGAAAAAGTTTAAGAACATCATGGTAAAAACCCTAAAAACAGTCATGGTAGCATGTGAAATGCAAATGGAAAGTTCACATTTATGAGTTTTAGGTTTACCTCTTGAAGAAAGCTTAAGCAATAAGAAAACCAGATATCTTGAGAGCTCTTCCAAGATCTGAAAATGTTCCTAGGATGATGAATAGATGCTCCAAACAACCTCCAAGCAAGCTAGTGGACAAAATGCCTTGTAAATGAAGGAAAATCTCCAAAATCCAAAGATTTCAAAGACCAACTCACTAGAACCTTGTTACATAAATATGGAAGTGATTTGGATATCTTCAATACATAATATTTGATGTGTTTGAAGTGTTTCTTGAGTTGGAAGAAGTTTGGAAATGGTTTTGAAATGTGTTTTGCAAAAGTAGATTCGAGGGATTTTGGAAACTTAATGAGATTTTGCAAGAACTTGTGATTGTGTAAGGAATGGAATTCTAGCTGGTTTCTAGCATGAAACTTGTGTGTTTGTGATGTAGGAAGTGAGTTCTATTTATAGCTAAAGGCCTTGGATCAAGGTATGGGCAAAAGTGAAGCAAATTGTCAATTTTAACCTTCCATCATGAAAATCTTTGAGTTTTTCAATGCAATCTTCATCTTTGTCTTAAGCCATTCTACTCAGATATTCTCCATACCCCATAGATTTTTTTTCATCATGCTTGATAGGATAAGAGGTGACTTGTTGAATTAAAGTTGATGATTTGACAAGGGTAGTCACTTTTTTCTCTTTTTTCACTATTCACTTTTGCAACTTGCATTAAATAATGATTTCCTTTGATCTTTGTACCATTTTCGTGGGAATTGATGTACAAATGTTCATTATCAATATAAACATCATAAATGAGGCTTAGTTTTTGATTAACATCGATTTGGAGAGGTTTTGGAATCAAAAAACTCATGCTGACCTGGTTTTGCCAATGTGAGTTTTTGCCAACTTGTGGACCTTGGTTCTCTCTGACCAGGAAGAGTTATGGAACACACTTGTACTTTTTAGAAAGCCCCAATTAGGTAATACAATATTTATGTTTGTGTTAGGAACTCATTCCTCTTGAAACTAGGTCAAAAACCCTTGTGTGGTTAAGGAGTTATGGCTTTTCCCTTTTCAAAACCTTAATTCCCCAACTTTTCGATTACTTCTCAATTCTTGATCAATTGGTCACAAAACTTCATTATTAGATATTAAATGATGTTGGGAGCATAGTTGGCTTCAATTTTGGGTTAAAACCCTATTGGTCAATGGGTTGACTTTTCAGTCAGATGAACCGAACGATCGAAAACCTCTTAATTGACTATTGGTGTCGTGGGTCTTCTGAGGTCTTGAAACTTCTTTAGTGGATTTCCCTAATACATATGAGCTTAATGGACCATAAATCCATCATTGGAACACCTTTAAATCAAAAGTCAAACCACAGTTGACTTTTCCTGATCAGAAACCCTAATTAGGGGTCCTGAACTGCACTGTTTTTAATCTTCGGGTGACAATCTCAAATTGGATTCATACTTGACCTAATGGAGTATTATTGATGGTGTAGAGACATTATTCATGGATAATTAATCCAAGGCATTGACTGATTAAATCGTTGAAACCTCGATTTCCGATTGTACGGAACCCTGGTTCACCTGTATCTTAACAAAGACAGACTTGAAATAGATTAAGGTTAGATAAACAAATGATGATGAAGATTAAAGGGGGTCAAAATTTGGGGTGCAACAGTTGCCCATATTTAAATATCTTCACCAGATGGCAATGAGAGATGATAATCATCATAGAATCGTAGTGAAAGGTATTTAAATATAGCAAACCAAAAATTTTGTCCCTTAGATCCTATGGTATGCAAAAGGACAAATGCTGAAATACAATGACAACTAAATGATGCTTTATGATGCTTGGATGCAAGACAAATGCAGACACATGAGCAAAAAATTAAAGAACGACAATACGGCGAGTAATTACTCACAGAGAACCCGACACACTGGGGAAACAACAGACATCATCCATGAACGGAACTGGATGGAAAAAAGTCACAACATTCAAAATATCAATGAATGAGGTGAGGAGAAACCTGAGAAATATAACTGGGACACAAAAACAAACATCAGAGACATTTGAAAGAACATCGAATGAACTCTGAAATATACCAGAGATACTCGGAAAAACATCGAATAAACTCCGGAACATATCCAAAGAAGAACATTGAAGACATATATTTTGAAGGTATATCTGAAACATTTAGAAGGGTATTTAAATGTACGGGAAGAGGTTTGGAGACATATCTGGTAGAACATCAGATAAGCAACAAAGGAGTTTTGGAAGAACATCAGTACAAAAAAAAAAAAAAATATATATATATATATATATATATATATATATATATATATATATATATATATATATATATATATATATATATATATATATATATATATATATATATATATATATATATATATATATATATATATCCGGAAAAAAACATCGGAAAGATTCAAGGAAAACATCAGAATAAAGACTCAATCTGGAAAAAAATCAGAGAGAGAGAAACATATCTGAAAAAACATCGAATAGATTCTGGAAAAACATCAGCATTGAGGTAAACATCTGAAAAACCATCAGATAAGTTCTGGAAAAACATCAAAACAAAGACTCAATCTGGAAAAACATATCCGGAAAAACATCGGATAAATTTTGTAAAAACATCAGAATTTAAGGTAAATATCTGGAAAACCATCAGATAAGTTCTGGAAGAACATCAGAATAAAGACTCAATCTGGAAAAACATCAGAGAGAGAAACATATCCAGAAAAATATCAGATAGATTCTGGAAAAACATCAGAATCAAGGTAAAAATATCTGGAAAACCATCAGATAAGTTCTGGAAGAACATCAGAACAAAGACTCAATCTGGAAAAACATCAGAGAGAGAAACATATCCGGAAAAACATCGGATAGATTCTGGAAAAACATCAGAATCAAGGTAAATATCTGGAAAACCATCAGATAAGTTCTGGAAAAACATCAGAACAAAGGTTCAATCTGGAAAAACATCAGAGAGAGAAACATATCCGGAAAAGCATCGGATAGATTCTGGAAAAACATCAGAATCAAGGTAAATATCTGGAAAACTATCAGATAAACATGACACAAATATCTGTTTGGTAGGTGCCAAGTGAGTTGGACTTTGACTATAAGGTAAGACGTGGATAAAGCACGACTTCGGGAGAAATGCAAATGAGGATGAAACACTCATGATATGCATATGTATATGAATTATGCAGATGGTATATGATCAAAATGCAAGTGCAGACGCCGACGAAAAGGCTCGAATCTTTTGGTGAGAAGACAAGACTAGAAGACTGATTCCTCAACACGGAGATCACTTTCATTCTGCTTGGGGACTAAAGATGCTACTGCTGAACATATTTCTGCCACAACGGTATACTGTGTCAAGTTGATGATCCTTGTAGGAAGGATGAAAAGCTGCTTGGGGATTCTTCAAGTAAACTGCCCTAGTTTAGCTGTCTGTTGTAGGTAAAACTGACAATCGCTTCAGCTTAATGAAGATGACTGATCTGCTGGGTGCTTGGAAGGCTTGCCCCAGTCTGAGTCTTGAAATATCTTCTGGACAAACCACATTTGAGAAGACCTTGCCTTGAACAAGTATTGAACTGATTCTTCGACAGGAGGTGAAAAGAACTTGCCCCTGATAGGATCACCGACCAAGTTTCTCAACTGTTTGAAAATTTCTTGAGAGGAAAGTCAGTTTGCAAACAAAGTGCTCATACAAACATGGTAAATGTAAAGTTCATGCAACTTTTGAAATCAAAATCATTTTTGAAAGATGCAAAATAAATGAGTCATTGGTCAGAACACGGTGGTTCAAAACACTTAAAAGTGAAAGGTAAAGCAAAAGGTATGATGCCAAAATGAATGATCTGCAAAGATCTTTTGGAGTCAGTTTACGCAACCTTGTTGTAGTATGCTTTCAAAATAACCTTGCTTCAGTTAGATCTTTTAAGGGTTTTAATGTGGCCTGGTTCACGGTTTAAGAAACAAAGGATAAAGGCTCAAAGTTTATTTGAGTCCACCCAATCTACGTGATGATCTTCAGTCCTATGCTCAGTTAACTCAGAATATGCACTCAGGTTCCTATAGGAATTGCACTGATTATAACCATGACGATGGTTCAGAAGTCCAAGGACTCTTTGAAAAGGCAGTCATTGCTTCCTCATAACATTTGATTATTTTGACATTGAGGATTTTCAGGGTAAGGATTTAAAAATCTCCTCTTTTATTGTCCCTAACTTTTGCCTGAACTGTTTCCTTTTTTAAGCTTACAGTCAGCGGGATGCCCTAGTTTTGCTTAAGTCTCCTCCATAGGTTTTAACTTAGCGGACTTTTTTTCTTTTGATTTCTTTTTGGAAAGAAAATGACTGCTCGGCTTAATGATTACGGTGAACCATCATCGACTTTTGACTTGGAAAACATCTTCGACACTTACTTGTTGTGTGCGAAGGAAAACTTGTGAATGCAACCTTTATACGAAAGGTGTCTTGTGTGAACACACAACCAAGTTAACTGAGAACTACCCACCCCAAGGTTAAAATTGCGGGTTTTTTATAAAGAAACAAACTCCTACTTCTAGGCTCAAAGGGGTTAACGAGGGATTATCTTCCTTTTTTCTCCAGTGTTTGGGAGTTGAAACAATGCCTTACATCGTCAACAAAGTTTGATTGAAAGCATACTGACCACAGTTATGGGTATAACGTTTTCATCATCCTCCCTCAAATATTTGCATAATCAAAAATTTGGACAAAGAGTAAATAATTTAAATATAAAGTATAAAAGTGCAAGTAATAGACAAAGTGAATTTGAAATCAAAAGTCGCAATGCTCATTTCATTGGTATGAAAGTACAAACACTAATTAAAAGAAAACAGCTTAAACAAAATGAAGGAAAGTACAAACAACGAGAAACAAAAGGCCTAGTGACTTAAATCAATACAAAGATGATTCGTCCTGTCTGAAACACTGGCGTTTAAAAAGATAGCCTGTTGAAGTCAGTCTAAAGCTTCACTTTTGATGCACCGGCAAGGGATTGTTCTGGACATTCGGATGACTATCCTTAAAATCAAGGATTCCAGTTCTAACCAACTCACGCACTCTGGCTTTTAGTGCATAACAATGCTCCGAATCATAGCCTGGGCACCCTCATGAAAAGCACAATGGAGATCAGCCATAAATCCAGCAGGAGGAGGATTAGGAGGAGGTTGCAAAGCCTTTGTAATGATCAGCCCTTGTTGAACCAGATCAGGATAAAGTTCTGTGTATGTCATGGGAATAAGATCAAACTGATTCCTATTTTGATACTAGTTCTGTCCAACAGTTGGATGCTGAGGAATCTGAGCTGGTCGTGGAGCGGTGACAGCAGCAATAGTAGGAGCAACGACTGCAATAGCAGAGTGATTATGAGATGAACCCGATATAAAAGCTTAAACTTTTAGTGTTAGTCTCACAAGGAAACTCTCGGGGAGTAGATTTGGTCGCATAGTTTAAGGTTAAACTAGAATAAAGTATGTTTTGATATCTCTAACTCTTATCTTGTATGTTTGTGTATTTTATCTTCTCTTGCCTAACTCCCTGAACTACATCTCTTTATTTAAATTGAACAACCTTAAAATCAATCTTTTGAAAAAAAGTTTTCAAAATCAAATAACATGTTTAACCCCCTCCCCCCTCTTGTTTGTGAAGTTACTTGGTAAAATAATCATTTAAAGAAGAAGCTCTACTAAAACTTATTAGAATAACCAAACAAGTAATTTCAATGTATATGTTTTTGGTTGAAAGATTAGAAAACTTGTATTTAAAACTAAAGATTATATCTTCTATTAAAGCCAAATAGTATGCTACCTCACTGATCCTCCCAATCATCTAATATGCTCAAATACCTCAGACTTAACTTTTTTGATTTAAAATGTCCTTTCAATATCAATATTGGAGTAACCTTTAGGAACATATGATCACCTTCCCCGAATTCCAACAGTCTCCGCCTATGGTCTGGATAACTCTTTTCACGATCTTGAGCCTTTTTTATCTTTTATTGTATCATTTCAATCTTTTTCGTGGTCTCTTGAATAATATTTGGTCCTATGATCCCCTTGTCACCAACTTCTGTCTAACAAAGAGGGCTTCAACATCTTCTTCCATAAAGATATTCATACGAAGCCATATCAATACTAGAGTGATAACGATTATTATATGCAAACTCAATCAATGGTAGGAGGTCTTTCCAATTTCTTCCACTTTCAATCACACATGCCCTTAACATATCTTCCAGAGTCTGAATAGCCTTCTCGGTTTGACTGTTCGTCTGAGGATGGTTAGAAGTATTCAAGCACAACTTCAATCCCATGGCATTCTGAAACTCTTCACAAAATCTTAAAGTGAAATTCAGATCTCTATCTTGTACAATGTTGGAAGAAATACCATGAAACCTTACAAACTCTACAATAAACAACCTTGTAAGATGAATAACTTTGTAGATGATCTTCACTGCTAGAAAATAAGCTGACTTGGTCAGCTGATCTACAATTACCTAGATCGAATTTACCCACCTTGAATGAGCGGTAATCCCACTGCAAAGTCTATAGAAATACTATCCCATTTCCATTCTGAAATTTCCATTGGTTGTAACAAACCACCTGGTCTTTGATGCTCAATCTTCGTTTGCTGACATACTACACATACAACCATGTATTATGCAATATTTTTCTTCATACCAGGCCACCAATAATCTTTCTTTAGATCTTGGTACATCTTTGATGAACCTGGATGAACGGTAAACATACTCTTATGTGCCTCCTCCAAAACTCTGCACAATTCGGAACACATGTCCTTTGATTAAATAAAAGGACTCTATTTGTGGCATGAGTAAAACCTGATTGATTGAAATTACATGTAATTCCTCATCTAATAATAGGCTTTGTTGAATCCTTTCCCACAAATCGGATGTAATATTCAAATTTCTAATCATCACACAATTCTGAGACCAAGAGAAATGAAGGTTGAGATCTGGAACTTCTCTAACAAATCATACTCCAACATTATTAATTCAGCCTGGTGTGTTTGCTTCCAACTTATTACATTAACCACTTTATTTTCCTTACTCGCATGCTACTTCAGATAAAAATCAAAGTCCTTCAAGTATTCCATCCATCTTCTTTGTCGCATGTTCAACTCTTTCTGATCAAACATATATTTTAAGCTTTTGTGGTCATTAAACATTTCAAAATGCACTCCATAAAAGATAATGATGTCACACCTTCAATGTAAACATCACAACCACTAACTCCAGGTCATGAGTCAGATATTTCTCTTTATAAGTTTTTAGCTGTCGAGATGTATATGCTACAACTTGACCATTTTGCATCAACACTCGACCTAGTCCCTTTTCGGAGGCATTATAAAACATTTCATATGGTCCATTAGGGTCTAGAATAATCAACACTGGTGCAGTAGTTAACTTTTCCTTTAACTTAAAGAAACATTGCTCACACTCCGTATCCTAATTAAAAGAAATCTCCTCGTGAGTAAGTCGGGTCATTGGTAAAGCAACCTGCAAGAATCCCTTAATGAACTTCCTGTAGTAACCCACCAATCCTAGAAACATTTCGACTTTGAAAGTATTCTTTGGCTTTTTCCAATCATAACTTCTTAGACCTTAGGTGGGCCTACAGCAACACCTCCTTGCGATATCACGTGATCAAGAAATTTAACTTCAGTTGACCAAAATTCACACTTGCTCAGCTTTCCCAAAAGCTGTTTCTCTTTCAGTACCAACAGAACAATCCTTAAATGTTCCTTTTGCTAATATATAAGGATGTCATCGATAAATATCACCATCAACTGATGCAAGTAAGGTTGGAATATCTGGTTCGTATAATCCATAAAGATTGCAGGTAAATTCATCACTCCAAATGGCATCACAGGGAACTCGTAGTGTTGTATCTGGTTCTAAACACAATCTTTTGTGTGTCACAAATTTTAACTCATATTTGATGGTATCCTGATCGTAGATCAATCTCCAAGAACACATAGGATCCTTTCAATTGATCTAGAAAATCGTCTATCTGGGGTAAAGGATACTTATTCTTAATGGTGAATTTATTCAGTTGTCTATAATGGATACAAAGACGCATCCTACGATCCTTCTTCTTCTCTAATAACACTAGGGCTCACCACGGTGAAACACTTGGACATATGAAAAGCTGAAGTAGTAACTCTTCTAACTGGCTCTTCAATTCTCTAAGTTCCATTTGTGACATGCAATATGGGGCGACTGAGATAGGATTGATTCCTGGTGCAAGATCAATAGAGAATCCCATCTCTCTTTCTGGAGGAAGAGAAATGATGTCCCCAGGAAACATTCTGGGAAATTCGCAAACTATAGGAATTTGCGTAAAAATAAATCCTTCATTCGATTCCTTGGTTAGAATCATTAGAAGATACTTTTCTTGGTCAAATAAAAGATTGGCCATGCTAACCAGACCTTCAAGGAGAGTAGTTATTAGATCATTAGGAGTAATTCTTTCGGTTGGAATATAAATTGCTTTCTTATCACAACCAATGTACACCAAATTGGATGAAAGCCAATCCATTCCTAATACTACATCAATCTTCTTAAGTGGTAAACATATAAGATCAATCTAGAATACTCGACTATTCACTGATAGGGAAAAATTTTCACATATCCACTGTGTCTCTACCACATCATTCGTGGCAGTAGTTACCACCATCGGAATAGATAAAGGAATTTCCATAAGCCCAAGATGATCTACACACTGGTTCTATATAAAATATTTATTTTCTCCACAATCAAATAATACAAAACATGGATGGGTCTTCAAGTTGCACATACCAGCGATTAAATCATTAATCCCTTTGGCTTTCTTAGCATCCAAAGTATAAACTCGACCATTATTTTCCCATGTATCTGATCCTTCGTCTGAGGGTAATCCCTAGCCATGTCACCCTCTTTTTGGAAAAGATAACACTTAAACACCCCTCCTAAACATTTCCCCAGATGAAATTTCTTACACGTCTGACAATGAGGAGGTTGAGCGGATCTTACATTCTGAACTTATTTTCCCTTAAAAGATTGAGGCTTAGGCCTAAACTGGTTACTTGGTATTCCTTGGGCCTTTTGACAAAACCTAGTCTGATCTCTTTCTTCTTGAATCCTTTTTAAACTATTCTCCACCACATAACATTGTCTCAATAATTCTCCATAACTAATGAACTCTCTCTAGGAAACGCTATGAGCAGTTTCACTTTTTAATCCAAACATAAACTGATCCACCTTCCATATCTCATTTGTTGTATACATGGCCTGCCTAGAGTAGACAACCATGTTCTTAAAAAAATTGCATAACCTGCCACTGACATGCTACCTTGCTTGAGTTTCTGAATTTAAATTCTTTTTGTGTCCTCAAAATACTTGGAAAATGCTTACCAAGGAAAGTAGTCTTAAAATGTTCTCAGTCTCTTGGAATTATCTGAATAGTCATAAGGGTTGAGGTACTATCCCACCACCTAACAACAAGACCTTTTGACACATGTGAAACAAAAGTTACTTTGTTCTCTTCAGAACAAGGCACAATCTCAAACAGTCTCATCATATTAAACAACTAGTCATGTACCTTTAATGAATCTAAAATACTTAGGAATTCATGAGGACTCATCTGAAAGAAGTCCTTAAATTTCCATCCTGAGCAACCTGTAAAACAGCTGGTGGTTGGGAACCACCATTCATTAATTTCATCACATGTTGCATAAATTGTAGAAACTGAAGCGACCACTTAGTATCGTTGCCTTCAACTGTTGGTTCCGACTTCTCATTTTGAGTTCTGGGCCTTCCGGGAAGTATATGTTTGTCAGTCATACTTATAAATTTAATACATATAGAATTAAGTTGATCAGACTCGATAGTATAATATATGAGATAAAGGAAAACAAAGACAATACACATATGGGGCAGAACTTGTTTTACTTATGATGTTTAATGGCTAGGTCGAGAATTGACTTGCTCTGATACCAATTATAACAACCACACATAATATATATCTAGAAAATATATTAAATATAATGTAATTTTGTTCTGATACACACAAGTTCCTATCAACATTAATATATACACATGTCCAAAATAAATAATATACAATATGGAACATGCTATACAAAAGGTGCCTAATAAAAAACTAAGAGCTATGTACACATTAACCCATGTATAATATCCATAGCGGAAGATCGTCAAAAGAAATCATCTGAAACATCACCAGGAAAGCTCATCCTTATCTTTCACTTGCATAGAACCACATGAAAACAATAATAATAATAGGATGAGATAATAATCTCAATGAGTTCCCCTATCTTATGAGTCCACTAGGCTCTACAGGGATCTCTTATCGATTCTTAACTTAAGTCATTCAACTTCATCCTACTTGTGTTCACTTACACAATATAACAATTATTAAGCATCTAATGGATACTCTCATTGTATAGAAACATGTAACTTAAGGTCACTGATGTTTAGTATGACTCGACTTTCTTGTGGATTCGAGTTTTCAATGGGACTCAAACCCAGTTCAAGAACTGCCACTCGTATGGGACTCGAACTCACTTAGAGTATCTTTCATCATATGGGATAGAACCCACGTAGGCATCCACATCTCAATGGGACTCAAACTCACTTATGAGACCTTTTCTCTATGGGACTCAAACCCATTTTTTAAGCTTGAATCATTGGTGCCACATCTCTAATTGTACTTTACATAAGCATCTCAATTGGGATGTGCACGATCAAGGGTTATTTTTGAATAAATGATTATGTTCCAACATTCAACGTGATTGCACTCATCAATCACTAGGTGATCACATTCACCAAAGTTCTTATTTTACATAACATGTTCCATACAAAGCTATTGGTTCTCAATTCTAGAGACTACTCGTCAACAGTACACATTGGGGTACCTTCGTGTCCAAGCATCGCCACCTAAGTCATTTTCATAACCTAAGTCATCTTTCTAGTTCATTCACCTAGTTACAAACCTAGGTTTACCTCACGTTTCATCATAGTTGGTTTAACCATTTTCATTCAAGGCAAATGACAATTCATGATATAGTTCATAACATAAGTATAAGAGTTTATCATTTCTCATCAAACATTAATAAACGTATATGTATGTTTTTACTTCATAAAGGGTAGATCAAAGGGTCAAATTTTTAACGCTTCGAGTCTCATATCAATCAGAAACACGGTTCCCGTTTTATGGTGGAAATCAGAAACCATAACATTTTCAGAAAAATAGAGAATTATTGCCTGGTGAGACCCAGCAAGCTCTCGCCTAGCGAACCTCGAGCAAGCTCCCAGTGAGATCAACCAAAATGTCTCCCTTCATAAAAATCTTCTACCCCGCTTGGCGAGGCCTAGCGAACCACAAGCAAAACCTCTCACCTAGCGAGATAGTCCTCTCGCCTAGAGAGGATAACATAACTTCTCCTCCCAGCAACATGAGCTCTCGCTTGGCAAGATATCCCTTCGCCTGGTAAGGATGGCATATCAAAACCAAGACAGAGCTTAATAGGAAGGAGAAAGGAAGCATCAATAACAACACATAACACTTAATACACCAAGGTAACATCAACTAACATGATTCATCTCACACAAGAACACAAAAAGAAGTAGAACATGTATAAACACCAAAATAATCACATATAACATGTTTCACACAAATCCTAATTTCCCAAAACATGGATTTTCCCCCAAAGCTAATTTTATCTAGGAACCCTCCTTTAGGAAGAAGTTTGATGATGAAACTGATTTGAAATCCCTGTTGATGCAAGATTTCCTCTTCTCCAAGATTTTCCTCTTTTCCTTGTCTTTTCTCTTTCTCTTTCCTCCCTTCTTTCTCTCTTTCTCTTCTTTCCATAACTTATTCCCTTCTCTTATTTCCTTACTAACAAAATGATGGAGTGGATGGTAAAATACAGAGAAAAGGAATATCTTAAAGGAGATTTTATCTTCTAGTGAGTAATTGACCAATTATTAATGTTACCAAAATGTTCATTTTTTAACTTATTAATAAAGGTCAAACTTACTGAGTAAGAAATAAGCTCATATGAGTTCACTGATTACTCTATTTTTCTCAACTAAGTAAGAATTACTCTATTTACGGGGACATGATATATTACATCTAAGATGACTAATTCATAGATCTTTTATTAAAAGAAGAAATCGGTAGCCTCATGGAAGCCATAGAAAATATTGGCCTCATATATTTTGAATTTTATAGAAAAAAGTTCCAAATAACATTAGATTTATATACTTGCGAGTATAATATCTACAACAGTTAAATGGTCTCAATGGTTTTAGTGATGAATATGTTATGATGTGAAGTCTTCATTTTAAGTTATGATCAAGATGATAAGGGTGTTAACTTGTGAGATCAAGATGTAAAGTCAAAGGCAACATCTAAAGTCAAGTGATGTTCAGTAAAGTCTTTAATGATCTCCTATCAAGCAACATCTAGTAAAGGCTTCTAAAATAGAATTCATACCAAGCCTCATCATAAAGAAGAAGTCAATTCATAAATGAAGTGTTGAATCAATAATGAATTTAGTAATAGATCTTTAAGTTTCAAAGTTGTGAAATGAGGATGTTTGAAAGCTCTCCTGATCCTATGTTTGAGTGATCAGTGTATTGTAAAAGTATAAGAGTATCTCCTAAAATTCTAAGATAACTCTAACACACACTAAAAAAAATTATAGCCTCTGGGTTTTCATAAAATTACTAAAACAAAATTTTACACAAGTAAATAGTTGGTTACTAGCTTGAATAAACATTTAAGAGTGTGATTTATACTAGATAATTGATTAGCACACTATGGTTAATCACTTATCTCTTTTCTAATGCTTCCTAATCGTTTAAAAGAGCTTTCTAATCAATTGAGCATTTCATCCATTTGTCAAGCTCTCATGCTTAAGGGACTGTTTAATGATATATTTATGAAGAGACCATAAAGGGCTAAGGGATTGCGTCACCTACAAGGGACAAAGGAATCCCATCGCCCATAAGAAGGATGATACTGCCACGACAATTCTACTTATTCAGTATGGGAAACGTGGGAAATGACGTGTCTTGGTCAAAGGAAGTGTAGAAACAGAGTTAAAAGAATAACCCACATCTCTCAATGAAATAGGGATTCAACGTCCCACTACCATTACTAGGTGGGCGGTTGCAGTTCTCAAGAAAATCTAGAATTCATGTCCATAAGCCTATATAAATACCTCAGCCTGAAGATCATGGAGGCAACTCATAACATACACGAAATACCAAATATACTGAGTTTCTCACCTCACATGAGATTACTCTCTCCATAGCCAAAACCGCCACAAAATAGAGTTTCTCACCATTGTGAATAAGCGTTAAACCACGAAAAACCTCTAAGGCCCCTGGTCACCCCTACCAGCTTAGAGGTGTCACACATTCGATATGTTTTAACAAGTATACTATAATACAAACATTACGAGTGGCCTGGAAAAAAACACATACAATATATCATATAATTAAGTAAATATTTGATAACATGTTAAATAGTTAAATACATGATAGTTTGAACAAGACTTGACTATAAAATAAGGTAATGCAATGATTTGAGATTTGGAGATTTAGAGATAAAAAGAGAAAATGCAAAAGTAGATGAAATGAGAAAAGTTTTGTAGTTTATATTGGTCGTTTAGATTTTAGAATCTAAACACTTATAAAAGACACTTAAGATTATATAATCTAAAGAGCTCTTTTGGACTTTTGAAAGACTTGTGAAAACCTTGACGAAGAGAATAAGAAAAAATCTTTAAAAAAGGTAAATTGATTTATTTGCAAGTTTTAATATGAAATAGATTTTAAAACAAATTTAAAGGTCTAATCAGACTTATAAAATGTTAAGTAAAGGAAAAAAAAACATATGATAGATCATAAATTAAACTTAGACATTTTTATATCTACTGACGCGTTGTCTATTCTTACCTCTACTGAAAAATAATAGAAGAGAATACAACATATACTATTTTATTAAATTTCGCTCCATCCAATTTTAAATAATACAAATAAAAAATTTATGTTATTTAATTCATTTTATTTTATACCACTTCATTTCATCACTTAATGATTTTATTTAAATATAACATCTCCATATTGACATAAGAAGACATTTACTACATTACTCTCTAGGACATAATATATTCAAAGTTCAAAAACTAATCATCTCAATCTCTATCTTCTTCTTTTGGCCTCTTGAGAATGTGGAACAAGCCTTCTGTCAAAGCTTCTTTAGAAGAAGTCAAAGAAGCTCCCAACAAGTTCAATGCCTAACATCATAAGCAACAATCAAAATCACTATAGGCTATAGTTTCAAATATATAAAGATTTGTATGATAAAATTCATTAACAATGTTGTTTACCTCAGATTCTCCAATGCTCACTACATGCTCCTCTAAATCATCCAAAGAAACATTCATCTTATGCAAAAATGAAATACTTGAACTATTCACCAATGGTGTAACTTGCAAATCATCCCACACCACATAAAGTGATGGCCTCTTCACAAATCCCAAAGCAGATTCACTTCTACCATAACCTGATCTTGGATCAAAAAGCTTCATTGCTTCTGGATTTTTCACACCACTTTTTTTCTTTGAAATCACTCCATTCACATTAGAATAACATATATGATTTTTAACCACACCTTTACCATACCAATAACTTGGAGTTTTTTCTTCATTAATATTTATTAGTGGTTGCTTCTTGCAACCAAATTGAGAAGCCACTTTTGGATTTTGTAAAGGATTACCTAGAGGCTTTATGAGCCATGATGGATTGAACTCTCTCACACTTTTGTGCAAGTTTTGCATGCTTCCTAGAGAAAAATCTCCATTCAATTGTTCTAGAATAGATCCAATTGGTGTTGTGAGGAAACTTAAGAGAAAATCAACAAAATCTCCCTCAGCTTCAGCATATAGTATCTTCTTCTTTGATTTTCTCACCATTAGTTTGAGTTTTATGTTTGTCCATTTTTCAACTTTTGGTCCTTGTTTTGGTGAGAATTTGTGCATCTTTTTACATTCTTTATTTGCCAAAAATATGTCAGTGAGAGGAGAGTTTGAGATTAATGATTGCTTCAGCAAGTCCAAAATCTGAAATGTAAAAAAATAAAATATAAGCATATTATCAATAACATCGACACAGACACACATACAGTACAATCAGCAAACACGACACTAATACTGATACATGAACTTCACACATAGACTTCAGTAACAATTTGAAAAATGAATAAACTGAAAATAATCATATGTTTGTATCAGTCACTGATACATGTAAGACACCAGACACATTTTTGTTCAGAAGTTTTGAGGTTAATAATTCGTGAAAGAAATATTACCTCTTTCAAGCCAACATTCAATGAAATTTGTTTGAACTTGTTCAGGTTGTTGTAACCAAGTTGGAGGAGTTGTTGAACTGAGTTACCAGGAGAGTTTTGCAACACTTTCAAATCATCAAAAATCAAATACAAACTCCCCTTCTTAACAAAAACACCATCATCCAAACCCTCTTCACCAAAATCTCCATGCAACTTCATTTCTTTCTCCATCAATTTTCCACAATAGCAACAACTAGCACCAACAAAAGTACTCAAAAACAAATCACTCCTTTTATTACACCTTCCACACATGAAGTACTTAATCGATCCCGAATCATCTAAGTTCAACTTCAGCTTCTTACACAGAGCCTCGCTAGGGTTGCGCGGACGAAGCAACATTGTCTTGCAAACATTGTTCCAGAAAACACCATCAGTTATATTTTCAACACTCTTGTAAAGATTGTGGATACATCCAAATGTATCTTGTGGTTGATCATAATTTATTTCATGTATATGATCATGGTGATTATTGGACACAAGCCTCATGATAGTTCCTAATGGAAGTGTGAGAAAACTAAACAAAATGTCTACTAAGTCACTTTTTGATTCTGCTACAACTACACGGTTTTTTTCTTTGTCAACCAAAAGTCTCAAAGGGAATTTTGGTTCTTGAATGGAAGCCATAGAAAACTTGAGTGAGAAATTTGATTATATCTTATGTTGTTGTTTTTGTTTTTCACGTGACATTTAATTGATTCATACCATGTTGTTGTTATTAATGATGTTGTGTTTGGAGAAGTTTCGTTCATGATTGAGACAGTGTCATTGTTTTTGTTCTTTTTTGAGAAAAGACAAAGGGTTTTTTTGTTTTTTTGCTAAATTGTTGGAATAGTGAATTTCACACAATTTTCCAATTTGTTTTTGTTGAAAAGCACTTGGAAATTTACATGACATTTCCTATTTTAACTTTTCTTTTATAAACTTATCATGAAATTTAACAAATATTAATTTTGTACAATTATTTTTTTTTGTTAAAAATGAATTGAATGTTAAGAGATTTGAATATTTAAATATATTTATTTAAAATTTCGTTGAACAACAAATAGGAGTTAATGAACAATTGTAGAGATAAAAACTCCATATATTAAGCTTAAGTTAGAAGAAATTCTTAATATGAAATTGATTTAGTTGTGAATATTTAAACATATATGAATCAATTCTACATTTCTAAATTAAATTCTTACTTTTTTATAAACTAAATTTATGGCAACATTGGAAATTATATATCCTCTTTATTACATCTTTTTTTAAAATAATTTTTTACAGTATCCTATTTTTGTTAAAAAAATTATTATGGATTCCGGATAGTAGAGACATTACTATGATATTGTGATAGGAGAAATATTATGGTTTTATGATAGTAGATGATTTCACCAAATTTATTTGGATTATACTCTTAGCTCACAATGGAGAAATATTCAAGACTTTTCTTCGATTTTTTAAGTTGGACTAAAACTAATCAAATTTGAAAATAATTTATGTAAGAAGAGATCATACTGGTGAATTTGTTAATTACCACTTTAAATATTTTTGCAATGAAAATGATATAACCCACAACTTCTTATGTTCGCACACTCCACAATAGAATAGTGTTGTAGAGAGTAAAAATCACGATTTAGAATAATTAGCATAAACTATGATAAATAATATGGGTCCGCCTAAGTACGGTTGGACAACTATGATTAACATCGCATGACACGTCTTAAATAGGGTGATCATTAACAATATCCTAGAGAAAATTTCATATGAGCTACTTAAAGGCCAAAATCCAAATATCTCTTATTTTCGCATTTTCTATTGCAAATAATTTATTTTAAATACGGGTAAAGACAAGCGATAGAAAATATTTCTTGGGTATTCTTCTTCTAGTAAAGCCTATAGGGTTTTTAATAATGGAACCTCTATTGTTGAAGAGTATGTGTATGTAGTTTTTGATGAAATCAAATCCAGAGAGACATGAAGATGTATTTCTTCAATTTTTGATGATTTAGGTAAAATCTCATAAGATTTAGTTAAATATGTCAATCGGAAAGTTGATTCTCCTAAGAGTGAGGATATTAAAGTTGGTAAAGTGGAATGAAAACAACATGATGACAAACAAAATATCTCAATTAAGTTTCCTCAAGTTTAAATTAGCGTGAAAGACCATAATAATCTAGGAGACATCAAAAAAGGTGTAAGCACATGTTCCCACAATAATAATTTATGTAATTATTAAGCCTTAATTTCATAGGTTGAATCAAAAAAATATCATTGATCCTTTGAGTGATGAAATTTGACTTCTCGCTATGTAAGATGAGCTCAATCAATTTAAATGGAATGACGTACATGATCTCATTCCATATCCTCAAAATAAAATAATCATAGGCACCAGATGACTTTTTTGAACAAATTTTATGAGAGTGACATAATTACAAGAAAAACAAAACACGATTGGTGAAAAAAGTATACAATAAAGCGGAAGGGATGGACTATGAGAAAACATGTGCTCTCGTAGCCCGTCTGGAAGCGATTTGATTTCTTTTGGCATTTATATGCTCCCTTGATTTTAAATTGTATAATATGGAAGTTAATTTCACCTTTCAAATGGTTTTATTAACGGATACATATATGTCTCTCAACCTCTTAATTATGAGGACTAAGAAAATCCAGACCTAGTTTTTAAACAAAAATGACTCTTTATAGTCTCAAACATGCTCCTAGAGCTTGGTATGAGCGCCTTAGTGGATTCTTACTAAATAAAGAAATTAATTGAGGTAACTTAGACACTACTTTGTTTGTAACGCGTAGTGGATTGCATATTCTTTTAGCTCTGGTTTTTAGACAATATTATTTTCAGGTATACTAATGAGTCTTTGTGTAGAAAAATTTCTTGTGTCATGCAGGGACAATTTGAGATGTTCCTAATGGTAGAACTCAATTATTTCTAAGGATTACAAATCAAGCAAACGGATAAAGGCATATTCATTAGCCAAACAAAGTATTTCTCGGGACTACTCAAAAAGTATGACATGAAAGATTCCAAATCCATATCAACATCAATAGATTTAAATATTCAAATTGATAAAGATGAAAAAGGATTGGAGATCGAGATCACCCAATATAGAGGAATATAAGGATATCTTATTTACTTATAGTCACATCTATCTGATATTATGTTTAGTGTGTATATGTGCACTAGATTTTAAGCTTCCCCGCGAGATTCCCACGTTAAGACCGTTAAAAGTATTTTAAGGTTTCTAAATGGAACCTCAAACCATGGACTTTGGTTTCTTAAAGGAAGCGAACAAATCTTAGTAGGCTTCTCTAATTCTAAGTTTGTAAAGTGAAAATCAAATAGGAAAAATATTATAGTACATGTCACCTATTTGGAAATTGTTTGATTTCTTGGCTCATCAAGAAGCAACACAATAATGTTGAGGTCGAATATGTAGCCACAGGTAACTGTTGTGCATAAGTCCTTTTGTTAAAGCAAGATTTACTAAATCATGATTTAAAACTTGGCTATGGTTCAATTAATTGCGATAGAGCAAGTTTGATTAGTCTTACTAAAAACCCAACTTTACATTCATTCACAAAGCATATGTAGATCAAGCACCATTTTCTTAGGGATCAAGTTGAAAAGGGTGATATAATTTTTGAATATGTGGACACCAAAATCAACTTGTTGGTAGTTTTTCAAAATTGTTGTCTGCAAAACCTTTTCACAACATGTGTAAGAAATTGGAGATCCTTGATTCATCCTTTTTTTTAAAATAAGATTTGGTTCTATTATTATTTTCTCTGATATATTTTCTTGTTCACTAACATTTTCTTGTGTAGCATATTACATTTTATATCAACTTTATTCTTATGATATCTAGGAATGTTTATCTCTTAGTTATATAATTTCTTATATGGTCTATCTATGTTTATATGTTTGTATTTTTTTATGTTGGTTTTACTCTTAATTTGTAGTTGCTATATGACTAGTTGTGTTGCTTTAAGATCTTTTTAGTGCATTTGTTTTTTTATTTACAAGTTGCTTTGTTTATTTCCTTAATGCATTATTTATGTATATTCTTCCAACGTATTTATCATGAGAATTGTGTTTGTTGATTTTCATATTCATGTCATGCTATGAATATGTTGGATTTGGAATGTTTAATAGATAGTTATATCTTTGGTATATTCTTCTGCAACTTTGTATATTTTCTTCTCTGACTCTTTTAGCTTATTTTCTTTTAGAATCTAGATTGCAAATTTTTTTGTGTTAACTATTTGAGTTTTATGATCTTAACTCTCTATATCTTTTTATTTTGACAAATCAGGAGAAATTGTAATGAGTATATGTTTGTTTTACATGTTTGTGAAATTATGGTGCAATGTTTTAGGGGACGCAAGAAAAGTCTTAATCACACTTTTCTCATGCTCATGCTGACTTAATTGTGATGGAAGTTGTCAAGCATAAAAAAGGGGGGGACTATAACTTTTTCTAAGGTATCCCTGAGTTTTTAGGGTTTTGTTTCCTATCTATTTAATTATATTTCGAGTAATTGTGTCCTTCGCCATTATATCGTTTGACATCTCTTAGTGTTGATCATTTTTTATTAAAATGTATTTCACATGAAAAAAATAGGCATTTGACCAAAAGTCAACGCAAAATGGTTCAAGTCAGAAAGTTTATTACTTGAGTCAAGAAACTCATACTGGAAAAATTCAAGTAAGATAAATCCTTGAGTCAAGAAATCCTTTACTCAAATCACTAGCAAGTTTTAAAAATAGATTTGTCATGGACAAGTGACTCAAATAAATCGCTTACACGACCTTAGTCATAAGGTGCTTTGACTTGAATCACATGTTAGTCTGGCTCGAATCATGACAAAGTTTTTCAGTTAGGATTTCAGTTTGAAAAATGTAACTCAAGTGATAAATTAACTTGATTTGAATCACATGACTTGAATAATGGCTCAAATCAAACAGGTGAAACTTTTTATCTCGATTCAAGTCATTATCTAACTTGACTAAAATCATTTTATTTGCCTCTCACTCGAATCAAAGTTTCACTTTTACACTATTTTAGTGATCTAACTCTATCTCATATAAAATAAAATAAAATAAAACATTCTCCTTCTAAAGAAGTGCTTTCATAATCTTTCAAAATATTTGAGTGTTCTATCAATCATACAAACTTTCTCTCTCAAACTAACCTGGAAGAAAAAAAATTCTAGTGTTAATTTCATTGTGTGAACAATTGTTGTGTGAGATTCTTCTGGAAAAAATTCTTCTCCAATCACTAGCCAAAATAACATTTTTAGTATTGCTTAACTCTAACAGAGAGTGTGAGATCTAGTTTTGAAGTGACTCGTTAGGTGCTCTTATGTTCATGTGAAGATTTTTTTTTTAATTTTAAGAATCAAATTGTGATTGTGATTTCTATATATTGGCATCCATTAAATAAAAATATGAGTTTCTCCTCCAAAATATTTTCAGTAGAATTGAGTGAAGATCATCGTGTAAGAAGTCTTGGATTTTATAGCTCCTTTAACAAGTTCAAAAACTCAAACAAAGGAAACTTGGTAGGATCGTAAAGATCAATGAAGATAGAATCTTGGAGTTCTTTGGTTCTGAGAAGGTGGTTTGATTCAAGATTGTAGATCTTGAAGAATTTAGGGCTTACTGAGTTGTGTAGAACATAAAGAGAATCAGTATTTAAATATGTGTTGCCTGGTAGTTGGGCTTAAGTATTCAGTTTGTTCAATATTATTTGTTGTATTAAAAGACACTTGTAATTTTCATATTATTGGAAGAATAATAAGTTTTGATAACTTTTTTCGTAGAGATTGAACTAGATGTAAGTGAGGACGACGTGCCAAACCAGCATAAATCTTCGTGTACATTTTCTCTATCCCTCTGTTTACCGTGAAAATTGGTAAACAAGCGTTGATCTTCAATTATTAGTTAAAGTGCAGGATCAACCAGTGAATCCTAGGACATGTGCTTAGTGTTTTTATTTTAATGTTTGAGAAATAATGGATGCTTCGACATCATTCATGTTTTGGAAATAGTTTGCTTCAATGAAATAAAAAGGGATTATGACAAAAGAAGGATCGGAAGCGCAATAAAATATGCAGAAAGTAACTTGCATAAAAATAAAGACTAATTTATGGGCAAAAGCATAAACTGACTTTTATTAAAATGTAAGCAAATAACTGGTGTTTATCAAACATACATGTTCTCAACAAACTCGTTTCTCTGCACACGGTTACTTTGAGTATTTGAGTGATTTTGTACAAACTTGAATACACATAAAATTCTAACAATAAGACTTCTTATTTATATTGAATCAAAATAACTGTCTATAACGGCTTTTCTCTGAAAAGAAGACAAATGGCACTCAACTTGCCTTCGACTTCCCAGCGTACTTCACGTGTCCTTCTTTTGAAATTCGGATAAGGACAACATTCCCTCCTTGATTCAAATTCAAAACTCAAGTCAAAAATAAAATTCGTAACATCCCGTCGAAATACCATTTCAATACTTAGGAAATTTTCCTAAGTCCACTTAGTCATCTTTCCTTTCATAACAAACGTCTTCGACTGAGCTTCCAACATCAAACTTACCTAGTCGAAATTCATCATAACTTGGCAAAAATTTCTTTTTCCCTTATTTGTTACATGAATTAAACCAGGCGTCGAAATTAAGATCCAACAAATTGCCCCCAAAAATGTCCTTTCCGACACATAATGAAGAAAAGGGCATTTTTTGATAACATGATTCGACATCATAAACTGTTTATGTGACTCAGCATAATTGTAACGTCAGGTTCATCATGACACCTTTTCTGAAACTTCTCTTCACTACCACGCCTAAATCTTTTCAATCATCACGTTTCTATCCCCTAGGAGATCGTGGTTCAGAAACATAACTGCCATCGTCTCATCATGCCGTCTCCAAGCAACGCGTGCCCCACAACCTTGTCACCATTAATAAGGTACAATAGTCATGCATAGTAACCGTTTCACCTCAGCTCATTTATAAAAGAGTGGAAAATTTACCACTTTACTCTTTCTTTTCACTTTCTGAATTTCTTGAACCACATCATCTTCAAATTCATCTTTCTCCCAAATTTTCTCTACACTCATTGCAACAATGGCTTCTGCTTCAGCAACTTCCAAGGAAACCAGCAAGAAAGCAAAAGGCTCACAAAAGTCAAAAGAACTCGCCCCAGTTCACAGGATGTTATGTCCAAACGTGGTTGAAAATCAGCAACACATCCCTGAACCTCCAAATGAGGAAGAAAAATGCAGGATTTATCAATCCCAGGTACTCGTCCTTATTCTTATATCTGGTAAAATCCATGGCATGCTAGGCCCTTTACATGATCTAAATGTTGATCCTATTAACATTAGGGAGTTTTTTCCAGCTTATCACCATTACAAACCTATAGCAAATAGTGTAAGACCTAGGACATTAGGAATTTGAACTAAGGCATTAAAACCAGAAGCATTCATGTTTTGAAATCAAATCAGTGATATCATCTACTAAAGTTTTGATACTCATGACCTTGCTCTGATACCACTCAATAGCTAACAAGTTTCTGATACCAGACAACAAATACGCTTTGATACAACTCTGATCTTAGATATCAGGAGGCTCTGATCAAGTTTTGATCTGAAGAAAAAGTTACAGCAACCTTTATGTCAAAAAGGGAAGTTAATTCTTTCATGTTGAATTAACATGTTTATATTTGTTAAAAATATTTTAAGTCTTGAATTCAGGGGGAGCTTGCAAACCTAACTCTAACATTTTAAGATTGAAAATAAAATTTTAACAATATAAAATTCATGGGGGCTTACAAACCTCACTTTGATAATTTTATGTGATTAAACCATACAAAAATTGTTCATCAAAATACAAGGTTTTGTCATCATAAAAAAGGGGGAGATTGTTAGACCGAGATTTGATTCTGCATTTGGCATTTAGTTTTGATGATAACAATACATTGACTCTTAAAGAACAATTTTTCATACTAATCTTTATGTCAAGTGTGTAGTTTTTAGTCTGCAGGTTCTGACAATGAAGCATTAATGAATGACGTCATTAGATTCTGAATTAAGCACACTCTGACTCTGAAGAGAAAAAGCAACGTCAAGATCAAGAAAGCTGGTAGACAATAATTTTAAGAGCGTTCATGCTAAAGCCTCTGACCAATAATTCTAACTAGTGTGCCTCTGTGCTCAAGAATTCTAACGGTTTTGTATACTCTGTGCTTAAGACTTGAAGACTCTGAAGACCAGGTTCTGAGGAACAGTGTCAAGACTCTAAAAACTATAGTTCTAAAGGTTCTCAACAAGGCCATTGACTATTCTAACCATGCTTCAATTATTTGCATTAAGAATCCTATGATACTTAGAAGATGACAAGAATAGACCGTTAGATGAGAGATAAATAGTACCTCGTACAAGATCAAAACATTCCTTCCACTATGCATATTGTAACACCCTTTTCTACCCCACAATTAAAAGGCACATTTATTCAAAGTCATTAGAGTAAAATGTTAAACTCAATAATAAATCACCTCAAAGAGCGTACATTTATCAAAGCTCAAAATAAGTCAATGCTCCATGTATAACAAGTTTTCCCAAAAGATATCAAAATTTGCTCAAAGGCAGCGGAACTCACAAAGCATATTCCAAAGTTTTCCTTATACGGAAAGGTAATCAAAATAACTCAATAAAACATAACTCGACTCAAAGACCCCAACCCGATGTTACACTATCAGAGCAAGACCCTCTAAGTTGACCAAAGGCCAACAACTCAAAACTTCAAAAGTCCTCATCGCCATCCACGGCTAAACCTGGTCATCTGCACGTTACCCACGTGGAGGTAACATTCAAACAGGCAGGGTGAGTAAAACGATTCATAATAATCAATGTATGAAAATCAACATATAAAAAGGCGTCATAGTCATATTCAACATCATCATATTCATCAATAGGCCTCCAAGGCCACAACATCATAAATTATTCCAAATCACTCATAAATGCAAATGCAACAAGACTCAATGCATGTGGTACCAATCATTACAGTGCGATGGACACTGGATCATCAAATCTCCATAGATTCCCATCAATAGGATCGATTCTACTAGAGAACCGGAGTACATCAAAACACTTCACATCCGCACAATGGGATTGAAGCCAAAGTAATCGAGGTCCTGAACCGAAGTCCGGATGCATATGAATGCATGATGCACATGTCATAAATCATCCTCTTAATAACATCATAGGTGCATCATCATTCATCATAATCATCATCATCAAAATCATATCAGCATAACTCATCATAATAATCACCATCATACATCATGTCATCATAGCTCATCATAATAATCATCATCATATATCATGTCATCATAGCTCATCATAATAATCATCATAATACATCATGTCATCGTAGCTCATCATAATAATCATCATCATACATCATGTCATCATAGCTCATCATAATAATCATCACCATACATCATGTCATTGTAGCTCATCATAATAATCATCATCATCATATACACATCACATAGAATTCACAGTCATACTCATGTTAATTCATCATATTAATCACATAGAATTCATAATTATACTCATGGTAATCATCATATTATCGCATATTAATCACACGGAATTCCCAGTTATACTCATGTTAATTCATCACAGAAATCACATGATCAAACATTAAGGCATCGCTGCACGAAATCAACATTCGCGAAACTCTGCTCCGTTTGCTGGCATGTTCGCTAGGCGAGTCTGGGGCGAGTTTCTTCGTTGTGCGAAGGATTCTTCGCTAGGAGAGTCTGGGAACAACATTGTTCGTTGTGCGAAGCATTCTTTGCTAGGCGAACAGTGTGATGATAGCAAATTCTGCTACGCACCAGAACTTAATTCAACCCAAAAGTTCATACGATTCACTTCCCCAATGCCCCCAAAACATCCCTAAATCATCCCTAAGGTCTTATAGCGATAAAGGCACAAAACCTACGGTTTATTAGGTCAATCTTGTATCATATTCACGCCCTAAATCACAAATTCCTTACAATTACTCTGCAGGCATCAGAGTTACTCACTATCTAATATTCATATCCCTTCAGGGTTAGATAAATAACAATTCATAGTTTTGGCCACGAAGGCCTAACTTTCCTTTTACCCCAACGAACCACGGTTAGATTCACTAATAATAGATTTAGGCCACGAAGGCCAAAGATCACTTTTTCTCATATCCACCCTCAAAACCCCTAAACCTTAAATTGACCTTAAATACATTGAATTTACACATGGAAAATCATGAAGGTAATACTCCCCATACCTTAATTGTTGATCAAAGTCTTCTCAAATATTTCTGGGAACCTTCCGAAGCTTTTGCCTCCAATTCTCCCTCCTCAGAGCTCTGGCCTCAATTCTCTTCACAGTCTAACAAATGAATCCTAATCCCTTCACAATTTCCTTTTTGTTAAACCTAGCTTTGGGCCTCACAATTAGGCTTTTCCCATATTACCCTCACTAACTCCTCTTAATTGTCCAATTTGCCCTCCTTTCACTTATATTTATTTTAAAATAATAATAATAATATCTTCATATTATATACTATCATTCAAAATAAATAACCCAAATTCCATTAAATTCCCAATATTCCACAAAACCACCGAAAATCACCAAAATACGAATATTCTCATTTAAATAAATTAAATTAAATATTCCAACTAAATTTGGGGTGTTACTCATATCTCGTGGAGTATGGACATTTATGCTGTACAATTTTATCTCCCACCTTAATGAAGGATATTCAAGGCACCAGCTCATATCTGAATTTTACCATTCTACCATCCAACGGATCTTTCCTTGGCTATAAAAGAAAGACTTGAAGAATGGAATGAACTGCTAATTCACAAGTTACTCATTGTTATTATTCAAGCTGTCATACTCTCTGATATTATTCTTGTGAATATTGTATATACACACTTAAAATGTTTGTTCATATTGTGTGAATATTTTACCTGTACTTAAACGTTGTGTTAATCTACTTTGTAAAAGCAATCTTTGTAAACACATTTATAAAATCTCAAATATGTTTGAGTAAGTACCTTTAGTGACTAGGGTTTAGTCTGTATAGTCAAGAAGACAAGGACAATTGTCTTTGTGGTTTCTGTAATCAGGTTGATTATAGTGGATTAATTCCTTTTAAAAAGGAGAAATAACCTTGGCAGATGGGCTAGAGGTAGCTTAGTTACAACGAACATGGATAAAAATAACTTGTTATTTTTATTATTCTTGTCCTTGTGTGTTAAACTGGTTTTGAAAAAGAATTAATTTTTAGAAACCCAATTCAACCCCTCTCCCTTTATGTGTTTCCCGTAACCTTCAGATGTGTTAGTTGTTAGATTAATGAACGTCCAAAATTTGAAGGACCTAAAATGAAAGCAGATGGAGGTGGCCTAACATGAAGAGGTGGTGGTGTAACAGGAGGACGCAATGGTGGCTTAACATGAAGAGGTGATGGCCTAAAAGAATGAGGTCTTATAAAAGAAGGACTTACAACCGATGGTTGCGGTGATTCCTGCTACATAAAGATTAAGATAACATTAGATTGAAATAAAGTCCCTGTAGAAACAGAAATGGAAAATTATTACATATGACAAACTTTTCAATTAAGGCTGAGATTGCGGTAAACTTTCCATAGTGGTTGTTTTCTTCTTTAATACTTTTTGATATTTTGTCCCAATCATATCTTCTAAAACTGAATTTTTTACAACATTCTTAAAATCGCCTAATTTTATATAACTTCATCCCAGCTTCTAGTCTAACTTCATCAAAAGCAGTATTAGACTTAAAAATAAGAAATTTAATCCTTAAACTTCCCTCATTGTATGTGCTGGAGTCCTTATATGTTAAGAATATGATGCATACCTAATAGATTTAAATGAAGCTTTGTCAATATCTTCCCCGTTTGACTCAACCAACTTTCCAACAATCTTTTCTTAGTTTCTATTGACACCCTTATCTTCATCATTTTCATTGTCTGACTCAAAGTCATCACAAACACAGTCACTTTCAGAATCACTAAAAAAGTGCTCTACACATCAACATAGTGGAACAACAGCACAACGACACAGCAAAAGCACAATAACCACTCTCAGCTACACGACCATAAAAAAAAGACACAAATATCCAAAATCGAATTAATATCTCCCTTGGTAAAACAACAAGTGAAATTGGCCTATAACTAAACATCACATGTTTTATTTGGCTTTGGAGAAATTTTTTTACACCTATGGGTTTGGTGGTAAAAAAATTGAACGGGATATGCGTATGATTTAATATGAAAAATAAGATTAAAAAAGTTGAACAACATGGACATATGTCAGTATTTGTTTGGTCTGAAAAACTATTATACCATATCAATATGCCATTAAACCATTCAACAATATGCCATTGATGATGTTAAGTTTATAATAAAAATGAAACTTATAGTTTTCTCTGTCTATGGTATGTTGTACATCGCCTTCTCTAGTTGAACTGATTGTAACCATTGTTATCGATGCTCTCATAAATGATTTCATTGAAAACAAAAGGGTGTGGATGGGTGGGAAGAGAAAAAAAGGAATGGCAAAGAGAATATGATAGGTGTGAGACTAAAGAGAGAACCCTAATTCTTTCTTTTTCTATTTTGTGAAGAAAAAGAAACGGTTCAACTCCTTTTATTTTTTTTATTTCTTTTTCAAATACGGGACTAACTTGTGCCTTTAAGAATTATTTAAATTTCATGGTGGCACTTAACTAACTTCGTTAATGCCACATACATAAACTAATGATACATGTCATAAGTTCAAAAATGGTTCCATAATTATAGGACTAAAATGGTCTAGTTTAATTTTATAAGTGATTAAATACAGTCTTTTTTCTCTGGGATCAATTTATGTTCTAAAGTTTTTGTGAGAGACCAAAATGGGTCTCCACTCTATATTCTTTCATTAAAGCTACCTTAGTAGGTCAAATGGTTAAGTCGAACCTCTATAAATCTTGATGCAATCTCTCTATCCTTATCTCTTCAATTTATGTTATTTAAGTTTTCTCTCATATTTAAGCCCTTCTATCTATTTTCACATGATTTATATTAAGTGAGAATCTTTTGTTGTTGGAAAAAAGTAATGTGTTTGAAAATTTCATGTAATATAGTGGTGAAAATTTGTAATCCCTAACCGATTAAAACATTAACAAAAATAAAGTCTTTTGATAGCTGGATTGTGATAATGTGCCTTTTGTATTTTTATTTATTTAAGATCATAAGTTTGTAATAAGTGTGAGTAGCTATTAAAAGTACTACATTAAATCACACACACTTAAAACATTTTCTAAACTTCATTTATTTTCAAATTATTCTTAAAAATGAGTTTGGGCCAAGAAAAATTGACTAAGAAGCCTATTTAATCAATTAGGAAGAGAAAATTAGGCATTTAATCGATTATGGAATGGACTCATCCTATAATTGACTAGCGTCTAGACGGGCACTCGCGTGCCCATCTGTCCGCTTTTTTAATACGCACAAATGAAAATATAAATGATACTTTTTGTTTAAATAAAAATTTAAAAAAATACAATATGTGAAAGTTAATAATTAGAAGTTATGTGGAAGTTAATAATATGAAGTTATTAAGAAAATTACACAATAAAGTAAGGGTAAAAATGACAGAAAAATAAGTCACACCAAAACAAAATATTTCATTTATATATTGTATAGATTAAGAAGCCTTTTAATCAATTAGGCTCTGAATCTAGAATGTCCTTTTCTAATTTGTTAGGTCATAATTGATTAGTGTCGCGGTCTAATCGATTATGAAGCGGTTTCATCCCAAAATTATCTTTTTGACCGAGTGTTTTATTATACAAGGAGGACTTATGTTCACTTAAATAAACAAGAAATCTATATCATTACTCTTCTCTCTTACTCTCTTCTTAGAAATGGATTGTACACTTAGAATTATTTTAGTACTAATAGAATGAAATACATAGTAAGAGTTGTGCTTGTAAAGTTTAAATTATTAACTTGAGTTGTTATTTTAAATTAAGAGTGTCATTCTTTTATAACTCCGTTCCAATTATAAAGTTACAAGCTAAATTATTAACTTGAGTTGTTATTTTAAATTAAGAATGAAATACATTACTTTTTTTTTTAAGTTTGTAGATTAACATTGATTGAGACATTTAATATCATCATATTTATTCTTTGTCTCACATGTTTTCCGTGTGATTAAATTCTTCATTTCACAACCGAATTGATTTCTAAATTGAGTATGATGCTCCTTTAACTTCTTTGATTTGACTTCCCATAAAATGAATTTCTAGATCTCAGTTTTTTTATAGCAAGTTATATCGATCGAAGTAAATAATTTACTCGTATCGTTTCAGCAACTGTCTCAAAAGTTGAAAAAATGAGCCCAAAAAATAGTTGACAAGATTGTCACGTCCATAATATAATATTTATATTATTTTAATATTTAATGGATTTTTTTTAATTTTTACCGTTTAATTAATATTATTTTTTATTATTTTTAATTATTTTTAATACATAATAATAAATATATTTTAATAAAAATATCATTCTCTTATCTATTTATTTATTTATTTTAATTTTATGTAAAAAAATCAATTAAATCATTCAATCTACGGAAGGAATTATAAAATATGTTAAAATAAAGATTCGATAGCAAAACATGTTTTGTACTCGATTGCATGTTAAGAAAATGAAAAAATTGTCAACATTTTCGTTCAAGCTATAAAAATTGTCAACATTTGCCTAACGAGAGATAATATTAATTATATTACACAATTTTAAATTGATTTCTTCCTAAAGGAGAAGAAGCATTCAATTGGGTAAATCTTTTTATAAATTAAAATAAAATTAAGAGTGAAGGTCACTTTATATAATTTTTTTAAAGTGTCTAATTAATTTGATTTGAAATATTTTTCAATAAACCTACCTCTTCATATCTTCATATTCAGTATTCTTGTAAATTTACTGTGTAGATATAATTGGTGGATAGTCAATAATTCAATTGACAAACTCTGATAATATGAGTTTGATATAATTTATTTTTATAAAATTGATTTATAAAATGAATTACTCTATATAAATTCTCTTAAAATTTTAAATATCAATATACCACTTGAAATATTTTCAATAATACTAAATACAACACCCTAACTTCTGAAAATATATAGGCAGCTTCATGAGAAATTTGATGCTACTGACCAAAGCAGTTTTATTGCAAAACTTGTGTGGATTTAGAGGGGTGCGTCCTTCATATTTTTTTATAGATATTGAAAGCATTTTCTTATAAACAAAATGAAATTTGAAAAATAAAAGGGGTGCTTACCCTTTTACAATTGACCACACTATGCCAAAAAAGACCTTTAGCAGCGCTTTTTTTGACCTTTAGCAGCGCTTTAAAGCGCTGCCTAAAGTGGCGCTACTAAAGGTAAAGACAGCGCTTTTTTGTGGAAAAAGCGCTGCTAAAGACATCACCTTTAGCAGCGCTTTTTTACCCCTTTAGCGGCGCTTTTTAAAGCGCTGCCTAATCTCCCCCCCCCCCCCTCCCCCCCTTTAGCAGCGCTTTATTAAAGCGCTGTCTTAGACCCCCCCCTATAGCAGCGCTTTATGAAAGCGCTGTCTTAGACCCCTCTTTCCCCACCTATAGCCGCGCTTTTTTAGCAGTTTCTCTGTCCCCTTTAGCAGCGCTTATACATAAAAGCGCTGTCTAATGTGCACGTTTTGAAGAAAAAAATTTCCTGATTAATGGCATTTTTTATATATTTTTCAATAAACCTGCTTATATAATTTAGCCCTTTATTTCAGCACTTTGGCTTTATATACACAATTCAACACTTTGGCATTATGTGCACAATTCAACACTTTGGCATTATATGCACAATTCAACATCACAAATTATATACAATTCCACTTTAATATATATAATTCAAAAACTTCACAATTCAACATCACAAATTATATACAATTCCACTTTAATATATATAATTCAAAAGCTTCACAATTCAACATCACAAATTATATGCAATTCTCAACTCGAAATTCAACATCACAAATTATACAATTCTACTTTAATTTCTTCCAATCTTCATTGCTGGCCATAATATACCTGTAATTCAGGAAAACTAAAGTATCAAATGAATGACATTCAAATATGTAAATAAGAAATATATATATATATATATATATATATATATATATATATATATATATATATATATATATATATATATATATATATATATATATATATATATATATATATATATATATATATATATATATATATATATATATATATATATATATATATATATATATACACACACACACACACACATAAGAAACGTATAAATAAGAAATAATATGTTATTTTATTGAATGAGACAATATGTAATTCTACAAGTACCTTTAACATCTTTTTCTTTTTTTAGTTCGAAGGTGTTTTACTTGTCTCTTAACAACACGGACGGATGGATTGATCCAAATTCCCTCGCTATGATCATTTCTAATATATGATTCGTCTGCTATAATATTCTCATCTGGATCATCCCTAACATAAGATTCATTCTCAACATCAACCTCCCCCTTTTCTCCAATGTTATCGTTGATTACTTTGTTGGAAAAAAGAACTATAGACCATTTCGTACTTTTCGGATCAGTGACATAGAACACTTGTTTAGCTTGCGTGGCTAAAATAAAAGGCTCATCTTTGTACCCCACCTTATTAAGATCCACTTGCAAAAAACCTGACTTATCCATACGTATGCCACTATTACTTTCAACCCACTTGCATCCAAAGATAGGAATCTGAAACTTCTCATAATCAAACACCCAAATGCGCTCGATTACCCCAAAATACGAGGAAATATGCATTGATTCGGCAAGCACAGTGACACCATTATTTTGCATTGTACTTTTATCATCTTGCTCCTTGGTATAAAATGTGTATCCATTAATTGCGTATGCGCTATAAGAAAACACATGCAAAGTTGGACCATATGCTAAACATCTCAACCTTTCTGTTATTGAAGCGGGATCAGAATAAAACTTTGAATAAATATGCTCTTTGAACCATGTTATAAAACTTCGATTGTGCTCACGTACTATCCAATTTTCATTTCTATTCAGATTTAAACCTCGGAGAACGTCCTTGTGCAATTTAACGTACTGCTCAACCTCAATGTCATTGTGCAGAACATATAAATGCACTTGCTCCCGTTCATCCCTTGAAACTGTCACAACTTTATTTCCAATTAACTGTTTACCTACTACTTTTTCAACAACATCAGATTTTGGGAGGCCAATGGATTGAACGTTGGACAAATATTCAGTACAAAACTCAATAACTTCTTCACCAATGTATCGTTCAACAATACATCCCTCTGGTCGACTTCGGTTTTTCACATACCCTTTCAATATTTTCATATAACGTTCAACTGGATACATCCATCTCATATATGCAGGTCCACACAGTTGTGTCTCTTTCACGAGATGCACAACTAGATGTACCATTATGTCAAAGAATGACGGAGGAAAATACATTTCAAGCTCACACAAAGTAATAATTATATCTTTTTGCAATGTTGGTAAGATCGCAGGATCGATCACCTTACTACAAATAGATCTGAAAAAGAAACACAATTTTGTTATTGCGCCTCTCACTTTTTCTGGCAAAATAGAACGTATACCTATTGGTAGAAAGTGTTCCATAAGAACATGGCAATCATGTGTCTTTAAACTCTTTAACTTTAGGTCTTTCATAGAAACAAGTCTTCTAATATCTGAAGAGTATCCTTCTGGAACTTTAACTTCACTAAGAAACTTACACATTATCTTTTTCTCCTTTCTAGACAAAGTATATGCAGCAGGTGGTAGATAAGTGCGATTTCCTTTCTTCTGGGGTCCTAATTCATTTCTTATTCCCATTGCTACCAAGTCTTTTCTTGCTTTAAGGCCATCCTTAGACTTTCCTTGTATATTGAGTAACGTACCAATAACACTTTCAAATACATTTTTTTCAATATGCATAACATCAAGAAAATGTCGTACATACAACGACTTCCAATACGGCAACTCAAACAAAATTGACCTCTTCTTCCACCCACGCGTGGTAAGCGTATGAGCAAAAGGCTTGCCAAACTGAGTACTCACATCTTTCACCTTTGCAAAAATTTGATCGCCGGTCAATGTAGGTGGTGCTCTACGTTGTTCTGAATTTCCATTGAATTCTTGTCTCCACCCACGGTACTGATGATTAGAACTTAAGAATCTACGATGACCAAGAAAGACATTCTTCTGACCAAATTCCAACCGCGTCCAATCTGTGTTTTCTTCACAAATAGGACACGCACATTGACCTTTAATGCTATACCCCGATAGATTTCCGTATGCTGGGAAATCATTAATTGTGCCAAACAACATGGCCCTCAAATTAAAACTTTCTTTCCTATATCCATCATAAACCTCCACACCGTTCTCCCACAAACTTTTTAAGTCTTCGATTAAAGGTGTCAGGTATACGTCTATGTCGTTTCCTGGTTGTTTAGGGCCAGAAATTAACATAGATAACATCATGTACTTACGCTTCATACATAGCCATGGAGGTAGGTTATAAATCATAAGAATTACAGGCCAGGTGGAATGGGAGATACTTTGCAGACCGTGCAGATTCATTCCATCAGTCGATAATGTCAAGCGAAGGTTTCTAGCTTCTTCTCCAAAATCAGGATAATCATTATCAATTTTCATCCACTGTGGTGAATCTGCCGGATGTCGATACTTCCCATCTATAATTCTATCATCTGCATGCCAAGTAAGGTGTTTCGCATCTGTTTCACTACGAAACAGATGTTTTGTTGATGGATTTAACCTGCTAGATAACTTATTATACAATTATTTTTATAAACAGAAATAAGTTGCAAATATTTTTATTAATAAAAAAAATTTCTATTGTTGATACAATTAACTTTATAAACGGGAATAAATTATAAATATTTTTATAAATAGGAATATTTTATTGTTGACATAATTATTTGAGGCGTTGTCTATTTGCAGGTGTATGAACCAGATGTTTTGTTGATGGATTTAACCTGCTAGATAACTTATTATACAATTATTTTTATAAACAGAAATAAGTTGCAAATATTTTTATTAATAAAAAAAATTTCTATTGTTGATACAATTGACTTTATAAACGGGAATAAATTATAAATATTTTTATAAATAGGAATATTTTATTGTTGACATAATTATTTTTATAAACAGAAATAAGTTACAAATATTTTTATACACAGAAAAAATTCTATTGTTAATACAATTATTTTTCTAAATGGAAATAAGTTACAAATATTTTTATAAATGAGAAAATTTTTACTGTTGATACAATTATTTTTTTATAATTGAAAATTAATTACAAATATTTTTATTAATGGAAAAAGTTTATTGTTGATACAATTATTTTTATAAACGATAACAAGTTACAAATATTTTTATAAATGGAAAAAATCTATTGTTGATATTATTTTTTTATAAATAAAAATAAGTTATAAATATTTTTATAAATAAGAAAAAATTTGTTCATACACTTTTTTTATAAACGGAAATAAGTTTCAAATATTTTTATAAATGCACACAGGTTCTAAACGTTTATACTGTATCGAATAACTGTATTATTTTGTATCAAGTTTCTTATCTAATATTATATTTAATTTTTAATTTTAAATAAATGTGCGTCACCCACTGGTATATGTGTGAGCGAACATGTATCCCACTAGTTCTTTTATAAAATAATTTATTTAAATTAGAGATAGTGAATTGTTTAAATTAGAGATAGTGAATTGTTAGGGAGAAATACACACAAAATTGTTAAAGGTATGCAAGTAGTCAATCTTTTCTCAATTTTTATGACACCATGCCTATTGTGAGCTGTTTTGAAAAGCTGTTAGTTTTTCAAAATAACATAATTTAACAGCATGACACTTTAGTTGTATTTTGTATTAGTTGTGCTATTCTCTCATGCGTATATATACATTGTTGTAATCCCAATTTATGGTTATGTCAATTTAGTGATTCATCCAATATTACTTTCTTCCCTATTCTCTCTTTCTCTCAATTCATCTTCTTTCTAAGTTTCTTTTCACCATTGTTACTACCTTCAAAATTCTAGTTTTATGTTTTATGTTGTTCTAACATTTGGCATCAAGAGCCCTAGTTATTGATCCTAATTCGCTGCAACAACAATGGATACCGTTTCCAATGATCGTATTCCTATAAATCTCCCCATTCTTGATTCGAAGAACTACGACAAATGGGCGAAACAAATGAAGGTTCTGTTTGGTTATCAAGAGGTTCTTGAGATCGTCATCAATGGAGTTACACTGTTAGGGGCAGATGCTACCGAAGCTATTAGGGCTACACACAAGGAAGAAAAGAAGAAGAATTACAAAGCCTTATTCTTGATTCACTCTTGTGTTGATAACGACAATTTTGAGAAGGTTGGCGATTGTGAATCCGCGAAGCAAGCATGGGAAATCTTGGAGAAAGCATATGCTGGTGCCGTCAAAGCGAAGGTGGTAAGGTTACAAACTTACAAACGTCAATTCGAGCTAACGCAAATGGAGGACAAAGAAACGATCAATGATTACATTATGCGTATTACCTGGTTAGTCAATCAAATCAAGTCATGTGGCGAAACTATTCTTGAGCAGAATGTTGTATCAAAAGTGTTGTGTTCGTTAACATCACGGTTCGATAACATTGTTGTGGCTATTGAAGAGTCAAAGGATCTAACAACTTTGAGCAAAGATGAGTTGCAAAGTTCGTTAGAAGCGCATGCACAAAGGATGGATGAGATAAGTGCCGACAAAGCCAAAACGGAGATCGCTTTGCAAGTGCGTTTAGATGAGAAGAACAAGAGAATAAAAGGGATGTGGTCTTCAAAGAGTAAGAAGAATTTTGGTGGAAAAGATACACAAAATTCGAAGGGTGAAGGAAGCTCCAAAGAGGGTAATCAAAGCGCCTACAAACCGTTTGACAAAAGTTCTGTGAAGTGTTATAATTGTCAAAAGCTTGGGTATGTTGCGAAAGAATGTCGCTCAAAACGCAAAGAAAAAGATGCGGATGAGGTTAAGGTTGCTAGGGAAGAGGTAGATGATGAAGATACCCTTCTTGTGATGATTACAGAGGAGAATTATGGCATTGTTGATGCTCCGGGAAGCAGCTACTGTGGTGATAGTTTGCGGGACAACAACTGTACTGTTTTGGAAAGTGGTGAAAAAATACGCTCGGATCGAAATGCATTACTTACCATGCGTGATGGAGTTCAAAGTAAAGATGAGTGGTACTTGGGTTCCGGTTGTTCAACACATATGACGGGTCGAAAGGATTGGCCAATAAAAACCATATGATACAACAAAAATAAGAAACCAACCCACCACCAAAAGACTAACTAAATCCAACACTATTGGGATTTATACACCAATTAAAATATAAAAAGTTACTCTTTTTTTTAAGAAAGCAATAAATCAATTTCAACCTAAAAACTTAATCATTCCCAACACATCCATCTTATTAACAGTGTTGCTGTGAAACGATACTCAAGAAAATAAAGTATGATCGATTTTTTGATCAACAAGAAAACTACAGGGTAAAGAAAAAGAGAGAAGAGAAGAACAAGAACAATCAAAATGGTTAAAAATTATTGAATTCTTGATTCGAGTATACATTAGGGAACAATATTTACAATCGAATCTCAACCACACCACTTTTTTCCTTTGATTAGGATTATCAGGGATTGATGTAGAAATGGTGACTAGTATGTCATTTAAAATAAAAACTAAACTCTAGATTTGAACTAACATACTAAACAATTTGCCCAACAAACTAGGTCAATTCAACATGCTAACTTAAACAACAAGCTAACATATTTCTGCATACAAGAACGAACTTCGGCTATAACATGCACATCTTCGACTACTATAGAAGCATGAAGCTAACCTTGTCAGGGCTAGAGTTCAAGGCAAATACCATAACCTCCACCTTGGAACAAACTCTACACTAACAAGGGAACAAACTAGATTTCATCATGCAGGTTTATCAACTACATACAGTGGAAAAACTTGCAACTTGGCAATGTCTTGGTGATCGTATCAACAAAATTGCCATCTGTCGAGACCTTCAGCAATTGGACTTCTCCATACTCTATTATCTCTTTGACGAATTACAGTTTCACATCGATGTGTTTGATTCGCTCATGATAGGTTGAATTCTTCAACAGATGTATGGCACTTTGATTATCACATTTAATAGTGATAACTCGACCTTGAAGTTTCAGCTCCTTAGCAAAACCTTTAAGCCATAATGCTTCTTTCAAAGCTTCAGTGAGGGCAATATACTCTGCTTTAGTGGTTGATAAGGAAATGACCTTCTGAACCGCTGTTTTCCAACTGATTGTTGTGTCAAACATAGTAAGCAAATATCCAGAAATAGATTTTCTAGAATCCATACAACCTGGATAATCAGAGTTGACAATCCTTCAATTTAGAATTTTCTATCATCACCACAGGCTCCACCATAAATTAATACTCTGCTCAAAAACCCATTTATGTACCTTAGAACCCACTTTAATATTTTCCATTGCGCCTTTCCAGGATTAGCCATATACCTGCTTACAAGGCTCACACCGTACGATATGTCTGGCCTCGTATAGAACATAGCATACATCAAAGAACCTACTATACTAGCATATGAAATGTTATTCATATAGGCTCTTTAAACTTTAATACAAGGACTTTGAGTAAAACTCAACTTGAACTGAGGATTAGTTGGTGTTATAATAGGCTTTGAATTCGACATATCAAACTTGATAAGAATCTTTTTCAGGTATGTCTCTTAAGATAAGCAGAATCTCAACTGCTTTCTATCTTTTCGGATGTCAATCCCAAGAATTCTTGAGGCAAATCCCAGTTCTTTCATGTCGAACTCCTTATCAAGTTCAGCCTTCACCTTCGTAACATCTTCAACATTGTTGCTTGCTATGATGATGTCATCCACATAAAGCAACAAATTAACAAGTAAATTTCTAGGTCAAAATCTAAAGTAAACACAATGGTCAAACTTCCTCCTAGTGAAACCTATATGTGTTATGAACTTGTCGAATATCCTATTCCATTGTTGAGGAGATTGTTTCAGGTCATAAAAAGACCTATTCAACTTGCACATATAATACTCCTTTCCCTTTTCTGCATAGCCTTCAGGTATCTTCATCAGGATTGTTTCATTTATATCACTATACATTAAGGTTGTCTTCACATCCATCTGTTCTAGTTCTAGGTCAAACTTTACCACCATAGAAAGCAACATTCAAATGGATATATGCTTTACAATAGGTGAGAACGCATCATTAAAGTCAACACATTCTTTCTGAGTGAACCCCCTAGCAACCAACCTTATCTTAAATCTCTTTAACATCACTCCTTTGATTCCTTCCTTAACCTTGAAAATCCATTAATAGTTGACTAACCTCGCCTCTGTAGGTTTCTAGATCAGATCCCAAGTGTTATTAACATGAAAAAAAAATTATCTCATCATCCATGACTTTAAGCCATTCAGTCTTGTCTTGACTACTTATAATTTCCTTATTGTCTCTAGGTTTTTCATCCAGAACCTCACTTGCAGATACTAAGGCATAAGTTATGAGGTTTGTATAACCAAGTATTTGAGGTGGCTTGATGACTTTTCTTGACCTGTCTCTTACCAGCAGGTAGTCATTATCAGTCTCCTCATCTTCATCTGCAACTTATACTTGCTTTTTGAATTCATATAAGTTATGCAATTCAGCATCACTTTGCTCCACCTCAATAGGAATCTCTTTCCGTTTCAGCTCCTCTAAATAGATCTTCGTGATTTGACCAATGCCATTAGTTTTCTTGAACGATATTTTTTCTTCATTAAAAAATACATATCGAATTATGATACACCTCTTGTGACCTAGGTCTAGGAACCATAACCTATAAGCTTTGACTCCTTCGGGGTATCCAAGGAACATACATCTTAGAGCTCTAGGTTCGACCTTGTCTTGCCGAATGTAAGCATAAGATAAACATCCAAATATTCTAAGTCTTTCGATATTGGGTGGATGTTCTGACCAGACTTCTTCAAATGTCTTCATTCTCCTGGCAGTTGAGGGACACCTATTTATCAAGTCTATTGTAGTCACATCAGCTTCTACTCAAAATAATTGCTTCAATCCTACACTAACAAACATGCACATCACTCTTTACATAATGGTTCAATTAAACCTTTCATCCAAAGCATTTTATTGGGGAGTATTTGTAGTAGTTTTGTGCCTTGCAATACCAGACACATCATGATATTTGTCGAAAGCCTCATTAAAAAATTCAAGACCATTATCGGTCCTTAACCACTTGACCTTCTGGCCAGTTTGATTTTTGACCTTAGTCTTCCAACTTTTGAAATTTTCAAAAGTTTCATCCTTAGTCTTTTGGATGAATACCCATAACTTTCTAGAATAATCATCAATTATGGATAAGAAATACTTTGTACTTGCAAGCCCCCAAATATCAACACAAATGTAATCAAGGGATTCATACGTTATTTTATTACCTTTATTAAACTTCACCCTACAAGATTTACCAAATACACAACTTTCACAAAACTCCAGTATTTCGACCTTGTCACCACATAGAAGATTTTGTTTCGACAATTCAACCAGGCGTCTTTCATTTACATGGCCAATTTGCTTATGTCGTGTCTCAGTCTTCTACATAGGTTTTCTGGATGCCACGTCTGCTGAACCACTTACAACCTTTTCCTCAAGGATATACAAGCCTTGTTTCTTCACGCCTCTCAAGACTTTTTTTGACCCCTTCATTACCCTTAGAATATGTTGCTCTTCTTTGAAAACATATCCTTTCTTGTCGAATTTACCAAGAGAGTCAAATTCCTCTTAAGAGCAAGTACATGCCTAACATTAATCAATAGTCTTATTGACTTATCATGGAGCTTGAATCGGATAGACCCAATTCCTGCAATCGTGCATGCTTTATTGTTTCCCAGTAGCATTGATCCACTATCTTGATCACGTAATTCCTCAAACACATCCTTGTTTGGATTCATGTGCCGAGTATAACCTGAATCCATAATTCACTCTTTTCTAGTCGCTGTTTGAAACCACCAAGACATCATATGATTCCTAATCATCTTGCATAATGGCTATATTACCATTATTCTTTCCCCCATGATTACTCAGACGTTCAAGGCAGAACTTTCTTGTATGACCCTTCTTCTTACAATGATAACACCTAATAGCAGGAGCATTACCACCATAAGAATCATATAGAAATTTACCTTTCTTCTTCTTAAACCTACCATCTTTCTTCAGGAATTTCCCTTTTAATGGACAAACATTCACCAACAGAAGATAGCTTGTTCTCCTTCCATTTTTTCAAATCTTTAGAGTACAATGGTGGTTGAACTTCTTCAAAGGTCAATGCATTTATTTCATACAAGGGAGTTTCTTTGAAGTAAGCATGAGACTTAAGTAAAACACATAACAACAACAACAATGCTTGATCTTCATCGTCAATCTTGACCTCGATATTTTCAAGATCAAGAATCAACATGTTGAACAAATCTAGCTGCTCAGCCAAGACTTTGTATTCACTCATCTTAAATGAATACAAAGCTTGCTTCAGGTAGAGGAGATTGACCAAAGATTTAGTTATATAAAAACCCTCGTGTTTTCTCAATCATTATCATCTTCTCCTTTTATGTTAGGGAAACATCCATCTTCTTTGATCCCTTCAACACTTTTAACAACCCTATTGAACCAGCAGAGCTTGCATCTACAAGCGCCACAAACCAAAATCATTCACACAGGTGAACTTCTCAATCTCATAGTTTGTTGATGACATCTTGTCCTCCACGCTCACCACACCAATTTATTATGAAATGGTGCTCAAGAAAGTAGAGTATGATCATTTTCTTGATCAACAAGAAAACTATAAGGTAAAGGAAAAGAGATAAGAGAAGAACAAGAACAACCAAATTGGTTTAAAAAAGTGGATTCTTGATTCAATTACACATTAGGTAACAATGTTTACAATTGAATCTCAACCTCGCCACTTTCTCACTCTGATTAGGATTATCAAGGATTGATTGAGAAATAGTGACTAGTATGCTATTTATAAGAAAAACTAAACACTAACTTTCAACTGACATATTAAATAATTAGCCCAACAAACTGGGAAATTCAACATGTTAACTTAAACAACAAGCTAACATATTTTTATATGCAAGAACAGACTTCGTCTACGACATGCAAATCTTTGACTATTGTCGAACCATGAAAATAATCTTTTCGAGGCTATAGTTTGATCCAAATACCACAAATGCCCTTCTTAAAGACCACCAAGTTTTGACAAGACAAAATCACCCAACCAAAAATAATACTAAAAAAACAACAAAAAAATTAGACCAAATAAAATTAGTAAACGCACAAGAACAAAATAAATGGTCTACGTCTTCTTCCTCCAAAAAACGCAAAGGGCACACTAAATTATGAGCACCATGGATGATCCCACATCTAGATAAATCCACCCTTTTTGGAAGCCTGTTAGTTATTAAGTGTCATCCAAAGATGAGGATTTTTCTAGGAACTTTTGTCTTTTACAAATAAGATAACACTTTCACCTTCAAAGCATCCAAGAACAATAAAGTAGAATAATCTTCTAAAATCCTTCTATAACATTCTTTAACTGAAAAATCATCTTTATTAGGATATCGAAAGCATTATGTCAATTCTTGAAAAGCAGATATGTTAGTTAATGTAGAAATAATATGCTAAATTAGGTCTTTGCATTTTTTTAATAACGATTTTATGTAAAAGTGTTATTAAATATAGAGAGAGAAATCAAATGTGTATTTTATGGTGCGATTGATATATATATATATATATATATATATATATATATATATATATATATATATATATATATATATATATATATATATATATATATATATATATATATATATATATATATATATATATATATATATATATATATATATATATATATATATATATATATATATATATATATATTATAACAAATTTACATCGTTTATATGAAGTTATAAATCTTTTAAAAATATTTATAAAAAAAACATTGTGATTGACATGTGGTATACTTAAGGAGTTATATGTACCAAAATCAACTATGTTTATTTTAATATTATTTCTTTTATATTTTATACATAAAACTATTTATTTATTTGAAATTCTAATTTCATATGTACATATTAAAAAAGTCATTGTAGTGATGGTGAACACAAGTCAGAGCCGATTAAACACGCAACGCAGCACCATCATCTTTCTCATTTCTCCATCTTTATCATTTCAAATACCATTAATTTTTTTCATTTCTCCATCTCTCTCTCTCTCTCTCTCTCTCTCTCTGACTTTTCAAACCTCTTTCATTTTGACATCCTTGTACACTCAATTCTCCTCTTGAAACTCTCAAGCCTTTACCATTATCTTCAATCTACAAATCTTTCAATTTTGAAAATTCTTTGGATCTCACAATTGTTTGGATTTTATTATGAGTTAGGAGAATATAAAGAGTTAGTTCATGGCCTTGTGATGGTCTTACCACATGTGCTCAAGAAAACAATACTTTGAGACTTTGAAGTTGGAAGTTAGTGGAGTCGTTGAACATGGTAAAAATAAGACTTGCAAGGTTCATTTGGTTGGTAAAGTCATGCTTAAATTTTTTGATGATCTTGAGTTCCTTATATGCAATTTAAGGTATGTTCCCGAGCTCGGGAAAAGTTTCTTTTTCATAAGCATGTTTGATGATCTATGCTACTACACTAGAGTTGAACATGGGGTATTGAAGATTTCCCATTGGGATAGATCATGGTTAAAGAGTTTAAAATTCAAGGGTTATATATTTTAGACGGTTCCAATGTTATTGGTCATTCACCATTAGCTAGTGAAGACTTTCAAGACAAAAAAATTTATGGGATTTAAGGTTAATGAGTGGTAGATGCCTGATGCTAAGCGGTAAATCGGCAAGCAAAAATTAATTAAGCATCTGGTTTTTGTCGTCTCTACAGGGGTCGATTCGAGGGAAGTAATGTTGTTCAACAATCTCTACATATCTAAGCTTTGTTTTAAATGGTTTGAGAGTAAAAAGGCAAAAGAAAAACATATGAACAAGAAAATAAATACATTCTTTAGAGAGGAGAAAACTTGACACAAGTTGTATTTCCTTCTACCCATCAAATGCACAATCTACCAATCAGTTGTACGCAACCTAAAACACTCGTCAATATCATCATGTATTCTCTCAATACCGTCTATGTCTATAGCGGTGTCGTGAGATATACTGTATCCACCGCTATACAATTTCTCCATATAACAACAGATACAATAAGCTTTAAGTTCAACACAAAGCAAATATCAACCACAAATTAATTTCTCCAATTTGTGTATTGATAGATGAATATCCTAGATTCGGATTCAAAGAGCATATGTCTACCGCAACTTAAATTCAAACATAAAGTGAGTAAAACAAGGATAACACCGATAAAGATTTTTTAAATAACTCATATACAACGCCATGATCAATACATATACATAAAATCAGAGTAAACTTACATACAAACCCCACAAATAGAAACTACAAAGAGAAGAAAGGAGAAGAGTCAAAATCTCTCGCGGTGTTAATCGTGATTAAAGAAGCTTCAATCCTGGATCATCAAGTTGCAACCTTTATTGATGTTATTAAAGCTCTCTAAACTCCAAAAATGTGTTTGATGAAGTTGGGGTTAAAAGATTCCAAAAACATAAACTAAAAATATCTAAAAATTGACTTTATAGGAAAATTTGGGGTCCCGTGTTCGCCCTGCGAACATATGCCGCCTTAGCTACTGTCAAAACAGTTTTTTCCATGCTTTTGAGCACTTTTTGTTCGCCTATCGAACATGACAGCAAACCAGCACTTGTTTCGACCATAACTTTTGAATCGTAACACCGTTTTACGCACGGTCAGAAGCGTTGGAAAGCTTATTCAATATTCTATAAGGCAATGATAAAATATCATTGCTTGTATATGATGTGTGTTATACGCAAGTATACGGAGTACATCAAAATAATATAAAATATTATTGATCCCAAAGAGACCAATGTCAATCTATCGATTACTATTGTTACGGTATTTACCTAAAGCTAATGAAAACAGAGAGCAATACACACATAGAAAATAAAAATTAAGGAATGAATTTAAATTCAGAATAAAGGCATATTGGAATGTAATTCTCATCGTTCAAACAATACTCCAATTGTCTAAGTAGTAATACTTATGGGGCAATGTTTTCTTCCTTGAAAAAGAGTTAATCAAAAAGGAACCGTCGCGTTAGCGTAATCGGAATGATACCTAACTTTTAATCTATATCAGCCGCTCACATTGCACCGGTTGTATCTTACGTTAAAGTGAAAAGGTCCTTTTTTATATAACTACCTCTAAGACTCAATTAAAAAGTGTTTTTTATTGGAAACTTTAATATCAAAGAGTTTCCGGCATATGCTCGGCCAACTGGATCCTAAATTTATAAACGCATTCAAAAATAGTTTTAAAATAACATTCTAATATTACTAAACTTTCCTAATTAATTAATAAAGCGATTTTGCTGTTTTTACCAATTAAAAACTAACAGACTCTTATCTAAGGTGTCAGACGGCTTTCGATCTTACCCGACATAGTCACGGTTATTACGTAAATAGAAACACAGTCTCGTTTGTGTAATGGCCGATCAATTTAAGTTCAAAAAAGTTGCATTAAAATCCAAAATAACCCCTAAAATGTTTCTACAAATACAACGTATGGAGTACCGTCGAAACGACGGTCCTCACATCCCAGCACAACAGATTTAGCTAGACATAATGGTGATAAACATAATAAATAATTTGTTTGTAGAATAAATCATTTAGGGAATAAAACATGTGTGTTTGGTTTTTCGAATGAACGAAAGTGTCACTCTTAGGTTTAGTTCAGAAAACAAATCTTGCAAATAAAAGCGATATATAAATCATGCGGGAAAATAAATGTGTGATTGGTTTTCAGAAGAACAAAAGTGTCACGCTTGAGTTCACTCTTAGAAAAATGAATCTTCGAAATAAAAGAGATATGTAAATTATGTGGAAAATAAATGTGTGATCGGTTTCTAAAGGTAAGAACCAAAGTGTCACTCTTAAGTTCACTCTTGGAAGTAGATCTTTGAAATAAAAGCAATAAATAAATCGTGCGGAAATTAAACAAATTAAAGCAAGGCAGAAAGTAAATAATAAAAGTGCGAGTAAAATAAAACCTGCTCCAAATCGGAGACTTGAATCTGGTACAATGTTGGAAAGTAAATCTGACTTGAAAGTAAAATGACGGCAAACTTAAAGTTCCTATGCTACGGTGCTCCAACCTCAGTTACAACAATGGTGCGATAACCCTTCGATGTGACGGTTTATCGCTTTAACAAATGAATATATGCCTATGCTAAAAACTAAGACTGGATGCCTAAAACTAAAGATCTAGGTCCTATTTATAGTGTAACAATGCCTTGGAAGTTATGTAGCTCCTTCAGAAACCGTGTGGAGGAAATATCTCTGGTCATGGCATCATGCTTCAATCGTCCTTGACTGGGCCATCTAATACAAAGATGGCGTCCGCCATCTAGACACGGACTCCGCCATGTGTACAAGAGGTGGTGGACATTGTCAAGTGACAGTTAGAACATGGGAGAAACCCTTCATGTCATGGCTACCCCCATGGCCAACGCCATGTGGAACGCCGTGTGTACAACTTTCATCCAAAACTCTGTTTTCTGCTCTTTTTGCTCCATTTCTTCATGGAAGGCTCTCATTAGGCAATGTACCTGAAAACAAGACAAAACGCAAGCATAATACAAGAAAATAACAATTAAACAACAATAAACATGTGCAATCCGAGCCAAATACGCAATGTGTTTTAGTGTTATCAGTATACCTACAAAAATGAGAGAAAAATAATTAAACTCAATGATATTTACATGATACGCAATATATACACTATAATGTAAACTATATAACATATACACAAAAGTTGAGGTTTATTGGTTGAGTTAAGCTAATAAGTGCCAATTATTCACACTCAATATCACTCCAATTTAACACTTATCAAATTTTCCCCAACTTAAACTTGTTTTTCCTCAAACAGGAATCAATCAACTCGAAGAAACAAAAGCAATAATCAAGAAATCATGCTCAATAAGTTTTTACAAACGGAAAATATATGTATGGTACAAATATCAAAAGTACATGCAAAGGAATGCTTACCACTAAACTACAACAACACCACAATTATAAAACAAAGTCTAAGCACAAAACACATGTCAAAAATTCTAAAGCAATATAAATCTTCAATAATGAATCACACCTAACACTCCTCTTCAGAATAAGGATGAATAAATTTTACGCGTTTACAACCGTCGAACAATTACACTCATTTGAAAACAATGCTAACAACAGTTCGGTTCATACATTCATCTAACAATCATAAATGAAATCATGGAAGCAAAAATATCACTAAGGGCTTGAAAGCTTGTAGCTTGGCCAGGTTTCACAACAAAGAGTCATTTGTTAAGCTATTGAATCGAAGTTGTCATGCAAAAGAAACATTCACTATACATGGTATTTACACATCACAACTTCATTCACCAATTTCTTTTCTCTATTGATCACTCTTTCCAAACTACATTTTCACAATTATTTTTCATTATCTATTTTTTGTATCTCAAACAAGCATTCTTTTTTAGCAACTCACCACTTTCTTTTCACTCTCCCCAACTTGAATTCAATCAAACCTCTAGTGAACGCTCTTTACTTTTTATGGCAAATAAATCAATTTAAAATCTTTTTCAAAGATTCAAGAAATTTTTTTAGAATCCCATAAAATTCAATGATGAAGAGAGATTTCATCACTAATTAGGATCTAATCTATTAAGGCTCAAAGGGGCTAGCAAATTCTCGTTACTCACGGGTAAGTTACTTTTGGTTATGGTTGTGCTCAATATCAACAAATGTCTTGATCATTTCTAATGCTTCCACAAAAACACAATAATCAAAAGATTAAGCATGAATAAAACGAATTAAACAAAGTTATCAGTCATCCTAAGCATTTAGTAAATAATGGAGGTTTCTCACAATTTGTGGTTTTTGGACCTAAGTGATTCAAAATTGAACAAAAATTGCAAGAGAATGAATGATATGTTATTTGTACAAAGCCTAAGTTTAATAAACATGTTATGTTCTATAAAACCAATAGACACAAACCTTAGCCATGTAACTCCTTTAAAATTTTCACATTACCGTAAAAGTTTCTTGTTGAAACAATCAAACTTGAACAATCACAAAATGCATCCTCAAGCTAATCAAAAATAAAGCTTGAGACAAAACACAAAAGTTTCCTAACAACCTAACAAAATTGAATCAAACTAAATAAACATAAAGTTATACAAACTCAAAAACCGTTGGGTTGCCTCCCAACAAGCGCTTGTTTCACGTCGTTAGCTCAACGCCTTTATTGCGTTTTGCTAGTAACTTCCTCACAGACATGTCAATGCTTTGTCAAATCGCCAACCTAAAGAAAGTGTTCTAACTAAACACTTAAAAAAAACGTTACAAAAACAAAATATATACAACACTTGAACAAATATAATGGAAGACAAAAGTAAAACAAGTATATATACAAGCATATATACAATTATGTGCAAAACTTAGAAATATAGAAACTATCGCAATGCGATTCAATATCAAACTCAATCCCTAGTAACAGCGTCATTTTGCTGAAGTGGTAAAGCGAAAAGCAAAAATTAATTAAGTATCTGATTTTTGTCATCTCCATAAGGGTCGGTTTGAGGGAAAGAATGTTGTTCGATAATCTCTACATATCTAAGCTTGGTTTTAAATGGTTTGAGAGTAAAGAGACAAAAAAAAATATGAACAAGAAAATAAATACATTTTTAAGAGAGGAGAAAACTCGACACGAGTTGTATTTCCTTCTACCCATCAAATACACAATCTAACAATCAGTTGTACGCAACCTAAAACACTCGTTAATATCATCATGTATTCTCTCAAAATCGTCTATGTCTAGAGCGGTGTCGTGAGAAATACTCTATCCATCGCTATACGATTTCTCCATATAACAACCGATACAATAAGTTTGAAGTTAAATACAAAGCAAATATCAACCACAAATCAGTTTCTCCAATTTGTGTATCGATAGATGAATATCCTAGATTTGGATTCGAAGAGGATATGCCTACCGGAACTCAAATCCAAACATAAAGCGAGTAAAACAAAGATAACACATATAAAGATTTGTAAAATAGCTCGTATACAACACCATGATCAATACATATACATAAAATCAGAGTAAACTTACATACAAACCCCACAAATGGAAACTACAAAGGGAAGAAATGAGAAGAATCAAAATCTCTCGCAGTGTCAATCACGATTAAAGAAGCTTCAATTCCGGATCATCGAGTTGCAACCTCTATTGATGTTGTTAAAGCTCTCTAAACTCCAAAAATGTGTTTGATGAAGTTAGGGTTAAAAGATCCCAAAAACATAAACTAAAAAATATCTAAAAATTGACTTTGTAGAAAAATATGAAGTTCAAAATGAGAATCCTTCCAGATGCAGTCGAGAGAGATCATTGGAACAATAGAGAACAATATTGAATTTTGTGCAATTGAGTGTTATGATATAGAAGATGCTTAGAACTATTCAAAGCTATGGACAATGTAATATGGATGTAATGTGATTGAGGTTCTGAATCACAGTGATGATCAATTAAAATTAAACAGGGGTGATGATCGATTCAAATTAAGCAAGAGTGGTTGTTACACATTTATCTATCTAAACCATATAATATTTATGATTTTATTTTGACAAAATTACACATGTAGGTTAATTTTTAAAATATCTTCAATTTATGTAATATTTTCTTACATATGCATAAAATTAAATAAATATATAATATATAAGTTGCAATTAAACATGAGATAATAAATTTTTGTCACAACATACTCATCATTTTATTTTCCACCAAATTTTCAAATAAAATATAAGTTTGTCACAAAATATGAGACGGAAATATAAATTTTGTCTCAAATTTGTGACATAAATGTTAATTTATCTTAAAATAGAGGCAAAATATAAATTTTGTCCTAAATAGATAAATAAATTTTTAATAAATTATTTGCATCAATTTCTTTTTTCAATTACAAATTTTGTCACAAAATATGTGACAAGAATGTCGATTTGTCTTAAATTTTAAGACTTAATATAAATTTTGTCTCAAATAAATAATATGCTTTTAATAAAGTAGGAAAGGTATTTTTTTTAAAATAGATTTTGAAAAAGCTTTTGAATCTGTTTACTCGAAATATTTGACGTATATTCTGAGAAGAATGAATTTTAAAAACAAGTTGATAAACTGGATTATGAAGTGTGTTTGCTCTAACTCCTTCTTTGTTTTGATCAATGTCAATCTCATAGTTGATTTTCAAACAAAGAGGGGACTTCGTCAATAGAGTCACCTCTGTCTCCGTTTCTCTTCATTTTTTTTAATTAGAGTCGAATATCCTTATACTCAAGCTATAATTATAAAAATAAAATATAAAAATAAAAAGTTTATTACAAAGTTTACCTTAATTAGAATTACCGAATGGTGCCAATTGTTGGTTAGTTGAGTCTTACTATTTCTCTTTGATAGTTTACTTTATAGTTGGTTTAATAAAACATGTGTCAAATAAAAAGTTCAAAATATTTTTAAAAATTCAATTATGTTTACTATTCTAAGATGCTGTCAAAATTTCACCATTTATTTATCATTCTATCCAAAGGCAGCTAACAAGCCTAATTGACAATTAATAATATTTAATAACATGATAGGTGATTATAATTAATAACATGTTTTTTCTTCTTTGAAATATTTAATATCATTGTTACTACTATACAATTATTATTATTATATTATTCAAGTGACTTTGTTCGTTGAATGATCACGGTTTCGTATAAAACAATTGGCTTGACAATGATACATGAAACATTGAAAAGTTCATACCTCACTGTAAATTCAGCAGACACAACACAAGAAGGTTCTTGTGAATTACATTTCAACTTTGCTTAATTTTAATTTTGACCTTAAAATGGTGCGACTTTGACCTTCTGTCTTCTTGTTTTTTTAGGGATTTTGTCTCTCTATTTCTTCGTCATGCGATATTGATAGTCTCTCTTAATATCTTGTAGCATCAAACTCTAATATTTAGCATGATTTTTTTTTTTTAATTTTAAATAAAAATGTTTAAAACACCAAAACTTTAAGTTTTTTTAGTCTTTTCTTTATTATTTTTTTAATAGTCATGTTAACTATGAAAATTTAATGTCATTTTAATATGATGTCATATATACTTAAATTTTGGTGAAATTCAGACGGATTAAATAGTGACTAGCAAATCACGAAGAAATTTAAGAATATAACTCCAATGGGAGTTCTTAGAGTGAGTTTGTCAACATGGCACTCATATTTGCTGTTTTCAAGATGGAAAAGTTCTTAAATATGCAACGGTTCTTCAATGGTTCTTATATTAAAATATTAATTTTATAATATAAAAACTATAATTTGATATAAAATTTTATTTATTATTTTAATTATCATTTTAATTAAAATTTAAATATTTAAATTATAATTTTAAATAAAATAAATTTAATATAAATAATTTTTTTAAGTAAAGTGGTGGGACCCAATATGGATTCTTTAGAGTTGCACCATTTGAGTGAAAATTGAATGAGTTGCTTTAAAAGAGTGGATCCCACACAGAACCTAAAAATGGGTTGCACCATTGGAGAGTTCTTAGAGTGGGTTTGCCAACATGGCACTCATATTTGTTGTTTTCAAGATTGCCATGTTGTTGAACGGTGCTTAATTAAGCAACGGTTCTTTAACTGTTCTTATATTAAAATATTAATTTTATAATATAAAAATTATAATTTAATATAAAATTTTATTTATTATTTTAATTATTATATAAAAGTTATAATTACAATATTAAAATATTGATTTTATAATATGAAAACTATATTTTAATTATAAGTTTAAATTATAAGTTTAATTTGAATTTTATTTATTTTAATTTTTAATTTAAATTTTATTTTTATTTTATATTAAATTTAATTTAAAACACTAAAATTAACTAAGGAGAGATTGAAATATTTTTTAAAATTTAATCTAATTTTTTTTAAGTTTATATAGTAGAATGAAATATTTTTCCTTAAAACAACACTATATACCGGTTGGACTATATAGTAGATTGAAATAACTTTCTGTAAAAAAATTAAAATTATTATTTTAAGTGATATAAAATTTAATATGAATAAAATATTAACATATAAAGTAAATTTGTGGGACCCAATATGAGTTCTTCAGAATTGCACAATTGAAGTGAAAAATTAGTTGAGTTGCTTCAAGCTGACGTGGCTTAATAGGTCCCACAAAGAACCCAAAAATGAGTTCACGGTTGGAGATGCTCTAAAAATCTCTTTCGTCTTAATTATAAATATTGAGCTTCAACTCAACTCTAAGTATGTATTTATAGTTCATTGTACTTATTTCCAACTCAATGTTAAATGTAATTTAAATTTAATTTGTTTAGTTTCAGTTTTATTTGAATTGTATTTGAATTTGAGCTAGTGTATATAAATTGAAAGTTAGTTATGTTATTCTCTCTCTCTCTCTCTGTCTCTCTCTCTCCCTCTCTCTCCATCATTTTCTCTTCATGTGCATCAATGGTGTTTCATTGTTAATTTCAACAATTGGTATCCAGAGCTCCGGTTTCATTCATAGGGAAACACGAGTATACGTGAGGTGTGTGATTGATTTTGTTCCTCAAATACACATTGAATTAAAGATCAAAATCAAAAAGAATCACAATCTGGATTCTCAGGTATTGTGAAACACTAGTCATTATGAGAATTGAGCGATTTACACAAGAACGGAGATGAACAGTGGAAACGGTATGTTGAATACAAAACTTCCAGTGTTCGATGGAAAGAATTGAAACTCGTGACTGATTCATATGTGTGGGTTGTTTGGCGCTTAAGATGTGCTTGAGCTTTTCAGTGATGGTTACACACCGGTTGCAGAAAACGCAATAGAGGCGCAAAGAAATGTGCAACGTGAAATAAGGAAGAATGATCAGAAAACATTGTTTTATATCCATCACTATGTGGATGTGAAGGTGTTTGAGAAGATTGTTGACTCGATGACGAGGAAGACATTGTGTGATACACTTGTGTGGTGATATGGTGGTGACGCATCGATGAAGAAAGTAAAGTTGTGGTCCCCATGCATGCAATACGAGAATCTCATCATGAAGAGAAATGAGAAGGTGTTTGATAACATCTCCAGAGTGATTATGGTCACGAATGAGATAAAGTCTTGTGGAGAAACGCTCTCTAAACAAGTAATCATTAAAAGGTACTAAGATCACTTACTCATCAATTTGATTTCATAATTGTAGCCATAGAACACTCAAAAGACACCATCACCGTGAGAGTTAAAGAGTTGTAGAGTAGTTTAGAAGCACAAGAATTGAGTCTGACTGAAATAAATTCTAAAAGGGAAATAGAACAAGCTCTAAAAGCTTATTTTGTTAAGAAGAACAAGAAGCAAGAATGACTAGAGAATAATAAAAATAATGGTGGCGGTGCTCAGAAGTTAGAACTCTCTGATCAATATGAGAAGAAACATAAGAATGTTCATAAGGGAAAAGAGAAATTTTATAAGAGAAAGGATCAGTGCTACAACTGTAAGAGGTTTGGCCATTTTGTTGTTGATTATTGGTCAAACAAGGAAAGCAAGGGTGGAGAAGCCAACAAAGCCAAAGGATATTTTAAGGATGAATTTGTGTTATTGATGGCATCTGAGGATAAAGGTGAAAAAATGGTGAACTGATGGTATATGGACACCGGGTGCTCAAATCACCTAACTGGAAATAAGCAATGGCTGGTTGATTTTGATTCTGGTAGAAAGGACAAGATCATATGTGTTGATGAAGAGTATCTAAATGCTGAAGGAATGGAAAATGTCAAAGTAAAATTGAAGAATGGAAAAACTGTACTGATCAAGGAGGTATGGTATGTTCCTGACATGAATAGCAATTTGATGAGTATAGGTCAGCTGCTTGAAAAGGGGTTTTCAGTAACCATGAATAACAATCTCTTAAAGTTGTATGATTTTTACTAGAAGTTAATTATACAATCTACACTTGGAAGAAACAGGACATTCAAGGTGAATGTTGAAACAACAGACACTTAATGCCTTAGTGTAACTAGTGTTGTAAAGGAAAGTGATTTGTGGCACAAGATATTGAGACATCTAAACTACAGAAGTTTAGGGTATATGAGTTCAAAGAAATCATGTGATATATGCATGAGAGATAAGCAACCAATATTTCTATTCTCATCAGGAATATCTCTAAGAGCAACTCATGTTTTAGGTGTGATGCATTCTGATGTATGTGGGTCATTTGAGTTACCTTCACTTGGAGGAAATAGGTACGTTATGTAATTTGTAGATGCGTTCATAAGAATGGCATGAGTATCAATCATAAATTTCAAACATGAAGTGTTTGTTGAGTTCAAGAATTTCAAAGTGGAGGCTGAAAATCAAAGTGGACAAAGGTTGAATATCCTTAGAACTGATGGTGGAGGTGAGTTTAATTCAATAGAGTTCAAGAAGTTCTGTGAGGAGCATGGAATTGAGCATGAGGTAACTATTTCATACACTCTGCATCATAATGGTCTTGTTAGAAGAAGAAATAGAAATCTGCTTGACATGACAAGGAGCATGCTAAAAGAAAATAATATACCTCCACACTGTGGGGTGAAGCAATTGCCATGTTAGCATATGTGCTCAACAGAGGTCCAACAAAGAAGTTAAAGGAAGCAGTTCCTTTAGAGAATTGGACTAGAAAGAAAATAAAGTGTGTGACATTTAAGGGTGTTTTGTTTTGCACGTTACAAACATGTATCAGATGCTACCAGAAGGAAGTTGGATGGCAGAAGCTAAGTCATGTTGCTTATAGGTTACAAGTGTATATGTGCTTATAAGCTATATTTCTAAGTCACCGACATAATCGTTGTCAACAAAGATGTCATAGTGGTCATGCCTCTAAAGGAGATTTGGCCTTTAAAGGTGACTCTAATTCTGAAGGTGAGTCTGAATCTGAAGGAGATTCTGCCTCTGAATGTGAGTATGACTCTAAAGGTGACTTTTTGTAACACCCTTATAAACCCCGCGAAATATATATAAATAATCTGAGTAAATTATCATGTATCTCAAATAAGGGTGTCACATATATTTTCAAAACATCACACATATACTTGTCATGCTCAATAACACTTAAAATAAATTCATGCTCTTCATATACTTTCACATAGCATGTAGCAGCGGATTTACTTCAGACATAAATAGACCTAATGAAAGTGTCATGCTCATCTCATTCATAATCATCACTTAGGTATAAAGGCCAATATTCCACATAATTCAAATAACAATAGCAAAATAAATTAGAGTACATAAAGTATCTCTCAAAACATGAAATCGAAATATTCTCCAGTGTTACATAATAAGAGCACGACTCGACCCAAAATAAATAAGGACACTAAAGCAAGCTACTCCAACAACTGCCTCGCGCTAGAAGAAACTCTACTCTTCGATACCTGAGCGATGTCGTACAAAACATCATTCCAACAGAAGGGTGAGAATTCACATAATTATTGAAATTATAAGATAATATATAATTTAAGGCATACACGCATAATCACAATTTTTCTCACACTTCAAAAATCTCATCAACAAAGTATCACTCAAGTAACCATATCATTCACAAGTATATACACACAATCCATAATTTCACCAATTCAACAATTCACATAAATACACATAATCTCATATTGCAACCAAAGACACCATGCGACTCAATGAAACTGGCCATTTGGTTCATATAGAACCCATCAATTCTCATCAATTCTCATTCGAAATTATGGATACATTGCTTATACCCCACTAGGAACAACATCTTAGTCATTCTACCCCAGTGAGTACCCCACTAGGAACGATATCTTTGTCATTCTACCCCAGTGCATACGACTATATCACTTATACCCCACTAGGAACGACATCTCAGTCATTCTACCCTAGTGAGTACGATTCTTACCTAAGTCTCATGCAATGCAAACCATGACAACTGACTCATGACACACATATGCATACACACGCAATTCAACATAATGAATTACTTACCACATACATTGATATTCATTTATACAATGTTTTCACGCCACAAAGGCCATCATCAATAATCACATTTTCATAGTCGTAACATTCTTACTTCAAAGGTTACCACCACACTTAGTAAATAATACATAAAGTATCAATACAATCCAACTCAATTCATACAACACACATTACCGATTAATCATAGAATAATTAATTCATCATCAATAATTAAATTCACTATTCAAATGGTATACAACACATTTTATAATACAATCAAAACTGTATTATCATTACAACTAGTAATGACTATCATGCATTTCATGTTTTTACATATCAAAATATACTTATACAAGCACACCCACAAGTATTTGATAAATTATCCACAATAATTTCACAACCGGCAATAAACAGTACCACAATTCATTAATAGAACATATAAATAATTGGCTTTCCAAACATATTATATATAAAAATATTGGGCAACCAATTCTCTTATCCATACCATCTTATAACTCTATTCATTAGCTTTCCAACACTTCAAACGGGAACCAAAACAGACTTACGGATCAAAAGTTACGTCCATTCTGCTATCAATTGCTACAGGTTTGCTACTGCTCGCGTCGCGACTTTCGCTATGCGAAATACAGCTTGCATCGTGACTTTCATTATGCGAAATATAGTTCGCGATGCAAACTCTCCCTGACAGCAAACTAGAAAAGTGCAATTTTTGCAGTTTGGAGGCCTTCCGGACCTCCGAATTCGATTCCGTAAAAAGTTCCAGTTCCAAAATTCGAAATACTACCATTATATGACAATTATAACAACCTACAACATCTATAACTATATATAAAGGGGATACAAGTTTTTGGTGTGGCTTCTTTTTGTTCCAAAGTTACCCTTCATCTTTTTTATCAACAAGAAAATATTTTAATTTAAAATTTTAAGTGGTTAATAACTTTTGTTGGTTACCAATTGAAAAAGTAACTTCCATCTCTCATAAAAAATATCTCACACTTATAACTTCCATTAACTACTCTAAGTGGTGACAGAAGTTAAAAATTCTCTTCTATATTTTTATGTAAATTTCATCTCTTTCTCAATGAAAATATTTTTTTTTTAAAAATTTTTCCATTCTATAATATTTTCATTTATTCAATTTTAATTAGTGGTCATTTTATTTTTGAAAAATAGATGAAACTTATTTTCAGTCGAGATCGCGCCATCACCCTCGGTAGAAGAAGTCGTTCTCACTATGACTGAAAATTGATTGTTGTATGTAGATTTTTTTGTAATTGCTTTTATAGTAATAGTTTTTGTATGACTTTTGTAATTGAGTCTCTTTTAGAATTTTACCATTTACGAAACTTTCCTTTTTTTCAAAGCAGAGTTATTAACTATGGAGTAAAAAAAAATCATGTGATACTTGCAAAAATTTCATACTCTAAAATACAATAAAATTCAAGTATTTAATGCAACCACAATGGGTATGAGTGGTTTTCTACTGCACTATTATTTTCTTACAAAAACTTATACCTTACTTTTGTTGCAAAACATTATTCATTAATACTATAGTTTTAACTTTTTGTTTTTGTTGTTATTATATTTTTTTCTTAATGATACTTATTTGTATTTTGTAAGTATAAACGCATAATAAAATATGTGATTTAGATTTTCATAATACAAACAATTATTTCATCAGTATTATTTTTTGAAATGACGTGGTTTTTAATGGTGTTAGTTCTTTTGTTTTAAATTTGCATTTCTACCTTACTTTTGATTTGCTATTTGCTATTGTAACTATCTATTTGTGTGATAATTTAATTATGATTTGGAGATGGTTTGTGTTTTTTTCATATTAAAAAATCATTAATTTGGTTAAGATTATTTAACATATAGAATAAAACGAGAGATGAGAAGAGGATATAAGAGTGTTACATATCAATTTCTCATATTAACATTTTTTCATTGAATTTTTTAATGAGCACACACATAAAAATATAAATGAATAAAAAATTTAACAAATTATTATCATCTCATTTTTAGATCTACATTTTATTTTTTAGATCCATCATCTCATTTCTCTTCTCTTTTTATTTTTGAAATATTATGGATGACTTTAACGGAAGGTTGTAATATAATGGTATAAAATAAAATCTTTCACAAACTTAATTGGTACACACAATTTTAATATTTCGTACATTGTTAACTTCCATATGTACTATAGAAATAAAAACCATTTCCTCAAAAAATTATGTATCTTGATAAAACAGTTTTAAAAATATTGTCACATTTATTAATACTTAATATATTGTTCAAATATACAATGACAGTTGCAAAAATGTATAACTTTCATTATTTTATCTTTTATGTCTATATGTGTGACCTTACTATTGAACAAAACTTTAAGTATGAAAAAATAAAATAAAAATATTTACAAAATAATTTATTGTGAATTATTGAAAATTTGTAACACTGACTATTCACTTTCTTAAATTAGTTGAATTTTGTTGTTAATTTTTATTTACGATTTTTATTTTTGATGTTAAAAAGAGATGCACAATAAATGTCATATTACTTACAAATTTAATTTGAAAAATAATTTAATTTTTAATTAATTAAATAAATGACATTTTAAAATTTCTTACAAACATAAGGATGCATATCAGAAAATTTAGTATTCAAATAAATTAAATTTAAATCATACTTAAATAAAAAAAATATTCGTTTATATTTTGACGTGTATGCTCATTAAAAAAAAGACAAGCACGAGAAGAGTCGTGTGTGGAACATACATGTTCGCAGGGGATGTACGTGTTGTTCAGTTTACTCTACAAACTCCTCTCTAAACATTTTCATCAAATTTATAAGAGAGAGAGAGAGAGGGAAGGGGGAAGAGAGGAATGCATATTACAAAGTTTACTATACAAATAATTTAAATTAAAATCAAAATTAAATAAAAAATATTTGTTCGTATTTTGACGCGTGTGTCGTGCCCGTTTGAACGCTATCAAGACTATGTGCCACAAGGTAATACCTGAGAGATGTTCCTCCTCAGGTATTACCTTTCGTATTAACGCACATAAATTAACATAGTTAGCCAATAAAAAGATGCAACAAAACCTGAGAGATCAAAGACAACAATTGCTCCACACACGATCAAAGAAAGAAATACATTCAAATATTAATTTTAAAGATGTATTTCTAATCCACCCAGGCCAGACCAAAAATTGAAATCTGCGGGTTAAGATGGTTCCAATTGAGTAAGCACAACACAAGGAGATTCATTTAAAACATGTGACTTATTTGAATGTATTTCTTTGTTGATATCCGTAATTTGAAGTTTTTTGTGCCCGGATCAATTCTGAAAAGCATTTCATAAGTCACATGTGAAAGCATTTCTTTGATCTGGCCTGAGTGAGCTCACTTATACAGAGACACTCTTAGAAGGCGGTTAAAGTCACAACGCTCAACATGTGACTGGATTGTGTTTTGAAAGTGTAAATTGTAGGTTTTTTTGTTTATAAGCTGATTATCATGTTTTGACTGGACCGCGTAGGCTTCTATAAGCCCTTTATCTTGACTTGATTTCACCGCCTTTTTTTATTGTACCTGTGATTTTTTTTAACGTGGGTGTGTAACGAGCTTTGTAGCTCACAATGAGTAATATGAACTATCGAGCAAGATGGATAGACAATACAATAGTCTTCCGATTAACCTTTTGGTGATAACTTACATATGGTGAGATGTCCAATCAATTTATTTTATGATGGAATATATATAAACTCTCCTAGACTCGGATAGTTCTTAATTCTCAAGATAAAGATCTCAGTTCTTAATCCTCATATTTGTGATGATATCTCTCTTGTGCCTGTCTGTCCGCTTATTTTTCTATGTTGTGCGCATTAAGAAAATATGCAAGTAACTTCACACATAATATACACACGTTTATTTTTCTATGTTGTGCGCATAAAAAAAAGCGGACAGACGGGCACGGGAGTGCCCGTCTGAACGCTAGTATATTTAAGGATCCTACCATCATACATTATGTAATCATCAATTTCAAAATCATGGAACTTAGGGATTTTGATTCTAAATATGATATTACCCATCATACACTATCATACAATCCCATAACCATGTAAATACTCACTCTTACCTTGATTTTTGATGGATTCTTAAGTTCTTAAATTTGGGTTCCTCTTCTTCTCCACTCCTCTTTCCTTCTTGCCTCTTTTTCTCTTTACCAACTTTCTAACCCTATTCTTTTTCTTTCTCTACTTTACCAACTCTCACAAATTTCTCATTAAACTATTGGGCTCACTAAACTCACTATCACAATTTCTATTCACACTCTCAATTAAGCCAAATTACTAATTCTAGCAATTCTATATTATTCTACCAAATAGAATAAATCAAATAAATTAAATAATCAAATAAAATCAATTATTTCAAATAAGTCTGATAAATCAATTAATCCAAACAACTCAAATAAATCAATTAATTTATTTAAATAAATAAATCACATAAATCAATTAATTCATAAAAAATACTCAATTTATTAATATAAATAATTAATCACTAAAATTTGGGTGTTACAACTTTGACTCTGAAGGTGACTCTAACTCTAAAGGTGATCCCTGTCTCTAAAGGTAATCAAGCGTCTGAAAGTAATCCAGCCTTTGAAGGTGGCCATACCTCTGATGGTGGACCTGCCTCTGAAGGTTAACTTGCGTTGTTTCAAAGGCCACAGAGAATTATACAGATACCAAAAAGACTTATATACTTTGATTTGTTGCACGATATTGCAATTAACTCTAAAGAAGAAGTCATATGGTGTGTCATGATGGTGGACTCTGAACCTACTAGCGTCAATAAGGCACTCAAGAAGAAAGTGTGAATGAAGGCCATGAAGGAAGAACTTGAGATAATCGAAAGAAATAATACATGGGAATTTACTGTGCTATCTAAGAGCAAGAAAGACATTAGTAGGAGATGAGTTTTCAAGATAAAGTTGAAGTTACCTGGTTTAGTTTCCAAGCATAAAGCAAGGTTAGTAGTTAGAGGATTCCTACAAAATTCTGATATATACTTCTTTGAAGTGTTTGCACCTGTAGCTAGACATGAAACCATAAGATTGGTTATTGTTATAGATACATATAGGAATTGTCCTCTGATACATTTAGATGTAAAATTAGTTGTTCTAAATGGTCCATTGTAAGAAGAAGTTTATGTGTTACAACCTCATGGATTTGTGATAGAGAATAAAGAAATAATGGTGTACAAGCTGCATAAAGCCTTATACGAGCTTAAATAATCTCCAAGAGCTTGGAAATTAGAAATTGGTTCATTTTTCAAGCATCATGGATTCAAAATTATGAAATGGAGTATGGTGTGTATATGCAGTATACCTCAAATTCCAATGTGATATTGGTGTGTTTTTATGAAGATCATATTGACAAGGAGTTGTAATTTTGAGATAAACAAGTTCAAAAGGGTTCTGGTGAAAGTATTTGATATGACTTACCTTTGAAACATGATATATTTTTTAGGGATGGAGATTTTACACACTGATAAAGAAATCATTGTGCACCAAATGAAGTATGAGCTTGAGTTATTGAAGAGATTTGAGCTTATAAATTGTAAGTCTGCAACCACGCCTGCATAAACAAACCATAAATTGGATTCTAATGTTCATGGTAAGGAAGTAGATGTTACAACTTTCAAATAGTTGGTTGGCTCTCTGAGATGTATGTGTAACACCAGGCCTGACATATGTTATGTAGTTAGAATGGTAAGTAGGTTTATGAGTAAGCCAAAGTGGTCATATTACCAAGTTATAGTCAAGATACTCAGGTATGTAAAGGGAACTCCGAGGCATGGAATTATGTTTCTATCTAGAGTGTAAGATGATGTTCAGTTGATATGTTGTTCAAACTCAGACTGGTGTGGTGACAGAGTGGACATAAGGAGTATTGTAGGGTATATGTTCATGTATAGCTCTCATTTCATGGTGTTCCAAGAAGCAACTAGTGGTTGTATGTGAACTTGTGAAGTAAAATACATAGTTGGTGTTTTGCCTGCGTGTCAGGCTGTTTGGTTTTTGAGTTTGCTTCGAACTTAAATTCAAGGTGAGAAAACCAGTAAGGTTGATGATTGATAATAAATCAGCTATAAGTCTTGCCAAGAATTTAGTGCTACATGGAAGAAGCAAGCACATTGAAGAAAAGCTTCATTTTCTACGCAATTAAGTTTAGAATTGAGTGCTTGAGGTTGTTCACTGCAACACTCAAAAGCAACTTACAGATGTGCCGAACAAGGCAATCAAAACTGAACACTTCATTAATTTGAGAGATGAAATTGGTGTTGTTGATTTTTAATCTTGAATATGAATTAAGATATGATGTTAAATGTTATTCAAATTCAAGTTGTTTAGTTTCAGTTTCATTTGATTTGCATTTGAGTTTGAGCTAGTGTATATAAATTAAAAGTTAATTATAATTGAAAATGAAAGAGAGTTTGAGTTTGTTGAGCCTGAAAAATTCTATTACAATTAGTTATGTTATTTTTCACAAACATTTTTTATTTACAAATGCTTTAGTCCGCCGAATTATGTCAAATAAGACATCACTAACAAAGTCATGTCAGTATTTGAAGTCTGAAATTTTCTTATAATTAATTGTGTGTTTCCCAGATGTATTTAAGTACGTCTTGCAGTAAATAAGGAAAATATCATCAATAAAAATAAAGGCATCATAAGGTGATATTTAAGGATAGTACAATACTCTACCGATGACATATGTTGTCATAATCCATCAATAAGAATAGTAAGGAGAAAATCCTAAACATGTGTTGCTTGCAAACAACCAAAAATTACTTTATATCTTGTGGTCATGTGAAACTTTACATTCATGTCCTAAACACTTTTACTAAAAAGGCACTCTCTAAAACATATTAAAATTTATGAGAGATGATGTATTTTCTAGTAAAACTGCTAACGTCAAAATCTGGAAACGCAACACTAAAACCAACGAAAGCTCTGTTCAAATCAAAGCCCACACCATATATCTCATTGTCTCTCAATATATGAGCTTATAACATGCAAGATTGGTCCCTGAAAGCCACAAAAGCATACGAAGAAACCTCTACTGTGAAGTACAAACTCAATCCCCTAACTATAATAAGTAAGGAACCCATCATCCATTGAAGGTCTTCGAGAAAAAGACCTTCACCAACCATGATGCCTTCAACCGTCCTTCGCAAATCTTTATCATACCAAATAGTTTCTTTCTCAATATGACTAGGTTGACACATTATACAGACATCTCACTCTCACCTTTTATAGTGCAAAAGGAAATATTATGTCAGCCACTAGAGTTTCTTTCTTTAAGTAACAACTAAACCGAAGTACCTATAAATCTCAACTCAACTATCATCTTATAAAAAACATCTTTCAATGCTTGAGAAAAAGCAAGACGATACCTAAAAAATATGCTCTTCACATCGGAGATAGGTATTATAAAGACTCTCTTCTAACTAATAAATAAATAATATAATTAAATAAGAATATATACTCACACAATTATATTAAAATATAATAAATCAACAATTTAAAAAAAATTAAAATCTAATAATTAAATTAATTATTTAATAACATATTCCAACAATACCAAAACCCTAAAGGAAAATCAAAATTGCAAAATCACAACATTTAGATCTTAAAAGTGCAATTAAGTTTTTGATTTATAATATAGTATTTTGACTTTCATAACAAAGACATATTATTATCTTTTTGACAAAAAAGATCCATATTAGCTAGTATTAACCCCACTCAAACACGTAATCACATAGTAGTATATACAATGTACACAACCAAATACCAACTTGCTAATTTCTAATAACTAATCAAACTTTTAACTACTACAACAATAGTAAATGTTGACAAATCCCATAACAACCAATTAAAATGCAACATCATATTAATTTTAGCCTAACAAAAAATATATGATATGGGTCAAATTTTCTAGGCCACATAGTCAAAACTAAGAACCATTTTGTATTCAAAAATTCCGATTTTGGTTAAAATTACAAGCTATTGACAAATTTCCATATTTTATTCTTCATTGTGGACATTTTTTACATTCAAATTAATATGTGATAACGAAATTTGCATCCTCCTCTTAATCCAACGAAAATTCAAAGTCTTAATTCTCATAGCACACAACACAAACCTAATACACGTAATGAAGAAAATGTCAAATATGATGGGTTATACTTTCTCTCTATATATAACATTAACATAGACAAAAAAATTATATTACTTCATTTCATTAAACTTTCCAAACATGACACGATTTGTGTTTTCTCTAGCATGGTCTTTTGGTCTTCTATTAGCTTCTTCATTAGCTTCTGCTGCAATTGTCGAACACACTTTCAATGTAAATAATGAGTTTCTTTCTTCTCTTTTTTCTTCCTAAATATTAAATATACTAGTAGCTATCTAGAAAAAATATGATATAAAATATGTATATTCAGATATAATTTATATATTATATATTACTTATCTTTTATGATTGTTGGTTTATGATACGATATGATACTATGAGAGTTTTTAAATATTTATTTAATCACATGTTAAACTATATAATATTAAACTGTACCATGCTATTATTATTAACTGAGATTATTTATATTTTGATTTGATGCAGGTTGAGGAGATTACTGTTCAACGATTGTGCCGTCCACAGGTGATCACAGCCGTGAATGGAACCTTGCCAGGTCCAACACTTTATGCTCGAGAGGGTGATACTGTTATCATTCATCTAGTCAACAAATCACCATACAATATGACTATTCATTGGTAACATATTTCTCTTCTTTTATATATATATATACTATATATACACTAGCGTCCAGACAGACACGCGCGTGTCTGTCTGTCCGCATTTTTAATGCGCATGAATGAAAATATAAACGATATTTTTTGTTTAAATAAAATTTTTTAAAAATACAATATGTGGAAGTTAATAATTAAAAAAATAAGTCACACCAAAATAAAATATTCTCTTTATATATATATATATATATATATATATATATATATATATATTCTCTAAGAATATTATTTTTATGTGAAAACATGTGAATGAATCTTTACCATTAGATTTTAAGATAAAAGGTGAAAATTATGTGTGTGTTTTTTTCTCTCTGCTCCATTTTTACGTGAGAGCGTGAAAATTAATCTGAACTATTACATTTTACAGGCATGGAATAGTTCAATTTTTAACTCCTTGGTCCGATGGTCCAGAGTATATAACTCAATGTCCAATTCCATCCGGTGGAAATTATACCTACAAATTCAACATAACAGGACAAGAAGGAACACTTTGGTGGCATGCTCACACTTCTTACCTACGTGCTACTGTGCATGGCGCCATTATCATTAAGCCACGACTAGGACACTCTTACCCCTTCCCAAGGGTTTACCAAGAAGTCCCTATATTAATCAGTACTCTTTCTTTTTCTTTTTTTTTCAGTATATTTATAGTTTGATTTTCATTTCGACAAATAATTATAATGTAATTGCAGGTGAGTGGTGGAGTGCTAATGTTGTAGACATTGAGAGAAATGCAACAGATACGGGTAACGCTCCGCAAAAATCAGATGCAACTTCAATTAACGGCTTTCTTGGTGATTTGTATAATTGTTCTCAAGATCGTAAGTTTTCTCTATTTATCATTATCTTATAGAATTTTGTTTCGGTTTTAACTGTCTAACAAATTATAATATCTTACATTTTGATCTATATTTCAGAGACTTACAAGCTCAAAGTAAAACAAGGAAAAACCTATTTGCTACGCATCATCAACGCTGCACTCGATGAACAACATTTTTTTAAGATAGCAAACCATCGTTTCACAGTTGTGGCTTTGGATGCTGTTTACACAGACCACTACGAAACCGATGTTGTCGTGATCGCGCCTGGGCAAACCGTCGATGTTCTCTTGAAAGCCAATCAAGTTGTTGGTTCATACTACATGGTTGCCACGCCATATCGTTCCTCAAGTGTCAACACACATAACGTAACTACTAGAGGAATTGTTGTTTATGATGGTGCCTCTGCCTCCCAAACACAAACACCTATAATGCCAATTTTACCTGACTCACATGACACCCCATTGGCTCACAAGTTTTACACCAACATTACAGGGTTGACAAGTGGTCGACATTGGGTTCCCGTTCCACGCAAAGTGGACGAACATATGTTCATTACATTCGGAATTGGTTTAGAAGAATGCATCAATCCAGGACCAGGTCGATGTCTAGCGTTCAACTCGCGACTTTCCGCCAACATGAACAATGAATCCTTTGTTCTTCCTGAGGGAAGAGGTGCTTCATTATTAGAAGCATTTTACAAAAATATCAGTGGCGTGTACACCAAGGATTTTCCAAACAATCCACCATTTGAGTTTAACTATACTGACCCTAACTTGCGTGCGCTTAATGGTTCTGATCCTATTGCATTTGCACCTAAATCAACCAAAGTGAAGACTTTAAAATGGAATTCAACCGTTGAGATTGTGTATCAAAATACAGCTATTTTGGGAACCGAGAATCATCCAATTCATATTCATGGATTTAATTTCCATGTTTTGGCTCAAGGTTTTGGGAATTATAATGCAACTAGAGATGAACCAAAGTTTAATTTCGTTAACCCTCAATTGCGTAACACTATTGCGGTTCCAGTTGGAGGATGGGCTGTTCTTAGATTTCAAGCAAATAATCCAGGTTTGTTATATTCAGCACTTTTAATTTAAATTCTAAATTTCAACTATAGCTTACATATAAATTATAATTAATCTATCTTTGCAGGTGTTTGGTTTGTACATTGTCATTTGGAAACACATTTGCCATGGGGATTAGCAATGGCTTTTGAGGTTGAGAATGGACCTACTCCTGAAACCAGTGTGCCTCCTCCACCAGCTAATCTTCCTAAATGTTGAGTGAACACTTAATAAATTGTTGAGTTTATTGAAAAGTAAAGAAATAGTTTTGTTACTATTTTGTAATAAATACTAATATAATTTGTTTGATTAATAAAAGTGTAATAAAGGTGGAAAGGTTAGCCTATTCTTTCAATATGACTTGTAAGTCTAGGTCATATACCCTGTAAACAATACTTATTGATTTGGTATCATGAATAAAATATTTTTTTATTTATACTATAAGAAATATTTGTTGTAGTGTTTATTCCTTTCATGTTTTGTTAGATGTATAACAAATTGATCTTATTTTATACCATAATGAACCATCATTAATAATTGTTGCTGATTAATCTTCAAATAATTTTATAGAATAATAAGAAATTGTTTATAATAATAATAATAATAATAGATATGTTCGCAGATTCTATCTCAACTAGCAAAATTCGATACAGTTAGATTGAATTTGAATCCTGACTCGCATAGTTGTGTTCGATAATTTCTAGAGCTTATGACTATTTTGTTTATAGATAAAGAAATAATAATAAATCTATTAAATATTTTACTTTATTCAAATACACCCTATAGTCGAAACAGGAGGATTCATCATAGAGTTGCAGTGGAAATTCCTTTATGAAGATGTCAACAATTTGATAACGTGAGGGAAACATGTAAAACTCACATTTCGTTGCATGTATTTTTTCACACATAAAATGTATATTCATATCAATGTGTTTAGTGTGTCGATGTTGAACAAGATTTTTAAAAAGGTATACGAGCTCATATTATCTATAACAACCACACATAATATACATATGAGAAATATATTACATAAAGTGTAATTTGATACTAATACACATAAGCGCATATCGACATCAATATACACATATCCAAAAGAATAATATACAATATGACACATGTTATACAATGGTGTCTAATAAGAAAATAAAAGTTGTGTACACATCGCCCTATATATGTACATAATCCACAGCGAAAGATTATAAAAAAGGAAGTCTCTGAAACATCATTAGTAAATCTTATCTTTGTCTTTCACCTGCATAGAACCAATTGAAAACAACAATAATAATGGGGTGAGATGATAATCTTAGTGGGTTCTCTATCTTATGGGGTTCACTCGACTTTGCAAGGTTCTATATCTAGATCCCTAACTCAAGCTCCTCCACTTGGGACACTTTTGTATACTCACACAATAAAGCAGACTTGAGTATCTAAGGGATATTTGCATTGTATGGGAACATGTAACTTGAGTTCACATAACTTAATCAACCATAATTTAGAATCATGAAACATCATTTCTTGACAGGACCTACGTCTAGGGAAAGGCTCGGTTCACGCATGTTCGTATAATTCGACTTTCTTGTGGATTTGGGTTTTCCATCTGACTCAAACCCACTTTAAAAATTGTCACTCTTATGGGACTCGAACCAACTTAGAGTATCGTTTTCCATATGAGAATCAAACCCACTTAGGTCTCATCTCTTCTCCTATAGGGTAATTGAACATTCATTAATGTTACCAAAGGTTCCTTCCTTTTATAAATTAATAAATATCAGTTAAATTAAATAAGAATTGAGCTAATCTAGATTCACTACTTACTCTATTTATCCCAACTTATAAGGAATAAAGCATATAGGAACTAAGTTGGTATCAACTAAAAACGAATAGAATAGTTATAGGGACATGGGATATTATACTCCCCCTCCCCTAAATAAAATTTGTCCTTGAATTTTACAAATTTACTTGAAAAAGATAAGGATAAGCTTTTTGCCTATCGGACTCAAACTCCCAAGTAGTTTTTCCGGGATGCGATTCTTCTAAAAGAACTTTGACAAAAGGAATATCCTTATTCCTTAATGTCTTAGCTGCATGATCTAGGATTTGACTGGGTTGAGGTTTGAAAGAAAGATTTACTTCTACCTCAACATTATCTAGAAGAACATGCTGAAGAGGGTCGGGAATGAATTTCTGAAGTTGAGATACATGAAAGACATCATGCATACTAGAGAGTGAAGGTGGTAATTCCAAACGGTACGCTACTTTATAGATCCTCCCAATTATCTTATATGTCCAATATACCTCGGGCTTAACTTTCGTGATTTAAAAGGTCCTTTTTATATCAATCTTGGAGTAACCTTTAAGAATACATGATCACCTTCTCTAAACTTCAATGGCCTCCATCTATGGTCTGCATAACTCTTTTGACGATCTTGAGCCTTTTTCATCTTTTCTTGTATCATCTTGATCTTTTCCGCGGTCTCTTGAATAATCTTATATCCTATAATCCCCTTCTCACTAACTTCCATCCAACAAAGAGGACTTCAACACCTCCTTCCATAAAGAGCTTCATACAGAGCCATACCAATACTAGAATGATAATTGTTATTGTATGCAAACTCAATCAAGCGTAGAAGGTTTTTCCAATTCCTTCCACTTTCAGGAACACATGCCCTCAACATATCTTCTAAGTTTTGAATCGTCCTCTCGGTATGACCGTCTGCCTGAGGATGGTTAGAAGTACTCAAGCACAACTTCGATCCCATAGAATTTTGAAACACTTCCCAAAATCTTGAAGTAAATTTTGAATCTCTGTCTCAAACAATACTAGAGGGAATGTCATGCAACCTTACAAAATCTTAAATTAACAACCTTGCAACATGAATAGCTTTGTAAGTACTCTCCACTTCTAGGAAATGAGCTGACGTTGTTAACCAGTCTATAATCACACATATCGAATCATAACTACCATGGGTATGCGGTAAACCTTGTGCAAAATCCATAGAAATACTATCCAATATGGAATTTCCAATGGTTGTAACAAATCACCTGGTCTTTGATGCTCAATCTTCACTTGCTGACATACTACACATTCATCCATATATTCAGAAATGTTCATCTTCATGCCAGGCCACCAATAATCTTTCTTCAAATCTTGATACGTCTTTGATGAACTTGGATTAATAGTAAACATACTTTTATTTCCTCCTCCAAAAGTCTCCTTATTTTCAACTATGGAGACTTTTCTACAAACTCATCTAATCCTTATTACCTTCATTCGAATGAGAACCTGACACTCATTCTTGTTTCTTCGCCTTTGGACAATAAGAATTACCATTCTTGGGCTAGATCTATGTGTTGCACCCTAAACTTTGACCAACCGGTCCCCATATTTGGTTTATATTTCGACGCATTTTGCATTCGCATTCGCATACTGCATGCATTGCATTTTTCTCGGTCAGATGGATTTTATCGGGATTATAGCCCCTGGCTTTTCAGGCAGTACAGGTCGGTTGGAATAAAGGTCTGTTGAGAATTGGTGCTCGTTTCCTGTGTTTTCAAGCCATCTCAATGCCCGGGTTTTGCTACGGTTGCGCAATTGGGTTTTAATCGGTTTAATCGGCCTCCTGGCATTTTTAGGATTTTTCTTTTATTTTTCTGGTTTTTTTAATGCATTTAATTGGATTTTTCTGGATTTTATAGATTTTTAATATTTTTTTTTAGAGTTTAAATAAATTTTCTTTTCATTTTTTAGAAATTAATAGATTTTTAAAAATTTTTAGGTATTATTTTCCTTTAATATAATAGACTTTAAAAATAAATTTTTAGATATTGATTTCCTTTTAATGGTTTTTTGAAAAAAAATAGATAGATAAATAGATATTATCATTTTCTTTAATAGAATATATTTCAAAAAGTAGATATTAATGTTGTTAGGTTTTAATTGATTTTTCAAAATTATAGAATAGTTTTTTTTAAAATAAAAAGGATTAAAATGTTTAGATTTTTTTAGATTTTTTTTCAGAATTAATTAGGTTTTTTTAAAGATAATTTTTTAGATATTAAAAAATAGTTTTTAGATATTTTTTCTGATTAATTAGGATTTTATTTTTTAATTTTTTGTTTTATAGATTAATTAGGATTAATTTTAGGATTAATTAGGGTTAATGGTAGATTTAATTAGATTTTATTTTTTATTTTCGTTTTTAGACTTTAATTAGGTTTTTTTAATGGATTAATTAGGTTTTATGTTTAATTTTCGTTTTAGATTAATTAGGTTTATATTTTCAGTTAATTACGTTTTAAGTCCACTAATCATCATTAAGCCAGAGTTTAATTCATATTGGGCCAATTAGCAATTATCCAGAGTCCATAAGCCCAGAGTCCAAGTCCAATGCGAGTGCCACATGTCATATATATATACGCTGCCACGCGTAGGTCCCAGGCTTATTCCACCTCATTCTCTCTCTCCCTCAGAATCCTCCACGCGTCACACATGCAGTGACCACTTCCCCACGTGTCCTTCACTCCCTCTCCCTCTCGCCACCTGCCCTTCGTCGGAACCCTTCACCGCCGGCCATGCAAAGCTGCCGGCGGCCACCATAACCAACCACCTCCGCCTTAGCTAACCGTCTCCGGCCGCCCTAACCATCACCGGACCGCCAAATTCATCGGAAACTGCAGAAATTTCCAGAAAACCCTTCCAATCCCCATCCCTCTTCCATCAACCTCTCACCGGAGATTCCAGATCTCGCCTGAAAATTCACCGGAAACTTCATTATTCGCCAGAAATTCTTCATCCCGTTCAAGACTTTTTCTTCCAGAAAATCCAACGAAGCAAATAATCTTCATCGTTCTGCATTTGTGTTCATACTTTCTCCAGATTCACTCATGCACCTTCAGATCTTCAAGCGAATTCCAGAAATCTTCATCGTCTTCCTCAGAAAACTTCATAGTGTTCTTAAGTTTTTTTCCAGAAATCTTCAACTCTCATCAAGAACATTATCTCCAAATCCGCGAAGAACATCCATCGCTCGCCCAGAACTTCCTCCAGATCTCCAGTTTTGTTTAGATCTTCGCAGATCTTCTCATCTTCAACAAGGATCCTCAGGCGTTCGTCAAAGCCTCCGATCTTCCTCGATTCGTAGATCCTTGCGCATCTGGAGCTTCGTCATCCCCGTTGTTTTTCATCATCCATCTTCTCCACCAAGTTCTCCAGGTTTTTTGTTCTTCTTCCTTAACTCTTCACGCATTCGTAGCTTGTATGATTGTTAGGTGTTGAAATGGATTTAGGTGAGAGTTTGAATAATGATTTTGTGAGGCGAGTTCAGATCAAGATTAAGTTGAACTTAAGGGTTAAGGTGTGGAGTGTTGGATGGATGAGCGAAGTTTGGGTGAAGAACTCTGTGAGTTTGAGAGGTTTCAGATGGCGCCGTTTAGGGCTCGTTGGGAGAGAAAGTGAACAGTGACATTGGAAGGGAGAATGAGAGGAGTTTGTTTAGGGTTAGTTTTGCTGAAATTGTGAATGGGTTAGTCTGGGCCTTAGGCCCATTTGCTCGCTTGCTGACCACAATCCCTTTGTTACTCGTGAAACCCCCCTTTCCCTTTGGTGTTCTGGTTGGGCCCTAGGCCCTGTTGCTGCTTACACCCCCTTTTGGAGGCCCAACACGAATGCAAGGCGAACCCCTGCTATTCGCACCCCCCTGGGTATTGTTTTTATTGTTTTTTTTCTGAGTTAGTAGCATGGGCCCAGCGTAGTGTTAACTGCACCCCCTCCTGGGCCCAATATATTTCTGAGTGTGAATAAAATGCTGTTACCACCCCCTGCTCTATTTTCTTTAATTGAAATTTTCATTTTATTTTCTTTGCATATAGTTCACAAAATAATTCATAATAAATCAAAAAATGATCATTTCAACGTGGGATTTTTTCCTCCAGTTCAATAATTGTCTCAAGAAATTTTTGAAAAAGTAAAAATATTATTTTAGGCATTTTTCCATTTATGGTGAATTTTCACATTTAATTGCTTTTTATCTCATTTTTGTTTGTACATACATTTTGGTGAATTTTGTTTGGTCATTTAAATCCATATTTTGATTCCATTCTTTTTGTGGTAGTTAGATTAGAACATTAAGTTCCCTTAGAGATTTATTCCACATTTTTGTGGATTAATCTTGATTAGTTTTGATTAGAAAACATTAGGGTATAGTTTTAGGGTTCAAACTCAACTTAGGTGCATTCTAACATTTTATTTTGGGGTTTTTAGCATGAATTAGGTTATGGGACATATAGGGTATGTAGGGTAGATGTAGAAATCCCCTTAGAATAAATCCTAGAATTTTAAATACTATTTTACTATTTTTAGTATATTTTGAAAATTGTGTGATTGTTTGGTGTTCCCATTTGGGGTTTATGTTGCTTGCTTGGGCTTTTGGGTTTTTATTTGGGGTGTGGGCTTGGTTTGGGCTTGTGGAAGCATGAAGAATCAAAAGAGAAGATTGAATATGAGGATCAATGTTGAAGCTTGAAGATTGCTTGAGTTGGGAGTTGGTTGAAGACATAGGAAATAATAGGAGATAGGTAAAGCCTTAGAGTAGAACAAATTCTTTCATAAACATGGATAACTTCCTTTGCTTCCGTTCTTCTCAATGATTAAAAGTCCCTCTATGATATTCACCTCCCTCCTTTGGAGAGATAAGTGGTTTTATCTAGGAGGTAGAACTTTGAGGGAAACAGTCTGTTACAATGTCAACTGTTTATAGACTTCCTTTGGTTGTCAATGAACTGTTTGACATTCCATTTATTCTGATAAATCAATTCTCATCTAGGAGAGCTTTCCTTGAAGAAAGAAGCCATTGAAGATAGAGAAGAAGATCAAAGATTGACAAAGATGAAGATTATTCATGTCAACAATGTGCAGCTGTTAAAGCTAGGGTTTACTGCTGTTTGGGGCTATTTGATGTCTGATGCTGTTAATTGGTTAAGATTCTGTGCTTGCTTGAGCTTGGTGAATTCTTGGAGATGGAAGCTTGTTGTAGCTTGGGTATCATTCGAGTTGGAGCTCATTGGAGTTTGATTTTGGAGTTCAACTGGAGCTGAGGTGCTGTCAGTGCTGGTTTTGGGGTTTTATTTCCTTTGCTGTATTGTTTGTTAATTTGCCTTTAGGTTGAGGTGAAGCTGTTTCACTTTGCCCATTGTTTTCTAGGTTCGAGGTTGAGTGGGACTCCCTTGCCTCGCTTGTATTGCTGCATCTCATGCATTTTACTGCTTTACTGTATATTTGTTGTTTCTTTTCCGTTTATCCCCTAGGATCTCTGTTTCTCTCTGCCCAAGAGAGAAATATGACAGACATTAGGTGTTAATCCATGCATGACAACATTAGGGTAGTTTTGATTCCCATTTCAAACCCTAGGTTTTAGAGTTCGTTCTCTTCTGTCTCAAAATCATTCAAAACACAGTAATAAGATTTTAAACATCAATAAAAGACAGTTCTTGCGTAAAATACTGAAAACCAATCAAAGTGTCATTTTTGTCCGCTTGGACCCGTAATCAGGAGAAAACCTTTTTCAAAAGGATAAAAGATAAACAGACAAATCTGTGTCTTCCGTAGCCCGAACTACGTTTGCTCTGATCTTTCATGCTGTATGAAAGTACGTAGGCATAGGATGTTGTATCCTAGCGAGCAACCTTCCCTCCTTTCCGTAGGTAGGCGAACTACGTTGACTCTGATTTCTCGTTCCAGACGGGAATACGTAGGCATAAAGTGCAATACTTTGCCGAGTCATTTTATTTTCTTTTAACCCCAGACCTGTAGAATAAATAGAATAACAATATGTACTAGAAAACAAGCGTGGATCCCGTCGAGTACGACGGACGTGAGGGGTGCTAATACCTTCCCCTTGCGTAACCGACTCCCGAATCCAGGATTTGGTTGCGATGACCATTCCTTTCCCGTCTTTGCGGTATGTTTACTCTGAGCGTTTCCTTTCCCTCTGTTGGGATAAATAACGCACGGTGGCGACTCTTCTGTTCAGCCGGCGCCGATTTTCGCAGTAGCGACACTATGCATAGTGCGTTGATCTCCAAGAATAAGGAAAACTTCATTGATGGCACTCTCCCTAAACCTAATGCCACTTAACCTTTATTTTCTCCATGGATTAGGTGCAACACCATGGTTCTTATTTGGCTTCAACATTATATCAGTGAATCCATTCCAATATTGGTTCTTTGGATTGATTATGCATCGAGTGTTTGGTTGAATCTTAAGACTAGGTTCTTTCAAAGTGGTATCTTTCGTATCTTAGACATTTAAAAATAACTCTACATGATTCGCCAATGTTGTATGGGTGTTTAAGATTACTTTACCAAGATGAAGGTCCTTTGCGATGAACTGGAAAATTATCGACCTATTCCCCACCACAGTTGTTCCATTCAGTGTTGATACAATGCCATAACTTCCTAGAAGGTTTATAGAGATCAAGATTATGTCATATGTTTTCTCAAATGGCTCAATTAAAACTTCAATTCAACCAAATCTCAAATAATGCTCATGAACCCTTTACCTACTATAGACATGGTTTTTTATGATCATTTAAGAAGAGAGTTTTCTCTTTCTATCCTTGATTTGCCTCCAACTGATGCTCCAGATTCTATTGTTGCATTTTCTTTCTTTATGGCTAATGCTTATCAAGGAAAGCCTAAGTGTAAATGGAATGGTCCTTCTAGAGGCACAAATAGGGTATGCATTCATTGTGGTAGAATAAACCACACGGTTGAAACTTGCTTTGTCAAACATGGATATCCTCCAGAATTCAAGAACAAGGGGAAAACACCTTAACCTAGTGCTTTTAATGTTTCTAAGGCTAATAATGACTCTTATGTTGCAGGATCTTCTAATTCCAAGACCTCTTTGGTTTTACTCAAGATCGGTACCATAATCTACTTGGCTTGTTGCAACAATCTCAACCACATTCTAACCCTGCAACTAATGATATTTTTAGAACACCTCTTGCCTTGACATATAAGGTATCTCCTCCTGAGGTAAGCACCTTAACCTTTGGGTTTTGGACACTGGTGCCACTGAAGTTAAATAAAAAAACGGTGACCTTTATATCAAATAAAAATACTTGGTATCCTTATGACTCTTGCCATTATGCTAAACAAAATATATTATCTTTTCCTTTAAGCATTTCTACTTCCAATGCTCCTTTTGAATTATTGCATGGTGACCTTTGGGGTCCCTTTTCTACTTTATTCCTCTTATGTCACAGATATTTCCTCACTTTGGTAGACGACGTTAATAGATTTACATGGATTATTTTCTTGAAATCTAAGGATGAAACTAAAACAAATATCATTAACTTTGTTTCTTACATAGAAAATCAGTTCCATAGCACTTTGAAATGTTTCAGAACAAATATGAATTCTTTTTCCAATCTAAAGTTATCCTTCACCCAAAATCCTGTATTGAATTTCCACACCAGAATGGTGTGGTGGAGAGAAAACACCAACACATCTTAAACATAGTCATATCCCTCTCTTTCCAAGTCAACTTGCCTCTTAACATGTGGACTTTTACAACACAATATGCTATTCACATCATCAATAAACTCCTTACACCCTTCTTAAATATAAGATTCCATATGAGATTTTATATCAGGAACCACCCTCTATCATTCACCTCAAAGTCTTAGGTTGTCTCTTCTATGCCTTTTCCATTCTAGCTCATAAAAGTAAATTTAATGTTAGAGCTAGAAAGGTCATATTCCTTGGTTTTAAAGATGGAACCAAGGGCTACATCCTATATGACCTCAATTCTTATAACATATTTGTCTTTAGAAATTTTATTTTTTATGAAACAAATTTTCCTTTTAAGACACCTAAATCTACCTGAACAAGATCTTTCTCAGGTCCCTTATTTTTTTCATGATACTTTTGAAACTACATATGTGTCTTCCTAACTTGGACCTACACTTAATATTTCACATGCCAACTAAATCCCCCATCTCCCATCTTTTTAAACCTTCCCACAGACGTTTCTCCTGTATCACAGTTGTTCCTCTTGAACCTACCACAGATGCCCCTCTTGAACCTCTTGTTCCTACTGATATCCCTATATCTTCTTTACCTTTGAGAAAATCCACTAGAACTGTAAGACAACCCTCTTATCTACAAATTTCATTGTAATTCTTTTTTGCATAATACTTATGTTGCTCATAATCATATTACATATCCCTTATCATTTGTATTTTTCTATCAACATTGCACTCCTTCATATCAGGCCTTTTGTTGTTCTACATGCACTCTCATTGAACCAAAAACATATAAACAATCCTCTCAATATGATTGTTGAAATCAAGCCACGAAAACTGAGTTACTTGCCTTTGATCAAAATCATACTTGGTCTCTTGTTAATCTTCCACCAGGTAAGAGTATTTTTGGCTGCATGTGGGTTTACAAAGTCAAACACAGTGTAGATGGTGCCATTGGAAGACATAAAGCCTTACTTGTGTCCAAAGGTTACACTTAGCTAGAAAGAGATGATTTTTTTATACTATATCTCTTGTTTCTAAACTTACAACAATCATAATTTTTCTTGCTTTGGCTGCCATCAAGCATTGGCATCACTGACGATTGGATGTCAATAATGTTTTCTTATATGGTGATTTGAGTGAAGAAGTGTATATGGCTCCACCTCCTAGCCATCCTGCTTCTCAGTCCTCTCCTCCTCAAGACCAGAGGAAGGCATCATTATCAATAAGAGAAAATTTACCATTAAACTCCTTTAGGAAACTGGTTACTTAGGAGCCAAACCATCGCATATTCCTAAATCCCACAACCAAACTCTCTCAGCATAAAGACACACCCCTAGAAGGTCATACTTCATATACACGACTCATGGGAAGACTTTTTTACCTCACTCATATCATATTAGATATTTCATTCTCTGTCCAACATTTTGAGCCAGTTTCTCTCCAAACCTTTGACACCTCATTTTAATGTTGCCATAAACATTCTCAGATACCTCAAATTCGCACCAGATAAATGCATCTTCTTCTTTAACACTGCGCCTATCAAACTCGACAATTTTGCTGATTCTTATTAGGCAAGATGTCCTGATTCTAAAAAATCCATCACTGGCTACTGCATTTTCCTTGGCATTCACTCATTTCATGGAAATTTAAAAATCAAAACATTGTGTCTAGATCTTCAACTGAGGCAGAATATCGAGCTCTTGCATCCTTTACTTGTCAACTTTAATGCTTCATCACCTCATTGTTTATCTTTGCATCACACTACTTATGCCTTCCTCCATCTATTGTGATAGAAAATCAGCTATTTACTAGCACACACCCTATTTTTCACAAAATAAGCAAACGCGTTGAAATTGATTGTCACGTGATCTGAGCAGAAATTCAAAACAAACTTACTCTTCTTCTTGTGTCTAGCTCTAATCAATTTGCAGATGTTTTCACCAAGCCCTTACATCAAGGTCCTTTCTTTACTAATATGTCCAAGTTAGGTCTATGTGACTTACATAGTCTAACTTGAAAGGGGTGTTAGTTTACTCTTGTTGGAGCATCGTTTCGAAATTGAAATTGTGTTAGTGAGTAGGTTCTCACTTGCTTGTGACACAACTTTTCCTTTATTTCATTAGTTAGTTAGATAGGTGGTTTCTTAGTTGCTACGTTTAGTTGCTTAACAAACTTATCATTAGACTCTATATATAGTGAGATCCATTTATGTACTTCATCATACAAGTTTTATCTTGTTTAACTCTAATGAGAATGAATGCCTTGTGTTACAAGTTACAACATTAACATAAATGGAGAAAGAATGCTTCATCTACCATCACTATATTTACCATTCAGCTGCTCTGTTACCTGCAGCGAGGTGTTTCCTTTTTGCATGTTAGCATCCAAGATTTTGGAATCTTTCAGCTGTTTTTGTTCCGTATGTCAATTGAATATCCTAAGATTATTTATATTTCTTAATTTTGTTATAAGATCCAAGATGTTGATAAACAAATTGAGAAGCTATATGTGCTACTTCAAAAGCTAAAACAATCCATTATCTTCATCATTTAGCAACAACATCTCATTTATAACTGTTACCAAATGCACTTTTTGGAGGAACCTAATGAGTAATCAAAAGCTATTACAATGGCATCTGCCATGAAAAAGGTATTGTTGAAATGCCATTTATGTATTGTTTTTTTTGTTGAAAACACTTCAAAACGCGAAATAACTCATATGATCTTCAACTGTTATTTTGGTTGCTAGTTCCATGTAGTATACGGTGTCCCACCAAATGTATATAATATGGGTCTGAATAGCAAATCTCATAAAAAAGTATATTTCTTTTTTCTCTAAGAGATCATACATAGTTAGTAGTTTTGGTAAACTCTTGAGCTAACTTTTAAAATTTGACAAGGTTGATATTTTAATTTAGACGATGAGAGTGGGATGGCTAGATTGGGGGATTTAGAGGTTAGAGATCATTGTAATAAATTGTATTGGGAGTCTAGAAGGTGTTCCTCATGATTGTAGATTCTTTCAATATGAGGGGTCTATGAGGTGTTGTTATGAAGAACAAGGTGAGAGACTATATTTTGTCTAATATCGTCATGATTTTGTGGCGACTTTAGAGAATAATTAAGCTATGAGGTATCTACCTCATTAGTGTTGAGATATCTATCTTTATTATTATTCAGATATAAGATATAATTTAAGTTGAATTATGTAACATAAATTCAAAGTTAATTAGGATTTAGGATTTGTTATTTAATTTGTTATTTTACTTAGTAATCAAGTCACTTAGGTGTATATAAATAGACAATTTGTAATTCAGTTTTATTCATTCAATAATATCATATCAATCCTTATTTTCCTTATTCTCTCTCTTTCTCTCCTCACTAAAAGTGTCTCGCACACTAAAAAATTGGTATCAAGAGCTACGTTTAGATTCTTGATCATGTTTTCAAGAATCACACGTCAGAGATCGTATTTCCGAGATCGTGGGTTGTTGTTGATCAATTGCTGCAAAGATGAATAGAAACAAAAATTTACCAAACTTTCTTCTAACTCTTGACAACAAAAATTGACTTGGATGGAGAAAACAGATGCAATCTTTATTTAACTTTCATGAAACCCCAAAAGTGGTTACTAACGGTGTTCCTGCGCTTGGTGAAGATGCAACTGACGCACAGAGAACCACTCACAAGGATGCTAAAAAGAAGGATTGCAAGACGGCGTTTTACATCCAATCGGCGGTTGATGCGGCTAATTTTGACAAAGTTGCTCATGCTGAATCGACGAATGAGGCATGGGATATTCTTGTCAAGTACTATGAAGGAGGCGAGAAAGTCAAGATTGACAAGTTGCAAACTTTGCAACGACAATATGAATTATTGTCGATGGGAGAAGACAAAAAGGTTGTAGGCTATGTGTCGAAGATGTAGAAACTTGTCCATCTCATGAAGGATTGTGGTGAAACCCTAACTGATAAGATGATAGTTAAAAAGGTAATGCGTATGTTGACCTCTCACTTTGATCACATTATTGAAGTTATTCAAAAATCCAACAATCTTGAAACCCTAAAACTAGAAATTTTGGTTGGTTTGTTGTATAGGCGCGTGAGATTAGGATTGTCGAAAGAAAGGAGTTCAAGACTCGATACAAGAACCTACAGACTCAGTTGTGGAAGAAGAATGGTAGTTCCAACAAGTTCAAAGGCAAAATCGACAAGACTCGGGGTAAGAAGTCTTGGTCGAACCCTCACAATAATAAGATCGATGATAGAACTTCTGAATCTTTGAAAAGAGGAGAAGGAAATTCCTATCAGAAAGATAAACTAGAGAAAAAAAAGGTGTGCAGTGTTATAACTATGGGGCCACTTGGCCAAGTATTGTTGGTACAAGAAATATAAGGGATTGACAAAATACAGGGATGAAGAAGCGAACCTTGCATGTCAAAATTCATATGATATGGTGGTTATGGCTGCAGTTGTAGGTGACCACGTCGAACCAAGATCTAGTTCCTCGACTCAGACTTCTCGAATCGCATGACTGGTCGAAAAGTATGGTTGGTAGACTTCAACGAGTCGAAGAAGAGCAAGGTTAAACTTGTTTATAATAGCTCATTGTAAGAAGAAGGTATTAGCAACATAGTTATTCAAAGGAGTGATGAAGCAAAAGCCTTGATCAAAGATGTACTCTATGTCCCCAACATGAGGTGCAATCTGCTCAGTGTTGGACAAATGGTCGAAAATGGGTTCTCAGTGATTATGAAAGATGGAGCCTTAGAACTTTTTGACATCCAAAATAACTTGGTCTTGAAATCTCCTATGTTGTGTAATAGGACATTTAAGACCATGAATAGTTCGGCTGAGGTACAATGTCTGAAAACAGTTGTCGACCACAAGAATATTTGGTGGTGGAATCTAAGGTTTTGTCTCATGACTTTGATCTTTATGCCCCCTCCTCTCTCATTGTTTTCGAATGTTCTTTTGATGCACCGGTATATCAGACGGTGGATTGTGACATTTGAGGAAGGAGAAACATGTATGGTTTTGCCTAAGTGTAATCATAGTTTTTATATTGGTTGTATTAACATGCAGTTAGTACCATTCTACGTGTCTGTTGAAACCGTAAACACGTTGAAATCGAAGAAGGCGTTGGAGAATAATAGTTCAGTGACCTCTTTTTTTTCTTTCGATTTTGCATTTGTAGGTTTTAATGAAACCACCACAAGACATGGTTTTACGTTTAAGATTTTTATCGTGTGAAAAAAATTTGGATGATAATTAATGTTATACTTCAGTTATATTTTAAAGGTTGAACAAAAACACTTTATTTCACATTAATTGTATGAATAATTATTTATGGTAAACAAAAAGTATACCACAAGATAGTGATGGAAACTACATCAACAATAACAGATACAAATGCGTTTGTAGGAAAAAATGTTATCATGGTAAAAATAAGTAGTATTCACAATTTACATTATCTTGTTGAATTTTCCATAAAAATTAAAAAAAACTCAAACACACTCAAACTTTTATTTACCTTTTACTCAAGGTTCTTTGTTGTCACCTTCTTCATCATTAGTGTCGCCATTGAAGGTGGTCGACTAAACTTGAGGCTCGTGCCAGTTTTATTAGGGCCATATGGTGGACGTCAACTGTATTTGCTAAAAGTACAACAGAAGATGAGAGTCTGATCACGTAGGATGCAAGAAACTCTATATATTTGGTTAATTTGTGTAGTTGGTGAATGTCCTTTTGAACTTAGGTGATATGATATTTATAAAGATCTTTGTGGGTCAGATATAATCCAAGAATCAACAATTTCCTCCACATCCTAGAGAGAACGTGGGATTATAGAGAAATGATTTCCTAATTCTTTAACGAAGTGGTCTCGTCCCTCAGGACTTAGTGAAAACCGTTGATCTCTTACACCTTTGTCTTGCCACATATGACCCAAGGCAGATAAATGATAATATATTCGAATCAGGTGATTCACAATCATGGTTGGCAACCCGCCCAATTTTGTTCTTGTATTGAGTCACATTTTTGGCCAAGCTCTTCCCATCCCAACACTATAGAACAGTTCGTTGTTAATATAACAATTTAAATAAAATAATCAAAACATAAAATAAAAATGTATTTTAAATATTATTAAAAATATAAAATAAATATATACTATTAAAAGAATAAAAAAATGTTCATATCTCATAAAATTTACGAGTTAAGTTAAAATAAGTTAATAATAAAGATAATAGACAAAACGTAAGTGTAACTAAAATAAAATTGGCTAGTAGTAGGATCTTGAAATTACCAAATTTATCCTTAAATGTTTCTAGAAAAAAAATTAATAAAAAAAATACAAGATCATAATTTAATATGATAAAATAATAAAATAAACATATTTAATAGTCTAACAAATTTGATGTATAAGATATAAGATAATATCAATAAAAATTTAATTGTTGGGATTCATTGACAAAGTAAAATATCTACACATATGGTATATGAATTAAATTCTAATTTAGTTTCCTATTTATAAATAAAGAATAAACTAAAAAAATGTCACATTGACTCAGCGCGGTAAGCAACGTTTTATTTTCCAGTTTCCGCCAAAACCATCTATAAATTTTGAACCCCAAAACAACCCCCGCGCCTTACATTACTCACTCTCACTTCCCTCCTTCTCCATTTCCCTTTTATCTTTTCATTTTCACAATCCCCAAATAAATATTCACCTCACCAAAACCCTAATCCCAAACCAAACCTACAACAATGGCGAAACAATCCAAATCCAAAAAACCCGAATCCTTCGGCAAAGGCAAAGTCACCCCAAACCAGATCGCCTTCATCGTTGATCGGTACCTCTGCGACAACAATTTCACTGAAACGCGTAAATCGTTCCGGATCGAAGCTTCGTCGTTCATCGCCAATTCTCCAATTAACGAGGTTTATAAATTATAATTACTAGTTACAAATTTACAATTACACCTTTGTTATCTTTTGAAATTTGGATTTTTATTTATTTGTTTTTGGCTTGATTGGTTTTTAGGTGCCGAAGAGTTTGATGAGCTTGGGGGAGATGCTTGATGAGTATATATGTTTGAAGGAGCAGAAAGTAATGCTGGATCAAGAAAGGGTTTATATGGAGCAAGAGAAGAACCGGGTTCAGATGTTTTTGAATGGGGTGCAGAATGTTATGAATGTTTATAATGCTAGTAAGAATATTTCATTGACGAATGCTGCGATGCCGAATGCGAAGTCTGTGGCGGCTCCTCAGCAGAAAATTGGTGAGAAAGGGATTTTATTGATTAATTAGGGTTGAAATGTTGTGATTTTTTTGTTTTGTTATTGTTTGTTTTAGGTTGGGTTCTGTTTATGTTCATGTTAGAATTGGTTAATTATCAGAAACAGTTTGAATTGTGTATGTAGTTTGTTGTGATTCTTTATATTGTGAAGAATTGTGATACATTTTGTTGATGATTTTGCAACCTGGAATTTTGCCCTAGATGTAACTAGTTGCTTATTGGTTGTGTTTGTTTGCATATTATAATTCTGAACAAATTATTATGTCTTGAACTTTACATGACCACATAATTTTCTGACTATTTTAAGAACAATGTTCTGGTTCATTTTGGTGTATTTGTGTATGAGTTAATGATTGAGGGTTTCTTTTGGAACCAATTTAACATGTCTTGACTCTGAATAGAACAATGGGGGTTGTACATTTCATCACTTAATTACAATTCGCTTCATTTCTGTTTTAAGTGTGAAATCCAAGATTCTTTTCTTTTTATTAAAACCATGCCATATGACTAAGTTTCAATTGAAATGAAAACTGGTTTAACTTTCAACTTTTCAGGTGTTCCTAATGCTGCTGCTGCCGCCACTGCTGCTGCTACTTCTACTTCAACACAAAACACATCAAATATGCTCTCAGTGCCTCAGTCTAACAACACAAATGCAGAGAATGGAAACTACTCAACACCCATGATTAGCGTATCGGACAGAAAGAGAAAAGATACTAGAACAGTAGATGCTCCTTCAGTTGCAAAGAGATCTCGCGGCCGAGCATCCTGTACTAGTAGGAAAGTTCCTGTCCTAGGTATAGTGTACTTATCTCCTAGCTTGTTCATCTGATGCATATATGTTTGCTAATGTTTTGTGAGATCATTGATTATAATTTTGCTCTGTCCTCATCTCAGGTCAAAATACACTGCCACAACCAAACAGTGCTGTTAATAATCAAATAGTTTATCATCCCTCTTCTGCAACTCAATCATCGGCTGCAAACTTTGTTCCAAGTGGTTCACAGGTTCAAGGCTCTAGTGTTGTGAAATGCTTATTTAATCAGCCTCAGAAGTCTATCCCTACCAATTCACAAGTTCCAAAGACACCTCCAAGGGCAAATTCCAGTCACAGTGATACAAATATATCCCCACCCGAGGTTACTCAGGTTCCACCTAGCAATGCAGAGACTACATCTACTTGTTACACTGTAATTTCAACCAAAAGAGTTATGGTTAGCCCTGCAAAGCAAATGGCTTATATAGAGAGTAGTCATTGCATTTCGCCTGTTAAACCAAATTCAGACAAGGCAACTAAGAGGGAACATGTAAGAAGCAGGTTGAACTTTGATTCCTCTGATATGCCTCAAAGGTTGGATTCTGACAAATCATTGCCTAATGAGATTTCTACGACAGAGTCAAACAATGAAGTTCAATTATATGATATTGATTTCCCTAACTTTGACGCCCTTACCATGGACTTTTCATTTGCTGAAATGTTAAATGATCTAGATTTTTCTTGTGAGGGTCTTGATTTTTCATGTGAGCCAACACCAAGTCATTCAAATGATAATCAAGTCATATCTGAACAACCATCAACTTTGGCAGAAGCTCTATCTGAGAAAAAGATGAACATACAAGGTAATGAAAAGTTGATAACTTATTATCTACTTAGTTTTGAACTAAACCACAATTTATTGATAAGCTTTAACTTTTGCAGGCGCTGATTCTCTGACTGCAACTGCATCTGTCACAAGAAACATAACAATTATAAGCCCAGGTAAATTTACTAAATTCTAACTATGACATCAAATACCTTGATGTCACAACATCAATTCAATTTGCATATTTAAGAGTCATTGATTTGTTATTGAAATTAAAAATGTCCTACAAAGAGTGAGCCTTTGCCCATTGCATTATCTACATTTCAATTCCAAATTTACAATTTTTTAGGAAGAGCTGAACATCAATATTAACTCATGTTTTATTTTTCTTTCAGAGAAAAATCACCAGAGCTGCTTAGATCAGGAGAATTGTTGATGTGAGAGTTTGGAGAATGACTCAGGCTGATTTGCTAAACATGTTTGCTTCAAGAGATTCCTATTTTCATAGCTCCAAATAATATGGCTACCCTTGATTTAGGATGTTAACACCATTATTCATTCCTTAGACTATGAGGCTGGTAGGTCTATATGATCATTAGGGAAAAGCTGAAATGACTTTTGTTGTTGTATATAAGTTACTTTCCTGTTCTGGTTCACTTGATAGATTAACTTTTAGTTGAGCTTATTAAATGCTAAACATGGTACTGTCTATGACAGAAGTCTAAATTCTTGGAGCAATATTTTTTCTGGTTGAAATGCTGTGAAACAGCTAAACTTTGTACTGAGAATTCAAAATTTGCATTTATAATTAGAACAATTATAGAAATATATGACTCTGTAGAATTGTTTTTTTTTATAAAGAAATTAAATATTTGGCTACTATGATGTAGATGTTTATATCAGTATTTTTTGGGTTACAATGATATAAATATGAAGTTTTCTTTATACAAAAGAACTAGAGATTGTATCTTTGAACACTTGCTTAAGGGATCCAAAAGTTCTTATCTTGCACCTAAAAACCAACAATTAGTATTGATATGACAAGTGCAAACAAATTTTTAGATGAAATTAGTTACTCCTAGATTTTTTATACACATTCAAATTTTTTAGATTTGTGGAAAGAGACTTCAAACACAAATATTCAAACACAAATATTGTAGATACTAGAAGTCTAAGTCCCCCCTACCATTCCAAAGAAAATCAAGTTTCCATAACAAAAGTTAAGGGAATTTAAGTTTTTAGAACCGAAATTTTAAAACTCATGTTGGGTGATCCAATGACTGAAATTGCCCATCATTGAAATGGTTCATCAATATAGATCAAGTACTAGATGATAAATAAAAAGAGAATTTCTTAATGCACTCTTTATGTTTTTTATCCACCACGCAAAATTATTTAAATGTTTAGTTTTCGGAGATATATTTTCGGACGCACCAAATTCTTAAAGAGCGTTGAAATATTTCGAAGATACAACTCCTTAACAATTTAAAACATACTATGCATCCCACTTAAAATCCATTATACATATGAATTGGCTCAGGGATGCATCTCCGTGAATACTCCGAAGATGCATCTCCGTAACATCTCAAACTTGATCTTTCATGTTATATTTTGTTTATCGATGAAGAGTTAAACCGTATCATACAATCGTAAAAAGAAAAATAGACGTACATAATTTCAGATGGTCCAAAAATGCCATACACAAATAAAATATCAATAAATGTCAAAAATGCCATACAATCGAGATCAACACAGTAGCAAGACCGTCAAAATAGAATACAAACCATAATACTACTACTATATACTAAGACACTACTGTGTATGTCTGACTACCTCTCCTCAGCCATCAATCCCCCCTGTCCTCCCGCAATGTCTCTGGTACAACAATGCTTCTTGTGCCTCCGTCAAGATGACATCTTGGACCCACCTCACATCAGACCCATCCTCAGCATGATCTAGCCGTACATGCTCCTCCTCTAGTATCTCCTGATGAGTTGGTCTCGACGGATCTTCTGGAGCAACATGCACCATGTACAAATGTGACACCCTGAAGAACCATCTGATGTACCCTTCGACGTAGCTCCATTCGCTCTCAGCTATGGTAGTCCGTGCCTCCTTTGGTACTAGATGACTATCGTAATCATCAAACATGTCCTCTATCTGTCTACGTGTCAAGGCAAGAGGAGCAAAGACAATAGGGTGTCTGGAAATAGTCTGAGTGTAGTCGAACTTTTGCATGACGCGCTCAGGAAGACGAGGAGCAGTGAGACGTGATCTGCAGTCCAACCATCCAGAGTATAGCACTATCCCGTCTAATGGACGTGTTTCACAGTGATCAACATAGCTGTTGAAGTGCATGTCCTCAACAACCAAACAGTCAAGATAGACTCTGTAAGACTCAGTCGTCTGGTTTCCTTTGAGCGGGATAAAAGTAGTAGCACGCAACATATCATCAGTGTAATCAGGTAGGCTCGCCCAATTAGAGATGCGTGAGAAGTGTTGGAGGATCCAAGTCTGAAATAAAAAGTTTGGAACATAGGAGTCATCAATAATGGCTTTGCAAAAATGAAATGAAAATGACAAAAAAAAAAATATTCAAAGACCAATAATTATTATCGTCAGTAGTGCGACGCTGCCTGTGACTTGCTTTGTCTTCCATATGCAACCCTCTTTCAACTTCGAACACATGCAGACCAAACAAGCTTCCCACAGTTGTACTCATGGATGCGCTCGAAATCTACGAAGTACCGTAGGTAGATGACGTCTGTACAAGTAGCATTCTTGTCCACAAAAATTATAGTGCCAACCAAATAAAGCAGGTATGCTCTCAAGGCATGAGATTTGTATAGTGCCACCTGCTCATCATGACCATCATCCTGCTGTGCACTCAAGATCTCAGCCTTATGTATCTTCTCCAGGTATTCAAATCTAGCATGAACACCCTTGGGCTTATCCAACTACTTCATCGCCTCCTCGGGATCGGCCTCCTAGATACTCTACCATCATCTCGAGTGCCTCATCTTCGGTTATCCTTGTTTGATCTAGGAATCCCCCTTGATCGAAAGATGTAGCAAACACGAAATATCATCGAATGTGAGATATCTCGTCGTGCGGGAGATGTAACAACGAGGTCCCCGAGTGCCATGTCTCCACGAATGCATTAAGCATCTCATGGTTGAGCGTAGTATAATCGGTCATGCACAAGTCCTTCAGATTCGATAAGGATAGAACTGGCTGAAACCAATCCTCATTCGGCCGAGGCAAGGAATCAATCTTCCTCCCATGGTTAAGAAACTTCTGCGGGACAAGCTCTTAAAAATTTTCAAAAATAATCAATGTCAGAAATTTGTCAATTAAAATTAATGTAAAAAAAATAAAGAATGAATCCAACTAATGCTACCTCTCTGACCCAGATATGTATGACAATATGGTCTGAATACAGATACAGTAATGACAAATCAACTAGGCCTCCTCCAAATGCCTCTGGTTCAACATCCACAACACTCACACTCTCCAAAGGTGGAATTGGACCAACAACATCAGTAGTAAGAGGTGAGATTGAATCAATAATATCTATAGTAAGAGTGATACGTCAGACGGTGAATCTCGTCTTTTACGGGAAAAAGAAGATAAAGTGGCATGAGGAGAAGCACGAGCCTCAGAAGTAGATGGCTTTGCCTGACCAGAGAGACCAAGAGCCTCAAGAACCTATTGACTATTCTCCCTTCGCACTGATGCGTGCTGAGTAACCCTCTCATGCCTCAGTCTATCATGTTTATCAACCATTATGTCTGTAAGTTAAAGTAAGGCAGACTGTTAGTGCAGGAAAACAACACATAAGCAAGAAAATAAAAAAATACTGCAGAAAATTTTGGAGATGCATTTTTGGAATTTGGGGGAAACTAAAACGTTGAAAAATTTCGGAGATGCATCTTTGAAATTTCCTACAACTCAGAAGTTGCGTCAATGGTTTCAATGTACTCTATGCAATCTCAAAAAAACTTGTTTTGATAATCATTTTCAACCAACAAACATCTAATACATTATGTCAAAACTACCTTAAATGCTATTTCTACTCATTTCTAACTCTAATAATTGATTTCTACTCATTTACACAAAAACTAAAAAATTTATCAAAAATTAAAAAAATATACAAGAAATTGATGTTTCAGATGTTGTTTTCGATGTTAGAGATGATGATTCAAGTTCCTTTAAACCTTGATGGTTGAGTTTTGAGTTGGTGCAGAGAAAATTTTGAGAGGCTTTGAGAAAATGATTGATAAAAATGAGAAATGAGGAAGGAGAATGGTCTGACGCGATTTAACTTTCAAAATATTTCGGAGATTCATCTCCAAAATATTTTAACGTTAACTGACCTTTTGGTGTGTTCGGAGAAGCATCTCCAGAAACTGGGGGTATTTATGGATTATCGTGTGGCGCATAAGAAGCAAATGGGGTGCATTAAGAAATCCTCACTAAAAAATCTCCAAATATGGATAGCCCAAATTGAAAAAAAAATTATAGAGGTCGGGATGACTCATTAAATGAGGAAATGGTAAGAGCATGACCAAGTGAGATTCTTGAAGAAAAGAGTCATCTTGATGAGCCCCAAGGTGTAAAAGATAAAAAAGAATGTAACACAATTTCCATTGACAAACGAGATCAATGTGAGTTCGATGCTGAGGTAATTCTTATTAATAACCATGGAAGAATACAACTAGAATCTTGATCCATAAGATAAGAGCACCTCACATTTTTCAACGATTGTCTTGCACTTCATCGAGTGTGTGATGCCTTAAAATGCAACATCTTATCATGCATCCGAACTGAGTTAGACCTCTTATGGTTTTCTAACCTCTAAGAAGGGTAAATTAAGTCATGAAAAAAACTATCCAAGATGTTCATATCCAAATTTACAAATAGTCAGATCACCTGAAAGAACTCGACCTGTCTAGTCGGGTTAAGGCAACGGATAGAAAAAACCCTCAATTCATGGACTAATTATCCCCAAAAGGAAAATGAGAATTTTGAGAGCAACATATAATTTCAACCTGATCAACCAACCCCCTCAAAGTGAATCTAGATCATATGTTCATAGAAGGGCACACTGCATGTTTACTGGTGTTTTTGATAAACAAATCACAAATTTTAATTCGTTTGAAGGATTAAACTCGAAAAAATCCTAAGGACACTTTGTACTAGATGTTTAAGAGAGCGTGATAGTGTGATATAAGATTTTATATTTGAATTAGAGCAATTGGATAAAAGTTGAAAGAAATGAATGTAGAAATACTTAAAAGTGATAAATTAAATGATGGACAAATAGTAGAGCAATTGGGTAAAAATGCTTGGATTTAAAAGTGAGACGTAAGTTCATACATTTCTCACAAATTATTTATCACTGCGACTTGGATGTGTGAATTCTTCGAGAAAAATAAAATGAAATGCAAATCCTAATTACAAAGGCGAAATTTACTTATATACTAGTTATGTTAATATCTGCCAACAACGCATGCATCTTTAGAAATAGACACATATCTTACTACGTGGGACTTTGCCTTCTAATGTTTTCTTAGATGTCTTTTGTCCTTTGAACTGCTTCAAACCTTTCTTGAAGTTGAAAACACCTTAAAGTTGCCCAATTATATCTGTCGAAGAGTCTAATTGTCGAATTTGTGAAAAGGTCCACTTTGCGTCGAAACACACGAATTAGCTATTTACACTCAATATTTATATCCATCTCATATCTCATGTCGAAATGTTGAGCAAAATTTCTCAGGCTAACAGATCCCCCCCTAAAAAAAATGCAATTTTCAAACATATTTACAATATGGAAGGAAGGTGACATTTTTCAGTAAACTCACAACACTATTTAAGCCATTATTCACGCGTCATCATCATCATGACTACCTATACTTAGCCATCACGCCTGCAACCATGCAAGTTCCAACCATTATAACTCTGATTTCCAAGTCCATCGTGGGCCACATAAATTAAACATATTAATTAAAAATAAAATCATTAATTAGCAATGATTTAAGTCACAAATCAAATTATCATTGTTTTAATTTTGTAAGGGGGGAAACTGAAAAGTCCCACTCCAACACCCATATAATATCTCTTTCACTTCTTTATTCCGCTTCACCATATTTCTCTCTCTCTCTTCTGAACCTTAAAAACTCTCATTTTCTGCAATGTCCTTCATTTTCTCTTCACTCCAAGTTCTAAAAATGGCTTCTTCTTCTGGTATATAAAAGCAACTTCCAATCCCATCTGATGCTAATATTCAAGGTTCTATCTACTCTAATGATTGTACATAAGTTCGAGAACCACAAATGGAGAAAGAAAAAACTCTAATTTGGACTTCCTAGGTATTAATTGCCTTCTCTATTTCAGATAAGATTCATGCATTTCTGGGTCCTTTACCTAAATCATTTATGAAGCCAAATAAAAAGGAAAGTTTCTTACCTTGTTTATCTTATTGTAAACCTCGTGCATTTGACATGAGCTTTGAGTTGGGGTTCATGGAACAACCCAACTGTGTATTTTGTTTTTCTCCTTACACCAACAATGATTCTTACCTTAATTGGTTGAATAATATGGAAAAAAAGATACGGGGTATATGGAAAATTAAGGCATCTTTGGCTTGATTTAATCGTCGAGAATTGGGCCCAAGTATAATGCTAATATGCTTATATTTTCCCTTTATTTCTGGGAAGCTTTGACCAATACATTTCATATTCCCTATGGGATGATAACTCCCACACCTTTCAATGTGGCTGCCATCATAAGTCTTCAACTAATAGGGGAAACTTTTGACCCCACTCTCAAGAACCAGGTCAAACCTAGTTTTACCTTCATCCTAGCTTCACTGCATACGTTAAAGACTATCATAACCAAACTGATGAAGTATCAGACTACGAGCATATTGTTGTCCTCACCCTATGGTTATTTCACTTCATTTTTTAATTTTAGTTCTCTTTAGGTAGCCAAGAAGTTCATACCTCTAGCAACCCAACTTCACGAGGGGAAAAATGTTTGTCTCACAAAATTGATCTTGGGTTGCCTTTATGAATCCTTAGGACTTGCCTCCCTTGAACTAATTTTTTTCTTTAGTTTTGACGAAAATATTCTGATTTCTGGCCATATATGGCTTTTGCGACTCTGGCTTAATCCCACTTTTAAACCTTCCCTAAATGTTAATGCCCCGTCTAATAAATCTAGACAGGTTGTAGGTACTAGACTTGCTTCATTAACTCCATAGGATGTTGTTATATCGATTGAGGAGGCCTTCATAAAATACTTTTTTATAAATGCGGATTTGTGTCACATTTGTTTCTTCTATGGCACCATTCTTCGATTGACAATATGGAATAAATTGGTTTATAAAAAGATTTCACAATTCTTCACCTGAAAACCAATCTGAAGCTCTCAACATCTGGGTAACTTTCTTTAAGCCAACTATTCTGTCGACTAGACTTGCGATGGGGAAATCTGGACTAGGGCATGTTGGGCACTAGCCAAATTTGGTGGCTAGACAATTTGGTTTTAGCCAGTTCTTACTAAGATCAGGTTTGACCAGAAAATAGGAAATGTGTTTGCGAACACCATAATGACAAATAAAAACTACAAAGTGTGTTTAGAAGTTCATGACCTCATTAATTTGAGTCCTTTTGAATTTGAAGCTTCTTTCTTTTGTACTAAAGAATTCAAAGAGTTGTCGATATCATATCATAATGAAGTTGCTATGGAACACTCAACTCTGCTGCAATGTTTGTCCGACATTTTTTCCTCTCTACAAAAACATACCAAGAAAAAAGGTTGAGGTACGCACATCAAGGAGATTCGAGCTTTTCAAAATTACTTTGAAATTGTGTATGATCCCTGTAAACTTAATTGAACTATTTTTGAGGCGGCTCTTTCTTTAAAACATAAAACTATTTAAAATATCTCAAAACTCAATCTCACTACCTTACGTCAAAGATATATATGAGTTTACTTTGGAATTTCATCTTACCAAATTTGCACCACTACCAACCTGTGAACTTGGCTTAGCTTTCCAACTGCCACTTACAAAATGGTATTTTTGTGAGTCTTTGTCAATCTTAGAAAATGAGTTAAAAAATATTTCTCAAAGAATGATTTCGACTAAGTATCACATACATGGTTATCCATTTCCTTTAAGAGTCGATCTCGAACATGTTTGAGTCAGATCCAGCATTCTAAAAGGTTAGATAAAGTGAATACTATAAAATCACTGACTCCTCATTTATATTCATACTTATTTACTTGTGTTGAACTTTTCTAGCTCGAGCTCTCATTCTCCTGAAAGGGCCAAAAAAGAAGAAATATGAACTAGCTGAAGAAAATGATGAATCTGGCCCAATACTTGGCCAGTCAAAAGAAGCAAAACAAGTATTTTTCCTAACCTTTTGTCTTATTCATGTTGAGTCCTTCATCTTTTACTTACCTTTGCTCTTGTTTTCAAAAAATGAAAAAGGGGAAGTAGCTCAACTACTAACCCAAGTCAAAAAACGACAAGAAATGAAACATCAATTGTCACTCTCGACGGTGAAAGAACTTAGGTTTAACCCAAATTTCAACTTGTATGAACATTTTCTGTCTCTTTAATCTCAATTATTGTGCTAATAATCATAACTGTTTGAGCTTGATCAAAAAGTTCAAGAAAAAGGTGATGAAGTCAAAGATAATGGTGCGAATGATGAAAGTAAGGAGGTTTCCACTCAACCCATACCTCCCAAATATTGGAGCACCTGGAAGGGAGAAGTTGAAAAACCTCAAAAAGAAAAAAAAAGAAAACTGGAGTCTAAAAAGCATATATGAAGATGGAATCACATTCAAAGATCAATAATTTTACCTTAATTATTCTCATCTCATATCCGGTTCCAAAGGCCACCAGGAGTTCTACGTACCCCATGTGACTCTTGATCATCCTATCGAAGCCTTATACACTCCCCTATGATATGATTGTAAAGAATGGATGTAGACCCAATTTCTGGCATGTCTTGGTGTACATAATATCACATGAACTTCATAGTTCCACCATCATGCGTAAAACGCCACAACCAACCATCACTACCTTGATAATGATGGATGTTTGATGATTTGAGATAACGTTGACCCGTTCTTCATCACCGAAGGAAAGTGACGACCTTTTTCTAGTGTGAGTGTTTTTGAGGAGTGTATTCCTTCGTGAGATGAGAGAACAATTCTCGTTGGAAGGTGTATGGAAATGGTGGACGATGAGGCTTCAAAGAGGATTGTACACTTATCTTAATAAAATCAATTTTATCGATATGCCTTCCTAGTGGAAGGGAGTTGGTCCACTGTTATCCCCCATGTTGGACAGATAGTCCCACCCATTGAGCGTCCATCTAATCGAGAAGCAAATGTCTTGTGTAATAACTAGAGCTGCATAATCTTTCGTGAAAATTTATGATTTTGGTCACTTGGAGCATACATGGCCTCGAAAAAATCATCTTATCATGAAAAGAAAAGAGAGTTTCACACACACTGATTCCCACATATGACACCAATGATCCACACAGACTAAAATATTTTGATAGTAAGTTGGAGATTGATAAGATGGCAATATCCGATTGCGTTTTGGCTTCAGAGATTTCCTCTAGGTTTGTTGGGATGAAGGGGATGGTACCTGTAAACACTCTGACGCCAAAGTCAGTGAATGAAATGAGACATGAAATATTATTTAGGTTTTTGATAAAATGTACCTTGAATTGGTTCATGTCACCCTTTATTTGGAGGTTTTTCTAGGGTTTCTGGAGACTAATGACATTTTCACTGCTTAAGTGAACATATGTTAGAATATAATTCGTTATCTCATATGAAACTCATCCTTCAATTATTTGTTCAAATCAAGTGCTTTTTGGATGATAGTTATAAGATAACTATTTTCTTTCTCAACATCATTGCTCTAACGTCATATTAGCATAAATATCTCTGCCTTATTGGACTTTATGCCTAGGGTTAAACTTCAAAGCTGAGGCAAAGGAAGAGCGATCACGATCTTGGTTGTTAGCGGGTTGTTCACATCATGACCCAATGCACTAATGTGCTGATATTCTTCTTATCTTGGTCAAAACAGGAACGCATATCAACAACATAACAACCATACACTTCTTTGTTAAGAGAGTTGTACACATAACTCAAAAAAAGATCAACAAAGAGATATATTATGAGACTCAAGTGATCCACTTAAAAGAAAAATTAAAAAAATAATTCAATTTAAATAAATATCATAAAAACCTACTAAAGAATTAGTGCAATAAAGAAAACCTACTAAAGAATTAGTGTAATTAAAAAAAAAAACCTACTAAAAAAATGAGTGTAATTAAAAAAAAGACCTACTAAAGAATTAGTGTAATTGAGTTTAATATTTAAGTTTGATTCGTAAAAAAAAGATTTATTTTGAAATTTATTCATTTATTTAAAAGTGATAAATTTGAAATTTGTGTTTACCTTGTTGAAATTAGAAAAGCTTGTGTTTAACTTGTCATCTACCTCTGTCAAAAAAAACTTGTCATTTGCCTTTGATCTTGAGTTTCATGTATGAGTAAGTAAATTAGAGACTCTAAGCAACAAGCTGGAATAGCTCAGTTGGTTAGAGCGTGTGGCTGTTAACCACAAGGTCGGAGGTTCAACCCCTCCTTCTAGCGATTTTGTTATTTTTTCTATATTCTGAGTTGCACTTAATCGCTCCATTCGTAACTCTTATTTTTGACGAATCGCCATTGGAAACTTCAACGCTAGTATTAATTCGTTCTTCCGTCCGTAAACTTCAACGCTAGTATTAATTCGTTCTTCCGTCCGTTTATAAATGTGACGAATTGTACGGAAGCATATATTTCCTTTCGCCCTACGAATTTAACCCTTTTGGCTTAGCTTAGGTGAGAAATAGTATAATCCAAGAGTGTTATGGTGCATATATCCAATTAATTAAGTTATGCTCTTAAATTTTTGTAACTAATGCCATTATGGCAAAAATTATTTGAAGTATAAAAGATGGTTATAAAAACAACCACGATGAAAGAAAGTAATAATATAAATAAATTTTTGGTAAGAAAAACATTTAAATAAATATGACATTGTATACATCAAAGCATGCAACTACTCTATTACTAAAGGTTTTAAATTGAAAGACCTAAAAGTAATCAATCATTTTAGGTTTATACGTATGAGATTTTAATGGTATTTAATTTTTTTTTATTTTGTAAAATAAAACAAAACAAATTCTTTTATTTTTCTAAAAACCATTTTATTTTAGTTTTAAAAAAATAAATTTTTTCTTTGTATTTTTGAAAGTGAATTCTACAAAAATATTTTTAAAATATTATAAATTTTTTAAAAATATTATAAATTTATTTAAATTTGTTTTTATAAATTAAAAGACTAATTTTGATATTCTATAACATAAATATACATTATTGAAAATAAAAACATAGTCAAAATCACAATGTTTTCAAAAAGTTGTATATAAAAAATGTTTTTTTTTATGAAAAACTATTTGAAATAGTTTGTGATTTTTTTTTAAAATTTTAATATTTAAAAAAGTTTCGATAAAATAATGAAATACATAAAATAACATTTTAAAAGTAACTATTAAAACCAAATTTTTATTCGAAGTTTTGTAAATATTTTTTACACCAAAATATGTAACACTATTAAAATCATTTTTAAAAAAAGTTAAAAGAAACTTACCTCAAATCCATTTAAGAAATATGTTAAAAAAATATTTTATTTGTCTTTGTTTTAAAATTTCAAAGTTAAATTATCTTTTTTTTATCAATTATAATATTATGTACTAATTAATTTATATTTAAAAGAGTGCTCGACACACCTTTTCACCATATTTATTATTCCGATCAATATTATAAATATATTTTTTAATTTATTGAGTAATTGATGTATTTTATTTATATATTAAATTAAACATATTAATTATTTAATAAATTTAAAAACTTCTTTTTTGTACTACTTAGTACTTATCAATGTTTGAAAATCGGAATTGGATTGATCAATTGCCGATTGAGGTAATTTTACAAATCGTTATTGTATTAAATTGGGGAAAATGGACCAAGTTGGAGATAACTGCTACAATCGTTGATCATATTTGGTTTAGAGCATCTACCAAAATATCATTCACTCTGTGAAGATCTCTATAGGTTTTCTTTTGAGCAGGAGTGAGACTCTTTCTATCAGCCACCATTCAAACTCCATCCACTAGAATATCTATACCTTATTCAAGAATATCATACAACTCTTTATCAACACTTATGATGTGAGTTTATATCTTACTTTTCCACCAATCAAACTCATTAGAATCTCCACTGAAGGTTGGAGGTTTAGAAGTATAATTGTTTTTTCAGAGGTACTAAAATCATAGTTTACAACATTATTTCTTGGAGGGGCTGTTAGTCGATATGTCTACTTTATCAAAGGGTTGTCCATGAAAAGAGATTCCAAGGTTATTAAACTAATGCATCTTCTATCACAACTAAGGGATCCTCAAAGTGAGTTTCTTCTACTTTGATCTTGCATGGGTATCACAAAATTATTTTTTGGCCTAAGAACATGCCAACTTAATCATATGGATGAAACATCTATTTGGTTTAATAAAGAGTTACGAAGGGAGAATGTAGTCATATTGGTTGGTGGAGGTCATTTATTCGAGGACCTTCAATGGAAGGTGACTTCTTTACTCATTAGAGTTGGAGGTTTGAGTTTGTACTCGACACTAGAGGCTGCCTTATACGCTTTTGTGGCTTATAGGTCCAAATCATGGATGTTACAGGATCATATATTGAGAGACAATGATTCATACACTATGGACTCAGATTTCGACAGAGTTTTGGATGTTCTTAGTGTTAAGATTCTAGATTTTGACCTTGACAATTTTACTAGCAAGGACACTGTCCTTTCTAAAGCACAACATGTTTTGGCGATTGCCCTTTTTAGTAAAACTGTTAAGGACATAGATGTAAAGTTTGACATGACCACAAGGCAAAAAGAAATTTTTGGTTGTTTACAAGCCGCACATGCTTAGCACTTTCTCCTTGCTATTCCTATTGATTGGATAAGTCAAAATATGTCACATGTGGAGTATTATACTATTTTAAGATACCGCCTTATGATTCATTTATTTCCTATTGATGAGGCTTGCCCTGTTTGTCATGAGGCGTGTTTGAATACATTTGGGGAACACATGTTTCATTATAGAGGGCTTCCAGGCTTCAAATACCGACATGACCTTATTAAAGATGTCATGTTTGGTATGTTACAGTAAGCCGGAGTATCTGTGAAGAAAGAGGCGCCTATGAATTTTTTGACTGACACACATGAGGGTAGATCAAAACTTAGGCCAACAAATGTTTTAGTGTACGGGTGGGTATGATAGAAACATACTTTTGTGGACTTGATTTAAGTTTCTCATGTGGGACTAAGGACTGGTGATTTTACTATAGGACAAACAATCTTAAAGCTTCTTCAAGTAAAATGGTCAAACATGAGAAATCATGTTCTGACAAACAACATGCTTTCATACCATTTGCCTTTGAAAATTTTGGTTTCTTAGAACCATAAGCAATTGATATTTTACAGAGAGTCCAAAGACTTACGAGTAACAATGTTGTATCTCCTAGGTGTATGAATGTAGTTTTTAAGAGGATTGGTTTTGTTTACCATTAAAAAGGAGTATCGACATAACTTGTTGCCCGTTTACCTTCTATTTTTGTATAAACATTATTATTACATTTTTAAATCAACGAAGTTGAATTTTGGTAATGATTTGAATATGGTTTGAACATGGCTCTTCCCAGAAAGGCTTCTAAGGTCACCAACCCCTCTAATGCTCGTCTTGATGTCATAGAAGAGGAAGAATAATCCTATAATAGAATGGACCCCTAGTCATCGACATATGATCTCAAACGCCTTCATCACCTTTAAAATATCTGCCTCAAGTGGTGAAAAAGGAGCTAGAACCCCTATGTTACAGACAACTAGGAGGGGCAAGTAGAAATAGGGCCAGAGGCTACCATTATCTTCTTGTTTCCAGAGAAGAAATAAGGGGAAAAAGAGTCACTATCGCTCCCATCTCTATCAGACCTAATATAACTCTCATAACTACCAAAACATGCCCAACTTCATTAATTTATAGTCAATTGTCCCATTAGGATGTTTTGTGTTTCTATAGTAGCGATTCAACATGGCTATACACTCATTACAAGTCAAAGCCTCCACTAGGTCGCCACTCTTGTATAAATCCCTAATTATCGCAATAAACGGGAAAAGAGAAGATATGGTAACGAACCTGTACCTGCAAGTTGGGAATTGAGCTTAATAAGGTTAAAGGGCTCAGAGGAAACTTTTAAGGACTTCGAAGACAAAGATGCGCTAAAAATTAGAAGGGTTAATGATGGATAACCAATTAGATATTCAGACATTTTTGTCATACTTTATTATATTTATGAAACTTGGGATTCTAATATGATAAGATGGAGTAGGTACACAAATATTAAGTAATGGTTTGAGTTAGGAAAAAATTGTGATAATGAAAAATTTAGAAAAAAAATTGATTTAAAAAGATAGAAATGGGATACCACACTCTTCCTATGAATTAGAAAAGATAATAAGTCTTAGTGAAGATCACCACAAGACACTTAATTTCTTGATAAGATCAATAAATTAGCCCAATCTAGAACTAAAGGAGCAAAGCACACAAATTAAAGAAATGTGTTAGTTTTAAAAAAATCAACTTGGTATTCTATTCATGACTAGCTCCTTATTTATAGGTAAATTCTAGCTCACTGAATTTACAATAGTAACTCATAAAATGCTACAAATTTAGCCTATTATTCTATCAGTAGTGACTTGGGGATGAAAGGCCATACACTAAAAGGTGGTTGAGAAAGTGGATATTCATTGCCTTGATGAATAATAATAATAACTTATGACCACTTTGATCAATGCAACCCCCCCCCCCCTCTCTCTCTCTCTCTCTCTCTCTCTCTCTCTCTCTCTCTCTCTCTCTCTCTCTCTCTCTCTCTCTCTCTCTCTCTCTCTCTCTCTCTCTCTCTCTCCCTCCTTCAAAGCTTCACATTTTCTTTTCTTCAACCCATTATTTGAATGAAAAGAGGAATGCATGAAATTTAAAGCCTAGGAATCTTTAAAGTTGTTTATAAGAACACTTAATAAATAAAGTATTTTGGGCCAAAATTGGACAAGTTAGGCCCTTATATATTTTATTACAACATGGTAAATTAAAACATTAAAATGGGGAATCAATCCCACAAGTTACACCATCTTCATGAGTTTAGATCAAATTCACTAAGTCTTGACCCATTTCCTTTTAATTTATCCATATCTCCCATTATTTTGATCGTGAGTTCAATAAGGGCACCGTTGACTCTCATAGCACATGCCCTTGTTCTAGCTTCTCTTAAGTTTTGGATTACTTCATTTATGTTCCGGTGCTTCATGTTCTCACAATTAAGGATTAGGGTGAGGCTTTGTTTCCAAGTTATGTTTAGAAACCAAACATGTACTAGCAACGCTAATACAAATTCCTCCATCAATAACTAAAGAACATACATGTCCTTGCACTTGACGAATTTTTTGAGAAATGTTTTATCTTTGACTTTTATCCTCCCTTATTTGGCTTCCCAACATCCTCCTTACCATTAGTAATTATCTACTAGGTATTTCTTCTTCATCTTCTTAGAACTCATCATCACCCTCTTCAACAATTTATTGATTTTCCTTTATAAGCATAACTCACCTTGTTGGGAATTAATATGAAATGTCTCATTGTCCTTGAAACTTGACACACTTAACACTTTTATTAGTTGAAACACTTGAAGAAGGAATAATAGATCTTCCTTTATTTCCAAGTGTAGCTTCCTTAGATGATGAAACACATTCTTCCTTTGTTTTGTTCTTCCAACTTTGAGAATCTTTCCTATGCCTTTTTTTTGAGTTGTTGTTCTTCCTTGATATCTTAATGAACAAAATCATCTAGTTCTATAAAGTGATGCCGCTCCACCATGTCAATTATGTCACTATTTAGGCCATGAAGAAATCTAGCTATGGTTGCTTCATTATATTCCTTCACATTGGCTCTTATCTTTTAAACCTCCATCTCTTTATAATATTCATCAACACTTTTAGAACTTTGAATGAACCAACATAATTTATTATGCAAGTCCCTATGGTAATAGGAAAATCTTATTCTCATAATTCTTTCATCTCCTCCCAAGTGTTGATGGATGGTTCTTCATATCTTCTCTTTTCTTCGACAGTTTGATCCCACCACACCCAGACATATTCTGTAAATTCAAGGACAACAACCTGCATTGGAACATTTAGTGTTACAAGCAAAAACTTGTTCAACTTTTGTCTCCCATTCTAAATAAGCCTCTAGATCATTTTAAATAAGCCTCTAGATCATTTTTCCTTTAAACGCTGGACTTTAATTTTTATACCACTTAATCTTTCCTCTCTAAGCTTTCCAACTCTTCTTTTCCTTAATCTTTCCTCCTCATATGTATTATTTTATAGGTTTTCTAATTGATCAATCCTCGCATGAATTATCAATGTTAGTTCAACAATTATGCAATAAGAGCTTCCAACAATAATCTATTAGCTTCTATTCTGTGAACACTACCATCATTAGATGAACTTAACACAGTTAATAACAAAATAATAACAATAATAGTCCTCACATGTTTACACTCAATTGCTACTTTTAGTTCTTTAAAGAAATCAAATTCAACCATACAATAAAAACAAATTTCAAATGGTAAATACTCAAAAAGTTTTCATTAAAGGAAAATGGAAATAAAACTAGAAAATAAAGGAGAAAAAATAAGACAAGGAAAATGAACTAGAATGTGATATCAAATAGAGAATCATGAATAAACACAAGGTTTAACATAATACACACACACACACACACACACACACACACACACACACACACACACACACACACACACACACACACACACACACACACACACACACACACACACACACACACACACACACACACACACACACACACACACACACACACACACACACACACACACACACACACACACACACACACACACACACACACACACACACACACACACACATACACACACACACACACACACACACACACACACACACACACATACACACACACACACACACACACACACACACACACACACACACACACACACACACACACACACACACACACACACACACACACACACACACACACACACACACACACACACACACACACACACACACACACACACACACACACACACACACACACACACACACACACACACACACACACACACACACACACACACACACACACACACACACACACACACACACACACACACACACACACACACACACACACACACACACACACACACACACACACACACACACACACACACACACACACACACACACACACACACACACACACACACACACACACACACACACACACACACACACACACACACACACACACACACACACACACACACACACACACACACACACACGTGTGTGTGTGTGTATGTATAGGAAGTAGATGGAAAGAGATCAGAAATAGGTTATTTTGTAAAGTGATAGGGACTTGAGGGCAGAGCCCTGAATAAGACAGCTTTGACCCGTTGCCAACCATGACTGAAAAATTTGGGATTGGTTTGTTTTAAATTTTGAGATGTTGGGCAATGCATGGTTATAGAATACTGTGAGTATTGCCCGTGCCGATCAGAATTGTCACAATGAGGCAATTAAGTAAGCCTGTGAATTTTAGAGTCTTAGGAGAAAATTGGCTGCTGACCGCTTGAGAAGATAATTGAAAATAAGTGTCATCTATTTATATTATTGTAGAGTTGATGTGGATAGTGTCTAATGGATCATGAGTATTTAATTATTCATCATCCACCATTAACAATAAGAATTTTCTGGATGAACATTTATGCTCTGGTATAAACTTCTCATCACAATTGAAGCATAATCCTTGAGCACGATGCTCTTATAACTGAGGATTGGATAGGCATCAAATAGGTAGTTTATTAGGTTGAGATGTAGATGGGGTTTTAGGTGGTGGAGTATGTAGGGTTTGTAAGGTGATGGTGGATTGGGATGGTTAAGAGGATTGAAAAAAGATTTTTGAAATTTAGGTTTTGCATCTTTAATCTTGGATTCAATCAGTTTAGCCAATCCAATGGCCTGTGAAATAGAATCTGGTTAATGAATGTCTATTTAATTTTGAATATCTGGTGTTAATCCTAAAATGAAACAATTGAAGATTGCATCTTGAGATAATCCAATAACTTGAGTGACTAAAATTTCAAATGTAGCTTGATATTCAACAAATGAACCAACTTGTTTTAACTTAAACAATTCAGCTTGATGATTAGCATATGTGGATGGACCAAAACGTAATTTCAAGGCTTTAATAAAAGAGGGCCAGAAGTTGCATTTAAGCCAACATAAAACATCACCTTTCATATAAAGTGATATCATGGGTAATCTATTTTAATTGATAAAAAAAATTGGTCTGCATCAAACATTAGAAGTTTCAATTTAGAGGTTCAGAAGGGGGATAATAAGGAATTTTGTGGGATTTGAGGAAAAGGAATTTGGTGGAACATAGGCATATTATAGTTCTATGTGTTTGGGAGGAAGGTTGGTATAGTGAGGTAGGGGGAAGAGAAAAATCTGGGTATGTGGGCTGTTGTGGTCCTCATGGGAGTAGTAGGGATAGGTGGGGGAGGGTTGTGAGAAAGGGTAGTGGAGTGTGTAGGGGATGTGTTTGTATGGATAAAATTAGGGGAACCATGGGGAGAGTTTGCATTAGTGAAAATGGAGTTAATATGAGTTGTTGACATGAGAAGTGAGGTAGGAACATGAGTAATACCTGAAGAGCTTGTAGCTGTGTGAACAATGGTAGCTGACTAATGTTCCTTTTGAGCTGTTAGCTCGGTTAGCATTCCTATGATGTTTTTGTATCTAGAATCAAAATTTTGTTTTTCATTATCCATTCTTGTTTGAATTTGCTCCAGATCTGAAGTAGTTTTATCAAATATCTCATCCATTTGCTGCTGTGTTTGGGTCATATCATTATCAATATGGATATGAACAATTTGGACAACTTCCTTTATAATTTCTCTAGAAGAAGGGTTAGGGGGTTTTGGGGAGTCATGAATCAAATAGATGAAAGTACCAATTGATAAAGAGGTTTCGACAATTATTTTTAGATATAGGGTTTCACCAAAAAGATAACACAAAACTAAAAAGATAAGAAGGAAAATAAAATTCTGAATTAATTCTCTACCACTTTCATAAACCAAAAGTGCTTTAAATATAAATAACAATCCCAAAGAATTGGGTTAATGAGCTAATCCACTTAGAGAAAAACAATTAACATAACAATTAATAATGAGAAAATTATTATGAAAATTTTACCTCATACCCCTAAAGTTATACCAATATCCCTACATTTTTTTAAAATGCTAATTTTACCCTTGTTTATTTTTAATCATTTTATTTTTTACTTTTTACTATTCATGACAGACTTCCAAAAATTGGACTCAATCAAAATCGCATCGGAAGACTTCCATCATGACTTCCGGTATGTTATTTTTCTCTTCCATAAGACTTGGCTAGAGAGTTTCGGTTTGTCACAAAACCTGTACCGGAAGTCTAACCAAAAGAGTTTCGATATTGGGACGCAAATTTACCATAACACTTTTTGGAAGTTATTCGATTTGTAGGTTTTGTGTACCAAAACACATTTAGAAAGAAGTCCGATTTACTTGATTTTATGTATCAGAACTCTTTCAATAAGACTTCCGATTTGCTTTCTTTAAATGTATTTTTTATAATTTTTTTTATACTGCAGGTATGGAAATTCCTCCAAGAATATGTGTAGATACTTCTGATATTTTTTCAACTACTCAAAGATTTGGTACACGAGAAGAGGTGATAAGGTGGATTAAAGAGGTTGGAATTTGAAATAAAGTAACTGTTATTATCACTCGTTCAAATACTAAAACAGGAAAGAGAGAAAGAAGTAACAAATTAATATTTTATTGTGATAAAGGTGGGAAATACAAGGATACTGATAGTGGAACCCAAAGTGCGACAAAGAAATGTGGATGTCCATTTAAAACCAGGTCGACTTTGGAGAAAGATGGGTCTGGACGAAAGGTTGATGTAAAATGTGGAGTGCATAACCATGGTTTACCTGATAGATTAGAATATCACTCCTTTGTTAGTAGGTTGAAAACATATCAGAAGCAACATGTTGTTGATTTGACAAAGAGACATGTTCCACCTAGACACATATTACTTTCCTTGAAAGAGCGAGATCTAGAGAATGTCACTCGGATGACACAAATATATAAGCATAAGAGTATGATATAAAAAGAGATAAGAGGTCCTAGAAGTGAGATACAAAATTTGTTTAAGCTTATTGAGGACACAAGTTATGTTTATTGGAGTAGAAAAAGAGATGACTCGGAAGTTATTAGAGATATACTTTGGGCCCATCCAGATTTAATTAAGTTGTTGAATATTTTTCCTATTGTGTTAGTTATGGACATCACCTACAAGACAAACAAATATAGACAACCTCTGTTTGAAATTGTTGGCATGACATCAATCGAGTTTACTTTTGCTATCGTATTTGTGTGTATGAAGTATGAGCAGATTTAGACTTTTTGTTGGGTGTTAGATAAGCTTAAACAACTATTTGTGAAGAAAGATTTTTGTCCACAAGTGATTTTGACAGATAGAGATCTTGCTTTGATGAAAGCAATTGAAACTGTGTTTCCAAGGTCGATCGTTTTGCCGATCGTTTTGCTATGTCGATTTCCCATTAACAAAAATGTTGGTGCAAAATGCAAGCAATATGTGGTTAGTGACATGCAAAAGACGATTGAGGACTTATGGATGGAAGTTCTATGAGCTAGTGACAAGGTTAAATATGATCAACGGTTGCAACAACTTGAGTAGGTGTGTGTTGATTGTAATGAATTTATTGATTATGTGAAAGACACATGGTTGACACCACATAGACAAATATTTGTTGGAGCATAGATTAATCGAGTGTTACATTTGGGAAAATCCGCGACTAATCGGTATGTATCTTTTTATTAATATTTTTTTACTCTGTATTTATTTTTATTATTTTTAAAATGTATATTTTTAATTTGTATTTTTTAAAGTATTTTTAATATGTATTATTTTTAAAACATGAATAATGAATTATGTCATTCAGTTTTAATTTTATATGTCTCAATAACATATAACTGGATTCAAAATTAAACATAAGTCTAGTAGTTAATAGAAATGAAAAACATAAACATACCCAAACTAGGTCAATAAGTCTAAAAGTTAACACGTAAAACATAAGTCAATAGTCTTATAGTTAGCACATAAACATGAACATAAACACAAGTCAATGTGAATGAGAAATACGTAAAGCTTCAAATAAATTAGAAAACTGTAGATCATCCTCTTCAGCATCAACCTGTCGGAGATAACAATGAATCAATGTAGAAAGACGAGCCCATCTAGGATCAGATGGTCCTGCATCGTAAACAGAAATTGTCCTGCATCATAAACAGAAATTGATTATAGTAAGAACCCCTGCAGTGATAGACTTGTCTATACTATGATACTCCTAAGTAATCAACAACAAGTCCAACAACAACCACTTTAGTGATATCTTGAGGGGGCCAGAACACTCCCCTACGGACAAGTGAAGCAAACAAGAGACATCATCCAGAGTAATGCTCACCTCACCAAACAATATGTGAAATGAAGATGTCTCTAGATGCCATCTCTCCACAAATGCGGAAACCAAGTTTGTGTCTATCTTCGTCAAACTGGTTCTCTGGAGTGAAGATAGACCAGACATAGAAATTCAACCCTCCATCTCATTTAGAAGTTGTTGTGGAACCCTCACTGTCAGCTCCAGCCCATGTCCAGCAACCTTCTGCTCTTTCTTCGGGCCTCTCTCCTAAAAAGAGTTAAAAGTACGAATATTATAAAACACAACATTAAAAATTCAAATATTATTCAATATCAAATACATGTCGTTTACTTACCTCACCAAACCATACATGTATAGAAATATGCTGCTCGTACTTAACCAAAATAGATGTATCGTACGACCCTCTTGGAAAGCCAACCGACTGTGCTGCGGATGCAGATGCACCAATATGTTCTTCCTCACCAGCCAATCTTGATGAAGTGCCCTGTCCTAAACCTCGATCTGAAATCTTACCGCCTCGTGTTCGCGCCACTGGAAAAAATTAAAAATGACAAAAAAACACAAAAGCAGAACACATTGGAAAGGAGTTCTAGAATGCAAAAACCACAAAACCGGAACACATTTGAAGAGATTTCTGGAATGCAAAAACAGAAGAACAAGAACACTTTCTAGTACACTTCCGGTCAACATATTAACAAACCGGAAGACTACTAAAATGAGCCCAGTACACTTACTGAAAACCAGAAGACATGATTATTGAGTTCCGATAAATTTATAAAATCGGAACACTTACTTAATTTATTTCAGTGTGCAATTTGTGAACCAGAAGATTTTTGTGAAGTGTTCCGATTTGCAGCGAGAAATTTGTATGTTCCAGAAGACTTTTAGTAGAGTGAAGCGAAATGAAAATTATTTGAAAAATATAACAATTTATACGAGGTATTTTGATCCAAATTTTTTTAGAATAAGAGTATGGAGAGAATTATATCAGTATGAGGTAAAAATTTTACTTATTATTTTGACACAAAATCATGCATCTATTTGCACTTAGATCACACTCGTATGGACCTGTTATCATCATAGGTGTGGTCGTATGGCCTTGGATCTCACTCGTATGTGCATGTTATTAGAGGTGTGGGCATGATACTAACTAATGAGATTAAGGTTATTATTTTTGTGAAGTACGGGCCTACGTTTCCTCAAAATAGTATGAGCCTAACTTATTTAATATCATTTTTTCAATACTATTTGCATCATGTTTATAAGTTTACTTTATAAGTTGTTATAATGTATTAATAATTCATTATCTTTTAAATATAAAATTATATTTATTTAATTAATTATCATGAGTTTAACGGATTGAGCCAATTAAACAATTATAAAGAGATCAGAGTGGTACTATTTATAGGTTTCCTATCAATGTTACAATGTCTTCGACATTGTATTCATCTGTAGGTGACTGTATACTAAAACAAATAGTAATACACAAGCAATACAAATAAATAAGTCAATCATGTTTTTTGAGCTAGTATGTATGCGATTGAGTACTATATGTATTTGATCTTCATGTTAATTACTAGGGGTGGCAAAATGGATGGATTGGATGAATATGGATTGGATTGCTAATGGATGGATTAAAACAATCCATTAGTCCATTAAAATTCACTAAAATTTTATTAAAATTATCCAATCCGATCCATCCATTAAGAATAAAATCCATCCAATCCATCCATCCAACTTTTCTTTTAATTTCGTAAAAATAAATATTTTTTTTTTCAAAAACAAATCAGTTTTTTATTCTGAAAAAAAAACCGATTTTTTT
>OZ012741.1:16121422-16130472 GCA_963859935.3 Lathyrus sativus
CGCCAACCTTCAGGTCGCCATGAGCATCCCGTGGCCAGAAGATTTTTGTGTCCCTCTTTATTTCACCGTGCACAGCCTCTGGGAAGCCTTCCTCTCCTCCATAGTCATATCGGGCAGAGGATTCAACAAGGTAACCGTGGGGTTCGTAAAGAGGAAGTTCGAGCACCTCATCAACACAAGCTCGAGCCAAAGTTCTACCCTCGACAAGGTCCAGGGAGAATCAGTTCCCATCACCTTCTATCACGAGAAACTCCTTAGCGAAGTCCTCTAACTCCAGTATTCCCCTGCTCATAAGGGCAAAGATGACCAACTTCGATGTTCGGTGAATCCTGGTCGACCAGGAAATTTGATCGACATTATGTATTCCCAACTATTCTCCCAACTTCATCTGGATGAGACGCACCTGACGCCCTATGTAGGCTCGGATCTACAAGGCTTCAACAGTTCTGTCACAAAGCCCTGGGGATACGTGGAGCTGATTGTCACCTTCGGGTCAGTGGAGACGACCAAATCCATCAAGGTACAGTTCCTGGTAATTGATTATCCATCCCTTTACCAGTGCATCTTCAGATGACCAACGCTGGCCAAACTGATAGTCGTGCCCTCCATAGTTCACCTGAAGATAAAGTATTACACTTCCAAAGGGCTCGTCGCCACCTTGCACGAAGACATAGAGGCAACAAGGAGGTGCTTCGAGGCATCCTCAAAAGGGCTGAGCACCATCACCACTCGACCAAAGACATCCAGCAGGCTTGTCCTGCCCTGCAGCTCCGACGAGGTGAAACCACTACCCCGCGTCGACTCCATCGACCTCGACAGTCGTTTCTCCATGACCTACGGAACCAGAAGAAAAAAGGGAAGAAGTCTCAGCCAAGTTCGAGCAACCCCTCAACAGCAACAAGCAGTGGCGAGCCTGCCCATCCTCTATGAAGAATCCCAAATGGAGAATTCGAGCTAGTCCCCCTCGGTGACGACCCCCACAAGAGAGTGAAAATTGGGACCGGCCTCCTCGACCTTACGAGGAAACAACTGAAGGCCTGCCTCAGGGAGAATACTGACCTGTTCGCTTGGAGTGCTTCGGAGATGCCCGGGCTGGATCCAGAGGTGGCTTGCCATAAGCTCACCATCGAACCCACTGTAAGGGCAGTAGCCCATTATAGGCGCAAGCAGTCCCTGGAAAAAATGGAGGCTGCTGAGCAAGCTGTAAAATACCTTCTAGAGGCAAATTTCATTTCGGAAGCCAAGTACACTACTTGGCTGTTCAATGTTGTACTTGTAAAGAAATCAAATGGAAAATGGAGAATGTGTGTTGACTATACTGATCTTAATAGGGCCTGTACTAAAGACGTGTATCTCCTCCCCGACATAGACAAATTAGTTGATAATTCTGCCGATTTTAAATTATTATCGTTCATGGATGCATATTCGGGCTACAACCAAATACCTATGGCTAAAAGCGATAAAAGGTACACAACTTTCATGACTGAATCAAGAAACTATTATTATTATAACGTAATGCCCATTGGATTGAAAATACAATAAAATTTATTTCACCCCAAGCGCCACATACCTCGGTTTTTATTTAAAACCTAGGGGAAAAAGATTTTTTTTTTAAAAAAATTTTTAAATAATTTTTTTATATTTACATTGTTTACACAGAGTATTTAAATAAATTGTAAAAAAAAAATCAATATTTTGTCAATGAATTTTTGGAGAACAACATATTTTTCAAAATTTTGATAAGTTATCTGTTCCAATTAAGATAATTTTTTTATGTACTTGCAATCCATCATAGAGAGATTTCATTATCTTGAGCAAATGTTTTCATGAAAAATGCTTTCACATGAAAGAGAACAAGATACATGTGCTTGCAATTTATAACGTGATTAGGAATAAGTTTTTCAATATTGTCAACCGAGAAAAATAATAAATTAAAGAGTGTTTTCTTTGATTGACAACATAGGAAGGTTATTCCAAAAATACAACAACAACATCAACACCATTATGTTGGGATGGATTGCAAGAGTAGAAAAAATATTTTGTTCAGGATAAAAGAACATTGGAGATTTTTTCTGTCTTGCAATCCATCCCAAAGTATGATGCGTACAAGTTTGGAGTGGCTACATATAAGTTAGGTTTAGGGTAAAATTTGATTAACGAGTGCTTTTGTAGTAAAATCTGATAACCTAATCTCTCAGTTATTAAATATAACCGAAGGAATAGATCATTAATTTAAAAAAAGAAAGACATTACTTTTAAAGAAATAAAAACATAAATCGTTGTTGTTTGGATTCAAAGCATGTTCTGAATTATTTTTCCCCTCGGTTATATTTAGAAACTGAGAGAATATGTGATATTTATTTAAAAATAAAATAAACATGGCGTGCCTTTGTATTTTACCTCGGTTTTTAGTTGGGTGAGGTGAAAGTTTTGTCATAAAATATATTATTTATAGTAGTGCTTGTATGTAGATGACTTGTTGATTACAGGTGCAGATAAAACATAGATAAGAAGAGTAAAATCGAAGCTAATGCAATAGTTTGAAATGTACGACCTTGCGAAATTGTCATATTTCTTAGGGATGAAGTTCAAAGACACATGTGAAGGAGTGTTCTTGCACCATAAGAATTATGCCTAAGATATCTTGAAGAGGTTCAAGATGAGCAACTTTAATGCACATGTCACACAATTAGAAATTAGAGCAAAGTTGAAGAAGGATACAAATGATAAGTTTGTAAGTGCGACAATGTACAAACAAATCATTGGATCCTTACGGTATCCTTGCAATACCACACTAGATATCTGTCAGAGTGTCAGATTGTCGAGCCGTTTCATGGAGAAATCCCAAGAATGGCATCTCACTACAATTAAGGAGTTAAGATACATAAAGAGTACGATTAATTATGATGTGTTGATGCTAAGACAAAATAAGACCAACACATATGCAAAGGTATATGGCTACACTGATTCACATTTCAGTGGAGATCAAGACGAGAAGAAGAGTACTGCATGCTACATATTCATGATCGGAGACACTCCAATCTCTTGGAGCTCAAGGAAGCATAACATTGTAGCTTTGTCATCATGTGTAACTAATATATGGCTACATCCTATGTAACATGTCAAGCAATATGGATGGAGATGCTGCTCGAAGAACTCAAGATCATAGAACCTAAGAAAATGAAGTTTTTTTTGTAGATAACAAGTTATTGACATGGAAAATCATCCAGTATGTCATGGTTGAAGTAACACATAGAGAAGGGGTATCAATTTTTTAAGGATCAAATTAACAAAGGAAAGTTTGAACTTGAGCATTTCAAGATAGAATGCCAACTAGCTGATATACTCATCAAACCCCTGAAGAAAGTCAGATCCGACGAGTTGAAGAAAAACATTTGTATGAGAAGTCTCGAAAACATGAATTAGGTTGTGTGTTAGTTGTAATTCATAGTTTGGTAGAAAACTAGCATTCAACCATGTCGAAGTAGTAGGAGTCAGCTGTATTTGACAGAGTCAAATACGATATATAATTGTTTTGTAGAAGTGTAACTTATAGCTTTATATTTTACACTTTGTAAGTATTGGGTTTGCGCTTTTATTGACTATATAAAAGGCATGATATGATGTAAAAAATAACAACTTCACTCTATAAGGATTCCGCTTATCACAAATTCAGTTTATAATTTTTCTCTCTTTTTTTCTCTTTTTCTTCTTCTCTCATCTTTCTTGAAAACCTTTTTGTTCCAACAGAATGTAGCATGCGAAACAATGCAGTTATAAGACAAATATTCAATGTGCATGTTCCTAAGGCTACCTTTTCTCACTCATCATTCTTCTCCTCTTTAATGAACCGAAGGCTGGACCAGAAAGACAAATCAAATCTCACTTCATCAATATCAAGAAGGACTTGGGAGAAACTGTTCAGGGATGACCAGAGGCCTAATGATGAAGGCTCAATTGTAAGGCAAATCCATAATATCCACGTAGCCGACAGACGAATAGGTGAGACCTCTTTAAATGTCAAATACTTTCTTAACTACTTAAGCATCATATGTTGTTTGATCCAATAAGATGACTTCTCACATCTCATGTCGAGTTAGACAAAAACAATTTTAACCGTCTACTATATATAATCCCAAAGACACATCATTTCAAACATTATGTCACTAACTCTAAAAGTACTTTATATGATTTCACATACTCGAGTATTAAAATGTTAGATTTACAAATCTTTTCCACTCTACCGCACCAAAAACTCTCACTACTATGTAACAAAATCTTATTCCCTCGACATAACATATTTCTAGTTCTCTCTCAAAATCCTTAATCAATTGAAAGAAATGAGTCTCCTCCAAACATTGCTCTATTTTGACGAGCCGCCTAAAAGTATCCATTACATTAAATATTTGGAATTCATTTTCACGCCAAAACAGCTTCAACGTTGTGTTCCTTAATCTTACATCGCAATGACATGTTGATCATGATTTAATGAAGCAACAAACTAGCTTTGGATTGTCGCTACGTGTCATGCTCATGGTACTGTAACGAAGTGAGTTAAATATATAATAATAATTTATACTTTGAATACCTTTACTTAAAAATAATTTGAACAATAAACTATTGAGATCAAACTTTCAACAGAATGTAATAGATTAAAATATCACCATTCACACTTTCAAACTTGCTTTCAACGACCACAAAGTGACATTTGTTAGGCACACACGTTACCCCTCAAATGACAAACGACGCTTCCATTTCTCTCTCCGAAATTGTTTAAAACTAAATATGCCACCTAAACAATATATTCTTTTTATACCGTTGGAATTCTTTACGTGCGATACTAACTCTCGAATTGAAAAGGATTATAATAGAGGATAAAACTCTTTTAAAATTTAACAATGTTACGAGCTCAAAATTGAATTCAAATCCAAATTTCTATCGTATCAGCCAAATATTTATGGATCGGCCGAAATAATGTATGCAAGTTACCAACTTATACATGAATTTAAACAAATAGTAAAATTGACTTCTATAACTTAATTTATACGAAGCTTCTAAAAGTCGTTAATGCAAACCTCCAAACACGTCTCACCTATCATGAATAATCATGCACACCCATATCAACCACCAAAGGATACAATTCAACTATCAAAACGTAAGAAAATATATAAAACCAAACTTCTAAAAAACCGTCTTTGTTTCATTAAAAAACTAAAAACAATGACATTCCTAGACTTGGCCAAATTTCGCACATTCCAAACGCGTCATTAAGTCCAATAGAAACGCGCGTTTTAGTTTTACCACTTCCAATCAGACTATAAATATATATATAACCATATGATACCATTTCCAAAACATAGTTCTCAATATATCTTCAACACTTCTCATTACATTTACATACAAAAACAGAAAAAACCTTTGTTTAGAAGCATGTCTTTCTCAAACAAACTATCATTGGTTTTGTTACTTTCTTCTTTTCTCGTCCATGCATCTTTTGGTAAGTTCTATATTATTTATATCCTACTATTTTTCTTTGACATTTTCTTATGATATGCATATTAAACCTACTTGTGAATTTTGCAGGTGAGATGATATGCGAGGACTTACCGAAAGAAGTGTGTACTTTCTCAATAGCTTCTTCGGGGAAGAGGTGTTTGTTAGAGACGGAGAAAGGAATCAACGGTGAAACTGAGTATCAGTGCAGAACATCTGAAGTTGTGGTGGAGAGAATGTCGGAGTACATAGAGACAGATGAGTGTGTGGGAGGATGTGGTGTTGATAGAAGTTCTGTTGGTATATCATCTGACGCTTTCTTTGAGCCACAGTTCACCGGCAAGCTTTGTTCACCAGCTTGTTATGAGAAGTGTCCTAACATTGTTGATCTTTTCTTCAACTTGGCTGCTGGAGAAGGTAAAAATGACAATAATAGTGGTTTATCATCGGATATTTTTATCGAATTCAACTTAGGTGATAACTAAATTTGTGTTGTTTTATGATGAATAACAGGAGTGTTTTTGCCGGAATTATGTGAGAAACATAAGAGCAATCCTCGTCGTGCTATGGTTGAGCTTGTGAGTTCTGGAGCTGCATTTGGACCAGTTTCTGCTGTTTCAGAAGACATTGTGGTGGCACCTGCACCTTCTCCTCTTTGATTTTGGAGAATCAGTGTAAATTTATATATTCCTACTATGTTATTATATTAGAGGATATATATGGGTTTCTTATTATGGAATTTGTTTTGATCAATGTAATAATCAAGATTGAGTTGAGCATGTTATTGTTTCATAAAAGTTATGTTTACCTAAATTTAATTTTATAAGTGATTTTATAACGTTGGATTGAACTCCGATTTTACTTAAATTTTTAGGAGTTAACAATAAATTTTAACAATTATTCAGAATTCTAAAATACGATCAAGGCCGCATAAAGACTTTTACGATTTCGGTCGATACAAGTGTTATGATACTGATTACGCTCATTACGGTGTGAATTAATCACAATTTATTCTTTAACATAAAAACAATGAATAATAATATTGATATCAACACTTTTTAATACCCTTTTATCGAAGACGGTTATTTAAAACCCTAATTAAATTATCCTCTAAAAACCTCTAATATTCGTGATCGTCTCACCATTTTGTGAAATTCAAAATCCATATTACATTTAAGAGAATAGTTAGATATTCTATTGATCATTAAGAAGAAGTTGTTACTAGTTAGTTAGTTAATTAGTTAATGGTTGTTAGTAATTTTGTTGAAAGTTAGTTAGGCTAAATAAAACATGCGACCTATAAATAGACAGGTGGAAAGTAAGCAGCCACTTAAAGTGCTGCCATAGTTGTAATCAAAGGCATTCATCCCCATTTTCAGTGTTTCACAAGCTTGATTCCTAATTTGACAAACAGAAAATTTGCTATCGTTTCACAACCAATTATTTCTGTTCTTCCACACTAGCGTAGTCACGGGACACCTGCCAAACTTCTGCAAATGTCCATTGACAAGTTCTTTGTCGAATTGCAATAATATCATCAGCCTCGCAGTGTTTCAGCATGCCTGCAGCATGTTTGACAGCCCCACCACCCCAAACAATTTTCCACCACTATACAAGACGGAGCCGACATGGTTAAAAATATCCTTGTGAAAAAAAGAAATCACTCCTCTAAGCTTCCACTCGTGATTTTCATCCATGTAACTCCTGACAATATTACTGTGTTCAATTTGTGGAACCGTATCATGAGCCTAATCAATAATTTGACCGAAATCGGGAACCACCTAATCTGTCCAAAAATTAGTTTGTAAACCGTTTTCCACTTTCCAACCGGATTTTCCTATAAAGGTGCCCCAAACAGAGGTAGTTTCTCTCAAGAATTTAGAGTTAGGCTTGAAAGTCCCAATCTATGGAACGCAACAACTATCACTCGAGTATCTTCTATTTTAAAAGAAAAAACATTCGTCTTCTATTTAAAAAAGTAAAAAATATTCAAATAGAATTTAATTACATTAATCATTCCTCGAACAATATTACTTTGAGACATTTTTAGAGATATGTTTGATATTTGTTCAAAGAATGTCTAAGGTATGTCAAAGCAAAAATATATATATTTTTTGGAAAACTTGTTTGAATTATTTAGACACATATTGAAGGAATATCATATGATTATTGAACACGTTTTAAAGAGTGTTTAAACAAAGATATTTTTGAAAATTTTGTTTGAATATTTTTTTGACACATGTCATACGAGTATCATATAAGTGTCAGACACTATGACACGTTTAATCCTAAAGGTGTATGTGCTTCATAAGTATCCGACGGTTGAAGTAAAACTGATAGAAATATGACTTCCAGTTGTTAGCCTGTGATTTTTGGCACTACACTGAAACCCACTAAATTTGATTTAGAAGAGTCTTAGGAACAAATCCATAAGATTATGATCACTCTCTCTTTAAAATATGTCCAAAATCTCGAAAAGGTTTACAATTAATTAACATTTTGACACGAAGGTGTGATGTGAAAGCGGTGAGTTCGACTTGCTTTTCAGGTGTTTTGGGACTTAGTGTGTTTTGAGGTCAAAGACTAGGCAATCTAGAGACATGTCAACAACACTACGGAGTTTGACCGAGAAACCCCTCAACAAGGATAGTTAAAGGTTGTGAAGAAGGTTTTAACAATAAGAGAATTTAGAGACATTTCAAAGAGCAACACATGAAAACACATCGGAGAACAAAAGTCCACGTAATAGGATACTTGTCGAGTTCTAGGATAATAACAGTTATCGACGATTATTGTTGTATGTAGTATATAAGTTGATTCCATTTATGTAATCAGAGTTCACAAATTTTACCATTATTCTCTACAGAACTTGAGTATCCAAGTCACAAGGAGAAAACTGTTTGTGAAGAAAATATGTATGAATTTGCGTTATAATTTTGTACTCAAAGTATTTTTGTTTAAGCTACTTTTATTGTTTCTTTGTATTATTCTTATCAAAAGTTCTTTTCAATTTCTTCATATTCAAACAAAAATATTCAAACCACAAACATATTTTCTAAAATCTTTTGCACAATATGTCCTAAGAAAATTTTCAAGTTTAATTATGTAAGTCAACCGAAAACTTGTGATTTGATTTACCAAAAACAACGGTAAACAGATTGGCACGCATAATAAGACCATTTTGTGCGAAATTTAAATTTTTGTAGAAAAGTGTTTTGTGTTCTTACTTTCTGATTTGTTCATCATACATGAAATATTTTCATGTCTGAGTGTGTATGCGCCTCATGAATGGCAAAACTCTTGTTGAAATGGAGCACCTAAAAAATTATTCCCTTCCCTAGAACGATACTCTAGAGACTGAAGAACAACCGATCAAAACAATAGTTGGTGATGCAGGAACTTTAACTTCCATTTGAGTAACTGTTTATGTTATAAGCCAAATGCCAGTTTCAGCTATATTACCAGAAGTGGTGGTTCCCCCTCCACAAGTAATGAGTATTCCAACTACCTCAAAGGTCACACAAAATATCATAGAAGGCCCTATGCCTTGTTTTCTT
>OZ012741.1:16130972-16604978 GCA_963859935.3 Lathyrus sativus
AATAAATTATATTTACATGGGTAATCACTAAAATTAAATATTTAAGCTCAATGTTATTTGTGTTTACCATAATCAAATCGTATCATGATATAATACATTTAAACAATTTCTATAGTTTTTTTCTGCTCCATCACCCAAATCTTGGTTTCTTCACCTCAAAGAAACTAAGTTAAGAGACTACAAATGAATGACCCATAATTTATACATATGCATAACAATTAAAATAAAATATTCAAGCTCAATATTGTTTATATTTATCGTATTCACACTGACCTATGGCATATTACAACTAAAAATATTCAGTATTTTTCTTCACCGTCCCAAAGTTTTAGGTTTTTTAATCACTAAAAAAAACATAATACACTATAATAGATGTAAAAAAATTAATTTATTTTATTCTTCTTCTCCATCACAAAATTTTAGGTTTTTGCCCACTAAAACAAAAGTTAAAAGACTATAACCCATGACATCTATTTTTTATAAAATAGGTAATAATTAAAACAAATAATCAAGCTAAAATTTATTGATATTTACCATTTTCACATTGAATTATGGTAAATTAGATGTAAATATATTCAATATGTTTCTTCTCCATCACCAAATTTCATGTTTCTTCGTTACTAAGCCACAGAGTTAAAAGACTATAAATGAATGACAAATAAGTTATATCTACATGGGTAATCACTAAAATTAAATATTTAAACTCAATGTTATTTTTGTTTACCATAATCAAATCGTATCATGATATAATACATGTAAACAATTTCTATAGTTTTTTTCTGCTCCATCACCCAAATCTTGGTTTCTTCACCTCAAAGAAACTAAGTTAAGAGACTACAAATGAATTACCCATAATTTATACATATGCATAACAATTAAAATAAAATATTCAAGCTCAATATTGTTTATATTCATCGTATTCACACTGACCTATGGCATATTACAACTAAAAATATTCAATATTTTTCTTCACCGTCCCAAAGTTTTAGGTTTTTTAAACACTAAAAAAAACATAATACACTATAATAGATGTAAAAAATTAATTTATTTTATTCTTCTTCTCCATCACAAAATTTTAGGTTTTTCCCCACTAAAACAAAAGTTAAAAGACTATAACCCATGACATCTATTTTTTATAAAATAGGTAATAATTAAAACAAATAATCAAGCTAAAATGTATTGATATTTACCATTTTCACATTGAATTATGGTAAATTAGATGTAAATATATTCAATATGTTTCTTCTCCATCACCAAATTTCATGTTTCTTCGTTACTAAGCCACAGAATTAAAAGACTATAAATGAATGACAAATAAGTTATATCTACATGGGTAATCACTAAAATTAAATATTTAAACTCAATGTTATTTGTGTTTACCATAATCAAATCGTATCATGATATAATAGATGTAAACAATTTCTATATTTTTCTACTGCCCCATCACCAAAATTTTGGTTTCTTCACCTCTAAGAAACTAAGTTAAGTGACTACAAATGAATGACCCATAATTTATACATATGCATAACAATTAAAATAAAATAATCAAGCTCAATATTGTTTATATTCATCGTATTCACACTGATCTATGGTATATTACAACTAAAAATATCAATATTTTTCTTCACCATCCCAAAGTTTTATGTTTTTTTTATTATTAAAAAAAACATAATACAATATAATAGATGTAAAAAATTAATTATATTTTATTCTTCTACTCCATCACAAAATTTTAGGTTTTTCCCCACTAAAACAAAAGCTAAAAGACTATAATCCATGACATATATTTTTTTATAAAATAGGTAATAATTAAAACAAATAATCAAGATACAATTTATTGGTATTTACCATTTTTACATTGAATTATGGTAAATTAGATGTAAATATATTCAATATGTTTCCTCTCCATCGCCAAATTTCATGTTTCTTCGTCACTAAGCCACAGAGTTAAAAGATTATAAATGAATGACAAATAAATTATATCTACATGGGTAATCACTAAAATTAAATATTTAAGCTCAATGTTATTTGTGATTACCATAATCAAATTGTATCATGATATAATACATGTAAACAATTTCTATAATTTTTTTCTGCTCCATCACCCAAATCTTGGTTTCTTCACCTCAAAGAAACTAAGTTAAGAGACTACAAATGAATGACCCATAATTTATACATATGCATAACAATTAAAATAAAATCATCAATCTCAATATTTTTTATATTCATCGTATTCACACTGACCTATGGCATATTACAACTAAAAATATTCAATATTTTTCTTCACCGTCCCAAAGTTTTCGGTTTTTTAATCACTAAAAAAAACATAATACACTATAATAGATGTAAAAAAATTAATTTATTTTATTCTTCTTCTCCATCACAAAATTTTAGGTTTTTCCCCACTAAAACAAAAGTTAAAAGACTATAACCCATGACATCTATTTTTTACAAAATAGGTAATAATTAAAACAAATAATCAAGCTAAAATTTATTGATATTTACCATTTTCACATTGAATTATGGTAAATTAGATGCATATATATTCAATATGTTTCTTCTCCATCACCAAATTTCATGTTTCTTCGATACTAAGCCACAGAGTTAAAAGACTATAAATGAATGACAAATAAGTTATATCTACACGGGTAATCACTAAAATTAAATATTTAAATTCAATGTTATTTGTGTTTACCATAATCAAATCGTATCATGATATAATAGATGTAAACAATTTCTATATTTTTCTACTGCCCCAGCACCAAAATTTTGGTTTCTTCACCTCTAAGAAACTAAGTTAAGTGACTACAAATGAATGACCCAAAATTTATACATATGCATAACAATTAAAATAAAATAATCAAGCTCAATATTTTTTATATTCATCGTATTCACACTGATCTAGTGTATATTACAACTAAAAATATCAATATTTTTCTTCACCATCCCAAAGTTTTATGTTTTTTTATTATTAAAAAAAACATAATACAATATAATAAATGTAAAAAATTAATTATATTTTATTCTTCTACTCCATCACAAAATTTTAGGTTTTTCCCCACTAAAACAAAAGTTAAAAGACTATAATCCATGACATAATTTTTTTTATAAAATAGGTAATAATTAAAACAAATAATCAAGATACAATTTATTGGTATTTACCATTTTCACATTGAATTATGGTAAATTAGATGTAAATATATTCAATATGTTTCCTCTCCATCGCCAAATTTCATGTTTCTTCGTCACTAAGCCACAGAGTTAAAAGACTATAAATGAATGACAAATAAATTATATCTACATGGGTAATCACTAAAATTAAATATTTAAGCTCAATGTTATTTGTGTTTACCATAATCAAATCGTATCATGATATAATACATGTAAACAATTTCTATAGTTTTTTTCTGCTCCATCACCCAAATCTTGGTTTCTTCACCTCAAAGAAACTAAGTTAAGAGACTACAAATGAATGACCCATAATTTATACATATGCATAACAATTAAAAAAAAATATTCAAGCTCAATATTGTTTATATTCATCGTATTCACACTGACCTATGGCATATTACAACTAAAAATATTCAATATTTTTCTTCACCGTCCCAAAGTTTTAGATTTTTTAATCACTAAAAAAACATAATACACTATAATAGATGTAAAAAAAATTAATTTATTTTATTCTTCTTCTCCATCACAAAATTTTAGTTTTTTCCCCACTAAAACAAAAGTTAAAAGACTATAACCCATGACATCTATTTTTTATAAAATAGGTAATAATTAAAACAAATAATCAAGCTAAAATTTATTGATATTTACCATTTTCACATTGAATTATGGTAAATTAGATGTAAATATATTCAATATGTTTCTTCTCCATCACCAAATTTCATGTTTCTTCGTTACTAAGCCACAGAGTTAAAAGACTATAAATGAATGACAAATAAGTTATATCTACATGGGTAATCACTAAAATTAAATATTTAAACTCAATGTTATTTGTGTTTACCATAATCAAATCGTATCATGATATAATAGATGTAAACAATTTCTATATTTTTCTACTGCCCCATCACCAAAATTTTGGTTTCTTCACCTCTAAGAAACTAAGTTAAGTGACTACAAATGAATGACCCATAATTTATACATATGCATAACAATTAAAATAAAATAATCAAGCTCAATATTGTTTATATTCATCGTATTCACACTGATCTATGGTATATTACAACTAAAAATATCAATATTTTTCTTCACCATCCCAAAGTTTTATGTTTTTTTTATTATTAAAAAAAACATAATACAATATAATAGATGTAAAAAATTAATTATATTTTATTCTTCTACTCCATCACAAAATTTTAGGTTTTTCCCCACTAAAACAAAAGCTAAAAGACTATAATCCATGACATCTATTTTTTATAAAATAGGTAATAATTAAAACAAATAATCAAGCTAAAATGTATTGATATTTACCATTTTCACATTGAATTATGGTAAATTAGATGTAAATATATTCAATATGTTTCTTCTCAATCACCAAATTTCATGTTTCTTCGTTACTAAGCCACAGAATTAAAAGACTATAAATGAATGACAAATAAGTTATATCTACACGGGTAATCACTAAAATTAAATATTTAAACTCAATGTTATTTGTGTTTACCATAATCAAATCGTATCATGATATAATAGATGTAAACAATTTCTATATTTTTCTACTGCCCCATCACCAAAATTTTGGTTTCTTCACCTCTAAGAAACTAAGTTAAGTGACTACAAATGAATGACCCATAATTTATACATATGCATAACAATTAAAATAAAATAATCAAGCTCAATATTGTTTATATTCATCGTATTCACAATGATCTAGTGTATATTACAACTAAAAATATCAATATTTTTCTTCATCATCCCAAAGTTTTATGTTTTTTTTATTATTAAAAAAAAAACATAATACAATATAATAGATGTAAAAAATTAATTATATTTTATTCTTCTACTCCATCACAAAATTTTAGGTTTTTCCCCACTAAAACAAAAGTTAAAAGACTATAATCCATGACATAAATTTTTTTATAAAATAGGTAATAATTAAAACAAATAATCAAGATACAATTTATTGGTATTTACCATTTTCACATTGAATTATTGTAAATTAGATGTAAATATATTCAATATGTTTCCTCTCCATCGCCAAATTTTATGTTTCTTCGTCACTAAGCCACAGAGTTAAAAGACTATAAATGAATGACAAATAAATTATATCTATATGGGTTAATCACTAAAATTAAATATTTAAACTCAATATTATTTGTGTTTACCATAATCAAATCATATCATGATATAATAGATGTAAACAATTTCTATATTTTTCTACTGTCCCATCACCAAAATTTTGGTTTCTTCACCTCTAAGAAACTAAGTTAAGTGACTACAAATGAATGACCCATAATTTATACATATGCATAACAATTAAAATAAAATAATCAAGCTTAATATTGTTTATATTCATCGTATTCACAGTGATCTATGGTATATTACAACTAAAAATATCAATATTTTTCTTCACCATCCCAAAGTTTTATGTTTTTTTTATTATTAAAAAAAACATAATACAATATAATAGATGTAAAAAATTAATTATATTTTATTCTTCTACTCCATCAGAAAATTTTAGGTTTTTCCCCACTAAAACAAAAGTTAAAAGACTATAATCCATGACATATATTTTTTATAAAATAGTTAATAATTAAAACAAATAATCAAGATACAATTTATTGGTATTTACCATTTTCACATTGAATTATGGTAAATTAGATGTAAATATATTCAATATGTTTCCTCTCCATCACCAAATTTCATGTTTCTTCGTCACTAAGCCACAGAGTTAAAAGACTATAAATGAATGACAAATAAATTATATCTACACTGGTAATTACTAAAATTAAATATTCAATCTCAAAGTTATTTGTATTCACCATAATCACATTGTATTATGGTATAATAGATGTAAAGAGTATCTATATTTTTCTTCTTCTCCATCACCAAACTTATGGTTTCTTCACCTCTAAGAAACTAAGTTAAGAGACAAAAATGTATCACCCATAACTTATACATATGCATAACAATTAAAATAAAATAATCAAGCTTAATGTTGTTTAGATTCATCGTATTGACATTGACTTATGGTATATTACATCTAAAAATATTCAATATTTTTCTTCACCGTCCCAAAGTTTTAGATTTTTTTATCACTAAAAAAAACATAATACACTATAATAGATGTAAAAAAAATTAATTTTATTTTATTCTTCTACTCCATCACAAAATTTTAGGTTTTTCCCCACTAAAACAAAAGTCAAAAGACTATAACCCATGACATCTATTTTTTATAAAATAGGTAATAATTAAAACAAATAATCAAGCTAAAATTTATTGATATTTATCATTTTCACATTGAATTATGGTAAATTAGATGTAAATATATTCAATATGTTTCTTCTTCATCACCAAATTTCATGATTATTCGTTATTAAGCCACAGAGTTAAAAGACTATAAATGAATGACAAATAAGTTATATCTACATGGGTAATCACTAAAATTAAATATTTAAGCTCAACGTTATTTGTGTTTACCATAATCAAATCGTATCATGATATAAAAGATGTAAACAATTTCTATATTTTTCTTCTGCCCCATCACCAAAATTTTGGTTTCTTCACCTCTAAGAAACTAAGTTAAGTGACTACAAATGAATGACCCATAATTTATACATATGCATAACAATTAAAATAAAATAATCAAGCTCAATGTTGTTTATATTCATCGTATTCACACTGACCTATGGTATATTACAACTAAAAATATCAATATTTTTCTTCACCATCCCAAAGTTTTATGTTTTTTTATTATTAAAAAAAACATAATGCAATATAATAGATGTAAAAAATTAATTATATTTTATTCTTCTACTCCATCACAAAATTTTAGGTTTTTCCCCATTAAAACAAAAGTTAAAAGACTATAATCCATGACATATATTTTTTTATAAAATAGGTAATAATTAAAACAAATAATCAAGATACAATTTATTGGTATTTACCATTTTCACATTGAATTATGGTAAATTAGATGTAAATATATTCAATATGTTTCCTCTCCATCACCAAATTTCATGTTTCTTCGTCACTAAGTCATAGAGTTAAAAGACTATAAATGAATGACAAATAAATTATATCTACACGGGTAATCACTAAAATTAAATATTCAATCTCAAAGTTATTTGTATTCACCAAAATCACATTGTATTATGGTATAATAGATGTAAAGAGTATCTATATTTTTCTTCTTCTCCATCACCAAACTTATGGTTTCTTCACCTCTAAGAAACTAAGTTAAGAGACTACAAATGTATGACCCATAACTTATACATATGCATAACAATTAAAATAAAATAATCAAGCTCAATATTGTTTAGATTCATCGTATTCACATTGACTTATGGTATATTACATCTAAAAATATTCAATATTTTTCTTCACCATCCTAAAGTTTTAGGTTTTTTTGTCACTAAGCAAAAATCATAATACACTATAGTAGATGTAAAAAATTAATTATATTTTATTTTTATACCCGTCAAAAAATGTTAGGTTTTTCCCCACTAAAATAAAGTTAAAAGACTATAACACATAACATCTAATTTTTATAAAATAGGTAATAATTAAAACAAATAATCAAGCTAAAATTTATTCATATTTACCATTTTCAGATTGAATTATGGTAAATTAGATGTAAATATATTTAATATGTTTCCTCTCCATCGCCAAATTTCATGTTTCTTCGTCATTAAGCCACAAAGTTAAAAGACTATAAATGAATGACAAATAAATTATATCTACATGGGTAATCACTAAAATTAAATATTTAAAATCAATGTTATTTGGGTTTACCATAATCAAATCGTATCATGATATAATACATGTAAACAATTTCTATAGTTTTTTTCTGCTCCATCACCCAATTTTTGGTTTTTTCACCTCAAAGAAACTAAGTTAAGAGACTACAAATGAATGACCCATAATTTATACATATACATAACAATTAAAATAAAATAATCAAGCTCAATATTGTTTATATTCATCATATTCACACTAACCTATGGTATATTACAACTAAAAATATTCAATATTTTTCTTCACCGTCCCAAAGTTTTAGGTTTTTTAATCACTAAAAAAGACATAATACACTATAATAGATGTAAAAAATTAATTATACTTTATTCTTCTACTCCATCACAAAATTTTAGGTTTTTCCCCACTAAAACAAAAGTTAAAAGACTGTAATCCATTACAAATATTTTTTATAAAATAGGTAATAATTAAAACAAATAATCAAGACAAAATTTTTTGATATTTACCATTTTCACATTGAATTATGGTAAATTAGATGTAAATATATTCAATATGTTTCTTCTCCATCACCAAATTTCATGTTTCTTCCTTACTAAGCCACAGAGTTAAAAGAGTATAAATGAATGACAAATAAATTATATCTACACGGGTAATCACTAAAATTAAATATTCAATCTCAAAGTTATTTGTATTCACCATAATCACATTGTATTATGGTATAATAGATGTAAAAAATATCTATATTTTTATTCTTCTCCATCACCTAACTTATTGTTTCTTCATCTCTAAGAAACTAAGTTAAGAGACAACAAATGAATGACCCATAATTTATACATATGCATAACAATTAAAATAAAATAATCAAGTTCAATATTATTTAGATTCATCGTGTTCACATTGACTTATGTTATATTACATCTAAAAATATTCAATATTTTTTTTCACCATCCTAAAGTTTTAGGTTTTTTTTTCACAAAGCAAAAATTATAATACACTATAGTAGATGTATGTAAAAAATTTATTATATTTTATTTTTATACTCCATTAAAAAATGTTAGGTTTTTCCCCACTAAAAAAAAGTTAAAAGAATATAATCCATGACATATAATTTTTATAAAATAGGTAATAATTAAAATAACCAATCAAGCTAAATTTTATTCATATTAACCATTTTCACATTGAATTATCGTAAATTAGATGTAAACATATTCGATATGTTTCTTCTCCATCACCAAATTTCATGTTTCTTCGTCAATAAGCCACAGAGTTAAAAGACTATAAATGAATAACAAATAAATTATATCTACGTGGGTAATCACTAAAATTAAATATTTAAGCTCAATGTTATTTGTGTTTACCATAATCAAATCGTATCATGACATAATAGATGTAAACAATTTCTATATTTTTTTTCTGCTCCATCACCCCAATTTTGGTTTCTTCACCTCATAGAAACTAAGTTAAGAGACTACAAATGAATTACCTATATATTATACATATGCATTACAATTAAGATAAATTATATTCAAACTGACCTATGGTATATTACAACTAAAAATATTCAATATTTTTCTTCACCATCCCAAAGTTTTAGGTTTTTTTTCACTAAAAAAACATAATACACTATAATAGATGTAAAAAAAATTAATTATATTTTATTCTTCTACTCTATCAAAAAAATTTAGGTTTTTCCTCACTAAAACAAAAGTTAAAAGACTATAATCCATAACATATTTTCTATAAAATAGGTAATAATTAAAGTAAATAATCAAGCTAAAATTTCTTGATATTTACCCTTTTCAAATTATATTTTGGTGGCTTAGATATAAATATATTCCAGATGTTTCTTCTCCATCACCAAATTTCATGTTTCTTTGTCATTAAGCCACGGAGTTAAAAGACTATTAATGAATGACAAATAAGTTGTATCTACATGGGTAATCACTAAAATTAAATATTTAAGCTCAATGTTATTTGTGTTTACCATAATCAAATCGTATCATGATATAATAGATGTAAACAATTTCTATATTTTTCTTCTGCTCCATCACCAAAATTTTGGTTTCTTCACCTCTAAGAAACTAAGTTAAGTGACTACAAATGAATGACCCATAATTTATACATATGCTTAACAATTAAAATAAAATAATCAAGCTCAATATTGTTTAGATTCATCGTATTCACATTGACTTATGGTATATTACATCTAAAAATATTCAATATTTTTTTTCACCATCCTAAAGTTTTAGGTTTTTTTGTCACAAAGCAAAAATCATAATACACTATAGTAGATGTATGTAAAATATTAATTATATTTTATTCTTCTACTCCATCACAAAATGTTAGGTTTTTCCCCACTAAAAAAAAGTTAAAAGAATATAATACATGACATATAATTTTTATAAAATAGGTAATAATTATATCAATGTGGTAAAGAAGGACATCGTGCTTCTGAGTGCAAGAGCATTGGACGGGAATGTTTCAAGTGTGGCAAGACAGGCCAAAAGGATTTCGAGTGCAGAAGCGGTGCGAATGTGACTTGCTACAATTGTGGTGAGTAAGGGCACATTAGTACCAAGTGTAACAAGCCAAAGAAGACTCAAGGGAACGGAAAGGTGTTTGCTTTATCGGGATCGGAGACTGTTAGTGAAGATCAATTGATCTGAGGTACGTGCTTCATTAATAATATACATTTGATCGCTATAATTGATGTTGGAGCTACATATTCCTTTATTTCTTTTGATTCAGTTAAGATATTGAATCTTGAGTTGTCTGTTATGAGTGGTGATATGGTTATTGATACTCCTGCTATGGGTTCAGTAATTACTCCTTTTGTGTGGTTGAATGGTCTGTTGAGTATTTTCGGTAAAGACTTTGGAATTGATTTAGTGTGTTTTCACTTAGATCAACTTGATGTTGTTCTTGGGAATTAGATAGTGGAATGTGAGAGTAGTATCCGGAGTTGTTTGGATCAGGTAACATTTTCGAGGACGAAAATTCTTGAAGTGGGGGAGAGTTGTAACAGACCAATTTTGACAATTAATTATTTAATATTTTAATTGTGGATTTTATGTGTTAATATGTTATGTTTTGCATATTAAGCTATTTTCTCCGATTTTGAGAGTTTTGGAGAAAATAGATTGGAGGGTATTTTAGACATTAAATATTTAATGTTAAGTTGAGATATTTTATATAAGATGTAAAGGGTTATTGTTAATATAAAATCCAAATAGTAAGATATGAAATAGAAAAGTTTAACGTTAAAATAAATATAATATTTGTACAATTGTGGTGAGTAAGGGCACATTAGTACCAAGTGTAACAAGCCAAAGAAGACTCAAGGGAACGGGAAGGTGTTTGCTTTATCGGGATCGGAGACTGTTAGTGAAGATCAATTGATCTGAGGTACGTGCTTCATTAATAATATACATTTGATCGCTATAATTGATGTTGGAGCTACATATTCCTTTATTTCTTTTGATTCTGTTAAGATATTGAATCTTGAGTTGTCTGTTATGAGTGGTGATATGGTTATTGATACTCCTGCTATGGGTTCAGTAATTACTCCTTTTGTGTGGTTGAATGGTCTGTTGAATATTTTCGGTAAAGACTTTGGAATTGATTTAGTGTGTTTTCACTTAGATCAACTTGATGTTGTTTTTGGGAATTAGATAGTGGAATGTGAGAGTAGTATCCGGAGTTGTTTGGATCAGGTAACATTTTCGAGGACGAAAATTCTTGAAGTGGGGGAGAGTTGTAACAGACCAATTTTGACAATTAATTATTTAATATTTTAATTGTGGATTTTATGTGTTAATATGTTATGTTTTGCATATTAAGCTATTTTCTCCGATTTTGAGAGTTTTGGAGAAAATAGATTGGAGGGTATTTTAGACATTAAATATTTAATGTTAAGTTGAGATATTTTATATAAGATGTAAAGGGTTATTGTTAATATAAAATCCAAATAGTAAGATATGAAATAGAAAAGTTTAACGTTAAAATAAATATAATATTTGTACAATTGTGGTGAGTAAGGGCACATTAGTACCAAGTGTAACAAGCCAAAGAAGACTCAAGGGAACGGGAAGGTGTTTGCTTTATCGGAATCGGAGACTGTTAGTGAAGATCAATTGATCTGAGGTACGTGCTTCATTAATAATATACATTTGATCGCTATAATTGATGTTGGAGCTACATATTCCTTTATTTCTTTTGATTCTGTTAAGATATTGAATTTTGAGTTGTCTGTTATGAGTGGTGGTATGGTTATTGATACTCCTGCTATGGGTTCAATAATTACTCCTTTTGTGTGGTTGAATGGTCTGTTGAGTATTTTCGGTAAAGACTTTGGAATTGATTTAGTGTGTTTTCACTTAGATCAACTTGATGTTGTTCTTGGGAATTAGATAGTGGAATGTGAGAGTAGTATCCGGAGTTGTTTGGATCAGGTAACATTTTCGAGGACGAAAATTCTTGAAGTGGGGGAGAGTTGTAACAGACCAATTTTGACAATTAATTATTTAATATTTTAATTGTGGATTTTATGTGTTAATATGTTATGTTTTGCATATTAAGCTATTTTCTCCGATTTTGAGAGTTTTGGAGAAAATAGATTGGAGGGTATTTTAGACATTAAATATTTAATGTTAAGTTGAGATATTTTATATAAGATGTAAAGGGTTATTGTTAATATAAAATCCAAATAGTAAGATATGAAATAGAAAAGTTTAACGTTAAAATAAATATAATATTTGTACAATTGTGGTGAGTAAGGGCACATTAGTACCAAGTGTAACAAGCCAAAGAAGACTCAAGGGAACGGGAAGGTGTTTGCTTTATCGGGATCGGAGACTGTTAGTGAAGATCAATTGATCTGAGGTACGTGCTTCATTAATAATATACATTTGATCGCTATAATTGATGTTGGAGCTACATATTCCTTTATTTCTTTTGATTCTGTTAAGATATTGAATTTTGAGTTGTCTGTTATGAGTGGTGGTATGGTTATTGATACTCCTGCTATGGGTTCAGTAATTACTCCTTTTGTGTGGTTGAATGGTCTGTTGAGTATTTTCGGTAAAGACTTTGGAATTGATTTAGTGTGTTTTCACTTAGATCAACTTGATGTTGTTCTTGGGAATTAGATAGTGGAATGTGAGAGTAGTATCCGGAGTTGTTTGGATCAGATAACATTTTCGAGGACGAAAATTCTTGAAGTGGAGGAGAGTTGTAATAGCCCAATTTTGACAATTAATTATTTAATATTTTAATTGTGGATTTTATGTGTTAATATGTTATGTTTTGCATATTAAGCTATTTTCTCCGATTTTGAGAGTTTCGGAGAAAATAGATTGGAGGATATTTTAGACATTAAATATTTAATGTTAAGTTGAGATATTTTATATAAGATGTAAAGGGATTGTTAATATAAAATCCAAATAGTAAGATATGAAATAGAAAAGTTTAACGTTAAAATAAATATAATATTTATACATACATATTGTTGTTGCCTGTGGTGTGAATGATGATTTGATTGGTAAAGAATAAAGCAAAATTTGAGATGAAAGTGCAAAACATAAAGAGCTCAGATATGCCACTGTTTCGCCACCAAAGTAGACGTATGTGATGAACCCGTCACCACAATTGACACAACAGTCATCACTGCTCAATATTTGCACCAGCCGGGAATCGAACCCGGGTCTGTACCGTGGCAGGGTACTATTCTACCACTAGACCACTGGTGCTTTGTTGATCGAAAACGTGTAGATACTAATCCGTTACTGCTAGCTTCTTCTAAATTTAACTATACTACATTTTATTTTGTATGAGAATTATGATACCATTACAATGCCATTTTTGCCATACTCTTAACGTTTCAGTTTAAGATCATTTGTAATTCTTTTTTAAAAATTAATTATACTAATCACTTTTTTGTTAAATCAAACTAGAGGCTTTGTTTATTTAATTAATAAAAAAATATTTATAAAATATTTGTCAATTCAAATCACAATGAAATTGATCTATTCATCTTTAAATTTTCAAAAAAATCTTTGTGATACTGATCTTATTCTATTTTATTTATCTGAAGAATGAGACAGCAAAACAACCTAACAGAATTTCTAGCAGAAAAAATTACTAACTAACTGTAAACAAATTAACAGAAAAAACTAAATTAATTAATTAACTAACTAAACAGAAATAAAACTAACAGTCTAACTAAAAGACCTAAACATCACATTCATTCTTATTCTCGTGGAATGATGTGTTGAGATTGTAATTCCTTATGTTGAAGCAATGTAGATCGACAGAAACAAAGATTAGTTGAAATTAGCCTAAGGTGTGCGTGTGTGTGTGTGTCGAGTTGTTTAGATGTCGAAGTGTCGAAGCAGATTGTTTGACACAAAATTTTAACTTAGACCAAAATTAGTAATTATGGGATTTCTTCTATTATAAATAGAGAGAGTAACCCCTATAAATAGAGGATTTCTTCAGAAGGAATGAATCAACTTCGACGAAGTTTTTGCACCCGTTGCTAGGATCGAAACAATTAGGTTGGTTGTTGGTCTAGCAAACATGAAAAATTGACACACATGTCAAATGGATGTGAAATTTGCATTCATGAATGACCCCTTGGACGAAGAAGTTTATGTTGCACAGCCAGTTGGGTTTGTGAAATAAGGCGAGGAAAGAAAGGTGTACAGACTTCATAAAGCTCTGCATGGACTTAAGCAAGCTCTAAGAGCTTGGAATAAAAAGATAGACAACTTTCTAAGGGATAAAGAATTTGTAAGTGCACGACTGAGCATGGAGTATATGTAAGGGGGAGCAATAATAAATTGATTATACTATATTTCTATGTCGATGACCTGTTGATAATAGAAAGTTGGAAAAAGGAGATCGAAGATTTCAAACATGACCTAAGTGAGGAGTTTGAAATGCCAAACTTGGGAAACCTCTCATATTTCCTTGGCATCAAATTCTACAAAAGTGATAGACGTTTGATGATGCACTAAAGAAGATATGCAAGCGAAATACTCAAGATATTTGAGATGTAAGATTGCAACCCAACTTCGACTCCAATTGAGCCCAAAATGCAACTGTCAAAATATTCAAATGAAGATGATGTCAATCTAACCCAATATATCAGACTTATTGTGTCACTTCCAATATTTTAAAAACTGGACCGATCATCAAACCCGTGAAGATACTGGATCGCTGGTTCATTGGTCGAACCACTGGGTCACTGGTCGAAACGCATGACTAAACCGGATTAAATCGGATAACTCAGATAAATAAACCAGTCTCTATAAAAAATTATACATTTAATAAATCGGTCGAACTGAATGACTTGGTCTCTAAAAAATATCACGACACCTACAAAATTTCAAAATATCATAATTTCATAAGTTCATTCTTTAAATTCAAACTCTTGACGTAGACACCACACATGACAAAATATTATAAAATACAAATCCAAATAAATTTTGAACAATATCTGATTACAAACGAAGAAAAATTGTTCCAAATAAATTTTGAATGAAGTATAATTATATTTTGATTTTATTTAAAAAATAAATTATCAAAACGGCGTCGTTATTATGAAGAAAAAAAACATGCGTTTAGCCGATTTTCCAAAACCGCCGATTCACAGACTTTTAGCAATTTTGACCAATTATGTATGGTTCTCACTGGTTCAATAGCATATCTGATCCAACAATCAGACCAGACCAGTGACCCCTCCGGTTCCCGGTTTGACCGGTCCGACCTGCCGATTCGGTCCGGTTTTTAAAACACTGATCACTTCGATACCTTTGTCACACAAGGCCTGACTTAGCATACAATATGGGTATGGTAAGTAGATTCATGCAGAAGCCAAAGGTATCACCCCTAGCAATAACGAAGAGGATACTAAGGTATCTGAAAGGAACTCTTGACTACGCATTTTGTTTCCTGCAGCTGATGAAGGAAAATAATGCAATTTAGTGGGATACACCGACTCAAGTTGGTGTAGTGATGCTGAGGATAGAAAATCCACAGCTGGCTATGTGTTTATGTTAGGTGGTGCACCAGTTGCTTGAAGTTCGAGAAAGGAGTCAGTAGTAGCATTGTCGTCATGCGAAGCAGAATACATAGTTGCTTCTCGTTGTGCATGTCAAGCAAAGTGGATGGTGAACTTGGTCGAAGAGATTACAGCGAAGAGTCGTGAAGCAATTACCATGAAGATCGACAACATGTCAGCTATCAACCTGGAGAATGATCCAATAGCACATGGACGAAGCAAACACATCGAAATGAGGTTACATTATCTTCGAGAGCATGTAACAGAATGAAAGATGAATTTAGAACACTGCAGAACTGAGAATCAGATTCAGATATCATGATAAAAAGAGTGCAAGTCTAAGTATTCAAGAAGGTAAGGTCTATGATGAATATTGATAGCTTAGACACAATGAATTAGGTGGTGTGTTGAGATTGTAATTCCTTGTGTCTAAGCAGTGTAGCTTGACAGAAACAAGGATTAGTTGAAATTTGTCTAAGGTGTGAGTGTGTCGAGTTGTTTAGATGTCAAAGCGTTGAAGCTGGTTGCTTGACACAGAATTTCGACTTCGACCAAAATTAGTAATTTTGGACTTTTGTAGTGTTGGGTTTTCTTATATTATAAATAGAGGGAGTAACCCCTATTTTGTAATAACTTGTATTTGCAGTTTTGCAGTTGCAAAGTGAATAAAGAAGTTTTCCACAGTTTGTGGGCGGAGATTCGGCAGTTGAAATCATTCTCTTCTTTCTTTGATTTTGTTAAACTCTTTCTTTCTTTCTTGTTTTTTATTAACAATTAATGCGCATAATCTTTCTTGAGATCAAGATTGATTAAGAATTTTCAAAAAAATTTGGGTTAATTCCAAAATATGCCCGATAATACTCATCAAGCATGAAAATTTGGAATACACGTTTAAAATTTTGTCTTAAGTGAAAATCTTGTATGCTAATCTTTTGAAAAAGAAAAAGCATCAAATAAAGAAACTGAAGCACATTCATTCAAGGACCCTCTAGTGTTTCTGAGCATACTTTCAGTTACAATACTCAAAAACAGTTTCAACAATTTTGGGTATGTTTTTAGTAAGCCTTTGTATTTAGAATTTCACTAAAAATATTTTGATGAAATGATAAGAAACCAGTACAAAACTTCACAGAAATCCGTTCAAAAATTAGAGGCATTGTTTATTTAATTAATAGAAAATCTTAATAAAAAAATTTTCAATTCAAATCAAATATTGATCTATTCATTTTTAAATTATGTTTTTTAAATTTTGGAGAAAAAAAAACTCTTTCTAATAATACCAAGTGCACTATATTATATTTCATTCTATTAATTAACGTTTCATTAAAAAATTAATTCTATTTTATAACAAATTAATTTTATATTCTATTTTATTGATAAAACATAATGATAAAATACTCTTATATTTCAATATGATGATAATGGTGGATTTTGATATTTTATTTATTTGTGTTTTGAAAATGTTTCGTTTGACAACCAGACTCTATCTCTGTGTAGGAAAAAAATGAAGATAGTTGGATAACTGATAATTTTAAACGGTGGCTCTGATATTCTTTACCATTGTGCAGGATGGATCTGCATGATTAGTACTCCAACGCTCAAGTCAGTTCAAGATTCAAGGTGAGTATAATGAAAATGGAGATCAATGATTGTAGCTTACTCTTTGCATGTGAACTTTGTTTATACTTTGGGCCGAGTATATTGGATTTGAGATGGATTGAGCCTTTGTCGATTGAGATTTTGACTCGTCTAGAATAGTTGCCCCCAAGGCTTTGACAAACATTGAAGGAGTCGGGAGATGCCTTAAGTATCATTAATCGGTCTCCATGTTAGGATTCGATACAGAATGAATATGAAACGCATTAGATATGTTTTCATATAAAAAAATTAATGGAGAACCAAACTGAAACCATATTGCACAAAACAATTATAGAACCGTAGCAAGCTGAAACCGAACCAAACTGAAATTACCGAACCGAACCAAAACTGAAAAATTAAAAATACTAAAAACATGTTTTAATTTTTGTTTAAAATAGAAAAATAGTTTAATGGTTCAGTTTGGAAAAGTTCTCTTCTAACGATTCAGTACGGTTCTAAATAAAGTGAAATGGTTCGGTTTATTTCGAGTAGATTTTTACTATGGTTTGGTTCAATGTTGTTTGACTTTCTCCCTGAATTGTACCATGAACAACCCTAGTGAGTCTAATGAAAGTGGAGATCAATGATTGTACCTTACTCTTTATATATGATATATGTGTATACTTTAGGTCGAGTATAGTGGATTTGAGATGGATTGTACCTTAGTTGATTGAACTTTTGATCGATCCAGAATAGTTTCCCCCAAGGCTTTGTTGGGCACTAAAGGAGCCGAGGGAAGCCTTAAGTATCATTAACCGGCCTCCATGTCATGATTCAATATGGAATGAAATTGAAACACATGAGATCTGTTTTTTTATATAAAAAAGTAATGGGGAACAAACACTTTTAATGCGGTTTCATCAATGAAATGCTTTGTCATCCTTTTTTGGCACGTCAAGTTGCATCTCCATTCTTATCACAACCTCCATCTACATAGACACCATCTATTCAACAACAACAACCTCAACCAGTCAACATGAAACAACAATAGAAATTGAACTAATCCAACAACAACCTCAATCACCACTTTCATCTGAACACACCATCTCTGAAGCCACACCCATTAACATCTCACTTCCTCTATCAAATCAAATTTATAAATACTAGCGTTCAAACGGCTTTTTTAATGCGCACAACATAGGAAAATAAACGTGTATATATTTTGTATGAAGTATTTATCATACTTACGATTAATTAAAAATAATATTTTTAATACCCTCAAGCAGTCTTAAAATCAGGATGATAAATGTATATATACTAAAAATACTTTAGTGAATTAACTATATATTAATGCTACTATTATTTTAAACATACCGAATTAAATAAAATTTAGATAAAAAAATATGTAGTCTAAACATGCTAATAATATTACATTTTGAAAATGATAAACAAAGTTATTCTAAATATATTAAATAACCGAATAATACAAAGTACTATTTATATTGTATAATCAATAACGTTCTTTAATAGGAAGGTCGAACATTAAATCTTTATTCTAAAAAGTTTCTTTTTTCTGCCATTGTTTTGCGTATTAAATAAAAAACGTAAGAGTCTCATATTAGAATTTTTTTAGAGAAAAAAATAGTGAAATTAATAGTAATTAGTGTAATATAGTATTTTTTTATCTGTTAAAGATTTGAATTAATTATTCATACATCCTTTTATCAATGTGCTATTAAGCTTTAAAAAACTACAAATACATCCTGAAATATCTCTCTATAAAATACTTTTTCTATTTTAAATGAAATATTTAATATCTTTTTAATCATACATTTGATTTCAAAATTTATTTTGGTTCATTAGCTTTAAAAAAAAATCCTTATTGCTCTATTAATTCTTCAAAAAGTATATTAGACGAAAATGATATATCATTTCAGCTAAAGAGAGAGTATTTATAATTTGGTTATGACATAAAATATAGATGTTAATATATATTTTTAGGGTTTAAAAATAATACACTATCAGTACATTTTTTCTTTTTTCTCATATTTTAATCATAGAGACCAAACATTGATATAAATTGAATTGGAAATCTATAAAACCTTAATACTTTAATTTTAGGTCTCTTGTTTTCCTATTTTATTAGTTATACCATAAAATGTTCCTCAATCATATAAATATTTCATAAACAAAAAAATATAAATATATGTTACATTTTTTATCATATAAATAATTAATATTAAAATTAAAATTAAACAAAATATATTGTTTATAAATAAATAAATAAAAGTGGCAAAGTGCTGGTGACACTATAAAAACACTCTCATTTGAGAGGGTAAGGTATTCAATATTCATCCTAATACACATATACTCTATACTTGCACTCTTTTTTCTCAATTCTTACTTTAGCATCAGATTGCGTTGTAGGTACACCCTCTTCATCATCTCTCACACTCAGTATTACAGACGTTGTCTCTGACCCACTTCAGGTTCTGATCAGCCGTCAAAATCAAAAATTATTTTGTATCTTTTTGTATCTAGGAGGATATAGTATATGATGAACTTTGTAAATGTATTAGGATATCCCTAATACCTTTATGAATAATATTACTTTATTTATTAAAAAAAACATATGTTTTCTAAAGATACTGATATTATTTAGACTCTATCTCTATCTTTTCAAATATAAATACTCATATACGTCTCTAAAATAAATATACATGTATATGTACTTGTAAAACGAAATATTTCTAAAAAGTTTGTTTTAGACATGAAAATATTAGATTAACATTGACTCTATACATTAAATATACAAAATCTTTAGTGAAGGATGATTTGGTTAAAAAATCCTAGTCTTTATCTTTATACTATGGAAATTTTACCCCATACCCCTACAATTATACCCATACCCCTACATAAAATTTTTTGGATCAAAATACCCTCGTATAAAAATTTATAATTTTTTCCATTTGTTCACCGGAAGACTTTTTGGAAGTCTTCCGGTTCACATTTTTTTTTCGTTTGTTTACCGGAAGACTTTTTGGAAGTCTTTCGGTTAATGTTTTTTTTTAATTTTTTAATTTTTAAATAAATTATTGACATTATGTGTCATTTTTCTCTCTCCCATTCATCTTTCATTTTATATTAAAAATTCATTACTGATAATTTAAATTAGAATAAAAGCATTATTAATAAAATAGTTGAGACAAGTGAGTAAAAAACAAATAGATCATAACCTTTTTCATTATTTGCTTGTTGGGACTATATTATTATTATTATCAATATTATTAAGTTTTTTATTATTGTAATTATTATAATATATATATATATATATATATATATATATATATATATATATATATATATATATATATATATATATATATATATATATATATATATATATATATATATATATATATATATATATATATAATAGTTATTTTTATGTAATAAAATAAGAATGAATCTGAACTATTAAATTTTAAAATAAATTATTGACATTATGTGTTTGTTTTTTCCTCCATCGTTTATTTTATATTAAAAAATTTATTATTGGACATCAATTCATTTTTTGCTTGTTAAATGAATTCAGGTTTTTTCCTTAAATATATAGTTTTCAAATACTGATAATTTAAAGAATGATTAATATATGTTTCGGTCAATGTTTGAATCCAGAAACTTAAAATAATTCTTTGATATTGGATTAAATTAAATTAAATGACTAAGAACTTTAATTGTATATTATATATTCTACTTTTGATTTGAATTCATGAATAGAATTAAAAAACCAACGTTAAGATGATTAAAAATATTATAATATTTGACAATATTATATAAATGTTAATTTTAATTTTTAATAAATTATATGATAGGATAGTAAATTAAAAAAAATTATAATTGACAATATTAAAAATTTAAAAAAAAAACATGAACCGGAAGACTTTCAAAAAGTCTTTCGGTGAACAAACGAAAAAAATATGAACCGGAAGACTTGCAAAAAGTCTTCCGGTGAACAAACGGAAAAAAATGTAAACCGGAAGACTTCCAAAAAGGCTTCCGGTGAACAAAAGAAAAAAATATGAACCGGAAGATTGCAAAAAGTCTTTTGGTGAACAAATAAAAAAAATTATAAATTTTTATACGAGGGTATTTTGGTCCAAAAAATGTTAATGTAGGGGTATGGGTATAATTGTAGGAGTATGGGGTAAAATTTCTTTATACTATTTCAATCTGTTGGTGCAAAGATAGAATAAATGATGAAATAGGAAATATTACTAATAAGAGAATGACGGCTACAAAACATGACATTAGGTTACAATGATTGTCACCCTATTTATAAGCTAAAACTAGGGTTACTAGAATAAGATAAATACTAAAATACCCTCTAACAAACTTATGGGCTAAGAAAATAGTACAACTAAATAAATATGAATTATCATTAATATTCTAATACCATCCCTTAATTCATATTCCATCAAAACTTGTAACACCAATTCCATCCCTTAATTTGAGAAATTGATCAGTCTTGATAGCTTTCGTCAGAACATCTGCCAACTGCTTCTGAGTGCTGCAGTGTACAACTTCTAACACTCCACTCTGAACTTGATGTCTCAGAAAATGATACTTGGTCTCAATATGCTTGCTTCTCCCATGCAGCACTGGGTTTCTGGCAAGGTTGATTGCAAACTTGTTGTCAATCATCAACTTCAGAGGTTTGTCTACCTTAATCTTCAGATCCTGCAACAGATTCAGAATCCACACAGCTTGGCATGCAGTAACAGCACCTGCAATGTATTCAGCTTCACAGGTTGACAACGCCACAACAGGTTGCTTCTTGGAACACCAAGAAATGGGACCTCCCAGAAATTTGAACAAGTACCCAGATGTACTTCTTCTGTCAACTCTGTCTCCACACCAATCAGAGTCTGAATAACTCAGAAGTTCTGACTCATTATTTCCTCCAGAGGGAAATAACACTCCATACTTCAGAGTTCCTTTGATATACCTCAGAATCCTGACAGCAGCTTGGTAATGGGACCACTTAGGTTTACTCATGAACCTACTAACCATCCCAACTGAGTAGCAAATATCAGGTCTGGTATTGCACAGATACCTCAGAGAACCAACCAACTGTTTGAAGGTTGTAGCATCCACATCCTTTCCTTCAGAGTCTGAATTCAGTTTCTGATTTGTATCAGAAGGTGTGACAGCCATCTTACAATTCTTCAGTTCAAATCTCTTCAGAAGTTCTAATTCATACTTGAGCTGATGCAAAATGATACCTTTCTCAGAATATCTGAACTCCATCCCTAGAAAGTATGTCATTTTGCCTAGATCAGTCATTTCAAATTCATTCATCAGAACTTTCTTGAACTTGGCTATCTCCTGTTCAGAACTTCCAGTCAATAGTATATCATCAACATATAAACATACCAGAGTCATATTGCCTTCAGAAGTATGCTGAACATAGACACCGTACTCCATCTCACATTTCTGAAAGCCTTGTTTCTTGAAAAATGAATCAATCTTCTGATTCCAAGCTCTGGGCGCTTGTTTCAATCCATATAGAGCTTTGTATAATATTTTCTTAGCCCATAAGTTTGTTAGAGGGTATTTTAGTATTTATCTTATTCTAGTAACCCTAGTTTTAGCTTATAAATAGGGTGACAATCATTGTAACCTAATGTCATGTTTTGTAGCCGTCATTCTCTTATTAGTAATATTTCCTATTTCATCATTTATTCTATCTTTGCACCAACAATTGGTATCAGAGCCTGGGTCATCTGGGTCACCTTCATCTTCTGAGTCTTCTTCAGAGTTTGAATCAGTATCAGAGTCAGAGTCAACGTCAGGATTTACTCCAACTTCAGAAATTCTTAACTCTGGCCTTTCTTCAGAAGTTCTAACATCAGAATCAGATTGAGACTTATCCCAATTCCAAACTTCTGATTCCTTCACAATCACATCTCTGCTGAATTCAATTTTATTGGTTTCTGGACAATAGAGCTTGTATGCACCTGTACTGTGGTACCCTATCAGAATCATCACTTTGCTTCTATCATCCAGCTTCTGTCTTCTGGCTTCTGGAACATGTTTATAGCAAACAGAACCAAATACCTTCAGATGACTAACACTTTGCTTATCTCCAGTCCACTTCTGCATAGGAACTATTTCCTTCAACTTCTTCGTAGGACATCTGTTGAGTACATACGTTGCAGTGGCAACAGCTTCTCCCCAGAGCTTCTGAGGAAGCTTCTTATCCTTTAGCATGCTTCTCACCATATCAAGCAAAGTACGGTTTCTTCTTTCAGCAAGACCATTGTGTTGAGGGGTATAAGGAGCAGTAACCTCATGCTCAATTCCATTCTCCTCACAGAACTTCTGGAACTCTTTGGAGTTATACTCACCTCCACCATCAGTTCTAAGAATCTTCAACTTCTGACCACTCTGATTCTCAGCCTTCATTCTGAACTTCTTGAATTCATCAAACACCTCGTGTTTAAACTTAATAAGGGATACCCATGTCATTCTTGTGAATTCATCAACAAATAACACAAAGTATTTATTCCCTCCAATTGATGCTACTGGAAATGGACCACACACATCAGAGTGTACAACTCCCAAGACATGTTTTGCTCTTGGAGCAGCTTCTGATGCAAATGGCAATCTTGGTTGTTTTCCTTCCATGCAAACTCTGCATGACTTTTCAGGCTTCTTAATTGCAGGAATTCCATGTACCAATTTCTTTGAATTCAGATGTTGTAAGCTTCTGAAATTCAAATGACCAAATCTTCTGTGCCACAGCTCACTCTCCTTCTCAGTACTTGTTGCACTAAGACACTCTGAGTCTGCAGTTCTGACATTCACCTTGAATGTTCTATTCCTTCCCTGTTCTGACTCCATAATCAACTTCTGATTGCAGTCATACAGCTTCAGAAGATTATCCTTCATGGTAACTGAAAAACCTTTCTCAATTAATTGTCCCACACTCATCAGATTGCTTCTGATGCCAGGTACATACCACACATTCTGAATCAATGCTATTTTCCCATTGTTCAGAGTCACTCTGACATTTCCCATACCTTCTGCATTAAGATATTTGTCATCAGCACATCTGATCTTTGTTCTCTTTTCAGAGTCAAAGTCAACCAGCCATTTCTTGTTTCCAGTAAGATGATTTGAACAACCAGTGTCCATATACCACCAGTCTGTCAGATCCACATTATCAAATTCAGAGGCCATCAACAGCACAGATTCGTCATCAGAGCTTCTGGCTATATTTGCTTCTTCTGATTTCTTCTCCTTGTTTGACCAACAATCTCTAGCAAAGTGACCAAACTTCTTACAACAGTAACATTGGATCTTCTTCTTGTCATACTTCTCTTTTCCCTTCTGAGCATTCTTTTGTCTATCAAAGGTTGAGCTTTCTGACTTCTGACCACCATCAGATCTTCTCTTGACTTCTGACTGCTTCTGATACCTCCTATCAGAAGTTGCTTTCAGAGCTTGCTGCTCTACTTCCCTTTCAGAAGTTCTCTCAGTCAAACGCAACTCTTGCGCTTCTAAACTGCTCTGCAGCTCTTCAATTCTCATTGTGCTCAGATCTTTGGAATGTTCTATTGCTACCACAATGTAATCAAATTGAGGAGTAAGGGATCTCAATACTTTCTCCATGATTGTTTCTTCAGAAAGAGTTTCTCCACATGCCTTCATCTCATTAGTGATCAGAATCACTCTGGAGATGTATTCAGAAACTTTCTCATTATTCTTCATGTTGAGATTCTCATATTGCTTTCTCAAGGACTGAAGCTTCACCTTCTTCACTGATGCGTCACCACCATAACATCTCACCAGAGTGTCCCATGCAGCCTTTGCTGTTGTAGAGTCTGCAATCTTCTCAAACACGTTTACATCCACACATTGATGAATGAAGAACAATGCTTTCTGATCCTTCTTCCTTACTTCCTTCTGCGCGTTTTTCTGTTCATCAGTTGCATCTGCTGCTACTGGAACATAACCATCAGTGACAAGATCCAGAACATCTTGAGCACCAAACAGTACACGCATTTGGATCATCCAACGATTCCAGTTTTTACCATCAAATACTGGAAGTTTGGTGTTCATGTTGCCGTTTCCGTTCATCTTCTACTTTGCACAATACACTCAGAGTTTTCTCACACAGTGTTTCCCAACCCACAGAATTAAAAAATTCTGATCAGATTTTGTTCAAGATTCAACAAGAATCTGAGAAACAAAATCAAACACACAAGACCTCACGTTCACTCGTGTTTCCCGTGTTTCCCAATGAATCTGAACCGGAGCTCTAGATACCAATTGTTGGTGCAAAGATAGAATAAATGATGAAATAGGAAATATTACTAATAAGAGAATGACGGCTACAAAACATGACATTAGGTTACAATGATTGTCACCCTATTTATAAGCTAAAACTAGGGTTACTAGAATAAGATAAATACTAAAATACCCTCTAACAAACTTATGGGCTAAGAAAATAGTACAACTAAATAAATATGAATTATCATTAATATTCTAATACAATCTTGTTAATTAAAACTTTAATATAATTGTTAAAGAAAAAAAAAGGATTGTTATAAAAATAACTATTACTACAATGAATCATTGTCATTATTTTGTAGTTATGATTAGCACATAAATGACTTATTTTTTAATCTTTATTATATGATGATGGTTATTATTTTGTACTAATGATCACCTCACATTTTAAACTTATTTTTCTATTCTAACATAATTAAACTAATTTTAATCTCATAAATGAAAGGAAATCTCAAATTTAAAATTCAACTTCATGAAAATTGCATCACAATTCTTAAATTCCTAAAGAATCTGGAAATTTCCCTCTCTTCCTCATTATTGTATAAACTATAAAAATATATAATTAAAAAAAAGACAAAACAAAAGAATTGAAATACACAATAGTAAAAAAGTTTTTAAAAAAATATAATAGATAGAGGGTAAAAAAAAGTATTAAAAATACCTCAACAATATGAACAACTCCTTCGCAACATATAAAGAAAAAAAAAGGATTAAACTATATTAAAAATTCAAAAAAAAAAAAGGAAATAAGAAGGGAATAGAAAAGAATTTAAAAAAACTAAAATAATAATAATTAATAGAATAAAAAGTACAGTAAAAATAATAGAAGTTTTAAAAACTAATAACAATATACCATAAAGACAACTGATGATAATTAAACTACGAAAATATTATTGTCTACTGAGCAAGAATAAGAAAGTTTCTAATATTTTCTAAGTTTTCGCTCTCTTCTTAAATGATTAATAGATATAAAAGGATACAATGAACCATTTTACCTTTGTCTTTTTGATATAATACAAAACATACTTGCAACTACTACTTGTATTTGTAGGAAAAAATAGTGAGGGTCTTATGTAATAACTACTATTGTTAAGGGTAGCAAGCAAAAGCTTACCTTTTTTCTTAATAAATACCATTAAGGATAACAAAAGCATACTTTCTTTTTTCCTCGTAACCTTCTATATTGGTAAATTGTAGGTCTTATTTTAATAAATAGTTGTAGCAATCCCTATAATTAAAAGGAAAACTCTATGAGAAGACATAATACAACTCCTTTCATTTTGTGTATATTGTAGACACGTAATTTAATGCAACAAATATAATCAATTATCTCTATATTATATTTTTTTTTTACATTTTCCCAGTGGTATTGTGGTTAAATTGGGTATCCATGAACTATCATTGCAAAAATAATTCATCGAAAACCAATATATCATCAGAAGATGATTTCTCATAAATTTTCTTCTTCAATCACTTCCTGTAATATCAAATCAAAACTATTTTCTGCAACGCAATTTGATTAAATTTAATTCACCTCATAGACATCAATGTAAATGGTTAGTTCTCATAACATACTTTGGTGAATATAGCATCCAAATTGACACAGACCACACCTAATTTATAGATAAACAAACATGAGTTACATGTGTGGAGAAGGAAAGCACAAATAATTTGAACAATGCAAAATATATAATCTATGCTTTCGGTTGATGTGAAATTGAAAAAATATATATAGCATCCAAACATCCAAAAATGATTTACAGTGGCATTAAGTTACTATTATCACGGGTTTGGAAATGAAAGACATGGAAACAAATGTCGTGCAACTGAAATGGTAGAGTTATGCAGTTTAAGTTTCAACAGTTAACAATGTTAGAAGCAGTTACAATTTGTAAGGGAAATTTAAAAAAAATTAGAAAAATGCATTCAATTTCATAAAAATATTTTAATGGTCAATTCTAATACTATTTAATGCATGCTAACATATCAAAATATATTACCATGTTCACCAAAACAAATATTAACTTCACTCATGTCCACAAATTAATCATCAACCTTTTTTATCTTTGCCATGGTTTTATTGTGACATTATCCGCTTATCCTACAAAATGAAAATGCATAAAACTAACCATACCAGAGATTGACACTGAGTAATTGTGAAAACTGAAAGAAAAATGCAGAAGGAGAAAAGGTAGAGATTGACCAAGAAAGAAACTGAGTAATTGTGAAAATGCTGAAAATATATGTATGATTATTAAATTAACACTAAAATGGTGAGAATATATATGACTTCCTAAATTAACACTAAAATGGTGAAAATATATATGATTCCTAAATTAACACTAAAATGATGAAAATATATATGATTCTTAAATTATTAGTCACAGAAAAATGACAATCTCATCAAAACCTGTAAAATTAGAGCAATGTATTTTTACTCAGACACTAAAATCAAAAGCTGCACATTAGAACAAAACAAAATTAAACTAAATTGAATAAACCAATAAAACATACATGAACATATACAAAAGTGATAACATTAAATGATTTATATATTTTGACCTTATCATGTTTAAGAACATATCTAAAAGAAAATTAAAAAGTCAAAACATGAAAAAATAGATTAGAGGGATGGGGAAAGGAAAGGATAATATGTAGATAAGAAAAAAAGAAAAAAAATGATAAGAGTCTACTCCATTGTTATTCAGGATTCTCTACCAAGTTTTGTAATTACTTTTGTTTTGCTATTGAAATGAAGAGCAGTTGTTTCACACTTAAATGTCTGTGTACGGCGGTTTTCGTTTTGGTTGAGCGGTTGAGATTCTTGCTCACACATGGTTGTAATTAAAACAAACTGCATAGATAATTATGGAAATATTACAATTAAATAAGGGTAATTTTGGAACAAAAATAAGCCACACCAAAAACTTGTATCCCCTTTATATATAGTTAGAGATTATTATTATTATTATTATTATTATTATTATTATTATTATTATTATTATTATTATTATTATAACACAAAACCATTCCTCTGGGAGCATCTGGATCGTTTTTATGAGACATGATAATGTGCAAGCCAAATGATGTGACTTATGATCGAATTAAATTAAGGTTGTTCGAATTTTCTTTAATAGGCATATCTAAAGATTGGTTGTAATGTATACCAAATGATACTATTCAGACTTGGAATACAAATATCTAGAAAGATTTTTCAGGAATGTTCAGCTTGTGGAGAGAAGAGCGGAGTTTCTAATTTTGAACAGGGTAATGCTGAGTCTTTATCTTATATGCAGGAGAGGTTCAAATTATTACTCCGAAGATGTCCTAATCACAACATGAGCAGTATAGAACGTATGTGACATTTCACTAGAGGTATCAAAGCCTAAGCCAAAATGCTTTCGAGTGCCTCGACTAGAGGTACCATAAAACCAAGAATGAAGAGGAGGTGAAAAAGCTAATAGAAAAAATGTGTTAAAATGAATATCGCTCACAAAGTGAAAGAGGGGTCAAAGCAAGAAGTGTCCTTAAATTGGATAAAAAATCCTGCATAGTTAGCTTATTTAGAGGTGAATTTAAAATAATTAGATGGATTCGTTATTGTTCTAGACAACGTTAGTCAGGTTCAAACCCTACGGTATGATTTTTATGGAGAATGGCGTGAAAACAAAACTATGTACTAGAGGGAGTGAGTTTTGAAGCTCAATATGAAAACTATTTGAAGAATATTCTGTATTCCAATACTTACAATCTCTGTTGGAAAGATCATCTAAATTTCAAGTGGAGCAACAATCAGACTATGAATGCAAATTAAGGTGTTCCACAAGTTCCTCAAGCACATAAACAAAGGAAACCATCCCAACTTGAAGATGCTCTAGTCCAATTCATGAAAGTAACTCAAGCTAATATAGAGCAAGTGAACAAGAATCAGGAAACTATGATTAAGAACATTGAAGCTTCCATAAAAAATCTAGAAATGCAAATTGACAAGTTATCTAGACAATTAGAAGCACAACCTAGTACTATTGGGGGTTTTGGTGAGAATATTATAGAAACCGAAGAATGAGAGTTGCAAAGTCATCGAGTTGAGAGATAGAGTGGTACCTTCCATTCCTAGTGCTAGTGGTGAGAGAAAAGAAGTGAGTGCGAGAAAAAGAATTAAAAGGAAGTGGTGATTGAAAAAGAGGTTGAGGAAAAATCAGAGAGAGAAAAAAGTGAGGAATCGAGTGAAGACTTTGTTAGGGGGATATATTGGATAATATCATAAACCAAGACTCTTCTTTCATAATAACTAAGAAACAAAAACTCAAAGAACCTAACCCAGAACTACCATACTACGTCAAACCACCCTGCCCCATCTTAAAAAAGACACCAAAGAAAGAAATGGAAGTGGAGCAGTTAAAGAAGTTTATGGATATGTTTACAAAGATACGAGTCAATGTCTCATTCTGTAAAACTCTTGAGAAGATGTCAGTCTATGCAAAATTCATGAAAGAACTATTACCTAAAAAGCACAAGCTAAAATATGACGAGAATGTTGATTTAGCTAAAGACTGTAATGCTATAATCCAATGCAAGCTGACACCCAAACTCACTAATCCAGGTATATTTAGTATTTTATGTTCCATTATGTTATATCTCAATTTTGTCCGGGCATTTTACTATTATATGAGTTTTAGTCGCATTTTATCTTGAATGAATGAGTTATCCCATTTGGTAGTTATCTTGAATGAATGAGTTATCGCATTTTTTCTTTAAATTTTTCTTTCTAGTTCCGTTACTTCTAATTTTTTTTCATATTATTCTCATTTAGATATTCTTATTTTTACCATTATTACTACCATATTATTATTAGTTTAGCATCATTTTTATCAATTTTATTTTTAACTTTACAATTGTTATTATCATTGCTAATTTTTATTTATTTTTGCATCATTATAGTTATTATTACCATATCATTTTAGAATTATATATTATTAGATTTATTTTATTTTTATTAGATTATATTATTATAATAAAAATACTAGTAGTGTTAAACTAATAATATTAGTAATTATTTTTATTTTTATTTTTTATTTATAATTTATACTATTAGAATGAATTTATATTCTTGTGATTATTTATTTTATTTTATAAGATTTATTACTATTAATTATTATTAGTATTAGTTATTATTTTTATGGTACTATTGTCATTATTTAGTGTTATTTGTTTTAGGCTTAAATAGCCTCTTCATCTATGTAACTTGGCGTGTTTTTATTTTTAGTCTCTAAACCATTTTTTTTCTTGAAAATAATCTCTGAATGTTAAATATTTTTTGTTTTAGTCTTGAGAATCAAATGTGCGAGAAAATTTGCAGGTTTCCTGCGGATTATCCATCGAATTTTTCTGCGAATTTACAATTTGCATATTTAATACAGATTTTCCTTCAGATTTTTCTGCGGATTTTTAATGTAGGACTAAAACCAAAATGATTTTCAGATTCAGGGATTATTTTCAAAAAAAAAATGTTTTAGGGACTAAAAATAAAAATACTCCAACTTATAGGGACGAAGAGACTATTAAAGCCTTTGTTTAATTATTGTCATTGTTTTTATTTTATTTCTCATTATTAGTTTTAATTATTAGATTGTATTTATATTATTATTATTACTATTAGATCTATTTTATTTTCATTTATATTGATAGGTTTGGTATTACTATTTTCATTTTTATGTATTTTTTTATCACAAAAGTATCCAAATCATTTAAATTTAGATCAAATGGAAAAAATTAAATCTTCACGAGTGAGTGATTTACAAATTATATCAGATTAAACAAATCATTTCACAAATACATCAGCTTGGTCTCCAAGTTAATTATTCTCATTCAAATTCTCAATCAATAACAATCAATCTCAATCATACAAATCTTTCCTTTTTTTTACAAACTTGGACCAAAAGATTCAATCTATAAAATTTTGTTTTAAATGCATTGTATTTTTCAAATAGGATTTAAATTAGTTTAATTAGATTTTAATTTAGTTTGATTTTAATTTGGTTTTTAAATAGTTTAGTTTCGTTTGATTTTTAAAATATATTAAATATTGCATTTTATTAATTGCTTTAAAAATATAAAAAAAATCACAAAAAATATAGATTTTTTTTTCAATTTGTCATTCTCGTCTTTTGATTTGTCACATTTTGACAAACTTGCTTTTGATCGGTCAAAGTTTGTAAGCTTGTTGATCAAGACAAATCAGATTATATCTGATATTATTTTATTTTATTTTTCCCCTTGTGTCTTTTAACCTAGTTTTTTTACTCTATAAATAGACACCAATTTATACATAATTTTGTGATCCACAATTCACAAAATTCAGATCCAAAAAGTTATTGTTCTTCACACGGAAGAAGAACAACAACAACTAAACCTAAAGCTCCAAATTTTGCATCCATTTCATTATCAATCCAAACAAAAAACTTCTTACTGAAGGAGAAAAGGGAAGAACGCACAGAAAAGAAAAGAAAGGAAGAGGTAGCTTATAATGGTCACGAGACCCCAGGTTGGTACCATATTTTTTTCATACCTTTGAGCATGTGTATGATTACTGTGTTTGATGTAGGTTAGAATTTATTCTTGTTTGAGTTTGGTTTGATTGTTCGATTACTATTTATTTTGTGTATGATTTATGATCTTTGTTCGATATATTCATGTTATTTTATTTATTTATTTTTAGAGTCACTTTTTTTAAAAGTCTTTTTTCTTTCTTGAGTCAAACTAAAAAAATCAAACTTTTCTCTCTTGCCAAGAAATCCCATTAAAAATCGTTTATTTTTTTAATATGGTCAAATAGTCAAGTCAATACAAAACATTACTCACCAATTTTTTCTTCATGTTTTAGAAACAACACACTATTAATCAATCTCTATCTAAATTTTCATTCATATTTTTATTTTTTATTTATTTATTTACATTATTAGAATTAAAATTTTACTTGGTTTTGTTGGTCAAACTACTCTATACACCCTCTTTCTCATATTTTGCCTTTTTATGTTCTTTTTTGTTTTTATTTTTATTTTTCTTTTGTTATTGTTTTTTATGTTTTTAATTAGGCTATTTATTAGGTTTTAAATAATTAAGTTTATTTTAGTTAATAAAAAACATAAAAATACAAACAAAACAAAAAATTCTTTTTAGTTTGTTAAGTTAATCTTCAAAATATAAAAAAAAAAATCTTTTCTTTTCCATAAATATCAAAAACACAAAAATATTTTCCCTTTTCTTTTAATTAGGGGTTCTTTTCATATTAACAAAAAAATAAAATATAAAACTTTTTTCACAAATTAAAATTCATCATCATTAATCAAATTGACATTTTTTTTACCCCCGTACACCTAACTCAATTCAAAACACTTAAAAATCAACTCTCGCTCCCGTGCGATGAAACATTTTTTCATAAACTAAAATTAACCAACCAACAAAACTTCGAACTACGATGACTCTGATTTCCTCATCACTTGATGAGAATACGTAGGTATAAGGTCATGAAGTCTTGGTGATTCCACTAACTTTAAATAATTATTTATCATTGTACAAATCTCTTCCTTTGTAAAAAAACACATTCTAACTCCCTTAGACAAACACATTATACCCTAGGCTAGAGAAGGGTCTCGTTGAGTATAATGGAGGTGTGGGGTGTCTAACATCTTCCCCTGACTTAACTAACTCCCGAACCCTTATTATGTTGCGATGACTATCTTTTCCTTTTTCTTTAAGGTATTATCATTATTTCCCCTATTCCTTAGGAATGAATAAAATACGATTGCGACTCTGTAATTTTCCCACCGCGATTGCTGGCAACTCTGCTGGGAAAATCCTAAAGAGAGTCCACCTTACCCTCTAGTTTTAGGGTTTGTTTGTTTGTTTTCTCTTTATTATTTCTTGCTTCTATTCACTTCTTGCTTTTACTTGTTTATATTTCATTTTTATTTTGTATTTTTGTGTGTGTGTGTGTGTGTGTGTGTGTGTGTGTATATATATATATATATATATATATATATATATATATATATATATATATATATATATATATATATATATATATATATATATATATATATATATATATATATATATATATATATATATATATATATATATATATATATATATATATATATATATATATATATATATATATATATATATATATATATATATATATATATATATATATATATATATATATATATATATATATTATTGTTTGGGAATCATTTTTTGTGTGAAGCTCTAACTCGAGCTTGGAGAAAAAACCATAAGCTTAGAATGATAGTCATGTCATATTAATCGGAGAGGTATCCATCTCATTGATTAGTATGAAGACTCCACTCAGAGTAGATAACTTCAAACTCGTCTTCACGATAGGGCCTACCCTTCATTGTGATGATAATCTAAATATGATTCATGACTCTGGGAACCTATATCTATAACCATCTGCAAGGGTCGGCACTAAGGTCCCACCTAGATAAGACTTGTCCTGAAGGGTTACTTTGGTATGGCCAGCCCCTCATCATGGTGAAACTCTGGGTATAATGTATGACTCTAGGACCCTTTGTCAAAAAACCTTATAGCCTACAAGTGACGGGACTGGGTATTAAGGATTTATAATTGATCTATCGTATGGAGCCTTCCCAAATAAGATGTTCTTATATTTGTTATCCCTAAACCCATATGGGTGTTCTCATATGCTTCATTATCCCTAAACCCGTTTCGGTTTCCTTATGTTTGCCATTATCCTAAACCTGCATATACAGTGCATCTACATGGGAAAAAAAACTTTTAGTATACCTTAAAAATGAAGGAAAAATCTTTTGCATACTCATACATTTTCATGCATCTGCATTCGTGTACATACATTTTTAAAACATGGAAGTCATATCTCTTCCATCTTCACTGTCATCCAACCGTAATCCAGCTAGCAGATTTTTTAATACTCATAAACAAACTAAAAGTATGTCTTAAGAAGCCATGAAGGAACTTAAGAGAGGCCAAGGACTGTTGAAGGAGGATGTCAACCAGTTAAAGACTCAAATGAACTTGGTCACACATGTACTATTGAGGAAAGAAGGCAACCCTTCGTCATACCAGTTACAAGCCTACCCAGCACCTCAGATACCACAACCATGGGTGATTTCCCCACATCGACAATATCACTATCAGTAGCAGAAACGACTCAATCAACAAAATAGTTATGCCCATTAGAAGAAAAGACAAAGGCCACCCATTTACTTTGACAAGTGCAAGAACGTCAAGAAGCATCTCACAAAGTCTGTGGATCACAAGAAAGCTCATCCATAGAATCATTAGGCCTTTATCATTTCTATTTCTAATCTATTTATTACTAAGTTTTATTTGTTCCAAACTTGTACTCTTTGATCAGTAATTTCAATGTAAGGAGCATGCATATTTTTGGAATCAATCCATTTGTATCCACTATTTATTATGCCATCACTTTCCATATACATAAAAAATTAACACTTTTTATTTCACTTTTCACCTGCTAACAAACTTAGAAGGAAAATGATGTAAACGAAATAACCGAATTTGCTGACGTATGCTTTTATTAGTAAAGATATGGATGACGATGTAAGGCATTATTTCACTTTCCAAACACTATATAAATAATGAGAATACCGTAGTCAACCCCTTCGAGCCTGAAGTCGGTGTTCTTTCCATCTTTTTATAAAATCTATAATCTTAACCAGGGGTAAGGTAGTATTTCAATTAATTTAGTGATGTATTCTAATCTCAAGAGAATTAATCCATCTAATCACCACAGCAAATATTTTAAGTAAATCCTCATCCTTACACACATCATCTAACATCAAGGAAGCAGTAAAAGATAAAGCTCACAATAGTTAACATATGGAAGTCACAACCTTTCTGAACCAAAAGAAAAATCTCATAAGAGTTGTTCCAAAAAGGACCCATTGAGTAAAAAAACCTGAAAAAGTTGACTTAGGAAAAATTTAGGGCATCCCCGATGGACCGCAAATTCAAAAGAGTCGGTCCATGCAAAAATGGGGATTAAAAGAAAGAAAAATGGAAAACAAGCTTGTAAACCGAAGTAGGTGACTACCATCTCAAGAATCTGATCAATGCTTCAACCATTAAACCAACCTCCATCATGACTACCAAAATTATCTTGCCGACTAAATGCATCTTTTAAGTTAACTGTATTTAGCAATGGAGAGCATCAAAGGAGAATGAGTGGGTTAAATCAATTTTGAACCTTATATCTTTTGTTTCTTAAATCGTGAACCAGACCATGTTACAACTCTCAAAAGACCTAATTGAAGTTAGGTTCTCCATGAAAGCATACTCAACAAGATTATTGTTAAAATGACTCCGAATGTTTTTTAGATCACCGCTAATCAAATTGTTCTATCACATCTTCATTTGCACTCATCTAATGTACCCAACGTGCTTTTTCCATAACAATTTTTTTATTACAAAACTTGCACGAGCATTGCGTTAGAGTTACTTTTCAAAAAGAACAATTTTTTTCGCAACTCAATACTTAGCATCGAAGAAATCTCAACTATGGTTTGATCAAAGGCGAACCATTTCAAGATGCTCCTAACTGCAAATCATCTAGGGGTCCTACCGATCAAGAGAAAATCCTTATAATCATAAATAAATCATCAGAAGATCCTATTGACCAGGGAAAATCATTCCAAGAATTGTTCAACCAGGGTCAAACCTCCAAGCACCGGTTAATCAAGGGAAGACCTTTAGAAGATTCAGATATTGGGGTAGTCCATATCAATGTCATATCACAACATGATGGAATCTAAGTTCCTTTTCAGGAAAATCTTCCAGACCCTAACGATCAGGGGTAGACCTTTCAAAGATCCAAATACTTGGGTAGTCCATATCAAGGTCATGTCACATCATGGTGGTATCCAAGTTCCTTCCCAGCCAACTCGTTCAAAGACCCTACCAACAGGGACAAGATAGGCTACAGAGGGACAAGTCCTCTTCATACTTTCAAGCTGCTCGAGAAAGTCCTGTCATACATTAGCAACCATCGAGTTCTTAACAAGTATCGAGAATTCATGCTGACATAACACCCTACCACCTTTTGGCAAACAACCTAGTTATAACCTCTCTAAGCCTTAACCATTCCATTGGTCACCACATGGGCACTTGTTGAAACATTCAAGTTATCGCATAAATCATCATCATGCATTAATCATGTCGTTACACTATAACATTGTACCATGCATATCATCTCATTCATCGGGCACATTGTCATAGTATGAATCCTACATCATCAAAAATCCCTGTAACACAAGCATGAAAAGTTAAAAATCTCAACATCGCTTGACACCTGACAAAATCCAACCATGTACATAAGAAACCCAACCTCACTTGACATTTACCCCATAAAAGACCCAACCTCACTTGGCATCTACAAAAGAGCCCCAACCTCACTTGGAATTTACCCCATAAAAGGCCCAACCTTGGTTGGAAACTCAAAACCCAGTTCTCATCTAGCAAATCATTTCAAAGCACAGTTCATGTCTGACAAATCATCTAAAAATCCATTTTCTATCTGGAGAATCATTTCAAAATCTAGTTACCGTCTGACAAACCATCAAAGTCCAGTTCTTGCTTGGCAATCAAATTAATCTTATTACATGCATCAACCATGCATTTCATTTTATGCATCATTTCATGCATATTACATAGCAAGCATCGATAAATGAATTAACCCAAAACATATAATACATTAACACTTGCATCGACGTAAAACATATTGTGCATCCATACAAAGAATGCATATATAGCATAAGCGAGGATTTTGTGACCATTCCTGGAAGTCCAGATTATTTCCCAGCTAAACCATTACAATCTCCCAAGAAAGAATGCTTATTAGTTTCTCTAGTAAGTAATTTCCCCATATAATCCTTTTGAAAGTTTCTCTCCAACGAGCTTACTTCCAGGGAGTCCTTTCTGGAATGCCCCCAGTAGACGGTCGTCTTAAATGATCCATACCAACTCGTGAGTAGGTGTTGATCTCTAATATCCCTAACTCTATTCCATACAGAAGGTTTGTCATACATACATTACCCAACTAAACTAGTTACAATCTGCAAGTAAGCTTATTTCAGCAAGTAGGCTTATTAAATTCCCCAATAGACTTCACCACAAAGTCTCATTTGAAAGATGCTCCCATGAAATTCCTTCACCCGTTTAATTGGTCTTAAAACCTTCCCCAGCAAAGGGTCATCCTAAAGGACCCCCATTACTCGATCGTAAGGGCTGACCTTGCGCATCCCCAACAAATCATTTATCCACGCGTTAATCCCTGCATAAGTAATGATTTGTCTACTCCGATCCTCGTATTGATCATTTCCTATTCTAACCATCGTGTTGGCAACTTTTGTTTTCGTTCAACCTAGATACCAATACTTGTATTGATAATTATCACATTTTCAATGGCCTCGTCTAGAATATATGCTTATCTGTGGTCCGTCCAGAACTTCTTCACTATCTTTGGTCCATTCAAAATCTTTTCATCTATTTGGTCTGTCATAAATATTTTTATCATATATGGTCCGTCTAGAATATTTTCATCTATCTGGTTCGTCCGGAATCTTTTCATCATATTTGGTCCGTCCAAAATCTTTTCATCGATTCGGTCCATCCAGAATCTTTCCATTATATCTAGTCCGTCCAGAATCTTTTCATCTATCTATTCGATCCGAAACTCTTTCCATTATATCTGGTTCGTCCGGAATCTTTCCATTTTTATGGTCCATCCATAATATCTCATTTCTCTGGTCTGTCTAGAATATATCATTCTCTAGTTCGTTTGAAATACATCATTTCTCTGGCCTGTCAAGAATATCTCATTTATCTGGTTCGTTCAAAATATCTTGTTTCTCTGGTTCGTCCAAAATATCTCATTTATCTGGCCCGTTTGGAATATCTCATTTATCTGTTCCTTCAGGAATATCTATTTTTCTCTAACCTCGTCTAGAATGTCTCATTTTTCTGGCCCGCTCAGAATGTCCCATTTCTCTGTCCCTTCCAGAATGTCTCATTTCTATGGCCCGCTAGAATATCTCAGTTTCTTTGGTCTCGTCCAGAATACCTAATTTTTCTGGCTCCGTCCATGACATTTGTTCATCCCCTTTTCATTAATGTCCTTGTTGCATCTAAGCAGAGGACTCGTTTCACTCCGACCCTACCCGAGGGGTTATCATCAAATCAAAATTGAAGGTACAATTCTAATCTGGGGATGAGTGGGTGCCCACGTATCCTCAGCAAAGTTAGTCCATCATATAGTTTTTTCCTCTTAAGGGACAAAATTGGGATCTTACGATATTTAATTATCCTCCACCGCGAATGTGCAAAGAATTCGTCTTTTGCACTCTTGAGTATAAGGGTGATTAAATAAGGGCGACTATCATACCCCAATTTTGTCCGGACATTTTACTATTATATGAGTTTTAGTCGCATTTTATCCTGAATGAATGAGTTATGCCATTTTGTAGTTAAGTAAGAATGTAAGGTTTTCAAATGCAAGGTTGCGGTTCGAATCCTACCTTTTCCGTTTTAGTACTCTTTCCAGTTTAATTTTTCTTTCTAATTCTATTACTTTTAATTTTTTTCATATTATTATCATTTAGTTATTGTCATTTTTACCATTATTACAACCATATTATTATTAGTTTAGCATTATATTTATTAATATTATTTTTAACTTTATTTTTACTATTACAATTGTTATTATTATTACTAATTTTTATTTATTTTTGCATCGTTATAGTTATTATTACCATATTTTATATATATATATATATATATATATATATATATATATATATATATATATATATATATATATATATATATATATATATATATATATATATATATATATATATATATATATATATATATATATATATATATATATATATATATATATATATATATATATATATATATATATATATATATATATATATATATATATATATATATATATATATATATTTATATATATATATAATTAAATTTATTTTACTTTTATTATATTATATTGGAATTATAGTATTAGTATTATTAGTTTAACAGTACTAGTATTTTTATTATAATATCTTACTATTATTAGTCATTATTACTATTTCTTATATTTATTTATGATTTATATTATTAAAATATATTTATATTCTTGTTATTACTTATTTTATTTTATTAGATTATTACTATTTATTATTATTATTATTATTATTATTATTATTATTATTATTATTATTATTATTATTATTATTATTATTAGTTATTATTTTTATGGTATTATTTTCATTATTTAGTGATATTGGTTTTATTATTGTCGTTATTTTATTCTATTTCTAATTATTATTATTATTATTAGTTATTATTTTTATGGTATTATTTTCATTATTTAGTGATATTGGTTTTATTATTGTCGTTATTTTGTTCTATTTCTAATTATTAGTTTTAATTAGTAGATTATATTATTATTATTATTATTATTATTATTATTATTATTATTATTATTATTATTATTATTATTATTATTATTATTATTATTAGATCTTTTTTATTTTCATTTATATTGATAGGTTTAACATTACTATTTTCATTTTTATGCACTTTTTATCACAAAAATATCCAAATCATTTCAATTTAGATAAATTTTTATGCATTTTTCCATACCTTTAAGCATGTGTCTGATTACTGTTTTGATTTATGTTAGAATTTATTATGCGAGTCTTAATTCGATCATTCGATTGCTATTTGTTTTGTGTACGATTTATTATATTTGTTTGTGATATTCATGTTATTTTATTTATTTAATTTTAGAGTCACCTTTTTTATAAATAAATAAAAACTTTTGTTTCAAATTTAAAAAAAAAAAAATTCTTTCTTAAGTCAAACTAATAAAAAATCAAACTTTTCTTTCTCACCAAGAAATCTCGTTGAAAACCCTATTTTTAATATGGTAAAATAGTCAACACAATACAAAAGATTTCTCACCCTTTTTTTTCTCTTCATGTTTTAGAAACAACACATCATTAATCAATCTCTATCTCTATTTTCATTCATATTTTTTTAGTTTTTATTTATTTATTTACTTCATTAGAATTAGGGTTTTACTTGGGCTTTTGGGGCAAACCACTTTATGCACCCCCTTTGTCTCATATTTTGCCTTTTTATTTTCCTTTCGTTATTATTTTCTAGTTTTATTTTTATTAAGTTATTTATTAATTTTTAAATAATTAAGTTTATTTTAGTTAATAAAAAACATTAAAAAAAACATTAAAAAATTCCCTTTTTAGTTTGTTAAGTCAATCTTCAAAATATCAAAAAACAATTTTTTATTTTCCATAAATATCAAAAACATAAAAATATTTTTCTTTTTCTTTTAATTAGGTTTTATTTTTATATTAACAAAAAAACAAAAGACAAAATTTTTTTTCAAAAATTAAAATTCATCATCACTCATCAAATTATTTTTTTTCTTGTGCACCAAGCTCAATTCAAAACACTTTAAAAACCAACTCTTGCTCATGTGCGATGAAACATTTTTTCATAAACTAAAATTAACCAACCAACAAAATTGCAAACTATTATGGCTCTGATTTCCTCATCACTTAATGAGAATACGTAGGCATAAGACCGTGAAGTCTTGGCGCTTTCTCATTATACAAATCCCTTCCTTTGTAAATAGATAAATAAAGCATTTAGGCAAGAAATAGAAGCAATACATGAAAACATTCCCTTAGACAAACACATAAAACCCTAGGCTAGAGAAGGTCCATGTTGAGTACAACACAAATGAGGGGTGCCTAACACCTTCCCCTCATATTCGGTTGCGATGATTGTCTTATCCTTTTCCTTTTAGGGTTTTATCATTATTTTTCTTATTCCTTAGGAATGAATAAAATATGGTGGTAACTCTGTAATTTTTTCCGACGCAACACATTATTCACTGAAGATTGGTCATGCACTATTTGATTTAGGGGATAGTATCAATTTGATGCCTCTATCTATGATGAGAAAGTTGAGCTGTTGAGAACTAAAGTCGACTCAGGTAACTTTTACTTTAGCCGATTAATCTATCACATATCCATATGGAGTTCTCGAATATGTGTTTGTGAGAGTAGATGATTTGATATTCTCAAGTGTTTTTGAATCCTTGATATCACAGAAGACTCTGAAACACCATTACTGCTAAAAAGACCATTCTTGGCAAGAGGTAGAGCTTTGATTGATGTTGAAATATGAGAACTAATTTTTAGATTCAACAAAATAAAGGTTGTGTTTAATATGTTGATAGCCATAAAACAATCATAAGTTTGTTGCTATTGGTTCTTTCAGTTAATGACTTGTCAACTTTATCAATGATATTTCGCAAAGAAATAAGAAAAAATAATCTCCACCAAAATAAAAAGAAAAGTTGATCACTATAAAAGTTCTTGATGCGAAGAGACAAATAAAAAAGAAAAAGGAGGCAAAGTGAAGTGTAATCAATCTTTAGATATCTCGGCAAGTAAGGTTTAAGCCAAATAATTCAATGTTTCCTTTCTTCTTCTTATGAGAGTATCTATAAAATTGTGTTTTCTAAAATTTACTTAGTTTTTGTTTAGTCTAATGGTATGACGAGTACACACTGAGGCACTTGTCTGCAAAAAACTCTGAGCTTTTTCCAAACCACCCTTTATAAAATGTTATATCTGTTGTTAAACTCCTTGAGCCTTAACCTTTTCTTCAATAAAATAGCCTATTGTGTAGCCAATTGACTTGAAAGATTGAATTTTCCATCCTCTTTGGAGTTTCGTAGAAAGTTTAGTTTCCTTATTCAAAATAATAAATTTAGGGATGCTCTTAGAAGTTAGCAACATTTATGTTTGAGGTTGGGGTACTAATGAAAATGGTTAATATAAAAAATGATAAACATAGAAAATAGAAAATAAAGAAGTTAAAATGACTTCTTAAAAAATTTAATGATGAATGATTAAATAAAGACCAACAAACATTTATTCTCTAAAACTGGGTAATCGGGTAAAGATGGTTATGAAAGGAAAATGGTGACATAAGGAAAAATTGGTACCTAACTCCAAGTTTTAAGCCAATTATCCCAAAATTATGGTAAAATACTTTTGTATATTGATTGTGTGATTACCCTGTGCAAATCGAGTGAAAAATTAAGGTGAGATGAGAGAAAGGTCGAGCACATGTGACTGTTGGGAGAACTTTTTAAAATTATCTGAATTGAAGTAGGGAACAGAGGTGATGATCATAATAGAGAAAAAGCTGATGTCATTGGTACTCTGGTTACAAGCGAGTTTCTTTAGGACAAGTAACAACGTAAGTTTGAGGTTGTAATGACTCTTTGTCATCGTGTAATTTTCTGGAGCATTAGTTGATTTTATGATGTCATTTGAGTTTATTTCGTAGTAGTTTAAGAGAAAAGTACAAAGAAAATGAAGAAGAAAGATAAAGGACTACACATGAAGAAATAGGATCAAAATGGTGTAATTAGCCCCTAGAAAATCGTGTGCATATTGTGCCACGATGGACACGATTTTCATCATATTGTGCCACGACCAAAAGGCATCATGGAATGATCCAAGGCAAATTCCAACATGTTAAATAGGATGAAATAAAACTTTTTGAAGGGAGATTTTTTTAACACAAATTTCAACACTGAGTTGATAGCTGAAGTACATATTGGAGCTCTAGATGAATGGTTTTCATCATTTGAAGACCAATTACTTACCGAGATTTCATGTACTTTTTCTTTATCTCTTTTGAATGATTTTTTCTACCATGAGTAGCTAATTTACTCTTGATTATGTTTTAGGATATGAACCTATATATGATTTACTGAGACATATGAGTGTTTTTGTATTATTTACTTAAATTGACATTGCATGTTTATTCGGTTACTCTTTTATGCATTGATGTTTATATATTGACGAGTATATAGATTGAATCTAAGATTATAGGTATTATTGGCCCTAACCCTACATGCCTGATCTAGAGTAATTGCCTGCCTTAGTAATTACCTTAGGGATAAACAATTCTAAGTAGTGACCTTGAATTAATGATTTGTGATTTCTTAATTTATTTTCTAATTGGCCTAAGGAATTAGGGAGTTTTAGTTTAAATTAGTGAACTATACACCAAGGAATTGGGTATAATGGTTGTGTTAGTTTTTCGTAGGCATGCCAAATTAATCGATAGTAAATAAACACACTTATCAATGGTGATACTTAGGGGATTTAAGTAAAACATGATCGTTTGTTAATCTGATAATTTCTCATATTCATTTACTTTTATTGTGTACTAAATCCAATTGTGCACCCCCATTTTACCTTTCAAAACACATTTAGATTGCTTTGCTAAAATAGCAGAATCCCAACAGATACAAACTTATATTTTTGTTACTTCGATAACGATTAATACACTTACTAAATTGTCATCATCGGGCCTTCTTCTTGGCATTACTCTCCCCGCCCTTTATATAACACTTCGCCCTTGTGACCACCTCTGCTAACGAAGACGTTGGCCTTTGGGCGAGTGACTCGTTAAAGTGTCATGCTTTAATTCCATTATGAAATGCTGCGACAAAATTTTATTGGTTCAGGTGGATGACTTTTATCGTGGCTTCTTTGAAACTGATGAGGTATTCCATCAGTGACTCTGAGGGACCTTGTCGGCTGTTAAAAAGACTAATAGATGCACATCTTTCTATGTCGACTTGCTGTGAACTAGTGCACGTGTTTCTTAACTAGATTCAGGTGGCTAGTGTTGGAGGATTTGGGTAGGCCTATGTACCATTTTATGGCTGCATCCTTGAAAGTGTCAGATAGAAACTTACATTTTAGAAGATCATACACTTCGATGATGTCCATCTACGTGTTGATAGAGATGATGTGCTCGTAAGGCTCATCACACCTATCGAAATTTATCAAGGAATGAGGCTTATACCTTCGGGGACATGTGTTTCCCATATCTCGTCTGAGAGGGGCTAAAGATCCATCATTTCTACCTCATTTCTTGGGGTAGCCTCCTACTGACGCTGTTGGATGTGAATGGCATTTTCTTCAAAAGTTTGGTTTAAATAACGCAGCCCATCCATGGCATCACACATATGTGTCATGGCATCAAATTGATTGTTACCTCCATTATCCTATAGTACAGGAGAATCTTCCCTCCTAACAACCATGATTGGGGAAGGTTAAGACTAGAAACGGTAACTTTGGGGATTTTTGAGGTTGCCGCCCAAGTTATGTTTATCAGGACCCCCTTAGGAATGAATAAAATATGGCGGAGGTGGATAGCTTCGGCTGAGAGATGATCCAGACATGGTACAATTGGGTTGCTAACGACGTTGATGAATTTGTGTGGCATGAGCAAGTTTTACCGAGGTCCCACGGTGGGCGCCAAATGTCTTGCTAAAACACTAAAAGGTTGACTTTCTCGTTATACCTTGAGAAGAGTCTTAGATGAATGGTTAAGGTATCTATTTTGAGTATGAGTACTGTGTATTAGTTGCCCCCTTCTGTTTTTCAAGCATTCCTTATTTATAGGTCTCCCTTCACTGGTACACCTTCCTGTAACGTCTGTCGCCTCCATAATTGTCCCCATAACGTCTGCTTCTTCAATTATTGTAACTCTTCAGTTATAATGTGTTTTTATAACCGTCCATTGTGACCTTTCACATGGAGTCCGGACATTGTCACTACCCTGTCCTGTACAGCAAAGACAGTTCTCGATTCATGTGTGGTAGGCTCACCCTCGTTTTATCCGATTATTCTTAAGTCGAGGTCCGACTTATAAGTAGTCGTGTGACCTTCCGATTAGTCATTCTCATCATAATCCAAAAATAGTCCTCGACTGGTCAACGTAATTTTCGAATATGTACACTAATAGTTTATATTGATTGTCTCTATAATGTTACGTTTATTGGACATTTTATTAAATGTTAGAAAGTTGCAAGTAAATTTGTAAAATATAGATGAATTTGTCATTATAAAAAATTGAGAGACAAATTTGTAATTCTTAAGGCAAATATAAAAAATTTGTGAAAAAAATTAGATTATCTCAAAATATTTATCCATCCAAATTAATATAAAATAGTTACATAAAGTTTAACGTTAAAATAAATAAAATATTTGTACATACATATCACATATTATTGTTGTTGCCTGTGGTGTCAATGATGATTTGATTGGTAAAGAATAAAGCAAAATTTGAGATGAAAGTGCAAAACATTATAGAGCTCAGATATGCCACTTTTTCGCCACCGAAGTAGACGGTATGTGATGAACCCGTCACCACAATTGACACAACAGTCATCACTGCTCGATATTTGCACCAGCCGTGAATCGAACCCGGGTCTGTACCGTGGGAGGGTACTATTCTACCACTAGACCACTGGTGCTTTGTTGATTGCAAACGTCTAGATACTAATCCGTTACTGCTAGCTTCTTCTAAATTTAACTATACTACATTTTATTTTGTATGAGAATTATGATACCATTGCAATGCCATTTTTGCCATACTCTTAACGTTTCAGTTTAAGATCATTTGTAATTCTTTTTTAAAAATTAATTATACTAATCACTTTTCTGTTAAATCAAACTAGAGGCTTTGTTTGTTTAATTAATAAAAAAATATTTATAAAATATTTGTCAATTCAAATCACAATGAAATTGATCTATTCATCTTTAAATTTTCAAAAAAATCTTTGTAATACTGATCCTATTCTATTTTATTTATCTGAAGAATGAGACAGCAAAAACAACCTAACAGAATTTCTAACAGAAAAAATTACTAACTAACTATAAACAAACTAACAGAAAAAACTAAATTAATTAACTAGCTAACTAAACAGGAATAAAAGTAACAGTATAACTAAAAGACCTAAACATCACATTCATTCTTATTCTCATTTATTCTCGTGGAATGATGTGTTGAGATTGTAATTCCTTGTGTCGAAGCAATGTAGATTGACAGAAACAAGGATTAGTCGAAATTAGCCTAAGGTGTGCGTGTGTGTCGAGTTGTTTAGATGTCGAAGTGTCGAAGCAGATTGTTTGACACAAAATTTCGACTTAGACCAAAATTAGTAATTTTGGCCTTTTGTAGTTTTGGTATTTCTTCTATTATAAATAGAGGGAGTAACCCCTATAAATAGAGGATTTCTTCAGAAGGAAGGAATCGACTTCGACGAAGTTTTTACACCCGTTGCTAGGATCAAAACAATCAGGTTGGTTGTTGGTCTAACAAACATGAAAAATTGGCACACATGTCAAATGGATGTGAAATTTGCATTCATGAATGACCCCTTGAACGAAGAAGTTTATGTTGCACAACCAGTTGGGTTTGTGAAACAATGCGAGGAAAGAAAGGTGTACAGACTTCATAAAGCCCTGTATGGACTTAAGCAAACTCTAAGAGCTTGGAATAAGAAGATAAACAACTTTCTAAAGGATAAAGAATTTGTAAGTGCACGACTGAGCATGAAGTATATGTAAGGGGGAACAATAATAAATTTATGGTGGCGCGGGGCAGACATGCACGGTTAGCATTTCAACACCTAATCAGGTTGGTTGTTGGTCTAGTAAACATGAAAAATTGACAACATGTCAAATGGATGTGAAATATGCATTCATGAATAACCCCTTAGACGAAGAAGTTTATGTTGCACAACCAGTTGTATTTGTGAAACAAGGCAAGGAAAGAAAGGTGTACAGGCTTCATAAAGCCCTGTATGGACTTAAGCAAGCTCTAAGAGCTTAGAATAAGAAGATAGACAGTTTTTTAAGGGATAAAGAATTTGTAAGTGCACGGCTGAGCATGGAGTATATGTAAGGGGAAGCAATAATAAATTTATCATGGCATGGGGCAGACATGCATGGTTAGCATTTCAACACCTAAATAAGTTTGAGATTTAAGGTGAGTATAATGAAAGTGAAGATCAGAGATTGTACTTTGTTCTTTGCATGTCAACTATGTTTATACTTTGGGCCGAGTAAAGTTGATTTGATATGGATTGGGCCTTGGTCGATTGAGCCTTTGAATGGTCTATCACAATTTCCTTCAAGACTTTGTCGGACACTAAAGGACCTGAAGGATGCCCTAAGTATTATTGATCGGCCTTCATGTCATGATACGATATGGAATGGATCTAAAATGCCTGGGGTCATTTTTTTTTGAAAAAGTAATGGGGAAGAAATACATTTAATGCGATCGAGTCAGATAAATCCACGATTCAAATCAAGATTACATAATCAAAATCTAAAATTTGCAACCAAGATTTGATTCGATTTAAGCCTTTTTGTGATTTGAATCAAAACCTTCACGATTCGAGTCAGACTTTTCAGTGATTCAAATCAAATACACAAAAGAAAAATCTTGTTTTACATAATCCATATTTAATTCAAGTCACCCTTTTCCATGATTCAAATGAAACACTCAAAAATAAATTCCGATTTTCACATTCAATTTGATTTGAGTAAGCCAATTTCCTGATTCGATTCACATTTTAAAAAATTCAAATTTTAACAAAAATGAAATGTTATTTTAAATGAGACTTGACACGACTTAAATCATTCTTTCATGTATTTCTTGATCCAAACCTCATACTAATTTACTAGAAATGTATTGCATTGAATTTAAGAAAATAGTTTGATTTATGCATGCGTAAAAACGATTTAGTACTCAACTCTAGAATGCCCAACTATGTGAGAAGACTCAATTGCAACGAACAAAGCAAAATACTAAATTTATATGCAACAAAATATAAATTATGGCAAACTCAAGGAGGAAGAGCAACTCTAGAGAGGGATGATCATGAAGAATTGGTCTTTGAAGTGCTTCACATTATCCAAATAAATGTAAAACATATTGGCATATTGCTGAAGAGATATGAAACCCCATCCATTTGAAGAACCAGTCGTGCTTCATTGAGCTTTACAGAGGTGGAAAAATGTTTGAGTTAACACTCTCTTCTAGTATTCACACCACTATTGAAAGACTTTAATGTAAGCTCACCTCACCTAGTGCAGTTGTGGAAAGCTAATTAAGAGGTGATAATAAAGTCGACTTTAAAATTATTATAAGGGAGATGGGAACCTATCAAAGAGAAAAAACACTCACGAAGAGGAATGACACACGTTATACTTACTACAAAATCTCTTATATATATTTCTTAGGAATGAGTACTCCCTAGTCAGACAGAGGCCCCCTCAATGAAAGCTTGATATAAACCCCTCTCAGAGGTGAAAAGTAGAGGTAGTTTCCAATGCCTCATGATCTACCTACATTGACGAATTGTCTCCATTTGCTTTACGAACCATATTAAGCCGATTTTCCATTTTGAAGAATATTGTCAACATAAAAAGGAAAATATAAAGAAACAACAAACTAATCAAACATGCCAATGACAACAATTTGAATATTATAAGTATCTTAAATTTACTATCCAGAAACTCTAACAGACAAGGAATCGAAAACAAGAAAAAAAATGTAGGTTTTACCTTAAAAGAACACTGTTGATCACTTATGTGCTTCAGATATCACCAAACGAGATATCACATATGAATCTAATCTAAAAATTAGTGTAAAAGAGCTCACAAGAATGGGGAAGTTGGAAATATAGGGAAGAAGAGCTTTTGCAGCTCGCAATTGGAAAAAGAGAGAAAGTGATGCTTTAGGAACCCTTTATGTGTGCCTTAGCCACATGGGACCATACAATCCACTATGTTGGGAAATGCGAGACACGCTACCAACGACCGAGATTTTATAAAAGAATGTTCATAGTACTCTAATACCTTGAGGAAAATGAAACATCATTTCTCACTAGTATAGAGACACACATCAAAGACTCCATATAAAATATTACATATTATAAGAAAGACATTTAATGCATCTACTCTTAATGATAGTGACGTCCTATCAAGGATCTTTGTCTCATTTGTCTCATTAGGCCAAGTAGTCAAACTAGGGCATATACATCAAACTCTCCTCCTACAAAATAGAAACAATGGTTTTGGGGACAACTGTTATGGGTCACTTGCAAGGCCAAAGTGAAGGCCCAAAGGAAAAGCTAAGGAAGTGAATTCCAGGAATAAAAAAAGTGATATCATATCATATGCCTGACTGAATCCATATTCACAAAAACACAGTCTCGCCAAGTCAGCAAAAGAGATCGAATGCGGGTTGCTTCATTAGATTCCTGATATACTTCTGATCCAACTGATGTACTCGCGCAGATGCGTTGGCAAGTGCATTTTGAGCCGTTAGATATCGTCCTTCGGAAATTCCTTTCTTATAAGAGCGGGTTTCTGTAATTTCTCTTTCACTTTCAAAACCTCCTAGGTTGTCTCTTTTTTCTAACAGGTAACAAACTCATCACTTTTATTTATTTTTTAATTATTCATTATTTATAGCTTCTTCATTTGATTAAATTGTTGGAAAATTTTGCAAGAAATTCAATGTAAAGTAGCATATCAAAGTTTGCAACTCGTTGACTCATACTGTTGTTATTTTTTTCTTGTATTTTTGGGCAATGTTATAAAGTTTTTGTGCATGTGACTTTGGATTGTTTTATGTTGCTGTTCTGGTTTGAAGTAATCTTGGAATGTTGTAAAATGTTGTAATTCACTGTTTTTTTTAGCTTCTGATGAAAATACATATATTTTTCAAGAACTATAGTGTTTGAAGTCAAAATTTTTCATTTTGCATCAGAGATTATACGGGGATTGATTGGTTTGAGAGGTTTGTTCTTTGATCTGTGTTGCATGATTCTGGAGTGCCTAGTGGTTAATTTGTTAGTATTAGGGATAAAACTATGGAAGATGTTTTTTCTAAATCACTGGATTTTCCGAGCAAAACTCTGTATGGACGAGGCCAAACACAGGATTGTTTGCACCTAAGACCTTGAGAGGAGCACTCTCTTAGTATCCAGGCCTTCACCATTAGGCCAACCCTGGGGAATTTATAGAAAATTTTGGGTCTGTAATGGAGCGGTAGCAACATTTTGCGACCGTAACAGCATTTTGCGACCGTAACAGTATTTTGCGGCCGTAGAGACTTTTCCCCTTCTCATAAAACTAACATCAGTAATAGTTTTTCTTTGAGTACTAACGTCCACAGCACCCTTTATGTTTCTTGCAGAAGATGGGGTTCTGGACTGTGGTATGGACCTGGCTAGAAGGGTTTCTTCTCTTTGCAAATGCATTGGCAATTTTGAACGAGGACCGGTTCCTTGCTCGAAGAGGGTGGACATTAGCAGAAATGACAGGACCTAGAAGGAACACTCTTAAAGGACAAGTCATAGGACTCATTCACGTTTGTCAATATATGAGACTTCCTCTTATCTTTTTCAATATTCTCGTTATCACAAAGAAACTCATCGCCGGATAGCGAGTGAACATGTAAATTTTGGGTTTTATGCTCCGGCTATAGTTTACAACACTGTGAAAACTCAACTGAGGTATGTATAATTATCAGAATTTATCAGTTCAGGGTTGTATCTGTATTGAAGTTATCTTCACCATAACGAAAATGTAATTTTTGTCTTTCTTCTAAACGAAGACAAAGCCCCCATGTTATAGACTGCATTCACGTCACAATTGTCGTTGATATTGCAAAAACTTGTGTTCATATTGCATACATTAAAAACCTCTGCAGATTGTTTACAAAAACGCGTAGCTATGAAACATTTTGTATGAAAATTCAATAAAAAAACAATCTTCATTTCATCACTACAACATTAACAAGATTACAGAAGTAACAGAATACCAACAGAAAACACATAAAATTGATATTATGATTATTACATCTATGATGTTTCATTCAACAGGGATCATAACCTCATTAGTCCTAAACATTGGAATAGTCCAAGGTGGATTATACCTACCCAACAAGAAATCCCCAACAACCTTAAAACCATCTTTCTCCAAACTCAACTTCAACTTCTCCACCTTCTCCTTCACCACTTCATCACTAGCCACACCTCCAAACTTCACCACTCCATATTTCCTCTCCCCTTCCTCTCTTATCACAACCCTCTCATCAATAGGCTTAGGTGCATCCTCTGCTTTTCCGTAACTAGCTGGCAAAATAAACTGCATAGTCACCATCTTGTTCCTCTCATTTGTCACCACTGGTGCTGTCATAGCTATCTTCTCCGCAGAATCCTTTGTTATAACAGGTGCAGTCATGGCGATTTTCTCGGGTTTCGTGTTCTGAGGATTCCCTAATGCTCCAATATAGTTTGCTAGAATCATGAAGCCACCATCTTTGTTTCCTTTGAACTGTGATGGATCATAGGTGACTTCAGCTGCAACAGAAGGTGCATATTTTCTGACTTCATAATCTTGTGTGGTTTTGATTACTTCATATTTTGGTGTCTCAACACCAATTTTTCCAAATACCATACCCATCAAGGATTGAGAATGAATAAAGGTAAGATGAGAGGTGAAAGATGTAAGTAGCAGATTTTGATGACTTGTTGGTGTGTCTTTCAATCCTTTATATAATAAAGGATAAGAGATTTGGATTCGACGCAGTAACTGTGTCATCACATTTATTGATCGATCTCGACCGTTCAATTTCAAATCAACGGTTGAGATCAATATCTTCAGACGTTAATTCTCTCAGACTCGAAAAATTAATCTCTGCAGTTGTGAAAAAAATTGCAATCACGAAAGTTCTATGAGATAACTTGTGTAAGAGTTTTCTTTGAGAAGGGGTTAGCATTTCGAAATTCGAGATTCTAGATTTTGGTTATAGAATGAAAGGATGTTATTCTGCCACATTGCCAATGATGTTTGTGGACAAAATAATATGTGTCATTGAATTTAAATATTCTTCATTTAAGATTGTTTGATATGTAGGATAAAACACAAGATATAATAATTGTTTTATATATTGTGTAAATTCAGTGTTATAAAATGATATTATAAATTAATTTTGTTTCATCTCCTATAACACTGAATGAAATGTTTTTTTTTTAATTATCTTTTTTATTCATAATATTTTACAAGATATTATTATATGATGATTTGTCAAGTTTCACAAATAACACATCATTTAAAAATAGAAAAATAATCAATTTTAAATGTAAAAATATGAAGAAAAAAATTAAGACTGTTTAATTTTAAAATAGAGCAAATTTTGTGAATCGGGTGAATGAATTTATCATGATTTAAAAATAAAATGAATTTGGTTTCCAAATAATAATTTATAATTTAAATTTAATATTTATTTTATCATGTCAAAATTCTAAGTAAGTGGAGTTTGTAATTAAAACTCTGCAGCACTTTAATTAGCTTAAAAAAGAGTACACAATATTGAGGGATGGGAATATATCCAATCTTGTCAAACCACATCAAAATGTAATAATGAGTTGAAATAGAAATTACATACAATTCAAATAAAGCAAAAATGGTCTAAATTAAAATGGATCGAGGTCCGCCAAATATGTCTGTGTATTTGTCAAAAATAGCGAATTATATTGAGATTTTGTACTTATTTACCACCAAATATGTCTGTGCACCCGTTAAAAATAGCGGATTATATTGAGATTTTGTACTTATTTACCTGTTCAGTCCGTCATGTCTTAAACTCGCTAAAAAAAGGGATAAATTGCCTCGTCAGCCCGCTAACCTAGTTATTAATCACTCAAATCATTTTTTTTTATTGGTTGGAAGTTAATATTTGAATTATAGTTTTGGAATATTTGTTGATAATTTTATTTTATACATTTATTTGTTAATATGTGCAATATTTTTTAAAGTAAAATTTGTTAAAAAGATAATTTATAAAAAATGATTTTAAAAAATAAGTGAAAAATCTAATTTAAATGTAAAAATAAGACTATTAATATATTAAAAAATGAAAAATTAATAAATAAAAAAACAATCGGGCAAGCCGGCCACCTTGACTGGGCAGACTAGATTTTTAAGCCTAATTTTATTTGGCGGACTTGTACGGCCCGCCTCCCTTTTTGGCGGTCATAAGACAGGACGAAGCAGGCAACCCGTTTTGCCACCCCTAAATGATACTAAAGCAAATGCACACATCACATGTACTATCCAGTGAACCCACGTACATGCACAAAACTAGATAGCTAAAAAATGTATTGTGCGAACTTTCATAATCTTAAGTAACGAAGAATGAATAAACTACAAACACGAATCGATTCACGTACCAACAAACTTGTGCGAGAAATCACAACATACAAAAATAAATCTTTCAAGTCAAACAAACCTAGATCATGTCAAACCATAACTGATAAATCCATACGAGATCTATACGAGAAGGACCCAACACGACGACGACAAGGTCAATAGATTTAGAAAGAACCAAAGATCATAGTCAAGACACATAAACACCAACCAACAACTTGAAATATGTTGTGGCTTTATGTGCTTAACACATATAATATGTTTTTAAGATGATAAAGAGGATAAAAAAGATTTATCATAAACATCATCAAATGAAGGGATTGAAACAAATAAAAATGTGATAGGTTTTAGGTGATATGTGCAAATGAATCAAAAGTTAAATAACTTCACAAAAAATGAAGGAAACTGCAAAGAGCTTACATGTGATCCCTTCCATGTTTGTTTATTTATTCTCTTATAGAATTAAATCTAAAATTAAGAGTACGCTCTCAAAGTAACAAAGTAGTATTTGTTGGAACACAATTGATTTATACCATATCTCTGAGGTTTTGGTGACAACAAAGTAATTAAAGAAAAATATGGTATTCTAACAAATGTTCAAGTGTGCAAGACCATAGACTAAAATTTGTGAAGAGAACTTAGTACTGGTACTGAGAATGAACATTTAAATAGAAGCTAAAGATTCAGATTATGAAAGATCATAAGCCGAAGTCCGAACTCTGAAGAATAAGACTCTGAAGGAGGTCAACCTCTGAAGGAAGTTAACCTCTGAAGACTCAGATTTTGAAGGATCAGAACCTAAAGACTCTGAAGACTCGGACTTTGAAGTTAGTCAACACAAAGATCAAGAAGACTCTGATAGGTCACTATCAAACTCTGAGGTGAGTCAACGCAAAAATCAAGGATGCTCTGATAGGTCAATATCAAACTCTGAGGATATTTCGTCTTCTTTTAATCACGTGAAGACTTAAACAAAAATTTGTAAAAGATAGTTGGGATGCAACATAAAATTCCTTTTGTAGCAAAGGGATTTCAAATGAACTTTCAACGGTATTAACCATATCGAGAAACATCTCAACGTCTTTAAGTCAAGCTTCTCAAAGACTCCCTTATGCAATCTCTTCAACAACTCTTTTTATTCTCTATATAAGGATTCGAAGACTTAAATAATAGATAACGAGTCATTGACAACAAAAGAGATGTTACTCTATAAAAAAAGTACAAGTTTAACTTAGATTTTCTTAACACTTGTACATCTTCTAAATTTTTAAGTCTTAAAGGGTCTTTGTGTATTATATTTTCTCTACATATCTAATTGTATATCAAGTGTAGTTTTTCACAATCTCTTAACTGTAAGTTAGAGTTTAAGAAGTCTCTTGCTTGTGTGCTTGAGCATTAGAATTCTCTTACTTGTGTATTTGAGCATTGGAAGTCTATTGTTTTGTGCTTGAGCAATTGTAATCAGATTCCATTATAGTGAAATCCCTTAGAAGTAAAAGATGATTGGACTACTATAGATTTGTGTGAGGAACCAAGATAATTGTTTGTGTCTCTCTTTCTTTCCTTTCTACCTCTGAACTGTTTTAATCCACTGCTAAACACTTAATTCAGATTCAGATTATAGACTTTGTGTCAAGAATCTAATAGAGATTTTCAAAGAAGAAAGATAAAGCTAACACAATTCAACCTCATTCTTGTATTTCTATCTCCTTCAGTATCACACACACACATACACAAAGAGAAAAATATTTTTTATTTTTCAGGTCATAATTGATTGCGACTTAATCAATTACGATGGTGATTTAGACCAAAATTTTTCTTTGTTGGTAAAATTATTTACTATAAAATTAGGATTTGTGATCAATTGAAAAATACAAGAAATATGAAATAACTTGGATTATATTCACTCCTTCGCTTTTTAAACTTTCATATTCACTTAAATACTATTTTGAGCATTGAGAGAGGAAATCTTATATAGAGTTATCTTGTGTAGATCATTGGTAATTTATAACTTATAATCAAGAGAAAGTTGTTCTTTTCACTATGATATTTTGTTATAAAGGTTACAAGGTGAACTTGAGATAAAAATTTGGCGTGAGAATATTGTGATTTTGGGTTGAATCAAGATAAAATTTGATGTATTTCCTCAAATATATTATCTATTTATGTTGTTGTCTTTCTTTTCTCGTACATCTCTTACCCATCTTCTTCAAATCAACATTAAACTTTCTTTCTTTTAAAAGTTACAAAATTTTTATATATCACAATTTACCCCTTTTCTGCTGTTTAAAATCACTTGATCAACAAGTGACATCAATGTCTAACACCTATTTAACAATCAATCGTCTTAGGATGTAGGATTACTTCAAATGAATCACTAAGCAAACCTTCATCTTTCAATGGCGAAGGGCATGCTTATTGAAAATAAAAAATTAAAATTTTTACTGGAGGAATGAATTATGATATTTTGGATTTTGTTTAAAATGGTTCGTTTGTTCCAACACACTGAGTTAATGACGTAGTGGAAATCAAACAAAAAAATATATGGACCAAATGTCATAAAGAAAAAGTGAAGAACATTTTGAAAGGTAAAACTATCATCACTATTGCTTTAGGTATGTATGCGTTTTTCTTCTATGTTTCACACTACATTATTGATAAAGAAATATCAGACTCATTTCAAGTTATCTATGAAATAACCATTGAGATAAAAAGGGTTAGAATGAATACATTAATCCTTGACAATAAACTATTTACAATAAAGCCTAAAGAAAAAATTTTAGGAGATGAAAAAATGATTTATTCAGATTGGTAATCTTGTAAGAGCTATGGGTAGAAAATTTTAAAATTAGTATTTAATTAACAAAGTCTTTAGATGCTTAAACTGCAACTGACAACTTAAAGTCATTACAATTTATGAACATAAAAATTTATCTTCAATGAATTTGCCTACTCTGTTTGGTAAATTGCAAGAACACGAGATTGAACTAAACAATCTTGCTGAAAGAGAAGAAGACAATAATAAAAAGAAAGGAATCACACTAAAAGCTAGTGATGTCAAAGACATCAGTTAAAAGATGAAAATCACCCAAATAAAAGTGATGAAGAAACAAATATTAGATACTTGTTAGACATACAATTTTTGAAGTCAATGCCAAGAGGTTTAATACTAGAGGGCCATGTTTTAATATTATCTTCACTTTCACTTGGTGTCTCAAATTTTTGGTCTAGTGTGTTCATTCGTCCCCTTTTGATCTTAGTGGAAACTTCATAAATCATTTTAAGGGTGTCACATATTTATTTAACAATGATATAGTTAAAAACATAAATGTACTGTCACTACTATAAATTATTATAGAAAGGCGTTTTCTGAGTTGTTTGACTGTGTGATCGAAGTATTAGAGAGGCGTTTTTTGAGTTGTTTGACTGCACTATTAAGCCTGTTAGTAGTGTGAATGGTATGAGGTTTTAGGATGAGTGGATTTGGAACCTGCATTTAGCGGAGAGGACCATATCAAAAGAAGTCGATCACCTGAAGGAAGATCTTTTGATGAAGCTCGGGGGTGGCAGTCATCGTTAATTAATCAAGGCAAGTTTGTCAAGATGTCAGAATCGTCTAGTCAGTACTCCGTGTCTTCCTGCTATGTGGTCTTACTGAACTAACAATGTTTCGACATTGAAGCCATTTTTTCAAAGGCTCTTGCTATCATTTGGAATACGCTGGTCCTGTCTAAGTTTCATATTTTCAGCTGGAGGCTTTTGCTTGATAGATTGCTGACAAAAGATAATTTGATTCGTAGAGGTTTGTCCAATTCTATTGATTCTCAATGTTCTTTCTGTTCAACTCAAGTGGAGAATCTTTTCCACCTTTTCTTATTTTGTCACGAAATTTGTTCAGTTTGGAGGAGGTTGGGGGATTGGTTGGGTATGAATTTTTTGGAAATTTTTGTCAAAGGGAGTCTTTTATCTCTTCTTAGGAATCCCTGTTCAAAGCTTTTGGGAACAAGAAGGCGGAGATGTTTTGGATAGTAGATTGTTAGGTAATTTGGTCGAGGAGAAATGATAAAAAATAGTAGCTTGTTGCTGGAATATTGTTGCTTTTTTTTTTGGACAAATATTGTTGCTATTCGCTCGGATCTTTGAATGGGCCAATGGACTTTCAGAAGTTGTTTGTGCTGCGTTTGGCTTAGCTTTTTAAAATAAACACTTTTCAATAAGTGCTTTTCCACACCAGCTTTTTTCAAAAGCACTTTTCTACAAACCAGCTTTTTCCCAAAAGCACTTCTTTATTATCTCTCTTCCTCTGTGACCTCGGAATCATAAGAACAGATGCTGCCGGTTTTGGCCAAGGTTGGGAAATAAGTCGGGAGCCGGCTTCAGAGTGATCTGTTGCCCTCCCGACACGCCCAATGATGATTCTATTCTGAGGGCATCGGAAAAACTCTAACCGATAACTTTGCTCGTCTGTTTTGATTTGCATGTTCGAAAAGTCAAACAAATCGGACATGAAGCTTAATTTAGGAACTTAGGATCTTTACGCATTTAGAATTTTTTATAAGAAAATGTAATTTAAAATTATTTGTTCTTTTTAATAAAAATGTAAATTAATTTAGTTAATGGAAAATTATTATTCATAATGCATGTTTTTTTTATTGTTTTCTTTAAAATGAAATGAAATGAAACCAAATAAATAAACCAGAAAAATGAAATAAGATCAATTTAAAAATTAAAATAAGATTATTTTTAAAAATGAAAACAATATTATGAAGTGGTGACAAGATTTAAAATGAAATGAAGTAAAAATGAAGTTATTTTGAAAATGAAATGTAATGAAAAAATAAAAATGAATTGTTTTAAATGAAATGAAAATAAAATTGAGAAATGAAGTTAACATGATTGATGACAAATAAAAGTTAAATATGAAATGAAAAATTTTTGTTATTAAAAGTGAGATACAACCACTAATGCCAATTTACCTTTATATCAATTCAAAATTCACCCCAAATTATCCGATTAATCTCGTCTCCGACACAATTTTCGATCAAATCTCCGGCAATTTCAAATGAGCAGCTTTATCCGGATAAATCCAACTGTCTGATTAAACTTAATGAACATAATCTTCCGACCAACTTCAGTCTGATAACTTGAGACGACCTAATTTGAACGACACGAATCCTCTTCAATTAAACGCTTCTGACTGCACATCGGTCTTGACTCACAACAATCAAATCAAACGACCCCAATTTCCTGACTACAACTCAAAATTCACAAACTGATAGTCGGCTGCAAACAAATGACCATTTTATCCTTCATGAACTAAAAGTGCGTCACATGATATTTTCCTGCAAAAATCAACCGTCTACACGAACTTGTTAGTGACTGGTTAAATGCAATGCAAAAGTGCAATGGAATGCGAGATGAAATGACAAATCTTATGGAAAATTTTGGGGTATTACACCACACATTTTAGACCCTTTAGCCATGATCAATGCACCGTGTAAAATTTTTAATACAATAGGCTAGATCAAAAAATATGTTTATGGACAACAAATTTCGCTTAAGATAGGGAACATGCCTCACATTGCATACAACACATCTGTCATGTCTAAGAGATTACAATAATCAAAGCAATTTCATCTGTTATAGACATCGTATTCCTAACATCATCGTCATCTCTAACTCGCACTCACATACGCAACATTATTGTCACATGCAATTGATATGTACAAAATAAGTCTCTCGATACTTCTAATTTTTTTCCATCATTAGTCTCTCCCTCTAACCATTTTTCAAACTCCTCTCGAAATGCTCAAAGCTTTGGATGTTCCAAAAAAGCATTTTCATTGGAGGTTTCGTTGCGAAATAACAAACATGTTCGTATCTTTAAAGAATCATGATATATCTAGTGATGAAAATGAAAGAAGAATTTGAAATGAGGTGTGAAGTGAAAATGGTAGGAGCACCTCTATTTATATAAAAAAAACTGCATGTACACTGGTGTCAGGCCAATTGGCGCCTCCCTTTAAAACTTGCACACTGGTGTCAATTGAATTGGCAACACAATATGGTGTTGCAAATCCAATTGGCGCCTCCTTTCAAAATGATAGTATTGTCGCCAATTCTTCTGGCAATAGCACTACATCCATAATTTTTTGTTTGAAAGTGGGTTATTTTGGGAATTTTTCTGAAACACGGGTTATTGGGGTAAAAAATTTAGTCGAGAAGCCTGATTTAGGTCAAATTTGAAAACTGGAATTTTTGTTGAATAATTTAAGATTTTAAGATATACATACTACTAGAGAAACATAAAAAATATATTCTTACATAATTGTTGTATCTGATGTCTCTGCTTAGTTGGTAGTTAAAAGAAATACTAGCTTGGACACAAACTCAAATATTTTATGTTTAGGCACAAACTCAAATATATTTAAAGGTTATGGGATATATGGTATGGACTTTGATTTTGATAGAGCTTTGGATGGTCTTAGTGCTCTGATTTCAGATTTTAACCTCAGCGGTTTTATTAGAAAGGACATTGTCTCTCCTAAAGTACAACATGTTTTAGCGAGTGTCATTTTTAATAAAAGTGTTTAGGATATGAATGTAAAGTTTGACATGACCACAAGACAAAAAACAATTTTTGGTTGTTTGCAAGCAACACATTTTTTAGATTTTCTCACTATCCTTATTGACGGTTTAGGATAACATATGTCTCTGGTAGAGTATCATACCATCCTTAAAAACCAACTTTTTTTATTTCTTGTTGATGAGGTTTGCCTTGTTCGCCACAAGACATGTTTGGATGCATTTGGGGAACACGCTATTCATTTCAATGAGCTTTCAAGATTCAAATACCAACATGACTTTGTTAGGGATGTCCTATTTGATAAAATAAAAATAATAAATTTAATATAAAAAACAAAAAATTAAAATAAAATTAAATAGTATGATGGATTATTTTTGTTTTAATTTTCGTTAGATGTGGTGCGTGTACCCAAAATGAAAAACATTTAGAGCTGTCCCATTTGTTTGTCTTTAAAGTGAATTTCAACGATTATGCTAGTTGACAAAAAATGTCTTATTGATACATTGCTTCAAATAAATAAATTATTTGAACTGAATTATGTTTATTTTATTTGTTTGATATGTACTCTTAATACTAATTTAAATATAAGTATTTTATAAAATTAATAACGGAAAATAATATATTTCATTTAATTTTTATTTTAGTAAAATAAAAAATCAGTACACAGTCATTGTTGTTTTTTTTAAAAGAAAACAACAAATTTCACGAGGGTTATTGTGAAATGAGCATTATAACATTTTCAAGAAGTTTGGTCGTCTTATTTGCAATGTGGTGTAGTGTTTTAAATTTCATAGGAGTTTTACTAAAGTAATTCCTATAGTTTAATTTGACTATTCATGAGATGGACAAATAATAGATTAAAGTGTTGAATTAGTAAAGATTTTGTTGGTTGAATATATATAAAATGGTTTAGAATGGGTTGAAAATACATTTCTTTTCTAACAAAGTTGTTTTGAAAATCTAAGTTTGACAAAAGAAATTTTGAGTTTTTAACACAAAGTTATTAATGTTTCAAATGAATTTAATGAATACAAACAATGATGAAGTTATTAAACAACACCGCTAGAGTTAATCTAAGTTGATTCAAATAAAAGTGTTTGAATGAAATTGATTAACTAAGTTGACAATCTAATACTACATTTTTCCAGAATAATCAATAATAAAATTTATTCACAAGAAAATATATAATGCATACATAAGCTTAAACAACAATTCTATATTGTTTGGAAACTAAACTTAACAACATGCAAGTAATAAACCTAAAGCATGCAAATCTAAGCGGAAATTAAAATATGCATGGATAAAGAAAATGTACACCTAAGTTTATACTTGTTCGATGTGTCATCCTTGCTTCCACTTAATCTAATTTCTAATGAAAAGCTGTCAGAAATTGTAGTTGTCTTTGTCGCAACTGCAAAAAGTATCCGGCGGAAAAATAGAAGAGTCACCACCGAACGTTATTTATCCTAAAGAAAGGGAAAGGAAACGATCGAAAAAAACCTAAAGAACGGGAAAAGACAAGGTCATTGCAAACAAATCTTGGATTCGGAAGTCGGTTACGCAAGAAGAAGGTATTAGCATCCCCCACGTTCGTTGTACTCAACGGGATCCACGCTTGTTGTCTAATCAAAGGGTGTGTTTATCTATAAGCTACTGCTAAACGGAAACAAGAACAAAAGAAAAAGAAGGAGAAGAAAGAGACTCGATAGAACATCACCGCCCTATGCCTACGTATTCCCTCGTGCAATGGAAAAGTCAGAGTCAACGTAGTTCGTAAAACTACGGATGATGGGGGAAAGGTTGCTTGCCAAGACATCATCGTCTTGTGCCTACGTATTCTCATCTAGTATGAGAAATCAGAGCAAACGTAATTCAGGTTAATGAAACCACAGGTTGGTTAAGTATTTTTTATAAGTGACATTAAACTCCCATTCCAGCAGTTAGGGTAGATGTCTGTTTGCGGTAGAATGGAAAGGTAATGTACTCTTTCTTGAAAATGAAGTTTGAAACACTAATCCCGAAGGATAAAAGGTTTGACTTTTGCTTGTGAGTTTTAGTAAAGTGAATTGAGTTTGCTTTGTGATTCACGTTGCACTAAAGACTATGACATAGGAACGAATGCGTCGCATATCGCCCAAAGGGCATACACTAAACACTCTAGACAAGTGAGGAGAAACCCCTCACTCATCACTTCCCATGTGCTTAAGACTCGTAGCGTACAACGTTCATCGTATTTAATAGATGAGTTAGAATGGTTTTGAGAAGAGAAGAGATACGCACAGAAGGTCTAAGGGAAAACTTAGCCCTAACGTTGTCATGCAAAGTAGTCCTAAAATCGGGATGCAAAAGGAGATTCTATCCTAATGTTAGCATGTGAAAGATGAGCCTAAGGTTGAGGTTAAAATGGACTAGCCTACTGTTGCACCCCAAAATTTTCCCTTCCGTTTTAACTTAACTGACTTTTTTTTCTTTGCATTTTGCATTTTTTGCATATCATAGAATTTGTTCTTGAGGCATGGGATCAAGGCATTCCTGCGGCTCAGGTTCATTTATAGCGCAAGAGACTGAACAACGAGCATCAGAGGCTCTGGCATTTTATTTTACCCAGTGGTCGAGCGGCCGATTTTATTTTGTTTTGCAGGACAATTTCAGCTCAGGAAGCAGCATTCAGGCTCATCCCAAGCATTCTCACAGTTGCAATATTCAAGAACAAGTTTCAGAAGCTAGACAGAGCTCAAAACAGTTGAAAACGGGCAAATGTGCAGATTTCTCTCCAAAAGGCGCCAAATTCAAACTTTTGAAGGTGTTAATCGATTAACCAAATGTGTTAATCGATTAACACAGTCAAAATCAAGTCAATTGGGAATTTTTAACAGTGTTAATCGATTAACCCAAATTGTTAATTGATTAACCAGTGCAGGTTTTTCCTCTGCACGTGAATTTTCAAAAGGAACTGATTTGGGGTCCAATTTTGATCACTTGGAAATTCAATTTTACACTTGGGAAGGATCTAGAACCTCTTCAAATTTTGGTTAATTTCATTTTCCCTCCAAACTCCCATTCCTAATTCCATACCAAATTTCACAAACCACCTTCCAAACCTCTCATTTGGATCCAAATCTAAGGGGTATTTAATTGATTTACTCCAAACCACACACATCTAATCCTCATAATTTCATTTCAATTTCAGAATTCACTCATATTCTCTCAAGTTTCTCTCAACTTGTTCATATTCCAAAACCTTCACCAAGCTCTTCATCCATTGAATTCTTTGATTCTTCATTGGAATCAATGAATTCTTGAGCTAAAACCTTCATCCATTATCCTCATTGAATCAATTTCCTCATTCAATTTTCGTGCAAACTTGGATCTGAATTTTGAAGTGGATTTAGAAATGATTATTTGGAGTAATTTGGCTTAATTTTGAAGGATCTTCATTCCTACTACAAGGATTAGCTTGGATCTTGAAGTATTCCGGGTTTCTAGCATTGGATCTGTTCAATTATAGTTGAATCAACATTAACCGAAGCAATTCTCCGCTTCGAAGGTTGGAATTCTAGATCCATAGCATTTTTGAGCTTATTTGTTTCATTTTTTATTGACTTTTGGTTGATTTGATTCATGTGAATTGTGATGGTGTTGTTTAGATGTGTTTACATCTTGTTTATATCACTGGTTTCTAGTTTAATTTCGTGCACATTTGATTATGAGATCATGTGGAAGTTTGCTTATGTGATAAGTTGTTGATAAGTGCTTTTCTGCTGTTGGAACAGTGTTAATCGGTTAACCCCTGGCGCTAACCGATTAACCAGTGCAAATATTCAAAATTTTCAAACGTTCTTCAGTGTCTAATCGATTAACCATATGCGTTAATCGATTAACAATGTTCCAGCAGACCTGTTTTGCTGTTTTTCTTGCTTGTTTCGGTACCGTTTCACTTCAAATCATCATGGATCAATGTGATGCATTAGGAGTGAGATGTTTTGGATACATGTCGCTGTTCTTGATTGGTTAATCGAGATTTTTTCGACACGCGTGCTTGCTTTCCACTTGAATGCATACTCTCGTATATGTCGTTCAATGTGATGTTTATCTTTCACTTGAGTGTTAGAGTCGAGTGGTCGAGATGCGCTTGTGGCGGCTGCTGCCTCGCACTTTGTTTCCTCCCACTTGTCTCCGATGATTGATAGTCGATGGTCGTAGAAGTTCACTTCTCCCGTTTTGTCTCACCCGCTCTCTTTTGTACTTGCATTTTCATGTTTGCTTGCGTTCTTGCATTTCTCTTTTTGCATTGCATTCTTCGCTTGCTTTCAAGAGGTCGAGACGCGCTTGTGGCGGCTACTGCCCCGCACTATTTTCCTCCCTCTTTGCATGTTTATTTTCCATGTTTGCTTCTCTTACTTGTGATTAAATTTATCTTGTGCTTTCTTTGTCTTTTGCCATGATCCCCATAGGGTTCCTAGTCCCTCCGTTTAGGATGGGAGTAGGAGAGATATTAGGTGTTCAATCCAAGCATGCTAACATTAGGGTAGATGTTTCCCCTTTCAATCTAAACTTTAGGTCCACTTTGCATGATAACATTAGGACCCAGTTTCCCTTAGACCTTCCGTGTGCCTCTCTTCTCATCTCAAAACATTCTAATTCATCTAATAAATACGATGAACATTGTACGCTACGAGCCTTAAGCACATGGGGAATGATGAGTGAGGGGTCTTCTCTCGCTTGTTTAGAATGTTTAGTGTATGTCTCTTTTGGGGATGATATGCGACGCATTCGTTCCTATGTCATAGTCTTTAGTGCAACGTGAATCACAAACCGAATTAATTCACTTCACTAAAAAACACAAAACAAAATATCAAACTCTTTTTCTCCTTTGGGATTAATCAAACCTTTCATTTTTTGTAAGAAGAGTGTTGTTAAGCTTTGGTTCTACCACAAACAGGCATCGTCCCTAACTGCTGGAACGGAGATTTAACCCTACTCAATTAAAACACGTAATCAACCTGCGGTCATGTCAGTCCGAACTACGTTTGCTCTGATTTCTCATACCAGATGAGGATATGTAGGCACAAGACGACGATGTCTTGGCGAGCAAACTTTCCCCGCCTTCCCCCGTAGTTTTCCGAACTACGTTGATTCTGACTTTCCCATTGCACGAGGGAATACGTAGGCATGGAGCGACGATGCTCTATCGAGTCCTTTTTCCTTTTTTCTTTTGTCCTGTGAGCCTGTAGCTTAGATAGTTAAACACACCCTTAGATAGACAACAAGTGTGGATCTCGTCGAGTACGACGGACGTGAGGGGTGCTAATACCTTCCCCTTGCGTAACCGACTCCTGAACCCGAGATTTGGTTGCGATGACCAATCTTATCCCGTTTCGTAGGTTTTCTTCACTCATTTCCTTTCCCTTTCTTTGGGATAAATAACGAACGGTGGCGACTTTGCTGGGGAATTGTGATGGTTCCCTATGCGAGTCAATCCTAGCGCTTGTCTGTTTGCGTCTTTGGGTGTTTACTGTTGTGCAGTTATTTTGCTTTATGTACATTATCTGTTGTATATTTTTGTATTTGCATTTTATTATCATATTATGTCGTTGCTGTGCTGTGGGTTGGGTTGTTCCATTGAGAGATAAGCTGAACCCGGGCTTGAGTATACACATAGGATTAGAGTGGAGAGTAACGGGAGCTTGTATGGCGTTTGGCCACACAATAGCTCGTGCAAAATTCACGTTCATACGAGGTTTTTCTTTGGAAATATTCTATCATGCGCGTCTGGTGCAGTTGAGGGAATATTGACTTAGAGAGACTGTCGACTCCGAAGACCGTTCATTTGGGGGTCAGCTAAGTGAGGCCGATTCGTTAGACTATGTTGCCAAACCAGAAATGGTGAACGTATCATCCTTTCTCGAAAGTCTGTGACACTGATAACCCGCATAAGATGACATACCTTTCAAGACTAGAACCCACATGTGAGGGGGATGAGTTTTTGTAGGAAACTTTACCTTTAACCAACCCGGTGTTGTTTTCAGTGCGGATTGTTGATCCTGAGTTTTTCGTCCAGTGTATTTTCTCAGGGTTTGATTAGAGCAGAGCTATGGTTGAATTTAGTCAACGACATAACAACGAGTTTAAGCATTGGATACCTTGATCTCATGTTTGCATCTGCATAATCATCATGCATTTAACATTGCATGTTTATGTGTGTTACAAGTTCTCATCTTTCCCTTGATTCTGGTACTGGTTTTCTGCAGAGATGGAAGTTGGCAGAAAGAGGATTGTTGTGTACAAATTTCCGGCACCTGAGTTGGGACCTTTATTTGGTCTGATTTCCATGGTTGATCCTGACGTCCTTACAACTTTCAGGGAAGAGTATGGGGGAATTCTGAAGTTTTTCTGTAAGATCATGAGCTACGAGTATGGAGCTATTCATACCCTGTTACAGTTTTATGATCCTCCGCTACGTTGTTTCACGTTTTCGGACTATGTGTTGGTTCTGACTTTGGAGGCATTTGCTTTCATCTTGGGTGTTCTGATCCGAAGTGAGGTGCCATTCTTCAATTCCGAAGAAGAACCCGATCTCGATAAGTTATCCGCCTCTCTTTAGTTGAGCGCCTCTGAGTTGATCGACCATGTTGTTAGCAGAAACAGAGTTTCCGACTTTACTTTACCCTTCTTGGTGGATAAAGCCCGGAAGTATGCTGAAGACGGTTGTCGGGTGGTTTTCCGTGCTATCTTGGCTTTGTGTGTCTATGGCATTGTGTTGTTCCCGAATGTACCGGACCTTGTGGATTTTGATGCTTTTCATATCTGCGCTTCCAAAAATCCTGTACCTACTCTTCTAGGAGACTTGTATCATTCAGTGCACTACAAAAATGAGAAGAGGAGAGGAAAAATGGTTTCTTGTTGCGTGCCGTTTTACACAAGTGGTTTGTTGATCATCTTCCTCGCTCCGGAGCTTTTGTGGATTACGCAAACTCATCTAAATGGTCGAAGAGGCTTATGGGTTTAACTGAAAAGAATATTTCCTGGTTTAACCGAGACTTGCTGGGTTGTGAGCTCATCTTTAGCTTTGGTAGCTTTTCGAATGTGCCTTTAATGGGGAGAAAATGTGGCATCACCTATAATCCTTCTCTTGTTGTTCGACAGTTTGGTTATGTGTTGAAAGGACCTCCGAAAGAAGAGGAAGTGCAGGAATCTCTGTGCTTCACCGATGTAGCAGATCCTTGTTTTACAGCCAAATTCGTGGACGCATGGGGAAAAGTTCACAAGAAGGGAAAGCTTTCTTTGGGCAAAGGTGATTGTCGAGCTTATGATCCCTACTTGGCATGGATTCGAAAGAGAGTTCAAGAAGTACTATTGTCGTTTCCTGTGGAAGAGTCATTGTATCCTTTATTCATTGAGGCGCCTACAACTATCAACATTTTAAAGTACAAAGAGCTTTGGGTAGAGAAGGAAAAGCTGCGTGAAGAGAATGAAGAGTTGAAACAGGAAATCAGTTGGCTGAAGCACGATAAAGGTGAAGGTGTCTATTTGGCCAAGACGACGTTCGAGTTATTGACTAAGTTGGAGAAAGAACTTGCTGATCAAGTACAAGCACGGAAGCAAGTCAGTCTTGATCTGAAAAGCACTTGTAGCATTCTGAAGAGTAAGAAGGAGGATTTAGATAGAGCGTATCTGAAGATATCCAAATTCAATGAGTAGTGGAATGCTACTTTGACTGCCAATAAGAGTAGGGAGGACCAGCTTTGTATTCATTTTGATAACCTAAAGGCACAACTTAAGGTTAAGGAGAAAACGGTATTGTTGGAATCGTTCAGCAGGTGTACGTTTGAGCAGAAGTATCAAGAGGCTTCGTCAGTACTTGAAGAGCTCAAAGTACGCGCAGGTGTGAAGAGACTCGGGCTCGATGATGCTTTTGGTGAAGATGCTTGGAAGGATTATTGTCATTATCTCCGGGACGTGATACGCAAGAGAGACGTTCTCATCAGAGAGTTGGTTGTCAGACCAGATCACCCGGATACAAAGACGATGCTCAAGGAGTCTCAGGACTGGAGCAAAGATCATCTTTTGTAGTTTCCCTGTTTTTGTATCCTGATCATCACCAGATATATTGGATGAGATCAGTGCCTCTTTGTATGCAGATACTTCTCATTGATGTTTGTATTGTTCTAGCTTTACTTGATATATGAGAATATTATTGGGGTGTTCTTATCCATCTTTGTCGTTCTCGTCTATTTGAAATTAGAATCAAGGGGAATATCTCCTTGTAAGTACATAGACATGTTTGCATTTCGCATTTTGCATTTTCATTTGCATCGTAGGTTGTTCTGGATGGCCTTGTGTTCTTATCTCTGCTTGGTTTTCTTCAGTTTAGGATTGAGGTGCTCAGTTTCTACAGGTATCCAACTCGAGGGAACCAGCGGAGAGTGATGGATCAGGTTCAGGTTGAATTACAAGAAGTTAGAGCTTGCATGTCTTAGTTTATGGAGATGATGCAGAATGTGGCTAACGGGCAGGAATAGTTAAGAACTATGGTCTAGCCGTTGATAGCACGGGTCGATGAAGAGGGTGTCCTGCATGGAGGTACTGGTGTTATTCTTCCTGTCGGTGGATCCGGTCCACGGGTTATTCCTACTGTTATAGTACCTCTGGGCGTAGGTGGTGTGAATGAGAATGGTAACGCTGCTGATGGAAGTGTGTGCGTTGTGCACGGAGCTAATGGCCCTCGTTGGGAGGATAACCAGAGTGATGTCTTTTCCCTGAGAGATATGGAAGGTGGTATACCAACTGAATTTGACAAAAGGTTTAAACTGATAGAGGAGAAGATGAAATCCTTCGAAAATCAGAATTCTCTGGGTCTCGATATGTAGGATCTTGGTCTAGTTTCTGGGGTCAAGATTCCTCCCAAATTCAAGGTACCATATTTCGACAAGTACAAAGGGATGACCTATCCTAGAGTACACATCCGAGCTTATTTCCGGAAGATGTCAGCGTATTCCGATGATGAAAAGCTGTTAATGCATTTCTTCTAGGATTGTCTGGTAGGGGCATCTTTGAAATGGTATATGGGACTCGAGAGAACTCATATCCGCAGCTGGAAAGAATTGGCTGAAGCCTTTGTGCGTCACTATCAGTATAATAGTGATATGGCACCAAATCGGCAATTGCAGAGCTTGTCGCAAAAGAATACTGAGAGCTTCAAAGAATACGCCTAGAGGTGGTGGGATTTAGCTGCAAGAGTGCAACCCCCTATGGTTGAAATGGAGTTGATCGACATGTTCATGGCTTCGTTGCCTGGTGTGTATTTTGAAAAACTGATAGGTTGTATGTCTGCAGGATTTTCGGACCTGGTAATGGCTGGTGAGAGAGTCGAAAGTGGGATTAAGTCTGGTAAGATTCCGAATGGTGGTGGATCCTCTTCAGGAGGAACAAAGAAGCCATATTCTGCAAATCCCAAGAGAAGGGAGGGGGATGCAAATGTTGTTTCTCACAGGGGTAAGGGTAGAGCTTAGTCCCGTTATCCTCAACAAGTCGCTATAGTAGAGATCCCGGCTGCAGCTCAGCAGCGAGTCAATGTTCCACGACCTTATGCTGCCAAACGCAGAATGGCCGATAGACAGTTTGAGAATCCGCCGATGCTGTATGCTCAATTGTTGCAACGTCTGCTGTAGTTATAGCTAGTTTAGAAGAGAACCCTGGCTCCTCCCACTGGTGCGCCGCCTCTTGGTTACGATGCGAACGCTAGATGCGAGTTTCATTCAGGTGCTCCGGGGCACGACATTGACCACTGCAAAGCATTCAAGCACAAAGTACAGGACTTGCTTGACTCCAAAGCTATTAACCTCACCAACGATGGGCCGAATGTGACTCAAAACCTGATGCTAAATCATGGGGTGGTAGGAGCCAATTCTATTATTGAGGGGGAGAAATTAAATCTGATAACTGATGTTGAGGATTTGAAGACTCCATTAGGCTTTGTGAATGCTAGTTTGTTGAAGAAGGGTGTGTTTCATGGTTGTTCTTCTGATAGCTCAGAATGTGAAGTGCAACCTGAGGGTTGTGATCTTTTGAGAAAGGGTATTCAGAGAATGATTGATGAGGTATATTTGCAATTTGACAAAGTTGTGAAAGAAGATGTTGAGGAAAAAGTGAGTAATGATGGAAGCGAAGTTGCTACGATCTCTATTCCGTACCGGACAATTAATATTTCAGTGCCTGCTAGGCCAACTCTGGTTATCATCACTGTATCTGGGCCCGTGCCATACGAGAGCACTAAATCTATCCCATGGAATTATGGGGAAGATGTGTTCTGTAATGGCCAGAAGCAAGAATGGACAGGGTCTGCGAGCAGAAGTTCGTCGGTTGAGAACATAGTTGGTGCTGGAGGTATCACTATAAGTGGCAGGATCTTTTCTCCACCGGAAGTTAATACTGGTAAGAACGACAAAGGGAAGGGTAAGGCCATGATTGAAGAGAATACCCAACCCCGGGTTGATGCTGATGTTTTCTCGAAAGAGGCGGAGGAATTTATGAGGCTCATTTGGAAAAGTGACTACAAGATTGTAGATCACCTAAATCATACTCCTTCGAAGATCTCTATTTTGTCATTGCTGCTGTGTTCGGAGGCACATCGCAACGCTTTGCTGAAGATCTTGAATGCAGCATACATACCCCAAGAGATTTATGTTAATCAGTTGGAGGGGGTAGTAGCTCATGTAAACGCTGTAACCCGGTGAACTGACTTTAAACAATGTTGCGGATAGCAAGAGTCGCCACCGACTTTTATTTTATCCATAAGGAAAGGTTATAAAAGAACAGGAAAGACCTTAGAGAATATTTTGGGTCCGGGGGGTAGGTTATGAAAAGGGAAGGTATTAGCATCCTTTTCATCCATGGTTATCCATGGGCTCTTAGGTACTTAAGCTCACTTTTGAATTGTTTTGAAATTGTAGTGTGTGAATAGAAAATTTTCAGAATAGTTAATAAATAATCCATGTAAGGATGTGTTAAGAACTTGTTTGAAAACTTGTTGAAAATTTGTTTAAGTGCGAAACAATTTTGAAGTGAGCAAGCACCTAGGAGTAACCTACCCTAATGTTTAAAGGTCTTTCTTATTCTTCATTCTTTCCTTTAGTAAGACTATCCCTACTATAATGGAATAGGTAGTCCTTACTTTGGATGTTAAGGGGTATGTGAGGGACAATTTGACTTTGAAGGCCATTGTGGGATGTAATAAGCACATATAAGGGACCATCATCATTTTTCGAAAGGGACTTGATTCGTAAAGGCAACCATAAGGGACTTTGATGATTTTTTTTATTTGAGGGACTTGCTTTATACACCCCACTTAACCATTATTCGTAGGCAACTTGAGGGATATCCTTAGGAAGTGAGACGGCGATTAAAATCGACTTACGTGTGTGACGTGTTTATTTTAATTATCTTTATTTAAAAGTGATCTAAATTTATTTTAATATTACATACATGTTGTTACACTCCCTAATTACTAACCATAATAATAATTAAATAATTAAACAACTTTACATCCAAGAAACAATTACAAAATAATAAGCAAAATAATTAAATAGCAAAGATAAATAAAATATAAATAAGCAATAATAAATAATAAAGGGGGTTAATTCTAAGTTTACTCGGCAAGACATCGCATCTTGTGCCTACGTATCCTTACGGGAGTGGAATCAGAGTAATCGTAGTTCCCCTCAATAGGGAGGTTAGAAACTTCTTGACTGTGGTCAAGGTCTCAAGGGGAATAAACGCATCTTAAGGACACGCTTACGTGGAGTGTAGAAACTCCAAATCTCTACGTTGAAATGTTAAGTTGTAATTAGGGTTAAATTAGGGATTCCACGGCGGGAAACCCTAAAATGAGCGTGGCGGCTCTTTGACCTAATGCTAAGGGTAAAATTGTAATTTTGCCTGCGGCGAGGCATTTGTGAAAATTAGGGTTTGTAGTTTGTAGTTTTGAGGTTTTGAAATTGAATGTGTGAAGTTTTACGGACTATTGGCGCGGCGGCCAAACAGTTAGACCTAACCTTCGGATGTGTGCAATGTGACAGAAATAATAGTAAACGCGTGAGATAATTGAATCATGCAAACAGAGAGATAATGTCATAATTTAAACCATGCAAGCAGAAATTTAAAGGCAGAATTTAAAGAGCGATTGTTAAGTTCGCGAGGTTACATGAGAGGAGCAGATACAATATGATAATGAAATTTGAATTGAACAATAATAAAATAAAATAAATAACGGTTCTAGTTATTATTTTAAAAAAAGATTTTAGTTATTATTTTAAATTTATCTAAAAAAAAGTTTTTCTTAAAAATAATAGGTTTTCATATTAATTTGGAAAAGATGTTAATGTTATTTATTTTAAAAAACAGATTTTTATATTATAACAAATTTTAATAAATTAATGATAACAATAATAATAATAATGGTAATAATAATGATAATAATGATAATAATAATAAATAATGATAATAATAATAATAATAATAATAATAATAATAATAATAATAATAATAATAATAATAATAATAAAGCAATAATGAATTTTAAATGTGCCAAATAACCCAACAATGTTGCTAACGCAGAAATGCGCTCATCGCAACCAGATCTAAATCGGACGAAACAAAATTTATCGCAAAGAAAAAGAAATTAAGCAAAAAAATAGTATTATTGCTCACACAAAAATGCGATCATCGCAACCAGATCGAACTAACACAAATGTCACGCGTCATGCACACAAATGTGCAAACATCGTATCGACATAATTCGATCAAAAATCTTATATATATAAACTCTAACAATTTAAAAATTATATATATATATAAACGTAACAGTAATAGATAAAGAAAAAGAAATAACGGTAATAGATGAAGAAAAAGAAATAACGGTAAAAGATGAAGAAAAAGAAACAACAGTAATAGATGAAGGAAAAGAAATAACGGTAAACGATGAAGAAAAAGAAACAATAGTAATGGATGAAGAAGAAAACTAAATAACGGCAAACGGCACTCACTCCTCTTAGGTTTTTTTCATTCTCTCCTTTTTTCCAACAAGGCAACACATGTATATATAGGGAACAAATTAGGGTTAACACCAAATTGTCAATAATGTCCCTAAAGCCCATTTTAAAGCCCAAACTAAATAATTAGTTAAGAAAAAATAAAATTTAAATAATTTAAAATAATTAAAATAAACTTAAAATAAAAACTAATAATCCTATTGATTCCTAAAATAAAAAATATTATAAAAAGAACAAAATTTTTTTCAATATTTTTTATTTTATGATTTTTTGGATATTTTTATGAATAATTTAGAAAAAAAGTGAAAAAAAATAATATTTTAAAAAATGATTTAATTAAAATACGAAAATAATAATTAAATAATAATAAAAAACTATTTTTGTTATTTTTTTTAATGAAAGATAGAAAAATTTAGAGTAAAAATAATAAAAAACAAAAAAAATGACAAAGGTGAGATTCGAACTCTCAACCTCTCACACTCATAACTCCTTACACATGTCCTCCTGCCAATTGTGCCATTTTTACTTTTTAGAAAAAAAATGCATGCCATATGATATTTACCTGCAAAAAGTCAAACGACTACACAAATTTGTTAGTAATTGATTAAATGCAATGAAATGCGACGACAAATCTTAGGGCAAAATTTGGGGTATTACAGTTATTATGATAATATTTCTCACCCAACCTCTCTTTGATGTTGGCAAAAAAAAATCATGAAGTTTGACTTTGGTTTGACCACAGTTGACCTCAGTTTGACTTTTTAACTGCATTGACTGCTTTTGACTTATCTGATCATCTGACTGAACAAACTTTTGAGAAAAGTCTTGAAACTTGACATGGGGGTTCTTATACACATATAAGATGTTATGAAGCTCACTTGAAGTCTTGGAAGTTCATTTAGCCTGATTAAAGTCAAAACCCTAGTTTTGGATGCACTGCTTAGGAGGTGCATTGTCTGAGGGAATTGTCAACTCTTCTGACCAATTGTGAACCTTGTGAACCTTCAAGAAGCAACCTATGGACTTCATGAACCTCATGAAAGGTCTTGTAGATGTTGAGAAGTTTGTGAACCTTGTGAACCTTCAAGAAGCAACCTATGGGCTTCATGAACCTCATGAAAGGTATTGAAAGCACTGTGGGACTTGTGAACCTTCATAAAGTAGTTTGTGGACTTTATGAACTTCATGAAAGGTTATGCAAGTTGTTGGAGAACTTGTGAACCTTGTGAACCTTCTTAGAACACAAAGTCTTGTATTGTGAGGGCAAATTTTGGGGTGCAACAGCTGCCCCTGTTCAATTTTCTGAAACCTGAGAGGTTAGATTGGTATATTTGCCAGTCGTAACCTGGAAGGTTGAAGGGGATTGAACACAAAAGCCCAAAAATTTGCACTCACCAGTGCATGGAGTGATATTGATGGTTGGTTGAACATGATTGAGTGGGCTTAAAGATGCCACTAGGGGAAAGTTCTTCAGTAGTATAATGAGAACTGTCAGGAGTCTGGAGTAATACTGATGTAACAGCATGTCTTCATGAGGATAGAGCAATCAATAATGATAACCCTAAAGCAGTCTTGAAGTGATAAATCTGACCTCAGGAGGATAGAGCAATCAATAGCTCTAAAGCAGTCTTGAAGTAATAATGGCTTCAGGAGGATAGAGCAATCAATAGCTCTAAAGCAGTCTTGAAGTAATGATTTCAGGAGGATAGAGCAATGAATAGCTCTAAAGCAGTCTTGAAATAATAACGTGATATGTCTTCAGGAGGATAGAGCAATCAATAGCTCTAAAGTAGTCTTGAAGTAATGATTTCAGGAGGATAGAGCAATGAATAGTCTAAAGCAGTCTTGAAATAATAATGTAATTTCAGGAGGATAGAGCAATGAATACTCTAAAGCAGTCTTGAAATAATAATGATGGTTTCAGGAGGATAGAGCAATCAGTAGCTCTAAAGCAGTCTTGAAGTCATGAGATGTTCTCAGGGGGATAAAGTAACCCTGAAGTTACAATAAAGCAGTCCCAAAGTAATAAGAAGCTCATCAGGAGGATAAAGTAACCCTGAGGTTACAATAAAGCAGTCCCAAAGATCATAAGCTTGTTTGTTGGATAATTAACCTGAAAACAAGGTAGCATTCTGTATAACAACATTAGTTTATGCTTTATGTATGCATGTATGACATGATGCACTTAGGTAATGTACTATAGACATATATGTTATGGTATGATGTAAATGATGTATGTATGATATGACACTGCTGGAAGTGTCTGGATATCCTTGTATAACAACTGCTGGCCAAGGAAAATAAATCCCGATTCGTTGTTGAAGAATATATAACCCTCCGTCTGCTGGGGATAACAAGGTATAGATAACCTCCCGTTGTTGGGGATAACAAGGTATAGATAACCTCCCGTTGTTGGGGATAGTAGGGTATAGATAACCTTCGTTTTCGTTTGATAGTAGGATAAGTATAACATCCCGTCTTCGTTCATCGTGCCCTTATTGGAAAGTAATTTCCCGTATATCCGTATGAGGATAAAAGAGATGGATATAAATTCCAGGGGAGATTAGACTTTGTGAAAATGGATTAGTCCTACTGATGGTTTGTAACTGCCTTGTAAAGATGAACCGGCGAAGCTTTCGTTGAAATCCTTCCCTCGTTCGTCCTTAGTAAATACTATTACTGCATTTTCATGCATTTCTGGTAAACATCAATCATATTAAAAGCATACATGCATTTCTGGTAAACATCAATCATATTCAAAGGCATACATACATTCAAACACAACCAATGGACGTTTCGCTTATGTAAATAGGGTAAAAGTAAATCTGGATTCAAAAGATGAAATTTATTTATATCAAAAGTGACCCATACACGGGTAAGTTTGTACAAGGAGACGTAAACCCTAGTAAGAGAATTTTGTCATGAAGTTTTACAAAAAGAATCAGCTATGTGGGAAATAATCCTATTGAGTTTCAATTCTACTATTGCCCCTCAAGTATCTCATCTTCTTGCTGTTGAGACGGAAACGATTGGATTGAGCTTTATCTGTTTGAGCTTGAGTAAGTAGTACAACTGGTTGCAATTTCATGAGTGATCCAAACGAGACATAGTCATACGCTTTAATCCCTAACTTTTGCCTGGATTGCCCCTTCAGGTTTTCAATCCACCGGGATACCCTTTTTTGCCCAAGCCGCCTTTTCAGGTTTTCGACTTGCCGGGTGTACATCTTTTTATATATATATCCCTAATTTTTGCCCAAAACCTTTTGGTTTGCCGGGATGCCTTTATTTTTGCCTAGGCCTGTCAACCTAGCGGGTCTCTTTTTATGCGTAGTATTTTTTAACTATGTCTGCGTTTACAGGTTGTGGGAAGTCTTCACCATCCATTGTAGTCAGTATCATGGCACCTCCTGAGAACACTGTCTTGACTACAAATGGTCCCTCATATGTTGGAGTCCACTTGCCCCTAGGATCACCCTGTGGTAATATGATACGCTTGATTACCAAGTCACCAGCCTGATATACCTTTGGCTTAACCTTCTTGTTAAAAGCTTTGATCATCCGTTTCTGGTACATCTGGCCATGACAAACTGCTGCTAACCTTTTCTCATCAATCAAATTTATCTGGTCAAGTCGAGTCTGAATCCACTCATCTTCATCCAAGCCTGCATCCTTCATAATTCTCAAGGAGGGGATCTGAACTTCAATAGGCAGAACTGCTTCCATACCATAGACTAAGGAGAATGGGGTTGCCCCTGTTGAAGTACGTATTGTAGTACGATAACCATGCAGAGCAAATGGTAACATCTCGTGCCAATCCTTGTAAGTAACAGTCATCTTCTGTACAATCTTCTTAATGTTCTTATTAGCAGCTTCAACTGCCCCATTCATCTTTGGACGATACGGAGAAGAGTTGTGATGCATAATCTTGAACTGCGTACAGAGATCAGTAATCATAGTGTTGTTCAGATTAGAGCCATTGTCAGTGATAATCCTTTCAGGGATACCATACCTACATATGAGATTATTCTTAATGAACCGAGCCACAACATTCTTAGTCACAGATGCAAATGAAGCTGCCTCTACCCACTTCGTGAGGTAATCAATAGCAACCAGAATGAAACGATGCCCATTAGAAGCAGTAGGCTTGATCTCACCAATCATATCAATGCCCCACATGGCGAAGGGCCAAGGAGCAGTCAACACATTCAATGGAGATGGAGGTACATGTACTTTATCAGCATAGATTTGACATTTGTGACATGTTCTGGAGTGTTGATAGCAATCAGCTTCCATGGTAGACCAATAGTAACCTGCTCTCAAAATCTTCTTTGCCATGGTATGACCACTAGAATGAGTGCCAAAGGTCCCATCATGCATCTCTTCCATAATTTCTGTAGCTTCCTTCTTATCCACACAATGAAGCATAGTTGAATCATGATTACGCTTATACAGAATGCCATTACTCAGAAAGAACTTAGCAGAAAACCTTCTCAGGAACTTCCTATCTTTGACAGATGCCCCTTCAGGGAACTCCTGAGCTTCAAGATAGTTTTTCACTTCATAGAACCAAGGCTTCTCCTCTGCCCCTTCAGTGTCAATCTCATTGCAGTATGCAGGCTTCTCAAATCTATCAATGGTAATCTTGGGAGCTTCATCATCCCAGCTGATCTCAAACATAGATGCCATGGTGGCCAATGCGTCTGCCAACTGATTCTCTCTTCGTGGAATATGTCCAAAAGTAATCTCTTTGAAATGTGGGATCAAAGACAACACATGTTCTCTGTAAGGAATGAGATTATCATGCTTTGTATCCCAATCTCCTTTAATCTGACTTACTACCAGAGCTGAATCTCCATACACCTCAAGGAACTGAATCTTCATATCAATAGCAACTTGCATACCCATGATACATGCCTCATACTCAGCCATGTTATTGGTACAATAGAAACAAAGTCTGGCAGTAATCGGGGTATGACAACCTTCAGGGGAACTAATCACAACACCAACACCATTACCATGTGCATTGGAGGCACCATCAAAAACCATAGTCCATCGGGATCCTTGTTCAGGTCCGTCATATTGTCCAGGTTCTTTGGTAACAGACATAATGTCTTCATCAGGGAACTCAAAATTCATTGACTGGTAATCAACTACTGCTTGATGAGCCAAATGATCAGCAACAACACTCCCCTTAATGGCCTTCTGAGTAGTATACTGTATATCATATTCCGTCAAGATCATTTGCCATCTTGCAATTCTTCCGGAGAGAGCAGGTTTCTCAAATATGTACTTGATTGGATCCATCTTCGAAATCAACAAGGTAGTATGGGTCAACATATACTGTCTTAGTCGGCGAGCAGCCCATGCCAAAGCGCAGCAAGTTTTCTCGAGCAGTGAGTATCTCGTTTCACAGTCGGTAAACTTTTTGCTAAGGTAGTATATTGCCTGCTCTTTTCGACCAGACTCGTCATGTTGCCCCAATACACACCCCATTGAGTTGTCTAATACTGTTAAATACATAATCAAGGGTCTTCCATCAACTGGTGGCATTAAAATTGGAGGTTCTAGCAAATATCTCTTGATTTCATCAAAGGCAGTCTGGCACTCATCATTCCATTCCATCACCTGATCTTTCTTCAACAACTTGAAGATTGGCTCACAGATGGTAGTTAATTGGGAAATAAATCTTGCAATGTAGTTCAATCGTCCCAAGAAACCTCTAACCTCCTTCTCAGTACGGGGAGCTGGCATCTCTCGTATAGCTTTCACTTTTGCAGGATCCACTTCAATACCTTTTCCACTGACAATGAAACCCAGGAGCTTTCCAGATCTAACTCCAAAAGTACACTTGTTTGGATTTAATCTCAACCTGTATTTCTTCAACCTCTCAAACAACTTGTGCAGATGATCAAGATGTTGTTCTTCATCCCGAGACCTGGCTATCATATCATCCACATATACCTCTATCTCATGATGAATCATATCATGAAACAAAGCCACCATGGCACGCTGATATGTTGCCCCTGCATTCTTCAAACCAAATGGCATTACCTTATAGCAGAAGGTGCCCCACTGTGTCACAAATGTAGTCTTCTCCCTATCTTCAGGTGCCATCTTGATTTGATTGTAACCAGAGAAACCATCCATAAAAGAGAATACCTTATGCTGAGCAGTGTTGTCTACCAGGATATCAATATGAGGAAGTGGAAAGTCATCTTTAGGGCTAGCCTTGTTCAGATCTCTGTAGTCTACACACATACGTACCTTACCATCTTTCTTAGGAACTGGTACCACATTTGCAACCCACTGAGGATAAGAAGTTACGGCCAAGAACCCTGCATTGAACTGTTTCATTACCTCTGCTTTGATCTTTTCTGACATTTCAGGACGCATACGACGAACCTTCTGCTTCTTTGGACGACAATCTTCTTTCACTGGCAAACGGTGAACCACAATGTCTGTATCCAACCCTGGCATATCTTCATAAGACCAAGCAAAGATCTCCACATAGTCACGTAGCATCTGAATCAACCTGCTCTTGACACTGTCCTCTAAATCAGCCCCTATTTTGACCTCTTTTCTGTTTTCTTCAGTTCCCAGATTCACAACTTCGACTGGCTCTTCATGTGGCTGTATAGCTTTCTCTTCTTGTTGTAACAACCTAGCAAGCTCTACAGGTATTTCACAATCGTCCTCGTCTCCGTCTTCAGTTTGATAGATCGGATTCTCGAAATTGTAATTGGCAATAGTATAACTGTTATCAACTGGATCCAGAGTGGATGAGGATCTGCATTTTAGTGACGTGGGTGTGTGTAAGAACACATAGCTGATAAAGCAAAAATAAAAGAAAAAGAAAGACAAGGAACACAATGTTTACGAAAACGAAACGTCCATTGATTTTATTGAATGAAGTATGCAAATGAAATGACAACCCGTAACAAGCACACCATTGTGCCCCGGGTAAGGCACATGGCTTGAAAGTTTTAATTGTTCCAGAAATTACAAATTTAAAAACATAACACAGTAATAGTATTTACTCCTGACTAAAGGAGATAGGGATAACATCTTCAGCTTTCCAATTATTGAGTCCAGCACCCACAGTAGGAAAAATCCATGCCTCCAAGTTGTGGTCTTCATCTTGATCTCCCACAGCATTGATAACCCCTTGATTGGTGATACGAACAGCACGAGCACGACGAACATCCTTCTGGGACTCTGCAGTGAAACCCAAACCAAACTTGTCAGACTTGTATGGAATATCAGGAAGCTGACCCCAAATAGTACAACCACCTTCTTCCACCATAGCTTTTGCATCATTGAGGGAGGCCATTGCCATTGTTGGAGGGTTTCTGATGACCACAGGAACCTTCTTCACAGCAGGAGGAGTCACACAATCCTTAATAGCCCAGGGAACCACTTCAAATGACTGACATGGAGTTTCAATGTATTCACCTTCTACTTCCAGATACTTGAAAGTGTTTACATGACTGACAAAGTATTCTTCCTCTCCAAAGACAGTAACAACTTTTCCATTCACCGGATATCTCAACTTTTGATGTAATGTGGAGGTCACCGCACCTGCCCCATGGATCCAGGGACGACCAAGCAGACATGAGTACGAAGGACGAATATCCATCACATAGAATGTAGCAGTAAACACCTGAGAGCCAACCTTGATTGGAAGATCAATTTCCCCATGCACTACTCTTCTAGAACCATCAAAAGCCTTTACTACAATATTACTGGGCTTCAATACCGTATCTTCAGGACTCAGCTTGTTCAGGACTTCCTTGGGCAACACATTCAGAGAGGAACCATTGTCTATCAGCACATGAGACAGGGTAGTGCCCCTGCATTCAATTGAAATATGCAAGGCCCTGTTATGATCCCTCTTGGCAGGGGTCAAGTCAGCATCAGAAAATCCTAACTCGTTGTCATAGGTCAGGTGAGCAACACAATTCTCAAACTGGTCCACAGAAATTGCACTGGGTACATGAGCCATCTTTAGAAACTTGATCAATGACTTGGCATGAGCCTCAGAACATAATAACAGGGAGAGCATAGAAATCTTTGAGGGAGTATGCCCCAGCTGATCAACAATATCATAATCACTCTTGCGAATGATTTTCAATACTTCTTCCATCTGCTTAGAGAGGTCATCAGCAGCTGGCACATCAGTAGATACAGGCTCAATAACAGGACCCTTGCCCCGAGCATCAGTGGTGGAAGTAACAGCAGGGGTAGCTGCACTCTTAGAAGCAACTGGAGGAGAGAAGACTCTTCCACTACGAGTGATCTTGCTAGATCCAGCAATATTATCAACGTCAACAGGCATATCAGGTAAAGGCTCCTGCTTGACACCATGGATGTAAACATCATACCCATAGTGCCAAGGCACAGCTTTGTCAGATGTATAAGGAATAGGACCAGGAGTGGTAATGATCAGAGGAGCTACTCTGGCTTCAGCAACAACTTTCACAGGACCTTCAGCAGTAATCTTGATTGGGCCCTGATGAGTGATTTTAATGGGACCCTTTGAAGTGATTCTTAGTGGTACTTTGTCAACCATGTCAACCTCTTCAATCTTCTTACCCTGAGTCAGATGATCCACCATACTTTCTACAGATGCTGGTCTTCTTTCAAACACTATAGTATATTTATCCATGAGACGTTGAATCCCATCTCTCAAAATGAAGCAACTATCCGGCTTATAGGTACAATATAGACAATCTTCATGACAACCTGGAAAGATCCCAGCTTGTACTAACCTCTTTTTGATAACAGACAATGGTGTGCTCAACTCCATAACTGAATAGACATGCAGATCTTCATCAATATCTTCATCAATGGCGTTGACAGTCTTCTCGTGATTTGGCATTGGAGCTGTAATCACATTTGGAGTACCTGGTGGATCAAACTCAATTTCTCCAGCATCAATCATATCCTGAATTTTGTTCTTCAAGACCCAGCAGTTATTAGTATCATGTCCTGGACAGTTTGAATGATATGCACATCGTGCATTGGGATTGTACTTGGGAGATGTAACATTGGGATTCTGAGGAGCCTCCCTCAGGGTAATAAGTTCAGCCTTCAACAAATGTTGTAATGCCTGAGCCATTGACATGTTGATCTTCGTGAACTGTCTTCTAGCCCTCTGTTGGTTGCCTTGAGGCTGCTCTGTTGTTGCAGGAGTTGGATTTGAAATATGAACTGCACTAACAAACTGATGCCTTCTGTTACGATCAGGCTGACCATACACAGCATTAGATTCTTTCTTCCCAGTGGGAAGCTTCTTTGCAGCACCTGATGAAGAAGTGCCCACTTGGATCTTACCACTCTTGATACCATTCTCTACTCGCTCTCCTGTCATGATCAACTCAGTGAAGCCAGATGATGAGCTTCCAATGAGATGACTGTAAAACGGACCATTCAGCGTACACATGAACATATCAACCAACTCCCTATCAGTCAAAGGGGGTTGAACTCTTCCGGCTAAGTCTCTCCACTTCTGAGCATACTCCTTAAAGCTTTCTTTGGCACCCATAGACATGCTTTAAAGCTGCATGCGGGTGGGGGCTAAGTCAGCATTGTATTGATACTGCTTGTAGAAAGCTTCAGCAAGGTCATTCCAATCTCTGATGTTGACACTCTCCAACTGATAATACCACTCTAGTTGAGCTCCAGATAAACTCTCTTGAAAGAAATGGATCCACAACTTTTTATCAGCAGTGTGGGGTTGAATTCTTCTGACATAAGACCTCAGATGCAATTTGGGACAAGAGACCCCATCATAGACAACAAATGTAGGAACTTTGAATCCAATGGGTATGACCACCCCAGATATCAAGCTCAAATCCTCAAAATCCAGCCCAGATGATTTCTGTAATTCCATAGCATCCATTCTATCCACCAGCATCTTGAATTTGTCTTCGTTAGGCTCATGGTAGTAGTTAGCCTCAGAATCAGAGTCCCCCATAGTGTTGTGGAGACTGCCTCTCTCCTGCTCAGATTCTTCAGATTCATAGTCTCCAACCTGTTCCTTGGTCTTGTCAGGACCTTTGAACCTTCTTCCCATGTTGAGCAACCCAGCAGACCTTCTAGCCTTCTTAGTCTTCTTGGCCAGCAGTGTCTTCAATTCATCCTGCCCCTTGGATAGGTTCAGGATCAACTCTTGGAACTGTGCATTCTGTGCCTGGAGATCCTTAACTGATTGTTCAAGAGCCATTGCTGAAGTAAACAGCGAGAAGATGAGAAACCTGTGCACAATTATAAACCTGTGATGCAATGATATGGGAATGCATATGCAATGTTTTCAAGGACCGCAGGATTTAAATTTGCTTAAACAAACGAGAAAGTAACTTTTTATTAGTAATAACTTGTTTTGCCTTTTAGGCTTACAAAAAATGAAAACGAAATAAGTACAAAAGATGGGGTTTTAAGTCTCCCATGGACGTTTCCTCTTTGTGTTGAGGTATGAGTTGAGGTTTCGTTCCTCATGAAGTAGCTTTGTTAGCTCTAGGATCCTTGCTTGGCTTGCTTTGTAATGAGCCTCGAAAGTATCCCTTTGCTCTTTCAGTTGGATCCATGATCTCTGCAAGTCTTCCATATTAGTAGGCATGTCTGGGCGAAGGATGGTATAAGCTGTGTCTCCTTCAGCAACAGGTTCCATGGTAACTGGTAGGATGGCAGGATATGGCATCATGAGTGTCTGAGCACGAAATCGTACCCATCTGAGATAAGCCTCCATAGGAATGGTGTACTTAGGCTCCAGTGTCTTGCTGTCAATCCTGTTTACCTTTCCCCAAGCTCGTATGAATCTCTGACGGTAACCCTGAAGATCGTTGTCGTAGTCAAACACAATGCCCTGAATCAACATGTCATGTGGACCATCGCTCCGGGCGTAACCAAACTGTCGTAAAGCTAGAGATGGGTTGTAGGTGATGCCTCCTCTTATGCCTAGAAGTGGCACATTAGGAAACTCCCCACAACGGTCAATGATGGTGACATTCTCCATAGATCTGGAGCACCAATGGATGTCTGAGTGAGAAAGTGACATGATCCTCTTGGACCATCTGAACCCTTGCTCATTCTTCATTACTGAGCGAGGAAGGTGAGAAATAAACCACCTAGAAAGTAAAGGTATGCAGCACATCAAAGTTCCTCTTGCCCTTGTAGTACGGGTGTGAAGAGAATGTAGGATGTCTCCAAGTAAGGTAGGCACTGGATTGTGACTCAGGAATATGTTGATGGCATGAACGTCTATGAACTGATCAGGACTGGGGAACAACACTAAGCCATAAATCAATAAGGCTAAGATCTCCTCAAAAGCATCGTAGCTCATAGCCTTCAAGAACATTTGAGCTTTATCCACTAATACCTTGGCAAGAATACCTTTAACTCCACTTCTCGTCTCTAGAACAATGTCAGCCTTCTTCAGATGTAGAACTGCAGCAATAACTTCTGGTTTAAGCTCCTTCTCTAAGCCTGTGAATGGCTTCTGATCAAGAACAGGTATACCCAGAAGTTTAGAGAACTCTTCCATGGTTGGAACCAGCTGATAATCAGGAAATGTAAAGCAATGGTGCTTAGGGTCAAAGAACTGAAACAGCACACTCATCATGTCTTCACTGAACCTTGAAGTAACTAGATCCAATAAGTGACCATGTCTCTTGTTGAACTGGGAATGATCAGGCACTAGGGAAACCAACTCCTTGAGCTTAGCAGGTATCCCTACAAAGTTGATCCTGATGGTGTTTCTACGAGCAGAAGCCATGACCTGCAACAAAGAACAAAGATAAATCCTTTGGTCCTTGAAATGGTTAGGGAAAATGATATGCTTATGATGCATGATGATGTCATGATGTCATGCTCAATCACAAACATGTGGCACACACAAACAAGTCACACCATAGCCCTAGGTTTAAAGGCTTGCATGAGGTTCAAAGGCAAGTACCCTCCCCTGAAGTTAGATGGTTCATCCTGTCCTACAAAAGTAACCAGGTTCTAAGGGATCTCAATATCATTGATCCTTCACAAGGGTGGTTGTTCAGAAGGCAACTTACTTGCCAACCAAAACCCTCCAAGTTTAAGATCTCAATGAGCGTAGTATCGAGTGTCAACCAACTTCAGTCTGCACCAAAGCCGGTTACCTCACTACTTTCTAAAGGCCAAGATGAGTTAACTAGGGTTCTAAAAGTCAGTTAGTGCATTGACAACATATGGCAGCCTCAATATTATCCTCAACTTGACTTAAGGAATATAAGCACCAACCAAGAAGTCGCACTAACTATGGCCACCAGATCAACCGTATCGATATACGTCGTACAGTTTCCTTGGTCTATTGCCATTTACCTAAGGTACACTAGATCCGGGTTAGGACCTTTCACACATAAGAGCACCCCAACAATATAATAATAAAGCAAACAAGGCAAACAATTTAAAGTGATCTTAATTCCTAAGGGTACCCCTCTTAAATAGATCCCCAGCAGAGTCGCCAGTTCTGTAACACGGTGGGAGAACTGACTTTAAACAATGTTGCGGATAGCAAGAGTCGCCACCGACTTTTATTTTATCCATAAGGAAAGGTTATAAAAGAACAGGAAAGACCTTAGAGAATATTTTGGGTCCGGGGGGTAGGTTATGAAAAGGGAAGGTATTAGCATCCTTTTCATCCATGGTTATCCATGGGCTCTTAGGTACTTAAGCTCACTTTTGAATTGTTTTGAAATTGTAGTGTGTGAATAGAAAATTTTCAGAATAGTTAATAAATAATCCATGTAAGGATGTGTTAAGAACTTGTTTGAAAACTTGTTGAAAATTTGTTTAAGTGCGAAACAATTTTGAAGTGAGCAAGCACCTAGGAGTAACCTACCCTAATGTTTAAAGGTCTTTCTTATTCTTCATTCTTTCCTTTAGTAAGACTATCCCTACTATAATGGAATAGGTAGTCCTTACTTTGGATGTTAAGGGGTATGTGAGGGACAATTTGACTTTGAAGGCCATTGTGGGATGTAATAAGCACATATAAGGGACCATCATCATTTTTCGAAAGGGACTTGATTCGTAAAGGCAACCATAAGGGACTTTGATGATTTTTTTTATTTGAGGGACTTGCTTTATACACCCCACTTAACCATTATTCGTAGGCAACTTGAGGGATATCCTTAGGAAGTGAGACGGCGATTAAAATCGACTTACGTGTGTGACGTGTTTATTTTAATTATCTTTATTTAAAAGTGATCTAAATTTATTTTAATATTACATACATGTTGTTACACTCCCTAATTACTAACCATAATAATAATTAAATAATTAAACAACTTTACATCCAAGAAACAATTACAAAATAATAAGAAAAATAATTAAATAGCAAAGATAAATAAAATATAAATAAGCAATAATAAATAATAAAGGGGGTTAATTCTAAGTTTACTCGGCAAGACATCGCATCTTGTGCCTACGTATCCTTACGGGAGTGGAATCAGAGTAATCGTAGTTCCCCTCAATAGGGAGGTTAGAAACTTCTTGACTGTGGTCAAGGTCTCAAGGGGAATAAACGCATCTTAAGGACACGCTTACGTGGAGTGTAGAAACTCCAAATCTCTACGTTGAAATGTTAAGTTGTAATTAGGGTTAAATTAGGGATTCCACGGCGGGAAACCCTAAAATGAGCGTGGCGGCTCTTTGACCTAATGCTAAGGGTAAAATTGTAATTTTGCCTGCGGCGAGGCATTTGTGAAAATTAGGGTTTGTAGTTTGTAGTTTTGAGGTTTTGAAATTGAATGTGTGAAGTTTTACGGACTATTGGCGCGGCGGCCAAACAGTTAGACCTAACCTTCGGATGTGTGCAATGTGACAGAAATAATAGTAAACGCGTGAGATAATTGAATCATGCAAACAGAGAGATAATGTCATAATTTAAACCATGCAAGCAGAAATTTAAAGGCAGAATTTAAAGAGCGATTGTTAAGTTCGCGAGGTTACATGAGAGGAGCAGATACAATATGATAATGAAATTTGAATTGAACAATAATAAAATAAAATAAATAACGGTTCTAGTTATTATTTTAAAAAAAGATTTTAGTTATTATTTTAAATTTATCTAAAAAAAAGTTTTTCTTAAAAATAATAGGTTTTCATATTAATTTGGAAAAGATGTTAATGTTATTTATTTTAAAAAACAGATTTTTATATTATAACAAATTTTAATAAATTAATGATAACAATAATAATAATAATGGTAATAATAATGATAATAATGATAATAATAATAAATAATGATAATAATAATAATAATAATAATAATAATAATAATAATAATAATAATAATAATAATAATAATAATAATAATAATAATAATAATAAAGCAATAATGAATTTTAAATGTGCCAAATAACCCAACAATGTTGCTAACGCAGAAATGCGCTCATCGCAACCAGATCTAAATCGGACGAAACAAAATTTATCGCAAAGAAAAAGAAATTAAGCAAAAAAATAGTATTATTGCTCACACAAAAATGCGATCATCGCAACCAGATCGAACTAACACAAATGTCACGCGTCATGCACACAAATGTGCAAACATCGTATCGACATAATTCGATCAAAAATCTTATATATATAAACTCTAACAATTTAAAAATTATATATATATAAACGTAACAGTAATAGATAAAGAAAAAGAAATAACGGTAATAGATGAAGAAAAAGAAATAACGGTAAAAGATGAAGAAAAAGAAACAACAGTAATAGATGAAGGAAAAGAAATAACGGTAAACGATGAAGAAAAAGAAACAATAGTAATGGATGAAGAAGAAAACTAAATAACGGCAAACGGCACTCACTCCTCTTAGGTTTTTTTCATTCTCTCCTTTTTTCCAACAAGGCAACACATGTATATATAGGGAACAAATTAGGGTTAACACCAAATTGTCAATAATGTCCCTAAAGCCCATTTTAAAGCCCAAACTAAATAATTAGTTAAGAAAAAATAAAATTTAAATAATTTAAAATAATTAAAATAAACTTAAAATAAAAACTAATAATCCTATTGATTCCTAAAATAAAAAATATTATAAAAAGAACAAAATTTTTTTCAATATTTTTTATTTTATGATTTTTTGGATATTTTTATGAATAATTTAGAAAAAAAGTGAAAAAAAATAATATTTTAAAAAATGATTTAATTAAAATACGAAAATAATAATTAAATAATAATAAAAAACTATTTTTGTTATTTTTTTTAATGAAAGATAGAAAAATTTAGAGTAAAAATAATAAAAAACAAAAAAAATGACAAAGGTGAGATTCGAACTCTCAACCTCTCACACTCATAACTCCTTACACATGTCCTCCTGCCAATTGTGCCATTTTTACTTTTTAGAAAAAAAATGCATGCCATATGATATTTACCTGCAAAAAGTCAAACGACTACACAAATTTGTTAGTAATTGATTAAATGCAATGAAATGCGACGACAAATCTTAGGGCAAAATTTGGGGTATTACAGTTATTATGATAATATTTCTCACCCAACCTCTCTTTGATGTTGGCAAAAAAAAATCATGAAGTTTGACTTTGGTTTGACCACAGTTGACCTCAGTTTGACTTTTTAACTGCATTGACTGCTTTTGACTTATCTGATCATCTGACTGAACAAACTTTTGAGAAAAGTCTTGAAACTTGACATGGGGGTTCTTATACACATATAAGATGTTATGAAGCTCACTTGAAGTCTTGGAAGTTCATTTAGCCTGATTAAAGTCAAAACCCTAGTTTTGGATGCACTGCTTAGGAGGTGCATTGTCTGAGGGAATTGTCAACTCTTCTGACCAATTGTGAACTTTGTGAACCTTGTGAACCTTCAAGAAGCAACCTATGGACTTCATGAACCTCATGAAAGGTCTTGTAGATGTTGAGAAGTTTGTGAACCTTGTGAACCTTCAAGAAGCAACCTATGGGCTTCATGAACCTCATGAAAGGTATTGAAAGCACTGTGGGACTTGTGAACCTTCATAAAGTAGTTTGTGGACTTTATGAACTTCATGAAAGGTTATGCAAGTTGTTGGAGAACTTGTGAACCTTGTGAACCTTCTTAGAACACAAAGTCTTGTATTGTGAGGGCAAATTTTGGGGTGCAACAAACGCCGATAATGGTCTCGGTTTTACTGATCTAGATTTGACTCCTGCTCGGAGGAATCATAACCGTGCTTTGCATATATCTATGGAGTGTAGAGGGTCGCTGATGTCGCATGTTCTGGTTGACACAAGATCATCTCTCAATGTGCTTCCAAAGAAGGCATTGATGAAACTGGATACTCGAGGTTTGATATGCACGCCCAGTGATCTGGTGGTGAGAGCTTTCGATGGGTCTAAGAGATCGGTGTTCGAGGAGATTACGATGCCTGTTCAGATATGACCATAAATCTTTGATGCAACTTTTTACATTATGGATATCCAGCCATCATACAGCTGTTTGCTTGGCCGACCTTGGATACATGCTGCTGGGGTAGTCACCTCAACATTGCATCAAAAGCTGAAATATATGATGGAAGGGAAAATTGTCACAGTATGCAGCGAAAAAGACATAATGGTGAGCCATTTGTTGTCTTTTAAGTATGTGGAAGTGGATGGAGAGATCCACAAAACACTCTGCCAGGCGTTTGAAGCAGTTCAGATTCAGGAGAAGTCTCCTGTGGAAGCTAATGTCCCAGAGGTTTCGATGTCATCGTTCAAAGAGGCTCGTGCTATCGTAGAATCCGGTTCATCCCAGAAGTGGGGCCAAGTTCTTGATGTTCCCATCAAGCAGGACAAGTTCGGCTTGGGATACAAACCCTCCAGCTCTTCTCAAAGCGTCCCGAGGTACAGGGGACATATTCAGTTCACCAGCAGCGGTGTGATATTTGACAGGATTAATGTCGTTGAAGATGACGAAGGGGACAACGATTGCGATATGGATGCCTGGATTCGTTCATGTACTCCCGGCCAGAAGCTGTGCAACTGGACTACCGAAGAAGTCATTCATGTTACTGCTGCAGAGTAATGTTCATTGTTTGATTATGTTTAGTCCTACATTCTGCCTAAGGCGTAGTGACCCATTTGTGGGGCCTTCTTGTTATTTGCACTTTATCATTAAATAAAGGACGTTTTCACATTCAAATATTGTGATCCCTGTTTTTCTTGTTTTTGTTTTGCATTTATACTAAACAGAAAAATGGCAATGTGTTTTGTTTGTTGCATCGCATAATAAACATCCTCATGTAAGTCTTTTCTATCAGATGCCATCGATTCAGTTTCAGCTATGACTTCGTATGACTTTGATAATCCCATTTATCAAGCTGAAGATGAGACTGACGAAGACTGTGAACTACCCGAAGAGTTAGTCAGACTTCTCAAGCAAGAGGAAAATGTCATTGTGCCTCATTAGGAGGATATTGAAATTATCAATCTCGGTACCGAAGAGGACAAGAAAGAGGTTAAAGTGGGGGCTGCATTGGAAGATAGTATCAAGAGAAGATTGTTTGAAATGCTCCATGAGTATAAGGATATCTTCGCTTGGTCTTACCAAGATATGCCTGGGCTAAATACAAATATTGTGGTACACCGGTTACCTCTTAGAGAATAATGCTCGTCAGTCAAGCAGAAGTTGAGACGAACAAGGCCTGACATGGCAATCAAGATCAAAGAAGAGGTTCAGAAGCAGTTGAACACTGGATTTCTTGTTGTCACGAATTATCCTCCGTGGGTCGTTAATATTGTTCCTGTTCCTAAGAAAGATGGAAAGGTCAGGATGTGTGTTGATTATCATGATTTGAATAAAGCGAGCCCGAAAGATGATTTCCCGCTCCCCCATATTGATGTGTTGGTCGATAACACTGCTCAGTATTCTGTGTTTTCTTTCATGGATGGCTTCTTTGGGTATAACCAAATCAAGATGACACCAGAGGATATAGAGAAAACTACTTTCATCATACCATGGGGGACTTTTTGCTACAAGGTGATGCCTTTTGGATTGAAAAATGCAGGGGCAACTTATTAGTGGGCAATGGTGACGCTCTTTCATGATATGATTCATTACGAGATTGAGGTCTATATTGATGACATGATTGCAAAGTCACAGACGGAGGAAGGACATCTGGTCAATCTGCTGAAATTATTTGAAAGGTTAAGGAAGTTCAAGCTGAGGCTGAATCCTAACAAGTGCACCTTCGGGGTGAGATCTGGAAAGCTAATGGATTTCATCGTCAGTGAAAAGGGTATTGAGGTAGATCCTGCCAAAATAAGAGCTATACAAGAAATGCCTGAATCGAGAACAGAAAAAGAGGTTCGTGGTTTCCTGGGGAGATTGAACTACAGTGCAAGGTTCATATCTCATCTTACAGCCACTTGTGAACCATTATTCAAATTGCTAAGAAAAGATCAAACGGTCAGGTGGAATGAAAATTGCTAGAAAGCATTTGAAAGAATAAAAGAGTATCTGCAGGAACCTCCAATGCTCATGCCTTTAGTTGTAGGGAGACCACTGATCATGTATCTCACGATTCTTGAGAATTCAATGGGATGTGTGCTCGGCCAACAAGACGAGTCGGGTAGAAAAGAGCATGCCATCTACTACATGAGTAAGAAATTCACTGATTGTGAGTCGAGATACTCAATGCTGGAAAAAACATGTTGTGCACTCGCTTGGGCTGCTAAGCGTTTGAGACAGTACATGTTAAACCACACAACCCTATTGATTTCGAAGATGGATCCAATCAAGTATGTCTTTGAAAAACAAGCATTCTCCGGAAGGATTGCCCGATGGTAAATGGTTTTAACAGAGTATGATATTCAGTATGTTTTCCAAAAGCCATTAAGGGAAGCGTTCTGTCAGAATATCTTGCTGAACAGCCAATTCAGAATTATCATCCGATGAAGTTTGATTTTCCAGATGAAGACGTCATGTTTTTGAAGATGAAAAACTGCGATGAGCCTTTACCTGACGAGGGTCATGAGATTGGATCTCAGTGGAAAATGGTTTTACACAGAGCCGTTAATTCATATGGTAATGGAATCGGTGCCATCATTACAACTCCTCACGATTCACATATACCGTCTACTGCCCGATTGACCTTTGCCTGCACCAATAATGAAGTTGAGTACGAAGCTTGTGGTTGGTAGCTTGTGTTTATTATTTTGGTTCGACCCCGAATTTTGGTTGGTTTGCTCCTCATCAAGGTCGTTGTTTCGGTATTGCACTTCCTTGTCATCTTACCTTCGGTCGGCATTGTAGAGATTCCAACTCTTGGTTGGTAGCTTGTGTTCGGTTTGGTCACATCTGATGATTCCAACTCTTGGTTGGTAGCGTTTACTTTGTATCCTCAGAGGGTAACCGTTATCCCATCTTTTGGATGGTAACTTTTTGATTTCTTTGGTGGATGATTGTTCCCTACAGAGTTATCTAATTATTCTACTCTTTCCCCAGTAGAGTCCTCCTCAGGTCACAGATCGGGTGATTGTGTGTCCTGCAGATGCTGGATTTGAGTGCATCCCCAGGAGGTCGCCTTTGGTCGGCGTTCTCGCTTTATCCCAACTCTTGGTTGGTATTCTGTTCGTTATCCCAACTCTTGATTGGTATTTCTTGGGTTCGTTATTCAAATTCTTGGTTGGTATGCCTTGGTTGTATCTCAACTCTTGGTTGCTATTGCCAGGAGAATTGGAGACAATACTATAATTTTGAAAGAAGATGCCAATTGGATTTGCAACACCATATGGTGTTGCCAATTCAATTGGCGCCAGTGTGCAAGTTTTAAAGGGAGGCGCCAATTGGCCTGACACCAGTGTACATGCAGTTTTTTTAATATATAAATAGAGGTGCTCCTACCATTTTCACTTTGCACCTCATTTCAAATTCTTCTTTCATTTTCATCACTAGCTCTATCATGATTCTTTAAAGATATGAACATGTTTGTTATTTCACAACGAAACCTCCGATGAAAATGCTTTTTTGGAACATCCAAAGCTTTGAGCATTTCGAGAGGAGTTTGAAAAGATGGTTAGAGGGAGAGATTAATGATGGGAAAAAATTAGAAGTATCGAGAGGCTTATTTTGTACATATCAATTGCATATGACAATAATGTTGCGTATGTGAGTGCGAGTTAGAGATGACGATGATGTTAGGAATACGATGTCTATAACAGATGAAATTGTTTTGATTATTGTAATCTCTTAGACATGACAAATGTGTTGTATGCAATGTGAGGCATGTTCCCTATCTTAAGCGAAATTTGTTGTCCATAAACATATTTTTTTGATCTAGCCTATTGTATTAAAAAATTTACACGGTGCATTGATCATGGCTAAAGGGTCTAAAATGTGTGTGTTAATGTTTTAGATGGTTTCACTGTTATTGCTCATGCATCACTAACTAGTCAACACTTTCACAACAAAACCAAGCTATAGCGTTCAAGATTGAAGTACGTTAATGAAATAGGTTTGATTGAGCTAGCAAAATAAGGTTTGTTATAAAGTAAAAAAATTGAATAAAATAAAATCTTGTGATCATTGCATACTAGGAAAACAACATATGTGTGAAGTTTGGGAGTGATGTGCTTAAGTCTAGTACATCATTTCAGTATGCTTACTCAAGTACTTATGGTCCGACAAGAGTGACAGCTTATATTAGTGGTTTCTATCTCCTCATTATTATTGATGATTTTTCTAGAAGAGTATTAGTCTACATACAAAATGTGTTGAAAACAGACAAATTTTAATGAATGACATATTCTTATAAGAAATCAAAAGGAAACTAAATTAAATGTGTTGAGAACTAACAATAACATGAATTTTATTTCATAGCAGTTTAATGAGGTTTGTAAGAAACAACGTATCAAGAGGCATAAAATTGTTATTGACACACCTCAAAGAAATGATCTTGTTGAACGCATGAATATAAACATTTTGAAGAGAGTAATGTGCATGTTATTGGGAGTTGGGTTACCAAAGAGTTTCTCAAGTGAAGCTATTGCTACAACAACTTACCTGATCAATATATGTTCATCCACATAAATAGACCTTAAGGAACTTTGGAGGCTTAGAGTGGGAAACTGGTAGACTACTAAAGTTTAAAAACTTTTAGAGCTTTGACATTTGCACATACCAAGAAAGACAAGTTTGATGTTAGGGTTGTCAAGGTTATTCAAAATGTGTAAAGGGTTACTAGCCATGGAAGTGAAATGAAAATACATGGAAGTGATATTTATGATAAACTATAGTAGAAAAGACTCAATTTGAGAAGGAAGTTTCTATTAGAGATACTAGAGAGAGGGATGAAGTTATGGCTTATGTTTAAAGTACTAAAGTAAGGGAAACCAACAATGGTTCCATATTATCAGCTGGCTCATGATATAGTTATGAAGAAGATTTTACCACCTCAAAAGCAAAAACAATCAAAGAGGTTGAAGACAGTGAATGGTGAAACACATTTACTTATGAAGAACTATTCTTTAGAGTTTGTGAGACTACCTTATAAATAAATGATGGTTGGGTGAAAAAGATATTAAAAAAGAATGAGGGTATTATAGGATTGAAGAACCAATGTTTAATGAAAAACTTGTAGCAAAAAGAGTTTACTCGGGTGGAGGGAACTGACTATACTAATATATTTTCACATTGAATAATGAAGTTTAATCCTCCTATTTTGATGATTTTTATTTTTTATTTTTAGTCTCTTATTTTAAAAATCAGTTTTTTGATTATTGTACTTTAGATAATTTAAAGTTTAGTTGGTTACCCAATTATTTGCAAGATTCTTCCAACCCACCATGCTCATTATAATGTATTTTTTAAAATTATATGAATACTAAAGTTTTTTTGTCTACTTGATTTATTACCTGCGGTAATAAAAATGGAAAGTTAGATATCTATGCTCTACTGCAAACGAAGTAACATTCTCAATCATGTACTAATCTTCTACAAGGGTTATGTTAAGGGGCTGAGCTTTGCCGCCATTATGACGGCAAAGACACTGTGCTTATTTTTCTTTTCAATTTTTCTCTCTCATATTTTTATTTATTTTATTTTAATTTTTTTAAATAAAAAGTTGATGATTATACCTAAAACATGATAACTTTGTAGCCATAAAGGCAGCATGTCTATCTTTAATTTTCAGGAAGTATGCCGAAGTAAATGGCCAACATATTTTTATTAGGCAGACACTATACGGAATTGTCTATAAATCATCTTAAGATGTAGTGTTAAACAAAAAAAAAAAACTAATTGGATACCAAAAATATAAAACCATGATCAAAAGTGCATTTAATGTATTTTGAAATTTTTTTTATTAGTACTAATAGTAGTTTTTAACCACAAATATTAGTAATTAGTTTTAAAGTTAAATATGTTTGTGATTTTTCTAAATATTTTAAATTTTATTTTTAATTTTTTTAAGTATTTTTTTAAAGAATGATCTTTCTAAAATTTTCTTTCATATTTTTGGTCTCTAATATTAAAACCGACGCTAAAACCGTCATTAAATTAAAATTGTCACTAAATTAAAAACCATCATTCATTATGTCGCTAAATTGCAGGAAAGATAAAAAATATGGATTAAAAATTTTAGGCAAAAATACTGTGTGGGTTCTTTAACTTTTTTTTGTAACGTTTTGGTTATTTATGTTAAGTAACGTTTGCGTCGTTGATCTTTTTAAAAATCTCTGTTACAATAAATTACAAACTCATATACCATTTGAACTGATTTTTCGCGTTTATCACGAATATGCAATCAAATTTATCAAACAAGTTATGGTTCATGAGAATCAAGGAAAAAATGGACAAATACATAATAAAAAATCGTTCGATTCAACCAAAATACACAACCAAACGCAAAACTAATTACATATTCGTGATCAGCGCAAAAAACTAGTTCAAATAATATATGAGTTTGTAATTTATTGTAACGAAGATTTTTAAAAACGTCAACGACGCAAACATTATTTAACATAAAAGATCAAAACGTTAAAAAAAATAAAAAAAAAATTTGATGTTTTTAAATAATTTAAACAACTAAAATAATATTTTTACCAAAATTTTAAGAAAACCGTTCTTTAAATAAAATATTTTAAGAAAATAAAAATGAAATTGAAATATTTTAAGAAAATAAAAATGAAATTGAAATATTTTATCACCTTAGTTTTATTAGTGTTTGTGTGGGATTCCAAGTCTTATGCTTCAATCTCAACATCGAAACCTTCACTGATCACTACTCCTTGATCACTCGCATCCAAATATCCCATTTCTTTGAATTTCGAGCACCATGGATAGCGATAGAAGATGATGGAATATCTCTATTAACTTTGAATCCAAACAATGTCACGGTTCGATATTCGTTCGCTTCTCACCTTCTCTGCAATTTTCCGCGTAATCTTAATCGTATACGGAGAATGGCAAGATTCTCACATGGAAGTTAGATACACCGACGTTGATTACATCGTTTTCTCTGACGCCGCTTCTCTAGTCGCTTCTGGTTTTTCTCCTTACAACAGAACCACATACCGTTATTCTCCTTTACTCGCTTTTCTTCTTGTTCCTAATTCGTTTCTTCATCGCTCTTGGGGAAAGTTTCTCTTCTCTTCTGCAGGTATCTATAATCTTCTCAGATCTTGTTTCTATGCGCATTTCAGTTTATGTTTTGTTTTACCGATTTGAAGAAATTTGATTTTAGGGTTTGAGTTGATGAATGAATTTGAGCTCATGTAACTACGTAATCACTAGTCAGTGTGTTTCGGAGCTTGTGTGTGACAATAGATTATGACATGTCTATACAATGTTTTCAACTTGTTTTGATAAGTTCTATAAAGTTTATGAAGATAGTTTACATTTTGTAGTAAATAATAGCTTAACTACATTAGTGCTTATTCACAAGTGCTTTTGTGATAACTGAAGTGTGATCGGTTTGTACAAAGGCATTCCAACTTCCAAGTGTTGGTTTGCAAGTGCATGTGTGGAGGTAGGTTAAATGTTTTTTTTTGTGTGTGGGAGTGATTAAGTGTATTTATTTGTTTTTATATAGAATTTTGCTTCTCCTAGGCGAGGTATGTATTTTAGAGAGAAAAAAAAAACATGGACATATAACCAGGGATTGGGAGTTAGGAGAGTGATAGAGAGGCTATATGTTAGAGAGAAAGAGAGGGTTTTGGAGGGAGATAGAAATGCCGAAGATTGGTTGGAGAGGATTCGGATTTGAGTCCATTTAACAGTTAACTTGTTTGGGGATCATTGCTGTCCTCTATTTTACTGGGACCTTGTTAGATGCTATCGAGTCATAAATAACTATACTTTATGAAAGTGTAATCAGCATTTTAGTTGAGGGAAAACCTTGTATAATTTTGGTATCAATCAATTCGGTCTTATGTAGTTCTTTTTGATATTAGAATGTTCTTTCTATCAAAATCAAAATAAAGAAAAAGTAAAAAAAAAAAGCAACATATTGCTCCATCTTCTAGTAAAAGTTACAAAGTTCAGAAGTGTTGCAGGTGAGAGTTGGACTATTAAGAAATTTCTGTTATTGGGTGATTTTAGGGTTCATTTTGTCCCTCTGCAATATGTGTTTTTTTCTTTCTTTTTTTATCTAAGATCCAATGTATCTTAATGCTTTCAAGTTCAACCAAGGACTAATCACTTGTCTCTGTGTGTCACTGTTGTTGACCAAACATTTTTTGACACCATCACAAGTCAAACCTTAGAGCGCCATGTCGTCCCCAGTGTGTCCTATGGTTGGTCTTACAATCAGTGGCCAAGACTCTTGGCCTAATGTGCTTGGTTCTAATACATTTAAATTAACATGTTCGTGTTGTTAGACAATGAATGTTATATGTCTGCTGAATGATATTCCATTGATCATATCTAAGCAAATGTCCGTCGTTTCTTTAATGCAGATATACTTGTGGGATATTTTATCTATTACATTCTAAAGCTGCAGAAGGTTCCTGAAAACCTCTGTAACTACTCTGTCATGGCATGGCTTTTTAATCCATTTACGTTCACCATTGGGACACGCGGGAACTGTGAACCCATTGTTTCTGCCATGATATTGTGGATTATTGTCTGTCTTATGAAAGGTATGGTTCTGCCATCTGTATTAGAATAAATTGATGCCACTGTTAACTTGTAATAGTAATGTTGAAATTGAAAAAACACATAAATCATAAATTAGAGTTTTCCACCTTAAGAACAGAGAATTTATTTGCATAATCTGGAAAATACAGCACACTGGTGCACATTTACGCTGCTCTCTCTTATTCACTCTGCACTATGCTAATGTACGCTTCTAAATGCTATCCATAACATGCTATAACAATCTTCCTCATTGCACTTCTCTCCTAAACTATGCACGTGTTTCTTCTCATTTTGGTACTCTGCGCACCGTCCTTATCCTACGCCGATTGCAGCGCAATAACCGTTACAGAGATCCAAGCCTTAACGTCATTTAAGCCCAACCTTCATGATCCTCTCGGAGCTCTTGACGGTTGGGATACATCCTTGCCGGAAGCGCAGTGTGACTGACGCGGTGTTGCCTGCAATAACGACCTAGTTACTGAGCTGCGCTTTCCTCGTGTTCAACTCGGTGGTAGACTCAGTGAACGTCTTTCTGAGTTGCGCATGTTAAGGAAGATAAGCATTTGTTCGAATTTCTTCAACGGAAGTATTCCCTCGTTGCTCATGAATTGTAAGCTTCCACGGTTCTTGTTCTTGCAGACAATGCGTGGGAGCTTATTGGTTCCATTCATGCTTCCGTTTTTTGCAATGTTTCGTTCCACGCGCCGTCTCTGCGGACAGTTCAACTTGGATTCAATGGTATCACGGGTTTCATTGGGCTCGAGACTAACATGCGTTTTAGTCTTCTTCAGATTTTGGATATTCAACCTAATAGCATAAGAGGGTTGTTTCCTTTGTGGTTAACCAATATAACCACATTGTCAGTGCTTGATCTTTCCAGCAATACACTTTCTGGTGAGGTTCCACCATATATAGGAAATCTTGCTGTGTTGACGGAGTTGAAGATGGCTAATAATTCATTTATTGGTGTCATCCGGTGGAAATCAAGAAATGTGCGTCCCTCAGTGTTGTTGATTTTGAAGGCAACAATTTTGCCGGAGAAGTTCCTTCTTTTTTTGGTGATAAGAAGGGACTCAAGGTTCAATCTCTTGGTGGAAATCGCTTCTTTGGTTCAGTTCCGGTAAGTTTTGGTAACCTTTCCTGACTTGAAACCTTGAGTTGAGAACCAATAGATTAAATGGATTTATGCCTGAAATTATAATGAGGTTGAGCAATTTGACAATGCTGGACCTTAGTGATAACAAGTTCGCAGGTGAAATTTATGATAGTAAATTTGAATAGATTATTAGTCCTCAATCTGAGTGGTAATGACTTCTCTGGAAAAATTCCTTCTAGTTTGGGAAATCCTCAGACTAACTACACTTGATTTGAGTAAGCAGAGTGTTTCTGGGGAGTTACCTTTTTAGCTCTCAGGGCTACCAAATCTGTAGGTTATTGCTATGCAGGAGGACAAGTTTTCTGGTCAACAGAAATATTTCTGGGGAGTTACCTTTCACCACTGAAAACAGAAATATTTTTAAATAGGGCGTAAAGCAGAATGCCTTTTACCTTTCTTTCAAATTTGTTTTCTAATATTAATATCAATTTGTGAATAAAATTACGTTTGGGTCTTTCATTTGATTCTTAGTCATGCTGTTGATTGACACGCCAAAGGAAACTTTTTTCTTAAAAGATGTAAAATATTAGATATTTGCATATATCTTGTTGCTTTGATGGTATTCTCTTTTTTTTTTTTCCTGTCCCATTTTCCTTCTTGTTCCCCCTGGTTTGCAGGTAATGTGTTACAGTCAGCAATTTGGTATGGACTTGTTGTCCATTTCAGGATTTATCCTATAATTTATTCTATTCCTATAATCCTGGTTCTTGATCCGAACTTCTTCCCATCTGGTCAGAAACCCGTCCTAAGGAATTGGAGTGCTGTTCAGAAAGAGAGACCCGAAGACCCGAATGGCTGGTTTACCCCGCTTAATTTATTGAAAAGCATATTCACATGGAACAGGGTGATATTCGGACTGGTTTCAGGTTCGGTTTTCCTCTTTTGTACTGGCCTGTTCTTCTTTTTATATGGTTGGGAATTTCTACATGAGGCACTACTGTACCATCTTACTCGTACGGATCCAAGGCATAACTTCTCAATCTATTTCTACCATATCTATCTTCATTATGGGCACAATATCTCGGTGGTGGAAAAACTTGTCTCCTTTTTGCCACAGTTTTTGGTTCAGCTGGTTCTTATTTTCAGCTTTGCACAGGATTTGCCATTTTGCCTATTTGTGCAGACTGTATCATTTGTCGCCTTCAATAAGGTTTGTTAAGTAATACTGAATAACATATCTTGAAATTTACGATATTGCTACATATTATCATTTAATTACCAGTATTTTAAATTGTTTTATTTTAAACATCGCTGTCTCTATTGAAGCCTTTTCTTGCAAATACATCAAATTAATCTAATATTTTAGCAGAAAATCCTCAGACTACGCAACTGATTTGAGCGTTTTTGCAGGTGATTACTGCACAGTACTTTGTTTGGTTCTTTAGCTTGTTGCCTCTAATACTCCCATGGAGTAAGATGAAGCTAAAATGGGGTGGACTGTCTTGCATTCTTCTGTGGATTGGAGCTCAGACCCATTGGTTAATGTGGGGCTACCTTCTCGAGTTCAAGGGTAAAAATGTCTTCTTACAGCTTTGGGTGGCGGGCTTAATGTTTCTTGCCGCCAACATATTCATCCTGGTCATGATTATTCGTCAACATAAATATTCTTCTGTTTTCAAAGCTTTAGAGTATACCCACTCCAAACATACAGCTAAGCTCGAGTGACCATCTCTAACAAGTTTCTATTTTCACCCTCACCATTGACACACATCGTCCTTGTCGCCCCTCAGGTTTGGAAGGTGGTTAATTATGCAAGGTCACTGCTTCAGCATCACTGCTACAGCAACCAATGATTATGTTGAAACTTGTGCTGTTTTCTGAAAGTGAACAATAGGCGAATCAATATATTCTTGTTGTTTTGTAACATTGTTTACCTCTTTAAGCAATGAATTAATTTTTATTGGCTTTCTTAGCTTTCTGTTATTTATCTGCACTTGCAGAATTGCACTCAAGGTCTTACAAGAAACTCTTTCCTGATTATTATATTTACTACTGCATATGATAAGGACATCTCCACATTGTCATCTTTGTAATACATGCTTGATAATGTGGCTGTTTAGAGTACTTTCAATGGTGTAACCCACCTAGGTTCTTTAAGTTAACTTTACAATGTGATCACACTCTGAACTTTCACTGTTTGTATGATGCAATTTTTAAAGAATTTATATTGGAAAACCTAAATATCTATTTCTGACAGAATATTTTACGCAATCTGTGTACTGAAACTCCAAATTTGTAGCCAAAAGTGTATCAGCTAGTTCATAAGAATCACTTAAGTTTAAGTGCATAACAGATCATCATTGCAATTGCGATTGCGTCACTCTGTATAACTAGAGCAAATTATGAAATTTAATTAATAAAGCCTGAGAGCAAGATGCCAATTATGCGCCAAATTCTTTAAGCCATAACATGCTATAGTATAAACTCATTAATTTATAGGCTTTTGCAAATGTCTAATGTCTACAATGAAACCCAACAAGACAATGTAGCAGTGAAAAATTACCTACACCCACATTTGATTTATGGGGAGACTTCTTTTTAGGCCTACAGGTCTTTTCATTATAAAAAAGATTTTAGAGGTCAAATCACGGAGCCAAATATCTTATTAGAAGTTATAAAGATGTAATCTGAAGTGATTCATAAATGCTGCCATGTAAGGAAAATATGAAATGATGAATCTCAACTTCTACTTTTGATTGAGTGAATTCAATTAATTATTACATAGGTGCATATTATTTATAAAGAAACTAGATTGAGTGAATTCAGTTAATTATTACATAGGTGCATATTATTTATAAAGAAACTAGAGAATGTGAAGTTAATGTTTATAGCCGATTTACGAACTGCTATGTTTCAATCAATTAGTTACGACCGATTAATTACACCACATTGAATATAGTTAACTATAGGGGTGGTAAAACGGGTTAGGTCCATTGGACCTGCCCGTTTATATCACCATTTTTGACAATAGGGACAAAAAGAGGAAGTTCAGCTTATGGAGATGGTGCAAGAAGCTCAAAGAAAGGGTTTCTAGGGAGAAGAAAAGAAGCCCTGCAAGAGGAAGTTCAGGAGCAAGTGGAGGTCGTGGTAGCAGTGAAAACGGTGGCCCAAAACTGGTGATGTTCAACACCAAAATTACACTTCCAGAAACAATTGAAGCAATGAGACCGTTTAACGAAGAAAATGTACTAAGCAGAACAAGGTATGGATTAGTATTCAAGGTCTGTTACAATGATGGAATGGTCCTTTCCATTCGCAGGATCCCTGATGGATCATTTGATGAGAACATGTACTGTTAAGAAGCTGAATCGCTAGGCAAAATAAAGCACAGAAATTTAACTGTTCTCAAAGGCTATTATGCAGGACCACCAGATATACGATTCTAGGCCTATGAATATATGCCCAACAGAAACCTTGCAACTCTCCTCCAAGAAGCTTCTCACCAAGATGGCCATGTTCTAAATTGGCCAATGTGACACCTCATTGCACTAGGAATCGCCCGTGGATTAGCCTTCATTCTCTCTACCCTCTCCTTCGTTTGCGGTTTCGAATTTGTTGATTTGGAAACCGAACTAAATGCTGTCACAGAAAGTTTTGGAAACAAAATGACAGTGCTTGAATCCTTCCATTTCGATACCGACAGATTAAAGGCTTCCTTTTATGCTTGATCTTGTTGGTGATTGTCCTGTCAGCGGTTTATTGATGTTGATTCCTCCTATGTGCAGGGTATTCTTGGAATTGGTTTTGGGATTCACGAGTCGATGGCTGTCGGACCTATTTGGAAAGAACGGGAATACATCCTTGAAGAAAAGCTCACTTCCAATTTTCTTAACTGTCCTGGTGTCTTAACTTCATCAAGGATATCTGGTCTCAGAAACTTCTTCTATAATGTTTACCTCATCCGTAAAGTGCCTAGATAACGGCGTCATACCGCATAATTAGTGACGACAAGCAAAGGTAAGACAAAATCACTGTGCTCGTTCTCTTCTCAATTCAACTTTTATTTTTAGAATGCTTTGCTGTCAGCTGAGTTACGTTCTTTTTGGTGCAGCCAACATCTATTCGCTCTCCTTTCTGACTTGTTTCCTTTGGACATGTTTTCGAAACCTGAATAAGTGCTCTTCCCTTCACTACAGACCATACTTTGTTTCAGAAACTTCTTGGTGATGTTGTTTGACAGGGAATAGGCATTGTAGGTAGAAGTTTTGGATGTGCTGGTTGAGATACCAAATATTCACGACTGATTTCCTTTTGTATTTTGCAGAAGACATGACCATGGCTAACAATTTGCTTCAAACTTTCGTCACTTTGGTGCAAAGAAAAGATGCTGCCGATTAGCGACCACACGTCATAAAACTCACCAAATGTGGCTCAACAAAGCGGGTGCAATAGCTATTTTGTGAGCACTTGCATAGTCCTCGTGCTAAACAAATGTAATTTGTAAGAATCTACTCATTTTTATCTTGCGCAGAAGTAAGTACAGTATGTAAACAAGGGAATAGTTGGCAAACTATCGATATTTACTCATGGTATGTCATGTATTTGGGTTTGCACTTGTTTTATGTCTGACAGATTATCAATCATCGTGAGAATATCGGACTTTCGAGATGTTTACTAATGATTTCCTTCTTTTCTTTTCATGTACGCGTGACAACCGAAATGGCGACAAAGCAACAGGATGAAGACGGAGTCCCGGGCCGGAATGTCTTGGTAACGAGGCGTAAAGCTTAAGGGAGTCTTGGTGGTGGCTTGAAGACAAAAGAACCTGGAGATTTTTGGAAGCAAGTACTTGATAGAGAAATCCATTTTCTGGTGAATCCTGTGTTTGGTCTCACAGTAGCAGCAACATCTCAAATATAAAGTCTCATAAGTCACTTGATGGAATTCCTTGACTTTTATGTATGTCATCTTGTGTTAACTTGTTACTGCGTGACGATGTCGCGTCTCTAAAATAAATTTGCCTTTTATTGCTGTAAGGAAGTATTCAGTTTAAGAATTTTTCTTCCAACATATCCTAATTTGTCATTTTTGATGTTAGTTGATCTAGATACCACTCCTATACTTTTTCAATTAGAAAATATGGGGAAAATATTAGGAATAATGTTTCCTCTTCAGTTTCTAGGACTCTTAGTGTCTCAACAATCCCGTAAAACTTCGTGAGGTGTGTGTACGAGTTTTCGTGATCAAAACCTGCAAGAGATTTAACATATAAATTTTGTAACAATTTCGTTTTCATTTTATTTTGATGGGCATTCTTATGTGGTGTAGCTATGTGTGCCAGACGTCTTGAACTATTGTGGCATGACATGCTACCAATAATGTTTCCATGATTGTTATTATTGTTGTTCTTATTATTGTTGTTCTTTGCAGCTACCGCGCTTTCCTATTTTAATACAAAAAAATATTCTAGATCTTGCAAACTAACTTGTAACTTTTCCTTTTTGATATTAACGTCTAGTTCTTTCGATTTTGGGATTGAACAAAAGTTGTAATGCAAAATCCTTTATTTGCATAAACAGATAAAAACTAGCTAATATTATTAGTGACTATAAACAAAATATATAGATATTCAAAGATATGAACAAAAAACTTAAAATGATAAAAACCATTGTGATGTCTATAAAAACTAACACGAGTCCCCGAAAATGGCGCCATTGTCTTACAATGCAAATAGCAAGTGCAATATCATCATATCCACACATACTGGTTGTGTTTTAAAGACTGATTCAACAATTTTTGTGATTCTAAGGAAGGATTATTTATAATTTTTTTTGATACGGAATATTAAATGACTGAAAATAAATTGAAATCTCGGTGTTAACAATTAAAAAATTTATTGGGGTTAAATTTCATCATTCTTGTCCTCATCTATAATCATTGGTAAGTAATATATTTTTTTACTCAGTTATTAATACGTCAACCTATTGCTCTTAACACAACTCATCTTTGACACCAACGATATGATATCAGATGTATTACATAATAGGTGATCTCTCACGCTATTAAATACAATATCATTAAGTTCCAACAGTGAATAAAGATATTAAAGTTAATTAACAATATTATGCAGATATTAAACTTAACCCTATCTCTAGGCATTAACATACAATAGACGGAGACTTGGACCTAGTAACGATCAGCATGTATAGTATGTTAAGTTATACTACGATAACACGTTTTAGGTAGCAAATTCAAAACAAGTATTAAGAACGAAGAATCATCAATATTAAAGTTTAAGTAGAATTAGATAAAACGTCATGACCATAAGTAATATATAAGAATAAAGATGAGTACACCTAACTCCAATAAAAGAGAATTAGTTACACTTACTCATTATAGTTTTACAGTGAAACACTAAAAGAAAGAGGTTGTCGTAATGCCAAAAGATCGAAAAAACTCCCATGGGAGTTTTGTTGTAATCAATGTTGCACTCTAATTAGTTGTTTACAAGAATATGATTTGCTTGTGGAATTATTTAGTAGTGTTTGCTAGATAAACCTGATAAAACCTTCCTTATAGGTTCTTGAGTATGATCTGTGTAAAAGAAGTTCTGCCTATAGGTTCTTGAGTTTAATCATTATAAAAGCTCTATTTTTTCTTTGTTGGAGATTCGTGGGCAAATCATGTAAAAAGCTCAAATGATTTAGTAAAATTCTCAAGAAGAAACTCTTAATGACATACATAGATCAAGTGGTTAGGTCAAAATTGTATAAATCTCTATTGTCATTTCTCTATCACTTTTCTCTTTATTTTCTTATTTTCTGATGTTTATGTTATTTATTTTGTGTATTTACTTTATCTCAATATTTTTTATTTATTTTATTTATTTATTTTGTGAACATTAAAATTAAAATAATTGTTTAAAAAAAATAAAGTTTCTAAAAACTTGCGATTCTAGTTTGCGATTTTCATTTTTCTTGTATACGAGTGTATCCGTGCATCTATTTGTTTTTTTAAACTTGCGATTCTTTTCAAACCTAATACCATATCTTTATTATAAAATCCATATTATAAGTCCATGTGTGCCACATATAATTACCATTTTGATTAGTCTTATAATCATTTAAGAAATGACTCAATTTGGACTATCAAATAATTTTAATATTGATCTTTAAGATTTCTTACATAAAAGATTTGATGATCCTGATACTAAAATAGTCATTTGTGTCTTTTCAACTACTACTACTACTTTTATATATTTTATTTGAGTTTTTGCTTAAAAAAAAACAAAATTTTCTAAAAACTACTACTACTACTTTTGCTCTTTATTATTTATAGTTTGTAACCAAAAAAATTTCTTTTTATTTCTTTTTTAAATTTATTTCAACTTTAATTATATATTTGTCTATTATACCCATAGATACTTATTATAGAGATAAAAACAAATATATTAAATTAGTAAATAATCAAAAGTATTATAGAAAAAATAAATTATAATATTAAAAAAATTATTAATTACATAAAATGTGTAAAAAAAAAAATAAAGCATATTAATAACACAAAAATATCTTTAAAAAATACAAGCTATATAAGTAAATTTTTATTTCCATTTTTTATTTTATTTTAAAAACTTATAAATTGATATATATATATATATATATATATATATATATATATATATATATATATATATATATATATATATATATATATATATATATATATATATATATATATATATATATATATATATATATATATATATATATATATATATATATATATATATATATATATATATATATATATATATATATATATATATATATATATATATATATATATATATATATATATATATATATATATATATATATATATATATATATATATATATATATATATATATATATATATATATATATATTCATTCAACAGGAATCTTAACCTCATTAGTTCTAAACATTGGAATTGTCCACATTGGTGGATTATACCTACCCAACACAAAATCACCAACAACCTTAAAACCATCTTTCTCCAAACTCAGTTTCAATTTCTCCACCTTCTCCTTCACCACTTCATCACTTGCAACTCCTCCAAACGTCACCACTCCATATTTCTTCTCACCTTCTTCTCTTATCACAACCCTCTCATCAATAGGCTTAGGTGCATCCTCTACTTTTCCATAACTAGCTGGTAGAGTAAACTGCATAGTCACCATCTTGTTCTTCTCATTTGTCACCACTGGTACTGTCATAGCTATCTTTTCTGATGAAACACTTGTGTTTTCTTTTGTGATAACCGGTGAAGTCATGGAAATTTGTTCGGTTTTGGTGTTTTTGGGTTTACCGAATATTCCTATGTAATCAACTAAAACCTTAAAGCCACCATCTTTGTCTCCTTTGAACTCGGATGGATCGTAGGTTATTTCAGCTACCACAGAAGGTGCATAGTTTCTGATAACATAGTTTTGTGTGGTTTTGATAACTTCATACTTTGGTATTTCTACTCCAATTTTTCCAAATACTAAACCCATATCAAAGGTGGAGAATGATAAAGTAATTAAGATAGAGTTTAGAGATTTTGATGGATTGTGGAAGTGGTTTCAATCATATATATAATGTATAATGAAGAGTTAAAGATATGCAACGGAATTAATATGCAGAGTTGAATGTTGACAATTCTATGAGAGTTGAAATGTCTATGAGTTTTTGTTTGAAAAGAATAGTTAGCAATTCAGACTTTGCTTGGAATGAAAATGAAAGAATGAATGGTTGTTATTATGTTGGCTTGCCATGCATTCATGGACTCCATTTCTCCACGACTACATCTTTTGGGTTTGCTCGTATTTGCATGTTTACTATTCTTTATGGTAGAGACTTTTCCCTCCACTCCTCATTTATTGGAAAAAGTATGTGTATTAAGTTGGTGTACATTTCTCAACTCAATATCCGAGAGAGATATATTCTAACAATGCTATGCTTATATTAAAAAGCATACACTACAATGTAATACTATAATACGGTGAACAATACGGAATAATAGATAAACAGTATCAGGTGAACTATATATATATATATATATATATATATATATATATATATATATATATATATATATATATATATATATATATATATATATATATATATATATATATATATATGTGTGAATAGTGTCTGTGTACAGTAGTATATGAATAATGATTTTTTAAGAATAAACAAAGTTGGTATGAAATGTAAAAAATTAGTTAATGAAATAATAAAGTTCGTTAATAAACGTTCAGATATTAAAAATAATTTTTAGTAGTAAATCAAAGTTGTTTAATAAAAAGTAAAAAGTTGATTAATGTAGTTATAAAATTGATTAATAAACGTCTAACAATTAAAAATAATTTTGAACTGTCACTAAAATTGATTAATACAATGTAATTAGTTGGTTAATGTAGTTATGAAGTTAATTAATCACATGATTTTACACTGATATTCTTTAATAATAAATAAAAAATAAAATAAAAAATAATATTTTTTAAATAAAATAATATTATTATAATATTTCATATGTGTAGGAATTTGGTATAAGAATATCATATCCCATATTTTAAGGAACGTGAAATATACTCTCTTTGTAATCATTTCACTCTTTTGTAATCTTTTTGTAAGGGGTTTAACCATTCCAATTTCTTATTCAAAAAAGAGAAAAATGTGAATCTATTAGATGATTACACTATTAAAAATAATACATTGTCAAAAGAACATTGTGACGGTTTAGAAATTTAGTGTCTTTAATTTTTTTAATTTTTTTTACTTGGATTGAAAATATGAATTGTGGAGAAATTTTAAAATGATCATGAGTTCGAATCTCAACAATGATAAATTTGTGATTTATTTAATATTATAGTAGTATATTTTTTAAATTTTATTTTTAAACTAAAAACAAATGACTTTTTTTCACTGTTGGAATTTCCAATAGTGGTGAAATGTTATGCTTTATTTTTTTTTTAATTATAAAATTGTTAAAAAATTGTCGCTTTGTTCAAACTAAAATAAATGCTTAATATTATTTTTAGTTCCGTATCTTAATTTTAAGGTTTATTTTGGTCTCTTGATTAAAAAAATGTGCATATTAATCCTTTAACTTTTTAAAATGTATTGTGTTATTCTTTTTTGTTTGATTAACGACGAAAAAAATATAAATCAATAACTAAATTCATCGTTAATTAGACAAAAATGATTAACATTGTATGTTTCGAAGAGTTAAGAGACCAAAATGAACCTTATGGTTAAGATATAGTACTAAAAAGGTATTAAACCTAAAATAAATAAATAAAATTTTAAAACGGTTAGATTTTCCAACCATGGTGAAATGGTTTACTCTTATTTAAAAAAAAGAGCTTACCTTGTCAGGTCTCTTCACTTTCCCTTGCCTTACAAAAATCACATTTAAATATGTTTACGAGAATCACTTTGAGCCCTAACAAGTTTATCATTTCCATTAACAACGAGAGCCTTAAACATGTATCATCTCCAACTCGTTCACCATCGCATAATCTCCATTTCTTCACCATCATATCTTCTCTAACTAGTTCTTCAATAAACATGGTCGAACTCCATCAATATCTCTCCAACTCGTACAAACCAAGGAAATACGAAGAAAAAACTCAAAGGAGAAACTCAAACGATACTAGCATGAAGTAAAGACGAAACACATACGATATTTAGCTCTTTGACTTCTTCATCTGATTTCTGGTACATAAAATATCTCCACCATGCATATAGCAATAGTGTTGTTGAGATATGTTAAGTTTAATTTTATTGTTGAGAATGTTATTGAAGGTTTTATCTTAGTTGTTTTTTAGAGATAAGTGATATGTTTATTTTTGTTATTAATGAGATATTGAAGGTTTTATATTAGTGAGATATTAAAATTTTGTTGTAATTGAGATATTGTTGTTAATGTTATTGTTATTGAGTTATTGAATGTTTATTGTTGTTGTTGTTATTGAGTTATTGAAGGTTTAGTGAAAATATTTAGTGTTGTAGTTGCATTGAATGTTTGAGGATATATAAGTAGACTTGAGTTAAGAATGATATTTGACATCATTTTAACGCTAATGTTGTTAGGTTTGTTGAGATATGTTAGGTATAATGATGTTGTTGTTGTTAAGGACCTAAACTCTAAAGGTTTAATGTGTTATTGTTTTGTACATAAATGGATCATTCATCTAGCGTCACTCATGCAAATGAGTGTTCCACTAATGAGAATAAAATAAAAATAAAAATTAGAGGTGCTACAATGATGGCTAAATTAATAAAAGTCTGCAACACATGTGTTAAGTTGCTGATCGAGTTTGGTCATAAGTTATGTGGCGTTACTTGAAAGTAGCAAAGTGAGTATTTTGATACATGATTAGATTCGTGCATCAGAAGACTTATATATATATATATATATATATATATATATATATATATATATATATATATATATATATATATATATATATATATATATATATATATATATATATATATATATATATATATATATATATATATATATATATATATATATATATATATATATATATATATATATATATATATATATATATATATATATATATATATATATATATATATATATATATATATATATATATATATATATATATATATATATATATATATATATATATATATATATATATATATATATATATATATATATATATATATATATATATATATATATATATATATATATATATATATATATATATATATATATATATATATATATATATATATATATATATATATATATATATATATATATATATATATATATATATATATATATATATATATATATATATATATATATATATATATATATATATATATATATATATATATATATATATATATATATATATATATATATATATATATATATATATATATATATATATATATATATATATATATATATATATATATATATATATATATATATATATATATATATATATATATATATATATATATATATATATATATATATATATATATATATATATATATATATATATATATATATATATATATATATATATATATATATATATATGTTAGACGATGAAAATGATCTTGAAGGGGGGTTGAATAGATCACTTATTTATTACAAGAGTCAGCGCTTAAAAAATTTGGTTTTAAAAAATTATGCGGAAGTGGCCGAGGAACCAAGTCGTTTAAACAAACTGTTATCGAAAAGATCAGATATGCGACAAGCCAAATGAAACAACAAATCTAATGAGAAACATAATCAATAGTTTGATGATTAATCAATACAAATAATAGCGCTCTAGTTTGTCCAATTTCCTATGACTTATAAAGTGTAAACTTAATTTGAAAATAACGCAAACAGTTTATGTGCAATCAATTCGTCGAGCACTTGGTGTGCAAAACACCCCAAGTATTGTTTCCTATGTAATATAAGTGCATAATTTTTGCAATTACAACTCAAGTGATTGTAATGAGTTTTCAAACTAGATTTTCAGCACTACACTACAGAAGAACTTTATTGATAAATTGATATTACACAAATGTGAACAATTCAAAAATACAGAGATAGAGAACAACATCGGATTTGTTTAGGCAGTTCCGCTTTCGTCCTCGCTTAAGGTACGTCTGCCCCCAATTCTAAAACTAAAATTGAGATATGTATTATCTTGTTGCAAAAGTTTATACAAGTAAAGCAATAGTCATCATACACTCAAGCCTATTTGTTGATGTCGATACTATGTCTTTTCTCCCCTTGATTCAAATCGACTCAAGTGCCTCGAACGTGTCAAAAAAACCTCTGGTTACCGCTACTTGCCTGAACAACACCACCGGTCTTCAAACCTTTCACTCGAATGATCGATCATACATAGTTCGAACCCAAATCTTTCTTGCATAATCCTTCGTTTAACGCTACTTGATTGAACGAAACCACCATTCTTTAATCCCTTTTGCTCGGCTAAATTTGTGAAGCAAAAATCTATGCAAATACCCCCCAAATCCTTAAGATCTTGGAGGACAAAACCCTAACGGTTTTATTCAAGAAAAACTTACTGAAATCTTAACCCAAACTAGATATATAATCCTATGTTTAGACGTTACCACCTCAATGATGCAACAGATCAACAAAAATTATTATGTGTAATTGTTGATAAAAAATGCAATAATGAGGATGAAGATTATGAGAACAATTCAGTGTATATCTTTCACTTTTCTTGTTGTCTGTTCAAATGATGAGATAAAATGAATATGTATGATGCCTTGACTAACTAACAAGTATAACAACATTTTAAAACATAGCAGATCAGAAAATTAATCACAAGTCAGCGAACGGTCGACCTGAGCAGGAGGGGGGTCGACCTGAGCACACACGAATGCAAAACTATGCAAAAAATTGAGTTATGCATCGACCGGAACAGGGCCATGCATTGACGCAAGCTTGCTTCAAAGTGACAAATTTAAATGGTTACGGTATGAGTCGACCAAAGGGTCGACGTGGGCACACCCAGAAGCAAAAGATTGAAAATCAACTTTTATGAGTCGACCTAAGCAGGGCTTTGATAAACTTAAACACCTGAAACTTCCAAAAACGAGTTTTTGCTCATATTTTGGTCCACCTAAGCCATGTTTGTACAGATCTAAGTTTCTTAACATGATCAAATGCATACAAAACATATATGAGATGCTCCTATATGTATAGACACACGACTTTAGAATATTTTGTGCATTGTAAAGTATGAATGATACCGTCTAAATTACAAAGTATGAGCTAATACACGTTTTGACATCATTAAAATAAGGATTAAGGCACTTTGACCTCATATACTCCCCTTTTTTTTTTAATGGCATAACAGTTGCAAAATCTTCAATTTATCGAGTAATTTGAGAATCATCCTCTCCTTGATTTTGTGCATCCTTCCGAAAGAAAATCTGATCTATATTTGTGACATGAAGTGTTGTTTTTCTTGCATTCTCTTCTCCCCCTCTGACGCCCCAAAAAGAGAGAAACACAAGGTCAACGAAACCAACATATATCCATATGAACACAATCGTATACTTTACAACAGAGACACATTAACAAACATCCACATAAAAGTATGTTAATGCAAGGATTATAACGATAAATAAAATAAGAACCATATAATGAAAATTGAGTGCATTACACAACCAAAATGTTGAATACAACTTCAAGTCATAAAAACCAACAAGATGACAAAACATAAAATGACATGCAAATATAAAACATGAGATGCACTACATGAAAACAACTCAATCCTCTAAGGTCTTCTCCCCCTAATGGATGACCCCTCCATCTGAAATAGTAATCTGGAGGTGGTGCTTATTCCTCATCCAAGCGTTCAGTAAGTTCCAAGACAGCCATGTTGAGAGTGCTGAAACTGGTCGTGAGAGCGCAATTCTGACCATCAGCAGTTTCAGCTAGAGTATCAAACCGTGTTATCACATTGGAGGCAAACAAATCAAAGTTTTCACTTTGAGCTTGAAGCTGGTTCTGCAAAGCGGTGTACTTTTCTACTTGAGCAGTAGCAAACTCTTGTTGCTGGAGCTGCATGTTTCTCAACATGTCAAGAACTTCATTATTATTTTGTTGAGGTCTATGTGGAGAAGGAGGCATGTAGTATGAATCTTGCTGATACCAGTCATTTGTTGGAGGCATGTAAGATGAACCTAAAGTTGTCCACCCTGTATGTTACCACTCACCCCAGCCTAGATTAGCATAGGGATCTTGAGCAAGTGAGTGACCCAACCAATCACTGTTATCTTGATCAGCATCATGATGATTAGTCTCCATCTCATGAGGTTTTTCTTCTTCCTCCTCTTCATCTTCATCTTCATCTTCATCTTCATCTTCATCTGAATCCTGAACCCTTGAACTTGAGGATTTCACCTTAAACCTGTAGCATTTCTCTTGAAGATCCCAAATATAACCCATCATAGTTAGAGTCTTTTGACTAAATTCCTGATCAGCCATCAAAGGAACACATGAAATACCTTGAACACCAATGTTAGCCTTATTCAGAATGCTTTTAATGAAAGAGTCATATCATAGGGTTGTACCTCGATCGGAAGTCCTTAGAGCAAAAATCCTGCTAGCAATATAATGCTGCCAATGAAATTTGATCTTATTTTTCAACACATATACCAAGTGTACCTCTGCTTGGTCGAGACGATAATACCATCCCTTCTTGGGACGAAGGATGTAGGATACAATCCAATGGAGAATCCTATCAATTGGTTTCAAATAACCAGTAGTAACAGATTTGGGAAACAACTCACTAGCGACAATGTCATCAGAATATGGATTTTTCAACATAGAAATCAAAGTTGTCTTGAACTCATATCCCGAAGCCAATGTGGTATCGGTTATTTTGATATTAGTACACAACCATGGACACATGTTAAATACATATTTCCAAGTATTAGCATCTACCTGAAGGCTCTTACCGTCTATCTTATAACCTAAATCATAATCAATGAACCTATCATGTACACCCGTATAGAACAATCTGACCAAGTCCTCATTATATTTTATGTCACACTCAAAGAATGAATAAAACTCTTGAAAATCAAGCAATTTAACAATTTCTTGAATGTGCATGTGTTCAGCCATTTTTGGATAACACACAAATTGTTTCACAATTGATCGCTTGCTAAAATTCTTCTCATATGAGTCAGCTAGTTCAGTAGAGAGGAAAGAGAGAGCATTTACCAGAAAATTTGACCGAGGTTGTGACATACCGGTTTGAAAGGTTGAAGCTCTTGTGGTTCATTTGCCTGTTACTCTTCTAGAAGCCATGAAAACATCAATTTTGGTGAAGATGAATAGTACCCGAGTATGAATTGATGAAGAGAAACCCATTTAAAGACTTATGAAACCCTTGAAATTTTTATTTGATGAGGTTTTTGAGAAATGGGTTTTGAGGTTTTTGTAGATACTTCTAGAGTTTATGAGAGGAAAAGTAAGAGGAAGAGAGTTCTAAATGAAAATGATGATGAATTGAATCTTTGAAATGAGTCACTAATATTAATGAGTTAAAATTCCCAAGAGAAAAAGAATGAAACGCTTCAATTTCCAAGGAATTTTTCAGCATTTCGCAACGGCGTGTCGACCTAAACCTAGGATGCATCGATGCAAGCTGTAAAAAAAATGCACAAATTTGAATTCCAACAGTGTGAGTCGACCTATGGTCACCCGATTCAAAACATGTTAAAATAGAAAGGGAATGAGTTAACCTATACCCTGTTTAGGTTGACTCATGCAGTGCAAACATGTAAAAATGCAAATTTTCAAGTTATGTATGCATCAACCAATAATAAATAACAAGCTCACACATATTTCAATCATTAAAATGGATTAAATTTGGTTAAAACCATAAAATAAACATAAAGATAACACACATCATAACACAATTTCTTACATATATACATGTGATCAAGAATAGTTAAATAGAGAGCAAATATATTACCTCCAATGAAGATGGATGATAGATTCCCTCACATAACTTGATATTTCTCAATATAGTTAATAAAAAATATAGACAAACATAGATATAGAACATGTAATCATACAAATTTAAACACGATCCAAGATATCGAGAACACTAAGTTCCCTATGGATGTTAAAGAAAGGCTTTGTCACAAGTGGTTTTGTGAAAATATCAGCAAGTTGATTCTTGGTATCAACATGCTCAAACACAAAATCACCTTTCTCTACGTGATCCCTAAGGAAATGATGGTGAATTTTAATATGTTTCGTGTGTGAATGTAGTACAAGGGTTTTGGATAAGTTAATGGCGCTTGTATTATCATACAAAATGGAAATATGTTTAAGTTTAACATTGAATTCAAGTAATTGTTGCTTGAGCCACAAGACTTGGGCACAACAACTACCGGTCGCAACATATTTCGCCTCGGTTGTTGACAAAGCAACGAAAACTTGCTTTTTGCTATGCCAACTCACTAAGGAATTCGAGAAGAAATGACAAGTGCCACTCGTGTTTTTCCTATCCGATTTGCAACTGGAAAATTCATAATTAGAATAGCCAACCAAAGAGCAATCACTTCCCTTGGAATACCATAGTCCATACTTTAGAGTACCACACAGGCATCTAAGTATGCATTTGACAACTTTTAAATGTGATTCCTTGGGACATGATTGATACCTAGCACACATACATACACTAAACATGATATCTGGTTGAGAAGCGGTAAGATAGATGAGAGAACCTATTGTACCTCTATATTTCTTTACATCCACATCCTTACTATTCTCATCTTGATTCAAGTTTACACATGTAGGAATTGGAGTATCAATTGCTTTAGAATTATCCATGTCGAAGCGCTTGAGTAGCTCATAGAAATACTTCGTATGGCTCACGAACATTCCTTCTTCGAGTTGCTTGATTTTCAATCTGAGGAAGTAGTTTAGCTCCCCCATCATGCTCATCTCGGACTCTCCCTGCATCAACTTAGAGAATTCCTTGACCATATTCATGTTAGTAGATTTAAATATTATATCATCTACATATACTTGTATCAAAATGGTGTGTTTTCCTTGATATTTAATGAAGAGAGTTCCATCAACTTCGCTCTTGAGTACCCTTGGTCTAGTAAAAATTTGCTAAGACGCTCATACCAAGCCCAAGGGGCTTGCTTGAGACCGTACAAAGCATGTTTAAGCTCATAAACATGATGATGATACTCATGAGATTCAAAACCAGGAGGTTGAGCTGCATAGACCTCTTCATTAATGTATCCATTTAGAAATCACTCTTTACATCCATTTGAAATTTTTAGCACATGCGTAAGCAAGCAAAAGACGTATAGCCTCGATTCGGGTAGTGTTAGATGCCAAATTTCACTTATTTGATCTATCATATATTGGCACCTTTCACTCATTTTTGTCATAAAAGTGTTGAAAACCACTCTTGTTTTGGTTGGTTTGCAACATTATGAGAAAATCTCTTGGTACCTTTGATTTGTGTGTTATTGTGCAGGAATCAGGCATAAAACAAGTGAAAAGAAAGACACAAGAAATGGGCAAGGAAACCAAGACAACATGCAAAAAACTACCAAAATGCTGTCAGCTCGCTAGCAGCTCGCCTAGCGAGCAGGTAGAGAACGTTCGCTAGCAGCTCGCCTAGCGAGCAGGTAGCGAACGAGCCCTGAATTGAACAGATCTGAAAGTGTCAAAAGTTCCCGTTCGCTAGTTGTTCGCTAGCTTTTCGCCTAGCGAACGTGACAGAACCAAAACATGTATTTAAGTCATTCTCTTGTATTTTTAGGTCATAACTCCATTTTTGGGAGAAAACTTGAGATTGTAACATTTTGGAACATCAGAACTCATCTCTCTTCATTTCTTGAGAGAGAGAAACACAAAACCCTAAGAGGGAGGAGGTAAGATCTTCGATCTCTTGTTGGGGTTTGGATTGTAATCTTTTGATACCTTATGTATTTCATCTAATTTATGTTTGTGAACTAGTTTTGATTCTCTATTGATTGATTATCTTTGGTTGCTTGTATGTGGGTCTTGACAAAACCTTTTCACATCTTTGATCTCAGATCTTCTTCTATCAATGAACAAACTTTTGGCATGGTTTTGAAGTTGATATTCATTTTATCTTCTATGGTGTTGTGTTGATTAAGTAGCATGGCTAGCATGGGTAGGATCAATATGATATTGTGTGGGTATGTGATAATAGTGATGAAGAATGTTGTTCACAACCATTTGGCGGATTAGATGAATACATGTAAAAAGGGTTAAGCGTGTGTACGTATTCTGATCATTGTATTTTATATGCAAAACAATTGTTTATCTGATATGGGTTTCATTCTTGTTTACCTGTTAATCTTTGATTTGAATCGTGATAGAGATATACTTTTCGGATCTGGAACTAGGATGATTACCTGTTAGGTCCTAATTGCTAGAGATAGTTTTAGACTTAGCATTTGTGTTAGTATCGATTCTTAATGCTCTGTGTTGTCAAGTTGTGTGAGAGATCAACAATGAGACGATACGGTTATTTTCTCGATGTTGCGTTAGAGATAAGCTTTGTCGTGAGTGATACGTGAGGATATTAGACGAATGATTGCGCGATGTTTAATTTGATCAGAAGAATGCACATGTTATCAATTGATGAAATCCAATCCCAACAAGGCTCCGTTAATATTTCAGTCTTTATTTTATATTTTCTGTTTTTATTTATGGTTCTTTGAACCTCTTTAACCAAACCTTTTGAACAAGAAGCTTAGAAATATGGAAACCATTGAACGGCGTTCGAGTCACACTAATCCCTGTGGAGACGATAAAACTGGGTTACTTAATATTTTTTGCTTGCTGCTTTACCGCAACAACAAAATGGCGTCGTTGCCGGGGATTGGTGTTGAGATTTTGAAGTGCATTGCAACGGTTCTATGTTTTTAAGCTTTGTATATTTTGTATATATTTGTTCCTTTTTATGTTTTTTCTAGTGTGTTCAGGAATGACGAAAACTCCTTCTAGAGTGGTTGTTATCGGTATAAAAGCATTCAATGAAGCTTCGACCGGGTTTGGATGACAATGATAGTATGAAACAAGTGAATGTTGTCAAGGTACATGGTTTTCTTCATTTAGAATTTTAGAATGCTTAAGAACTTAAGTCTTTGTGCAAATGAAATTTGTTCTTTTGGCAACTTATTTAAATGATTGTTTCACTTAGGACCAAAAACCACAATTTGTGAGAAAGCTTCCATTGTTTACTAAATGCTGGATTTCTGATAAACTTTGTTGATTCGTATGATTCATGCTTTATCTTTGTATAATTATGAATTTGTGGAAGCATTAGAAATGATCAAGGCACTTGTTTATATTGAGCACAACTATGTCCAAATGCAACTTACCCGTGAGTAGAGAGAATTCGTTAACCCCTTTGAGCCTAAACAATGTGAATCTCATTCTTAATTTTGTGAGATTTTAAAAAAATTCTTGAACCCTTGAATTTGTTTTAATTGCGTTCTTTGCCATAAAAAGCTAAGAGCATTCACTTGAGGGTTGAGTAAAAGTTAAGTTGGGGCGAATGAAAAAGGAAGATAGTAGGTTGTTACAATTTTTGAAAAATTCAGGCAAGCATTAAAAAAATTGTTATGCGAAAATGAAAAAAAAATGATGAAAAAAAAATATGAGAAAAAGAATGCTTGCTTGAAAAAGAAAAATAGTGAAAGAATAAGTTGTGAAATAAAGTTGGGAAGGTTTGCAATTAAGAAATGAATGAAATGAAGTTGAGATATGTAAATAACGTGTACGGTGAATGTCTCTTTTGCATCGGCAATTTCGTTTCCATGGCCTTAGAAATGTCCCTTGTTTGTAAACCCGACCAAGCTACAACCTTAAAGACCTTAGTGATCTTCTTGCTTCCATATTTTTGCTTTTGATTGTTAGATTTTGTATGAATTTAATTGATATTGACATTGTTTGTTAGTTGAGTGAAATTGTCCCCGCGGTTGCAAACGCGTAATTTCTTCAATCCTTATTCGAAGAGGAGAGTTAGAGTGATTCATTCATGAAAAACATAGTTGTTGATTGATGCATAGCTTAATATTTGTTATAAGAAGTTAGTTCTTTTGCATTGTTTGATTCTAAACATTTGAAACCATGGCTTGTTTGCATCATTTGTGTTTGAGCCAATTTTATCCATTCTTGGGTGAATTTTAGTCTTGAGCAAATCCTCTTGTTGCGAAATGAGAGGCATGCTTTGCTTGAGGACAAGCAAAAAGCTAGTTGGGGCGAGTTGTTAGATGCCAAATTTCACTTATTTGATCTATCATATATTGGCACCTTTCACTCATTTTTGTCATAAAAGTGTTGAAAACCACTCTTGTTTTGGTTGGTTTGCAACATTATGAGAAAATCTCTTGGTACCTTTAATTTGTGTGTTATTGTGCAGGAATCAGGCACAAAACAAGTGAAAAGAAAGACACAAGAAATGGGCAAGGAAACCAAGACAACATGCAAAAAACTACCAAAATGCTGTCAGCTCGCTAGCAGCTCGCCTAGCGAGCAGGTAGCGAACGTTCGCTAGCAGCTCGCCTAGCGAGCAGGTAGCGAACGAGCCCAGAATTGAACAGATCTGAAAGTGCCAAAAGTTCCCGTTCGCTAGCTGTTCGCTAGCTTTTCGCCTAGCGAACGTGACAGAACCAAAACATGTATTTAAGTAATTTTCTTGTATTTTTAGGTCATAACTCCATTTTTGGGAGAAAACTTGAGATTGTAACATTTTGGAACATCAGAACTCATCTCTCTTCATTTCTTGAGAGAGAGAAACACAAAACCCTAAGAGGGAGGAGGTAAGATCTTCGATCTCTTGTTGGGGTTTGGATTGTAATCTTTTGATACCTTATGTATTTCATCTAATTTATGTTTGTGAACTAGTTTTGATTCTCTATTGATTGATTATCTTTGGTTGCTTGTATGTGGGTCTTGACAAAACCTTTTCACATCTTTGATCTCAGATCTTCTTCTATCAATGAACAAACTTTTGACATGGTTTTGAAGTTGATATTCATTTTATCTTCTATGGTGTTGTGTTGATTAAGTAGCATGGCTAGCATGGGTAGGATCAATATGATATTGTGTGGGTATGTGATAATAGTGATGAAGAATGTTGTTCACAACCATTTGGCGGATTAGATGAATACATGTAAAAAGGGTTAAGCGTGTGTACGTATTCTGATCATTGTATTTTATATGCAAAACAATTGTTTATCTGATATGGGTTTCATTCTTGTTTACCTGTTAATCTTTGATTTGAATCGTGATAGAGATATACTTTTCGGATCTGGAACTAGGATGATTACTTGTTAGGTCCTAATTGCTAGAGATAGTTTTAGACTTAGCATTTGTGTTAGTATCGATTCTTAATGCTCTGTGTTGTCGAGTTGTGTGAGATATACTTTTCGGATCTGGAACTAGGATGATTACTTGTTAGGTCATGATTGCCATGTTTTCATGGAAGGATTGCTTCCAATTACGTTCGGTTCACTACCCAAACATGTGCTTAATCGACTAACTGAAATAAGTCAATTTTCCAGAGATATTTGTGCGTAAATATTAAGAGTCAATAACATCAATAAGTTAGACCAAAATATTCCAGTAATTCTATGTAAGTTGGAACGAGTTTTTCCACCTGGTATTTTTTATTCTATGGAACATCTACATGTGCATCTTGCATATGAAGCTTATCTCGACGGCCCTGTTCAATATAGGTGGATGTATCCTTTTGAAAGATTCATGGGTGATTCAAACTGATCAGTGAAAAATAAAGCTAAAGTTGAAGGATCAATATGTGCACATTACTTGCATCGAGAAACATCACATTTTTATAGTCATTATTTCAATCATTTGATGTTAACTCCAAAAAGCATAAGGAATGAATTTAACGTTAACCAAAGAATTAAATTTACCTTGTCGGTCTTCGGCTTACCCGGTCGTCCCTCTGGGAAGGAGAATGTGTATTAGCTAACCCAAAAAGAATTATAATATGCACATATTCATGTCTTGATTAACCGCAATGAAGTTAAATCATATCTTGAGTAAGTATTACCCCAACTACCCATTTATCTTTACATATTGAATTATTACCTTATAACTAAAAGTATGTTTCTTTATAAGGCATTTAACACCTCTTATTTTCAAAGCACTGGTGAACAAGCAATTGTTGGTTACATACATGCATCTTTTCCAGCACTAGTGAATAAGTAACTATCAGTTACATACATGCATATTTTCCAGCATGGTTCAAGGAGAAATTGTCATGCATTGTTGCACCGACTCGAGAAATAATCCAATTAAGAAAAATGTCTAGAGTCCCTGTTCAAAGTGCAATTGAATGGCACACATACTTTGTAAATAGTTATAAATTTCACACTTAGGCTTGGACAGAAGGGAAAAAACTATAAATAGCGGTGTATTTATAAAAAGAGTTGCAGATGGTGGTGAAAACGACATTTATGGCGTTGTTACGCATATCTATGAGTTGGCATACAATTACTTGGACTTAGAAAATAGATAAGAAATAGATAAGAAATATAACATTATTGAGATTCGAATGGATAGAAGGTACAAAGAGTATGACCCTTTCATAATGTCACATATCGTTAAGCAAGTTGATTATGTTCCTTACCCTTCAAATCATGCCACATAAACGTGGATGGTGTGTTATGATCAAAACAAAACCATTGGGTCATATTGAAACTGACGATCTAGTGGAAGATGTTGCTTACCAAGACAATGAAATTTCTCAAATTAATGATGTGGTTGAAATTGAACAAATTAAAAATTTGTGTGATACAATGGCCGAAGGTCATCAAATTGATGCATCTGTGTTGTTGGTAGAAAATAACGTGGATGAAGAGCATGAAGAGTTTAGATTTGAGGACACTGTTGGACCAGATGATGAAAATAATATAGATGAAGAGCATGAAGAGTTTGAATAGATTGTTTTTATTAATTTTTACTTAATGAATTATGTGTATCTTCGGATCAGGTTACTTAATTTTACTTAATGGATGAAAATAATTTTTACTTATTATTTGTATTATATTTACTTGTGTTGATTTATTTATTGACAACTCTCTTAAAATAGATAAAATTCCACCCCGACATGACAAAGGTAAGGGTAAGATCCAGCCTCATTAGAGACCAAGGGTGCGTGAGGCATCTCCCTCGTCCATGTATGCTTCTCGCCCACAGAGTCAGGCAGATCCAATGTCTATGGCCACTTCTCAGTCATTTATGACATTACTCTCCTCCTCCCATATGGTTCCATTTGGGAGTCCAGATTTTATTAGCCCTTTTGGGTATTCTCCACCTGGGGGATCCTTCATGCACCATCCTGGGGGTTCTAGTTTCCCACATGTACAGTCATCCTTCCTGTAGCAGCATAGGCGATCTAGTTCTCCACAAGTTCTATCTTCTTTCACGCAGCATCCTGGAGGATCTATTTTTCCTCAACAGTCTTCTTTCGTGCAGCAGCCTAGGGGATCTAGTTTACCTCAACAGTCTTACTTCATGCAGCAGCCTGGTGGATCTAGTTTTCCACATCCTACCCAAGTACCATCATCCTTCTTGCAGCTGCCTGAGGGATCTAGTTCCCGCATTCCACATCTCACACATATACATGTACGTCAGGAGCAGGATGACCCTATTCAGGAGGATGCTGAAGTTCATGAGAAGCAGGCAAATCTTGATGAAGAAGTGTGTATAGTGGTTGAAGGACGACTTCTTATTAGGCCATATGTATCAGGGTAAGTTTTAATTTAGAATATTTATTTAACTATATATTGCCATTTTTATACTTAATTAATACTAATTATAATTGTTGATGTTTAGTTTTTATCTGTGTCGGGATGCTGCAAAAGCTATAAACTGGGTCATTCAACTAACGTATAAAAAGTTAATAAAGTCTTTTGGATAGCTGACAGAAGATGAGAAAGATGAATGATTTGATAAATTTAAGGTTGTTTGGTATTTTTATTTAAGTTATGTTATTTTATAATTATATTTGTTATAATTATCTAACAATTAATTTGAATGTCATACAACATTGCAGAAAAGGTGTATGTGGAATGTCATGGACGATTATAAAATTAAAAAAATCAAAAGTAAGACATTTGGACGACTATCTGACATGCTTAGGCGTGCTAGATTATGTTGGGAGAGATAAGCAATTTGTCCTAAACTGGATAAACCAAGAAGTTTTTGAGCAACTTATTGAGTGGTGGAAGCCAGAAGATTTTCAGAAAAAATCTAAACATGAAAAGAAAATAAGAGCGTCTGAATCAGGGAGCTACCTTAATACAGTTGGAAGTTTCAGTATCGCCGAACATGCTCGACGAATGGTACTTATGACTATTTTTTAATGTTGTTTTTTGATAATTTATTTGTTATATATATATATATATATATATATATATATATATATATATATATATATATATATATATATATATATATATATATATATATATATATATATATATATATATATATATATATATATATATATATATATATATATATATATATATATATATAGTCATATATATGACTATTTTTATCAAAAAACAACATTAAAAAATAGTCATATATATATATATATATATATATATATATATATATATATATATATATATATATATATATATATATATATATATATATATATATATATATATATATATATATATATATATATATATATATATATATATATATATATATATATATATATATATATATATATATATATATATATATATATATATATATATATATATATATATATATATATATATATATATATATATATATATATATATATATATATATATATATATATATATATATATATATATATAATTCAACTCAATAATTTTAATTAGAAAAAGGATTTGGGGAGACACCCACGAATTAGTGAGCTGTTCGTGAAGATCCGAACCGAAAAATCGAGGGAGTTTGTTGACGCTCGTTCTAAAACAACTTTGGTAACTTGTTGTTTATATTTCAATATTTTATTTATTTGTTTTATATAACTAAATTTTTTAACCTATATTTAATTTAGATTTTTTATGTATGTGTAGGAGGTGTATCAGAAAGTGCTTGCCCAATCTCTAATTGATAATCCTCAGTATACTCCGATCAGGAATGAACCGCTTAACCCACATGTAAATCTTTATATTTGGGGTTTATCACTGGAGGAAAGGGATATAATGGGTGTTTCTTTGACCTTAGATCTTTGGCTGCTGACTACAGAAAAGGGGATAGAACTTTATTCCAAAGACTTGAAGATGGGGAAGAAATATCTCGTCCACCAGAATTGACACCTGAAATGATGGAGATAATGAGACAACTAGCTCTAACTGAGGCGAGACGCGAGACAGCGGCATGCAAGGCGGAGGCACATGAGGCGACGCTAAAGGCCGAAATTGAGGAAATGAAGAAGAGGCAATCTAAAATGGAGGAACAAATACGATAAGTTTTTGCCTCACAATCGAAGTGTCCTGTCCAGGAAGATGAAGACGAATATATATTTAGTAGTGATGATGAATAACTTTTTTTTGTTGTTATTTATATTTGTGGCGTGAATATCCTATGACTAATACTTTTATATTTTTTTAATGATTATAATTATGACTTTTTTAATAAAAAAATATTTTAATTTTTGTATTTTATTATTTTTATGACGTGAATAACTTTTTTATATTTTTAAATTACAATTTTTTTTATTAAATAATTAAATTGCAAAATAAATATCATGTGGATGCAAGATTTGAAAATAAAATTCATCAGTGGCATGATAATCACGTCACTAAATTTTATAGTTTAGACTTTTGTGACGTGAATTTCATGTCACTAATTAGTGACGTGATATTCACATCACTAAATGTGATTCAGAATTTATGTTTTGTGATGTGGGATTCATGTCACTAAATTAGTGACATGATATTCACTTCACTCCATGCCAAGACTGACACCTCTCCATATTTCTGGAATTCATACTTTGTAACGTGTAAAGCTTGTCACAATTTAGTGACGTACTTTTCACGTGGGAACAAAGTATAATATTTGTGTATGCTGCGACATGAGTTCCATGTCATTAATTAGTGACGTGATATTCATGTGGCAAATGTTGCCACGGGTGCTCCAGCGACGTGTTTTACGCACATCACTAATTTTGATTAGTGATGTAATTTTGGCCATAGTGACGTGATTTTCACGTGGGTACTGGTTGTATTTCTTGTAGTGTGGTAAGTTTTTTAAGTTTGAAGTAAGTGACGATAAGTTGATGAATAAGTGGATACCTTACACTTGTAAGCGTTGGAAGGGCTTTAAGTCACAACTCATGTGTAATCACATTAGAAAGCTCAAACCTGATCTTGAGCATTCAATTGTGAAATATTATTTTATTGATAAGAATATTTTGGAGAAGTTTGTTGAATCTTGTAGTTTTTATTGAATTTTTGGTTAGTAGTAATCTTATTTTCTAAAGAATAATCTTATTTTCTGAATTCGTAGATACAACCATGAAAATTAATATTTCTACTATGTTTATAATAGGTTAAGACACTACTACAAAATAAGGTTGTCAAACTCACGAGTCTACTCAAACTCGTAAAGGGTGTGTAGACTCGACTCGCAAACTTATATGAGTTTATGGAAAATTAAAAATGACTTTCAAAAACTTGTATGTGACACATACATGACACACACATATATTTTTTAACTTATAAATTCCTCATATATGATACAAATATATATAATAGAACACCAATGAACATAAAAAATTTAAATTTCATACTCCATAACAAATTTCTTAACAAAAAAATCAATAATAAAACAAAACAAAAAAGCAAAGTATTTATTTAATGACTTAAAGTACTAATTTATTCTTAATTGGCTACTATATAAAGCAAAAAAATCATGAAACAAATGTGATAATGACTTTAAACATCCAAAGCTCCACTGAAATCATCACCACCAATATCATCACCATCATCTTCATCAGTATCTTGAGTATCATCATAAAACTTTGCCCTGGATGAAACACTTTCTTCATCATTAACCAAAGTTGGATTGCTTGAAGTTCCACTTCCACCTAATTCAACATTGCCGCCACCACCACCACCACTTTGCACAATAACATGAGCTTCCATAACATTGTTAACAATAAAATCTTCTTGCTCATAACTAACTTCAATTTGCACATTTTCTTCATAAGAATCTTCAATTATACATTCATCATCTTTACACAAGAGAATATACAAGAGAAACATCTTAGTGAAACATATAAGAAAATAGTTACACAACGAAGGATTGATTTACGGGAACAGGCGCGAACAAAGAAAGAGATAGAACAAATGCACGCCTTCGATAAAGGGATGAAGAAACTTTTCTTAAACAAGAGACTAAGAGAGAGGATTTTTATACAAGTTTGTGTGAGTCTACTAGAGTCAACTCGAGTCTATCAAAAAACGATTATATGTGAGATTCTACTCATTTTTGCTTCCTATACTTGTAAACTCGTACGAGTTTATGGGTCTACCCCGCGATTTTGACAGCCATACTACAAAATATACATTTGGTAACATCATATTACTACGTCCATTTAATCAACCGTAGTAATAACTCAATTTTACACGCCTAAATTTTTTTATTTTATTAAAAGATATTTCATCATGGGTCATAATTATAGGATCAAGCGTTTACCACTGCGCTAAAAGCAATTGTTGTTAGTGAAAGCGCAACTTTATTTCCTTATAGTATATAGCCCTCAACGAGTTGCGCCTAACACATACTAAGTATCATAGTTTGGGATGTTAAGCTCATCAAATCCCTAAGGTTGACGTTGGATTAATAAACCCAACAAATTAACGGTGCGAAAAACACAAGAAATGGGGGTTTGAATTGGGTTTTAAAAACAAAAGCTTTTTACCAACTCAAAAACTCAAAATCAAAAGATTGAACAATAAGAGAGACACAAGGATTTTTATCCTGGTTTTTTTGAAACTCAAAGCTAATCCAGTCCACATGCCAAGGTGATTTCGCCTTATACACAATGACTTAATCCACTATAATCAACTGATTATAAATGCACTAGCAACAACTGGTGACTAACAAACCACAAAGAAAAACAGTCAATGTCTTCTCAAGAATACTGACCTAACTGGTCCCTGTAGGAACTACAAACAAAAAGTTTGAATAAAGATTGTGTGTTTACAAGTTGTATCTACACAAGCAGATTTTACGCAAATGAAATGCACAAAAATACTTAAAGAAAGTTTGCGCAAAGTTGAGAGCTTTTCACGTAGAAACAATTTTGTAAAATTGGAAACTTTCTTCAAGTCTCCACGTCTTCTATATATAGCATGAAAAAGTAACTGTTTGCGGGCAAATCAGGAATACCAAAATGTAGTTGTCCACTGGCAGAATAGTGACAGGTGTGAAGAATAGTACAATCCTTTCGCCCATAAAATCAGGTTGTGGATGAATAATTTCATTTTATATTGTATACTATTTTGATCACGTATCCTTTATCCTTATCTTATAATTCATTGGCTTGTGATGAAAAGTAGATGAAGCATGAACAGAAGAGTCACATAGCTTGAAATCAGAATCTTCATAATCATTAATTATGACCTTTATAACATCAGCGTCTGACTTGAGATCTTCATAAACTTTAGAATCTTCAGCTAGAAAGTTTGGAAGCTTCCCATTCTTCAGAAGTTTGATGATCAGAGTCACATCCAGAAGAATAAACCAAGATAACATTGCAGCAACACCATGGCGTATTCTCAGAAGCTTCTTAGAAGTGAATCAACACAGAAGTGAACATTGGAACACAAATTTTTGAAACTGGTGACGATGTACGTCATGTTTTCAGAATAAAAAATGGTTGTTAAATCTACACAATAACAAACCGTTAGAGTACCAAAATTGTTCTCAACCAATACTACCTTGCTATCATCAAAACTCAAAGGTATATATGCAAAACCAAATCTTGTTATAACAATCTCCCCATTTTTTATGATGACAAAATAATGTATTTTGATGAACAATTCGTACAGGGTAATCACACAAAAAGCTCCCCCTGAGATATACATTCCCAAAAAGATAAAATCAAAATGAAAGAGCACTTTCTTGATAAACCTTTTTGTAGAGCCGAAATGATCTTCTATCAAAATATGGTTTTCTTCAGAAGTTACTTGAACTTATCCAGAAGACTTGTGATGAACTTCGCTTCAGAAGTCTGGTTTAAAAATATATCCTGATTTGAAATCTTATTAAAAGATCTTCAGATCCTAGTTAAGGCTTTACAAACTTAACACCTGATTGGAAGTCTTTCTCAACCTTTGAAATTAATTCTTCAAACTCAGAAAGTAAACCATTTATTCAGAAACAGGTTGTCTTAAAATCTGATCTGAAAACTTTAGGAGCTTCTGATATTTCATTACTTTCCCCGAAACAACTAACAAAATATTCTTGAACTAATTATTAGCAGAAACATTAAAAATGGTTGGGTTTTGATTTATGAATATAGATATATCAAAATCAATATGCTTCTCCCCCTTTTTTGTCAGCAATCAAAAAGACGCAGACAAAATAAAAAGAAAACAAAATAACTTCATTAAATAAACGCTAGAAGGCGCAGAAATATAGAACAAAAATAAACACAAACGCTAAATCAAGTTAACACAAGCAAAAGTGCATACAAAATTTCAATAACTAATGGTTTGGGTTCTAAGGGGGAAGTCTGGAGAGGATAAGCTCAAACATCTTTTCATGCCTTTACAAGATTTGGTTGACCAGGTCTTTATCTTCCTTCAACTCAGCAAACGTCTTTAGAATTTCTAGAATCACCCCATAAGATGAAGTTCCAGCAACAACATCATTCAAATTTTTAGATAGTAACCTTTTAGATTCCTTTGTTTCTTTACGATGTATTCGACTAGTATAGCAGGTACACACCTTGTACTTGGCAACCTACTCACTATTATCCTTCAAGTCTTCTTTTTAGACAATCCAAACAATATCATCAACAAGGAGCGAGATCAGGTTGATAAAAGCATTGTTTCTGGTCTTCTCAGTGAGCATCCTAACAAATATCTTCATCATAGTGTTCTTCCTTATAAGAACTACTGAATCCCCGAAAAGTCTAAATAGAAGAGTAGGTAGTGTTAGATTGAAACCATATTCTAAAAAGAACAGCATGAACTTGTGGGAAGTATTAATGTGATCACATGTCTTAGTGCTAGATCGCTGATACATGCTTCCAATGATAATTTTGAACCATACTCTCAAGATATCCTCAATCTCTTTGAAGTTTGACACGAAAGCTGCCATTGCATCTCGTTTAGGTTTAGTTTTGATAAAGGAAACTTTATTCCCTTTATTAACATGAGAGATGAATTCAGCGATGGTCTTCTCTGTAATCTCAAGTTTTTTGCTAAGGAAGTAAGAGGTAATCTTTTTCGAAAAAATCTTCAACAAGGACTAGAAAAATAGGACCTTTCAATATTTCGAAAAAATTATTCCATCCTTGGAATTCAAGCATTCCAATAAGATTTAAACCATTATCTTTTAGATTTTTGAAATAAACAATAGTCTCGCAAAGAACGGAGAGGTCTTCAACTAGAGTGTCAAGAGTGATGACTGAATTTTCAAGAATGACAAAGGAAGGAATTTATTATTAAGGTTATTGAGAGCATGGAGAAGATTCATCCATTGTAGGCAATTGAGAGTTGAAGGTTGAGCGTTAAAGATGAATGTTGAAGATGAACGATTGCAGAGAATGGTTTAGGGTTTGAAGAAGAGAGAAAATGTGGGAGAAATGTGAGTGTAGTGTGAAATGTGTGTGAAGTGGGTTTACATAAACGTTTAAGTAATAATTACAATAATTAAACATAATTACGAAAATTAAATGCACATACATAGGGGGAATGAATAAAGATTTAACCTATTTTCAAAAAATACGAAACTCAATATGGCACGTCATCAAAATGCATGTTCAGCAGCTGTCTCCACTAAAGACCACCGATTATCAAGCAAAAATACAATCATTAATGTTGTAACTGTTCAGAATCTAGAAAGCAAATCAATAAGATTTCCTTATGAAAAAACCTTTATGATTCATGAAACTACATCACTTCAGAAAGCTCCTGTTTTAGAAACAAATAAACAAACACACAACCTCAAAATATTAATCAAGAATTCTGAAAGCTTAACATTCTAATAACATCATTTCATTTTGAATAAGGTTTTATAAATAGATTTTTCAGAATGAAAACAAATCTATTCTCAGCAAGAGGTTTTATGAAGATATCAGCCCGCTGGTGGTCTGTATCAACAAATTTTAAATGAAAAATACCCTTTTGAACATAGTCACGTAAAAAGTGATGTTTAATTTCAATATGTTTAGCTATAGAATGCAAGATATGATTATTGAATAAACAAATAGCAGAAGTATTATCACAGAAGATATGAATGTTACTCTTAGAAATCTGATAATCTTCCAGTTGACTCTTCATCCAGAGTATCTAAGTGCTACATCTAGAAGCTGCAATATATTCAGCTTTAGCTGTTGAAAGAGTGATTGTTGACTGTCTCTTGCTAGACCACAACATCAGATTGTTTCCTAAAAATTAACAACTTCCAGAAGTATTTTTCCTTTCTATTCTGTCTCCAGCATAATCAGCATCACAATAGCCTACTAATTTGTATTCACGTGATTTTCTATAAAACAAACCAAGATTAGTAATACCTTTTAGATACCTAAATATCCTCTTGATAGTAGTTAGTGAATCTCCCTAGGATCTGATTGGAAGTGAGCACACAAACAAACATTAAATAAAATATCAGGTCTAGAAGCAGTTAGATAAAGGAGATAGTCTATTATACCTCTGAATAGCTTCTGATCTACCTTACCATTTACCTCTTCCTTTTTCAAAAATGCATGTGGGGCGCATTGGAGTCTTTGCTAGCTTACATTTTGACAGGTTAATCTTCTTCATAAGTTCTTTTGTTTACTTGCTTTGGTGAATGTATGTTCCTTCTGAACATTGATCAATCTGAATCCCCCAAAAAGAACTTGAGTTCTCTCATTAGACTCATTTCAAATTTTGCCTGCATTAACTTAAAAAATTCTTTCCACAATAAAGCATTAGCAGAACGAAATATAATATCATCAACATAAATTTGCACAACCAAAATATCATTCTTAAAGGTTTTACAATAGAGCGTTGTGTCCACTTTTCCTCTCGTGAACTCGTTTTCCAAAAGGAAGTTACTTAGTCTTTCATACTAAGCTCTAGGAGCTTGTTTCAGACCATATAATGACTTTTTAAGTTTGAAAACAAAATTTGGGTTTTCAGAACTCTCAAAGCCAAGGGGTTGGTACATATACACTTCTTTAGAAATGTACCCATTTAAGAATGCACTCTTAACATCCATCTGATATATAATGATGTTATGATTGACTGCAAACGAAACTAAAAGAAGAATAAATTCTAACCCGACAACTAGTGCAAAGGTTTTTGTATAGTATATGCCCTTTTGTTGACTATAGCCTTGTGCTACCAGTCGAGCCTTGTTTATAAAGACCTCACCTCTCTCATTGAGCTTGTTTTTGAACACCCATTTGGTTCTAATAACATGGATACCCTTTGGTTTATGAACAAGGTCCCAAACTTCGTTTCTAGTAAATTAATTTAGTTCTTCTTGCATAGCCAGAATCCATTCATTATCCAAAAGAGCTTCATTTGTAGATGTTGGCTCTATGAAAGATACCAAACCCAGAAGAGTTTCTTTAGAAGGTTTGAATGAAGATCGAGTTCTGACTAGTGTGTCTTTATCACCCAGAACTAGTTCTTCAGAATGAGAAGTTCTTGGTCTACTATTCTTCTGATGAGATGGATTTATTCTATTTAATCAAAGGATTTATGTTCCGGATGATGTGGTGCTAAAAAGGAAGATCTTGGAAGAAGCACATAAGGGTGATTTTACTATACATCTTGGTTTCTCGAAGTTGTACCAAGATTTAAAAAGGGATTATTAGTGGTCCGGGTTGAAAAGAGATATTGCAGTGTATGTGTCGGAATGTGAGGTGTGCCAACAAGTGAAGATCGAAAACCAAAGAACGGGTGGATTGTTACAACCGTTAGAGATTCTGGTGTGGAAATGGGATAGTATTTCAATGGACTTTGCGGTTGGGTTACCTCGTACACAAGGTGGTTATGATTCTATTTGGGTAATTGTAGGTCGGTTGACGAAGTCAACACATTTCTTAGTCGTGAATACCACTTACAACACAAGTCATCTTGCGAGGTTGTTTATTGCGAAAATTGTGAGAATTCATGGTGTTCCCTCCAGCATTGTATTTGAAAGAGATTCGAAGTTTACTTCAAGGTTTTAGAGAGCTTTTCAACAAGCTATGGGATGTAAGTTATGTTTGAGCACGTCGAATCATCCTCAAATAGATGGTCAAATGGAATGAAAGATACAAACTTTGGAAGACATGTTAAGAACTTGTGTGCTTGAAAGTGGAGGAAATTAGAAGTAACTTTTACCATTGATTGAGTTTGCATACAATAATAGTTACCACTCGAGTATTGGTATGGCCCCTTACGAAGCATTGTATAGAAGGAAATGTAGTACACCTTTGTGTTGGATTGAAGTTGGTGTAGAAAGGATTTTAGAATCAGAGATTGTTCAAGAAACCACAGAAAAGATTAGGATGATTCGTGACAAGGTTTAAGAAAGCACAAGATTCTCAGAAGAGTTATGCAGATAATTGAAGAAGGCCTTTGGAATTTGAAGAATGTGATCATGTGTTTTTGAAAGTTACCCCAAGGTTGATATTGAAGGGACCGTTTAAGTCGTGAAAGTTAAGTCTGAGATATGTGGGACCATATCAAAATTTAGAGAGGATTGGTGAAGTAGCTTACAGATTAGCCTTACCACCTTCTCATTCCCGATCCTCTTCAAACAATTCTTCCATATACCATTGAGATAGAAGCAGATTTTACTTTTGAACCTCTACCAAGCCGTTTTGTGGGAAGAGCAACTAAGGTGTTAAAAAACAAAGAGATTCCTCTTGTTAAGGTTCAATGGTACGAAACACATCTGGGTGATTCTACTTGGGAGCTTGAATCTAAGATGTAGGATGCTTACCCTCACCTTTTTCAGGTAATCTTTAAATTCGAGGACAAATTTAAGAGGGGGGGGGTGTAATACCCCACATTTCCTAAAATGCTCTAAATAGTATTAATTAAGATCAATTTAGTTTTGGTGTGCTCTAAGAGTTATCCTTTGAGATGATTACAGTAACTAATGAGCTTAGAATTGATTTAATTAATATTATTTGACTCTGAGGTTTTATTGATTGGTACATTAGAGACATTTTAGATACCCTTAATTTTTGGACATTAAACCAAGTTAGTCTTCCTAAATTTTATTGAGATATTCCTAAGTATCATTTTCTTTCATTTTCCTTATCTTTCCAATTTGGTGGGATAAGTAGTAGAAAAGAAGGAAATGAAATAGAAAGAAGAATAGAATAGAAAGAAATAAGTGAAAAGAAAGAAAGAAGAAGAAACCCTAGAAAAGGAAAACTTGGAAGTTCATCACTCATCATCATCAACAACTTCTTCATCTTGCTCTAGAGGTGGGTTCTAGTTAGATACTTTAGGGTAAAAGTATTATAGATAGAAGTGTATGAGATTGAATTTGGTAAGATTTCCCCATTTCCACGGAAATATCATGTTTCTTGTTGTGTTTATGATGTTGATCTTGGATTGTTACCTTAATGTTGTGGTGTACATGAAATTTTGATATCAAAGTTTGAAGTGAGGTTGGGGGAATGGGTTTTGAGAACCCCTTTAGAACTATCCCTGTTAAGCTAATTTTTTTTGGAAAACATAGGGCTCACACAACAAGCTGAAGGCGAACATGACAGTCTGTCAAGCTCGCACTATGAGCGAAAGGTGAGGTAAAGGGGAATATTTTCCCAAGGCTCACACAACGACCACTGACCCTTTTTGCTACTGCCTCTAATTTTTCCTATCTCGCCCAAAGTTTGCACTGCAAACTCAAAGCGAAGAGACCATGCTGGGCCCTTACATTGCGAACCTGGTAGTGTTTTTCATACTTTATTTTAATGCTTGCTTGGTTGTTTCACATGTAAGTCTATTGTTACTATATCTTATTTACATTGATTATTACGAGTAATATGCATATGGATTTTTGGATGATTGATCTTTTGAAATGATGATCATGTGATTAAAAAGGATTAAGAAATAGTGAGGAAAACCTTATTACAATTTAATGGAATGATCTAGTGATGTAACTAGGAAATGATAGAGGAATTAGATGACAATGCTTGTGCATTCGATGCTTAGATGTGCATTCTTGACAAGTAATTATCTAGTGGAGAGGTAAGACATTATATGGAACATGTGTTAATTTGGTGTTACATTGAGGATAAGGCGTATATGGCCTTGTGATTGTTAAATACAATCACATTTGTGTATGAGATCACGTAGTTGGAACTAATTCCCTTGAGTTATGTCATTCTGAGAGTGGAGGCTTATATAGAGAGCTCCTCCGGAATATACTCACTATTACTTTGACATGTTTGATTCTCGTTGTACGAATGTAACCTACAGGTAAAGAGACTTGTGATGAGGTACAACCAATGAGAAGTGACGATTCATGTGAACCATGTTTCCCTTGGATCCGAATCCATTTCATATGTCAAAGTAAATTACAAGGATCCATGACTCATGTCGATCTCCTAGACACAGGAGAGGACATGAAAATGGGATGTTTTGGTAAGGTTTTCGATTAGTGATAGTTTGAGTTGTTGAACTCAAGCAACATATTTCCATATAGTGCATAGTTTGTGAGCTTAAGTATTATCCCACCTCTTTTGACTTGAGTTAGGATTGGTTAGAACCTTGTAAAGCCGAGAGAATCCATAAGATAGGGAACCCACTAGGATTGTCATCTCACCCTATGTTGTTGATTATATTTCAAGTGGTTTCGGTTTCGTTAAGGGTAAGGATAAATCAGTTTGATATCCTTACTTTTCTTGGTTATTTTGGATGACATTGTTTCCGCTGTGAAGACTTTATATTGGGATCATTTGATATGATTTAGTACTTAGTCTTTGGATCATCTTGTGTATATTATGCCATTGTTTTTAGATTTTATGTTTTGACATGTAATGTATACAATGTGCTACTAGGAACTTATTTATATTTTAGTATCAAACTTGCAAACATGTATAATATATATTTTCTAGACATATGTATTTATATATGGGTGTTACAACTTGCCTCTTGCTAATTCAATACTGCAAGATATAGAAGTGTCACCTTTAAATTTAAACTTTCTTTTCCTCGTGTTTAGAAATGTTAGGCTAAAAAGTTGTATGAGTGTATTTCTTCTGCTCACTATGAGCTAACTTTTTTTATGTTGAGTTAAGTGATATTTAATGAAAAGTAGCTTTATTATGTGATGTGACATTATGTTAGTGACTTATTTTGTCTTATGATTCAATGATGTATTTTTGTTACTTTGGTTGATCATCTTTGTAATAGGTAAAATTTTATCAATGCTTAGGAATCCTTTGGTAAATGGGTTTTTAGACAAATGTGAATAAAAAAGTAAATATGAATATTTGTCATCTAGTTGCTTTATGGATAAAGGGCTAAAACAATATGGGAAATCAATATTTAACACAGGAGTGCACTTGAGTTATTATGTGACTTACTTGTGCATTAACTTTGACATTGCAGGCATACACCATTATGTCATAATCCCCCCACCCCACTTGTCACGTCAGAACTCATAAAAAAAACACTTTAGGTGAAACTCAATAAATGGATCTTAACTCAACATGGTCTCATAACTTTTAATGCTTCTAACTTTTGTTCCTAAATCTTAAATCAGGACCTGTGACAATTTCTTTTTTATTAATCTTTGCTAATGGATATTCACAAGTTTTGAATTAGAAACCCATTTAAGTTTATACAATCTATGTGGGATGATACTCTTTCTTTTATCACTTGCTACACCTATATTGTGTATACTTGTACATAAGGGGTTTAAAAAGAATCAACACATCCATATAAAATTTTATGTTCATTCTTATTTTCTCTTTTAAAACCTTGTTCATCATCTATTAGTATGTTCCTTTGGAGTACTTAAGACCAAATAGCATGGCCTTATAATGGTAGGCTCAGGTATTTGTCATGAAGGTAGTGAATAAGGTATCTTGTGGTGCATCTTTATCTGGTTGCACCTAAAACATGTGCTTATTAAACTCAAAGTATTATATTTGGATGCTCTATCCATCAATGAATCTATGATTGGAAATAGGTATGGGTCTTTGGGCATGTTATGTAAATGTTGGTGATGTCGACACACATCTTCCATTTTTTGACATCCTTATTTATTGTCACTATGTTGGCTAATTATGAAGGTTATTTTATCTCTCTTTCGAAGTCATAATGTCTCAGCTTATGAACTTCATTTTCTACTACCTTTTTTTGTTATTCATCAATTCCTAATTTCCTATGGGATACGAGCTTTATGACTGACATGATGGCTAGCTTGCGGCTTAATTTCCTATGGATTCCAAGAGAACATGTTCACATTCTTTCTTAACAAGGCTAATATTTGTCTTTCATCTTCCTCTTTCAGGGTTGTTCCTAAATTCATGTCTTGATTCACAGATGTGCATTATTCTATTTGGATCTCCTTTAGATATTCGATGAGGGAAACTATTAGTTCTCTCTTTTTGTCAATTTGGTTCAATCATATCCTACGCGAAATTAAAGTCTTTTGTATTATACATTAGCAGTGGAGACATGCTCTTAGTCTTCATATGTTTCAACTTCAAGTTATCTAGGTAGCACCTCTTGGCAACATTCTAATATCCTTTTACTATGTTGACTTGCCCATTATCTAGGGTGTATTTTAATGTTAGGTATAAGGTAGACAAGATCGCTCCCAATGTATTAAAGGTGGGTTTGCTGATTACAATGTTGTATGAAGAAAAAATGGGTATTTACCACGAGGTTGCACACCTTCAGTGTCTTCAAATGTTTTCCTTACCCTAGAGTGGTATTAAGGGAAATACAACCTTTTATATTGGTATGTTCCTTCTAAGAAACCAACCAAACTTCCTTAGTATGGTTGGAGTTTTTCTAAAGCCAATTGTAATCCTTATAATGTGTCCGGATATAGGATGCCAGCTTAGTTATCTTTTTTATAAGGATACAATTGACATACTAATTTTTCACCTTAATCACCATTGAGTCATCCTTGTTAGGAATGAGTCATTTCTAGTCTATTTTTAAGAAAGTGCGATCTGGATTTCGAGAGAGCGTCGATTCCATGAATAGGCTCTACACATGACTCACATATCTTACATATTTCTTCTAGACTAACTGGACTCGCCTCTTTTAGATAAACCTCCTGATATGATGTTAATGGTATGCTTAGGTTCACGATCACCCTCCTTATTATGTTAGTATTTGTCCTTCCTTCATGGCGGCCTTAGCCTGACCTGTCTGTCTTGATCCCTAAAGAGGTATACTTTTGGCTGAGATCCTTTTATATATTTTTTTAATTTTCCTCGTTGAATCAACTTCTCGATCTTTGTTTTTAACTAAAAATAATTATCCATATCATGTGCTTTCAACCAATGATAGGCAGACCATATATTCATGTCTAGGCATATATGGACCTTCAATTTGTATAACTCGTCTACTAACTTCGTTTGTATGATCTATTTCATTAATTTGCTCCTCCGAAGGTTTAGCCTGGTCACTTGGAAGTCATAAAGCCTTTTATTATCCAACATGTAGCTTAACTTGTTCTTCATCCATAATTTTCTTTGTTTTGGGGGAGTTTTGGCAATAACGAGTCTTCTCTTTAGCATCCATACTTCTTTTTTCAGCATTACACTTTTTTTCCTTTTATATATAACTCTGCCCTCTTCATTACTTCTTGCATGTTATTGGTTGCCTTCTACATGAGGAACTCGTTGAAGTGTTTAGGTTTCAATCTGTTAAAAAATGATCTAACAATTATCGTGTTAAATCATATCAGGTATTTCTTCAGGGTTTCAAATTATCTTGAGAATTGATGTACCGAATTCTGGGAGAATTCTGAGTATCTGGTGTTAAAGTACTAAGGTAAGCTCATGTACCACTTGAATAATTCTTCTTTCAAGGTTCTTAAAAGAAGTTTGTGAATCAACTACTTTGATAATCTCCACATTTGTGTTAATCGACACCTAATATTTCTAGAATTCTCTCTTTTTATCAATAGTTATAAGGGAGACGCTTTGAAGATTCTCAAACTAAAATATTTCAAAAAATTTCGCATATGAATATCAATCTTACAATTTTGTATCAATCGTGATTATATTTACTATCTAAAAATTTCAATTTCTCATAATAGTTATTATATCTAAAGCCAATTTTTTCTTCACTAAGCCCAAAAATATTATACCCTTTAATCATTTTATTCAAAATAAAAGGACCCCATTAGTTTGAATTAAGTTCACACATCTTCTAAAGAAACTAGAGTAAAAGACAAGTCTTTGCAACTTTTTTACCTCCTTTTTCTTTCAAAAAGCATACTTATCAACTTTTTCATTATTAGGAAGAGATATTTCCAAATCTCAAAAAAAGAAAAGAAAATATCCCGTTTAAGTTTACCCCAAAGCTATCACCACCCTGTCTGTCCTTTTCTCCCATCCAAATACAAAAACAGCAACGCATCCAGCTGTTATCTCTATCAACTTTTGAATTTCAAATATCTCCCAAAATTAACATACTCATTATTCATTACAACTCACAATTCACAACGTTCCACTCAAAATCTAACCGTTACAACAATAAAATAACCCTTTTTTTAATTTCACTTTCCCTATATAAATAAAATACCTCATTTCTAACCCCACATTCGCCCCCACAAAACCCTTTCAAAAACTCTCTTTCTCTCTCTAGGTCATTTCAATTTCACGAAAATGAGAGAAATTCTTCACATCCAAGGTGGCCAATGCGGTAACCAAATCGGAGCCAAATTCTGGGAAGTTGTTTGCGCCGAACATGGAATAGACCCTACCGGAAGGTACGGTGGTGACACTGATCTTCAATTGGAGAGGATCAACGTTTATTACAACGAAGCTAGCTGTGGTCGCTATGTTCCTCGAGCGGTTCTTATGGATCTTGAACCGGGTACCATGGACAGTGTCCGGTCTGGACCGTACGGTCAGATTTTTAGACCGGATAACTTTGTTTTTGGTCAGAGTGGTGCTGGGAATAACTGGGCTAAAGGTCATTATACTGAAGGTGCTGAGCTTATAGATTCTGTTCTCGATGTTGTTCGGAAAGAAGCGGAAAATAGTGATTGCTTGCAGGGTATGGTTTTCTAGCTTTTGTTGATTTTTTATAATTGATGGTTATGTTGATGTGTTTTGAAGTTTTGAAGTGTGTTTTAAATAAAGTGAAATTGTAGTTGAAATTGTGTGTAATTTTGAAGTTGGATCTAGGCTTTAATGTCATGTTGCTGTTTATTGGAAATTGATTTATTTGTTGTTACCATCATGAAATTTAGGGTTAGTTCTTGTGTTCAAATTTAGGGTTTATGGTGATAGTTTTTTTGGGTGTAAAATGGTTAGCTATTGTTGTTTTGAGGCTGATTATGAAATGGCTGTGTGCAGGGTTTCAAGTATGTCATTCACTAGGTGGAGGAACTGGATCTGGAATGGGTACCCTTTTGATTTCAAAGATAAGGGAAGAATACCCTGATAGGATGATGCTTACTTTCTCGGTTTTTCCTTCTCCTAAGGTCTCTGACACGGTGGTGGAACCCTACAATGCTACTCTCTCTGTTCATCAGCTTGTTGAAAATGCAGATGAATGTATGGTTCTTGATAATGAAGCCTTGTATGATATTTGCTTCCGTACCCTCAAGCTCACAACCCCAAGCTGTAAGAAATTTCATTTCATGCAACATTTTAATCCATATGTTTACGATTTTGTTGCATATGTTGTTCAACAAGGTTTCTGATGTATTCTGTTTTTGTGATGCAGTTGGTGATCTTAACCATTTGATATCAGCAACCATGTCTGGTGTCACATGTTGTTTGAGGTTCCCTGGTCAGCTAAACTCTGATCTTCGCAAGCTTGCTGTGAATCTAATTCCATTCCCTCGTCTCCACTTTTTCATGTTAGGGTTTGCTCCGTTGACTTCAAGAGGTTCTCAGCAGTACAGGGCTCTGAGTGTACCTGAAATCACTCAGCAAATGTGGGATTCCAAGAACATGATGTGTGCTGCAGATCCTAGACATGGACGATACCTCACTGCATCCGCCATCTTCAGAGGCAAAATGAGCACAAAGGAAGTTGATGAGCAAATGATGAATGTTCAGAACAAGAACTCATCATACTTTGTGGAATGGATTCCAAACAATGTGAAGTCCACAGTCTGTGATATTCCCCCGACAGGATTGAAGATGGCCTCAACATTCATTGGAAACTCAACATCAATTCAGGAAATGTTCAGAAGGGTGAGTGAACAATTCACTGCTATGTTTAGGAGAAAGGCTTTCTTGCATTGGTACACAGGTGAAGGAATGGACGAGATGGAATTCACTGAAGCCGAGAGCAACATGAACGATCTTGTATCAGAATACCAACAGTATCAAGATGCTACTGCTGAGGAGGATGAGTATGAAGAGGAAGAGGAAGATTATCATCCGGAACATGATGAAATGTGAGGACTGTGCTAAGATCTTTTTGCGGTGGAATTTTGGTTTGAATGTTGAACTTATTATGCCGCAACTTCCTGTTGCCTGTTCATTATCTCTGTTTGTAATGCTATACATTCCAGTTTATGTGAGAAATTAGATGATTGTGCTTTTGTTTCTGTTTGTTTTGACATGATAGGGAATGATATATTGATTGTTGAAACTATATGCATCAATCTATTTTTAAAAATTTGATTCGTTTATATGACACCTCCCAACAATTGAACTCTTCGAACCTGATAATTGAAAATCTTAGACTCGCCATATAAAAACATACATGGAGAGTGATTTGAGTTTAATTGATCTGTACACAGTGCAAACTTTGTTTGCAATGTCAATCTTGCACTTTGTTTGCAATGTCAATCAATATTAATCTCTTTTGTATGAAGTGTATTATTCTATTGAAAAATTCAAATCTTTTAGAACTAAATACTCTTGAGTATCCGAAATTGTGATTTACAAAGTTTGCCACAAAACTTTCCCGTTGAAACTTAAAAATTAGTAAATTTGACTGTATAAAAATAACAGAACTATTCCATATTTAAAAAAATACATAAATCTAATAATTTCTTGCAATGTCTCAGTTTTAAAAGTTCATGCTGATAAAGTAAAAAGAGTCTTATATTTTTTACAGTTTAATAATGATAAATGTATTTTACAAGGTTTTTTTTTCCTTCTAAATACAGTTTAATTTTGACATTTTTTCTTTTCTTTTCAGAAATTCACTTGGTTTATTATTATTTTTTATAAAGCTGATTCATAAAACCCTAAACATCAAGTGGGGAGTGAAATGAAAGCAATGACCAAGTGGCCAACCACTAGTGGGGTTATTTAGATGCACCATTATTGTCAATATTTATTAAAATAAATCATATATTAGGATAATAATATATAGTTTCAGTTTAATCTAATATATTATTGGTGTGATTGGTGAATTGGATGGAATCCTATACCATCCTGCTGGTATACCATTCAATCAAATCAAAGACCCCTTGGTATGATTAACATATTTCTTTTTGTCTGTTTTTGAGTTAATTCACATTATTTGAAATAGCTGTGTTCTTTACAGCAACCAAAAAAATTATTGTAGTTTTGTTTGCTAGGTATACAAGTTAATAATATAGGTACAACGCCATGTCATATTGGTTGGCATGTTCATGTTGCTAATCTTTAGTGGGTACGTTGAAGAGTAATAATATAGGTATTAGATCAATTCACACCACTTGTCAAAATAATGTTTAACATCAAAACTTATTCATGTTAACTTCGGTCAACAAAAAAAATTGTAATGACCAGAGCTGTCAAAATGAAGAATATTTATTTTGATATTCTTTATTTAGATTTGACACCTTTTATCGTGTATGGAAAGACGACACTACATTTTTAAAATTATTTTTAAAAATTTAAAATTTACATTGTAGAGATGAAATTTTGAAATTGTTAGAGCGATATCGAAAATTTTAAAACAGTGAGGATTTATACCGATTTTTAAAAAAAATTTGTTATAAAATCCCATTGAATATATCGGAAATTTCATGATTTTCGATAGTTATAAAAACCTAATTTTGTACCGGAAATTTTAAAATTTTCGATATATTCCATGGTTTTGTATTGAAAATTTTGAAATTTCCGGTGGTTACTAATATTTTTTTCTTTTGCACTGAAATATATAGGCAGAGACAACACTATTGCAGAGAGAGTTGTTGATCATGCGACAGACCAGGGTTATATGTCATGCATGCGACAGACCAGAGACAACGTAGTTCCTTTTGTCCCATCGTCACCCACTCTATGCTGCAAGCACTACTCTCCTGTTGTAAAATTAAGTGACCTTCATACAATTGTGATATTGAGGATATTCCAATTCCACCCTCCAACAGAACTATTTATCATCTATATAAAGAGATCTTGAAATTTTGAAAATGTTACCACACATAATAACATTGAATAACACTCATATACGTGAGAAAGAAAATTGTTCCGGTATGGGCCCAACCTCGGCGGGCCCAATACCGCGTAAGGCCCAACAAGCGGATCGGGCACGCCGGGCACATGCATCCCTCAAGACGAGCAGGGCAAGCCGCCGAACACAAGCAACGTCCCAACAACCTTTCATCGTCCACCACACCGGACGAGCAAAACCGTCCCCGGCTCACCAAAGCGCGGCCCTTGGCTCCTCCCCTCCGCTGGGAGAACAACGTGCCCGGCACACGTTCTCCACGTGCTCCCCTCCGCGGGGACACGTCACCGCCCAACTGCCCACCTCCGGAAGAGCAGGTCAAATCCACTTTCCGGAGATCTAGGAGCGGTTGAACTAGGGCGAAGACCACATCCAGGTCTTCACTACGCCACGTAAGCCCTAGCAGTCATTAGGGTTGGGTCTGGTCATCCAGCCCACCTCAAATGACCGTTGGCCCAGCGCTGGGGTCTCTCTATAAATACCCTCTTCCTCAAGAGGGTCAGGTAACTCTTCTTGCCCCTTCTTTCTGTACTATTGCTTCCACTCTGCCCAACTTCTTACTTTGGCATCGGAGTGTCTTGCAGGTACACCCCCCTCCTCCGTCTCACCCCGGCGAACAGATAGCCGTCCAGTAGCATGTGGTCATATCGTGATCCCCTCCTGATCAGGTCAGATCAATAATATTGTATTCTTAAACTTTGGTTAAATTCCTTGAGAGACTAGGTTATAGTCAGGATTCTCAAGAAGTCTTTGATAGGTTGTCATTGAGTTTGTAATCAAGTCTTTGATTAGTGGATTGAGTCCTTATTGAGAAGGAAAAATCACTATGCCGGGTGGACTGGACGTAGCATAGTTAATAGCGAACCAAGATAAAAATAATTTTGTCTTTTATCTTTGTTGAATATTTGTTGTTGGTGTTATTGGATACCATAAAAGTTTTAAACTAGAAACACAATTCAAGCCCCCATTTCTTGTGTTTCTTAAACCTTCAAATACTACTAAATCCCTTGATTTTACGCTAGCCTAGACCCTACTAATGGTATTGTGCCTAAAATCCCTAACCATAATTGTTAAAAGAGAGAAAAAGTAGAAGGGATCCATACCAGAAATGATCGTGAATGAAGGAGAAGTTAAGAGGAGCTTGTAGAAGATCGTTCAGGTATAAAACTATAACCAACTTATAGAAAGTCGTGTGATAAAAGAAAATAAAAAAGGAATGGGGATGGGGTAGATAAGCTTTTATAATGAAATTAAGACCATAAGCCTCCAAGCCTTTTAGGCTACCCCAGAAGCTTTAAAGAGCTTAGCACGTTTCTGACATGTACGAACACCAAGTTAGGTTAGCGCCTCAAAAACAAGTCATCATTGGTAACATTAAATTAAATCAAGTGTATGATTAATGTTTGACATCCTTAGTTAACACACACTAGAATTTTAAGAGACACTTAAAAAGAAGGTGATGACTCACCATCCACGGAGGGACTCGTCTCTAAATGAGGGAATCACCCCTAATTGAGGTATTTAACCCTAGCTGAGGGACTCGCCCCTAACTAAGGGTCTCACCTCTAGCTGAGGAACTCACCCCTAGCTACAATGTTCAATGGTAAGAAGTGATACGTTTAAAGCATTTCACCCTTAACAAAGCCCTCGTACTTGAGTGATTGTATAGAGATACATTTATTAGGGGCCTACATATGGTGCGGCTCATGCTTCGCCTCACGAAGAGCTCGCCCCATGATGTATCAGTCCTTGAGTGTGCGTAGTAAGTTATGTCCATGACTCCTAAGAAGTAGACATTCAACCGTTTTCCTAGCCAAGGTGGAACGATTACCACTTCTTAGAAATCTCTTGAATACAAGCCTATATTCCCCATATAAATATCTCATTCCGAACATAAGAAAGGGCAACTAATAACATATTTAAAATACGTAGAGAATTCTAAGCTTTTCACTTCACGTGAGCTTGTTCTCTCCATAGCCAAACACCATCAAACATGATCTCTCACCACCGTGAACAAGCGTAACCCATAAAAATTAACTAAGGTCTCTGGTTACCCTTACTAGCATAGGTTGCCACAAACTCTGTAGTTTTTAACAAATACATATATGATACTAATTTATCATATTTTGCAAGTGACACATCAATCAAAAATAAATATATTAAATTTCAAGTACAAAAATTTTATTAAAAAAATCAAACTTGTTGGAGTTTAAAATAATAAAGATTAATTTCGTAAATTAGTTAAAACAAAATATTAAAATGGTAAAATTAAAAACCTATATACAAATAGGCTAGTTTAATTATGTTTTATTTAAATTTTTGTCCTTCAAGCATAATAAATTAGCTTATCTATAACATATATAAAGGAAAAACACGATGTTTTGGTGTAGCCTATTTTTATTCCAGTTATACTCTTTTATTTTTTATTTTAAAATTCAACTTCTATTTTACTACCTTCTCTTTTATTAACTGTTATATGGTGGTTTACACAACTATTTCATTCAATTTTTTTAATATAAAATTTAAATTAAAATAAAAAATAAGCACACAAAAAATATCAGTTATATTTTTAAACGTCTGAATATTAAAAAAGCAGACAGACGGGCACAGAGTGCCCGTCTGGACGCTAGTAACTTATAAATTCATATTATTTGTGTGGCCAAATAGTATTTTATTTATTATTCTTTTTCAGCTAACTTAACTGATTATAAACCAATTTATGATGTCTTTTTTAAATCTTATAGCATATTTGAATTGGCTTTTGGAAGACCCAAAATCAATAACTTTAGAGATGTATAATTGATTTTGGGTTATTTTGAGGTGTTTGTTTTATTAAAAGTAGAATTGAGGGCCCGTTTAATTTAGCTTTTTTTTTTTTTAATGATTTTTATAGTGTAACATTATTTTGTGAAAAAAAATTTACAAACAAATTTTTCATAAAAGTTTCAAATAAAAATTTGGTTTAAATAGTTATTCTTAAAATGCTATTTTAGAGATTTTATCATTTTATCGAAAAAAATTGAAGCTATTGTAAAGTTTGTAATTCCTTGTGTCGAAGCAGTGTAGCTCGATAGAAATAAGGATTAGTCAACTTAGCCTAATGTATTAGGGTGCCGAGTTGCTTAGTATGTCGAAGTGTCGAAGCAAGTTGCTTCACAAAAGATTTCGACTTAGGCCTATTTTAGTAATGTTAGCTATTTTGGACTTTCTTAGTTTTGGGTTTTGGCTTGGGGTGCAAGCAAATCTAAATCTATAAATAGAGATAAACTCTTATTTTGTAAACAACTCATCATTTTTTGTAATTCACAGTTTGCAGTTGCAAGTGAAATAACAAAATTTCCACAGATTGTGGATAGAGAGTTCTCTACAGAAAATTGTTCATCTTCTTCTTCTCCAACCTTTACTTTCTTTCTTTCTTTCTAAACTTTTCTTTTATTGTCATTACGCGAGTGGAAACAATCTTGAGATCAAGATTGATTGAGTGAAATTCTCCATAGGTTGTGGTTGAATTTCCAACATCTGGTATCTAGAGCTCCTGTTACGATTCAAGGAAGGAAAATCATGATGGTGATGAATCATCCAAACCATCACTTTCCGGCAAACCTTCCAATTCTCAAGAAAGATAATTATGAGAATTGGTGCAAGCAAATTAAGGTGATTTTTTGTTATCAAGATCTTTGGGATCTTGTGAAGGGAGGAGTAGCACCGCTTGCAGAAAACGCGACGGATAAAAAAAAAACTGCATTCAAAGAATTAAAGAAGAAAGATTATAAATCTCTCTTTATAATCCATCAATATGTAGACCCATATGATTTTGAAAAGGTTAGTGATGTAGAATCAGCGAGGGAAGCGTGAAAGATTCTTGAAAGTCGTTTGGAGGCGCATAAAAGGTGAAAGAGGTGAGGTTACAAACTCACAAGAGAACCTATGAATTGCTTCAGATGGAAGAAAGTGAAAGTATAGCAAATTTCTTCCTTAGAGTTACACAATTGGTGAATTAAATCAAGGTATATGGAGAATTGTTAACATCAAGATCATTTTTTGCAAAGATCTTGAGGTCGTTGGCTCCAAAGTTCGACCACGTGGTAGTAGCCATAGAAGAGTCGAAAGACTTGTCAGTATTGACGAAGGAAGAGCTTCAAGGGACGCTTGAATCTCATGAACAAAGGACGGCTGGAAGATATGCAGGAAAGTCGAAAAGTGATATGACTTTGCAGGCGCAGTCAAAAAAGGAAAGGAAACGTAAAGGAAGCTGGAATGGCATGAAAGGTAGATGAGGCTACAACAATTCGAATGGTCAAAATTAGCAGGAAGGAAACTGGTCGAGTCAGAGAAAACCTTGGAACCAAGGCAACCAAAAAGGTGGTGCTATAGGTAGAGGAATAGGTGATGGACGAAAGCCTGACAAAAGTTACATTCAATGTTTCAATTGTCAGAAGTATGGTCACTATTTTATTGAATGGCGAGAAAAGAATAAGAATCAACAAACTGATGCAAATATGGCGAATCATGAAGAATAAGAGATATTGCTAATGGTCACAACAAGAGACAAATAGAGATTCTAGGACCAGTGGTACTTGGACTCAGGATACTCATCACACATGAATAGAAGAAAATATTGGTTTGTCAATGTGAAGCCCTCGTCGAAGAACATGGTGAAATTTGCAAATGACAATACTCTAGCAACTGAAGGTATTGGTGATGCTTTGATTACGAGGAAAGATGGCAAGAGGTCAACAATTTCCAATACGTTGTACATACCAGGCATGAAGAGTAATTTACTCAGTATAGAGCAACTAGTCGAAAAGAACTACAAGGTGTCGATCAAAGACAAGATGGTGAGAGTTCTCGATGCAGGTGGTAGGTTGATCTTGAAGGCTCCAATATCTCAGAATAGGACCTTCAATATTGAACTCAATGTGATAGAGCACAAGTGCATAACAACTACAGCCAACTGAGATGAATGGTTATGGAAATTTTGATTAGGCCATCTCAACTTCAATGATATCAGAAAGCTAAAGAGAAGAAATATGGCTTCAGGATTACCTGAAATCGACATTCCGTGTGAAGTCTGTGAAGAGTGTGTTTAGTCGAAACAACATAAAAATAACTTTAGCAAGGATGCAGGAAGGAAGTCGAAAGCAATTCTAAAAGTCATATACTCTGATTTATATGGTCCAATTCAGGTGGATTCGATTGCAGGAAACATATACTTTGTCACATTCATAAATGATTACAGTCAAAAGTTGTGGACTTACCTCATCAAGAAGAAAAGTGATGTGATTGAGGTACTTGCCAGATTCAAATCTATAGTCGAAAGACAGAGTGGTCGAAAGCTGGAAATTTTGAGTATTGATGGTGGTGGAGAGTATGTGTCGAAAGAGTTCGATGCATTATGTGAAAAAGAAAAGATTGTGCATGAGGTGGTGCCATCCTACACTCCACAGCAAAATGGAATTGCAAAAAGAAAGAATAAAACCATCATGAACATGGTAAGAAGTATGTTGAATGGAAAGCATCTACCTAAAGAACTATGGGGAGAATCAGTTTCGACAACAACATACATATTAAATAGATGTCCGACAAAGAAACTTGAAAGAGTCACACCAGAAGAATGTTAGTCTGGTGTCAAGCCTAACCTCAGTCACTTGAATGTTGGATCTATAGTGTAACACCCATTTTAATTATTTAGTCATTTTATTATTATTATATGTTGATGTGCCCTTTGGTAGGGTGTATTTGATGATGTTTGGTGGGTGTCCCTGAGATGGGAGGATCATTGGTGGTAATTTGGTGAGTTTATAATAATATAAGAAATAATAGTAATATTGGTGGTGGTATTATTATTATTATTATTATTATTATTATTATTATTATTATTATTATTATTATTATTATTATTATTATTATTATTATTATTATTATATTTATGATTATTATTAATATTTGTAGTAATATTATTAATATGGAGAATATAATATTATTATTAATATAGTTATTATATTATTATGATTTTTGCTGTGAATATGATAATATAATGAATAATAGTAATATTGGTGGGGGTATTATTATTATTATTATATATTATTATATTTATTAGTATTATTAATATTATTATTATTTTGGTGAGATAATAATATTATTACTATTATTATTATTATTATTTTGGTGAGATAATAATAATAATAATAATGATATTATTATTATTATTATTATTAATAATATTATTATGATTAGTATTATTAATATTAGTAATATTATATTAGTATTATTAATATTAAGATTATTATTATTAATATTATTTTATTATTAGTATTAATATAATTGTTATTATTATCATTATTATTATTATTATTATTATAATGATTATTATAATTATTATTATTATTATTAAAATTATTATTGGGAATATTAGTGGTTGGAATAAGTAAAATAAGAAGTGGAAGGGTTATGGGGAAGTTAGAATGGAAATATGAAAAGTCATGATAGAATCCGTGAGGAAGGAAATATGAAGGGGTAGCAAGGAGATATTAGAAAAGTTGGAATAGAGAGAAAAAGGATTACCATAGATCGTGGGAAATTGGTGTGATAATAATAATAATAATAATAATATTATTATTATTATTATTATTATTATTATTATGTTATTTTTATTAGTTATTATTATTATTGGGATAGGAAATAAAAAGGAAAATAGAATATGAAGGGGTGGGGGGAAATATTAGAGAAAATAACACGATAGAAAGAGGGAAGAGAGAAAGAGCGATAGAAAGAGAGAAGAGGAAAGAACGAGAGAAGTGAGAAGAACGAAGGAAAAAGGGAACGAAGAACGGAAAGAAAAGAGGAGGCCAAGAGACCAAATCCAAGAAGAATTTCATCGATCAACCGATTAACAAGGTAAGAGGGAGAAACTTGATTGGGAATGGTATATACATGTATAGGGTAGTGGGGATTCATTAACCCCGTAGGAATGTATCGTTGATGAAGTTTTATATTGACATGCTATTGATTGTTGAGTTATGTTGATGTTGATGGATTGAAATATGTTGATAGTTGGTGAATTATTGTTTTTGGTTAATTTGGCGTATAGGTTGGGTTTACGGTTTTAGGGAAGTTCTGTGTGACCTTTTTGATGTATCGATAGATTGTTTAAGTGATGACTTTGGAATAATATGTATATGATGATGTACGGATGTTTGACGTTGCCATTGTTGATTGACTGTTGGTGTTGGTTTGGTTTGAGTAAGGTTCAGAGTAACTCTAAAGTGCCGGTAGTGTGCCGTAATGTTGATCTGGAGTAGAATTATAGGAAGATTGATAAGCCTAATATGCATTGGTTGTAATACGGATAGTATAGGAAGTGGATGTTATAGAATAGGCTTGAATTGGAGAAGAGTGAGAATTCTGAACTGTGAGAACTTGAGAAGTCGCAGGCAACTCGCTAGCACTTCGCTTAGCGAGAAGGCAGCGAGCGTTCGCTAGGTGCTCGCCTAGCGAGTGAGGTAGCGAGTGAGTCCAGTAGGTTCTGTTTGCCTTCGCGAGGAGGTTCTTTAAGCGAACAGGTAGCGAGTATTCGCTGGGTATTCGCTGTGGCGAGTTGGATAGAGAATCATTACAGTAGCCACTGCTGTCATTCACGAGGAGGTTCGCTAAGCGAACAGGTAGCGAGCATTTGCTGGGAGCTCGCCTAGCGAGGGTGTAGCGAGCGTAGCAGAATGTGGTTTTTCTATGCTGTTATGTTGTGTGCGCTAAGAGTGTAGTGCCCTTGGACTTTGTTGATTATAGGGGAGATGATTGAGTGTTATAGAGTGAGTACTCGGTGATAGTATGTGATTTTTGTTACTAATTATTTAAATGGATAATTAGATGGTGTATGAATCATGCGGAGCATGGTGTAGTGATCAGTAGGATCGTGTATTCCCGAGTGGTGGGACGTGTTTATATCTTGGTGATAAAGTATGAACTTGTTTACTTGGTGATGATACTCATTTTCCTTGATATTGTTGGTGAACAATTAGTTAATGTATATATATGTAGTGATCAGTAGGATCGTGCGTTCCCGAGTGTTGGGATGTGGTTATATCTGGTGTTATAGTATGAAGTTGTTTACTATCTGATTGATCTATACGGTGTTGGTGTATGTTATATCTGTACATATATGCATTGATGTATGATGATATGATCAGGAGGATCGTGTGCACTTTGAGTGCCTAATTATGGTAGTTATGCATTGGTGTGTGCATATCATGGTGTTTTGGTGGGATGAATCATGTCTCAGGAGGAGCGTAAGTGATTCATCCGTACTCCTTTGTGGAGAATGGTGAGGGATAGATCATGTCTCAGGAGGAGCGTAAGTGATCTATCCAGGTTCGATTGAATGAACCAATGAGTCGGTACCGCATGCATGGTGTTGTGTTGCATAATTGCATTATAATATGTTATATTGTAATTTGAACAGTAGGTTCGTTATATGGTGTTGTTGGGGTGAATAGTTGATGTGTTGGTGTGTTTTACTGCCTTATTTACATGTATTACATTACCATTATATTTTGATCATGATTTCTCACCCCTTTGCTGTTGTTGTGTCTGTGCTTCTCCGGAAGTACAGATAATCCAGGTACTTAGATAGCTTGGATGGTGGTGTGCCAGTCGAGTCTAGGATGCTCTGATACGTAACACGGGATATGGGTGTTTTAATTGTTTTATGTCAAACTTGTTGTAATCCTGTGACGTATCACTTTTTTTTGTGAATTATAATAATAAAGATTTTATGAAATTTGGCGGATGGCCGAGAATGTTGGAATAATGTTTTCCGCTGTATTGTTTTTGAGAATAATTAATAAAGTATTTTTATAAAAATTTGGTGATGTGATATCCCACTATTTTGGTGAAAACTCTGATGTTTATTTATAATGTTTATATTTTATTTAATTTGGGAAGTGGGGTGTTACAATTGGTATCAGAGCAGGTCGGTCCGTCCGGCCAATGTTGTCTAGTGTTGTTGTTCCCTGGTAAGCGACATGTGCGTAAAAACACTGTCGATACATGTTGTTGGTTAAGTTTGTCGGTAGAAGTGGAATGATTCCAGTGGGGGAGAAGTTGTATTTCTCCGGAAAGCTACAATTTGGTGGCTTATGGTGTTGAGGAATGATATAATAGTTGGTAAAGATGGTTTGTACCCCATCATGATTTCGGCTGTCTATTAACAAATTGAGGAACTGATCACCCTTAATCTCTTGTTAATACTGGACGAGATTGTGTTGGATGGGATAGACGCGTCTTACAAGCTTGGGTGGCGTGAGCAGTGAATAGTCTTGAGTTAAGCTAAGTGCTTAAGGGATTATTTTGAGGAATCGGCGCAAGACGGTGTCGAGGTGTTTATTTGGACGGAAACTTTGAATGAGAAGGAAAGTGAAAATTTGGGAGTTGTCAGCTATTTATGATTGTCCGGAGTTTTCCTACAGAGATAAGTGATTTACTACCGGGAATGTGAAGTGGAGCTTACAATCGAGTTAGTTTTGGAACTAGTCCGATATTGGTGACTTCGTATGGTGTGTTTTCGTTGGGATTGGAGAAGTTGAAGAGTCAACTTGAAGACCTTCTAGGAGAGAGGTTCTTTTGTTTGAGTGTGCTACCGTAATGTGCACCAATTTTGTTGGTTAGACAGATAGAAGGTTTTGTGAAGCTTTGGGTGAACTATAGATAAGTGAACAGGGTGACTATCAAGGATAGGTGTTCGCTTCCAAGAGTTAATGATTTGATGGAACAATTGATCGAGGGATGTGAGTCCCTTGGTCATGTGATCTCGAGTAGAGTTCTTGTGGTGGATGGGACGAAGGTCAAAAGTTCTATCGTTTTAGGAGGCTCAAAGATCTGCTGTTGAGATTGGAAGTAATTGAGTTTTAAATTATTCATAGATTTAAAATGTGTTGGATGGCTTCCTAAGTATAAAATTGTTGTTGTATGTTAAATTCCGAGATCGCAGGTTTTTACGGAATCAAAATCGGACACTCGGAAGTCGGGTAACGGTCGAAAAGAGGATTTTGGGACTGTCATGTTCGCCTGGCGAGCATACTGGCGAACATCCATATTTGCTGCGGTGTTCGCCTGGCGAAGGGGTCCTGGGCAGAAAATGTTATTATGGTGTTTTTGCCGTAACGGGAGAACCGTAACTCGGAATGACGCGCGGTTCGAAGCGTTGGAAAGCTATTCAAATTATATATGAGATGGTGAAGTATTGACATAGATTTAAGCTATTTATTGATGAAGTGTGTTTGAATGTTGTGGTAAGGATGGGCGGTACGGTATGTGTTCCCGCTATAACTCACAACTTGTTTGTCCACTTGGCATGGGATCTTCTTTAATTATTTATATAAGGCAATGGTTATGTTAATAAATGATATTTTAAGGTATTCGAAGAGTATAGAGGATTATGTTGAGCATAAGGAACTGGAGTTATCAGTGTTGGAAAAAGAGCGGTGATATACTTCCGTAAGGAAAGTTCTGCCGAATCCGATAGAACTAATTGTGGTGTTTGTGATGCTTGTTAATATAATTAGGGGATTTACTAAAGACAACTTCAGCGAGTTTCAATTATGCAAAAGGCAACTTGGAGTATATAAGAGAAATCATCCGACCAGTGATTTAGAGTTGGTTACTATTGTTGTTGTACCAGAATCGGAGACTTCGAAAGTTCAGACTGAGATCGGAAATTTTTGGTGATCTTAAGAGTTTAAGGTGTTTGTTTAATTTGAATCAGACGAATATGAGGCATAGGAAATAATTGAGACTTCGGAAGGAGTACGACTTCGAGTTGAATTACCATTCGGGTGAAGTGCATGTGGTAGATGATGCGGTGAGTTGGAAATGTCTGCGTATACCGAAGATGACGGTGAGAAGAGTTAGAACTGATTGAGAAATTTCATAATATGCGTTTTGTGAGTAAGGATACTTCTTATGGAGTTAAGCTTTTATTATTAAGATCTGACTAGTGATATCTTTGAGAAGAATCGAGAAAGTCAGAAATCTGGGTTGAATAGTGAATTAGTTGAAATTGATAAATTAGAGTCGGAGAGTGGATTGTCGGGTTTGTGGAAATAATACCACGAGGTGTTATGATAGAGTATGTATATCATATGTTGTTGAAGGGAGTAGAAGTACTCATGAAGAAAAACATTGAGGTAGATGGAGTATCCATCTCGGTGCTATGAAGAAGTAACCGAACTTGAGTAGATTGCTTTTGAGACCATGGACAAGGAGAGGTGGAATATGCTAGTTAGAATTTTCGGAATTCGAAGAGTGAACATCAGAGACTGTTGAGTCTGATGCAGTCGTTAAATATTCCAGAGTGGAAATCAGGTAGTATTTTCACGAAATTGGTGTTGAGATTGCTAAAGAATTTGTAAAGACATAATTTTAATTTGGATTGTTAAGAGCAGATTAACTATTCTGTGTTGAGGATATACAAGATGCATATTGAGAAAGTGGTGAAGTTGGATGAGATACTGACGAATATTGTGTCAGATGGAAATTTGAGGTTTATATTGAGATTTTGGAGGGGCTTACAGGAAGCTTCGGGTACTAAGTTGAAGCTGAGTTCGACCTACCATCCGCAAACTGATGGTCAGTCAGAGAGGACTATTGAGTCTGTAGAGAATTGGTGAGAGCTTGGGTGTTGGATCAAGGTGGATCGTGGGATGATTAATTACCGTTGATTGAGTTACCTATAATAACGGTTACCATCCTAGTGTCGGAATGACACTATATGTGGCTTGGTGAGGTAGAGAGTATAGGAATCTACTGTGTTGGAATGGGTCGAGTGAGAGTGTTGTGCTCAGACCTAAAAATTATGTTTGAGATGGCTGAGAAGATCAAGAGGATCCAAAAAAAAATGTGTTTTGAGAGTCACGCCAGTGACTGATGTTGGTCGAACTTCGAAGTCTTAGAAGTTCACACCGTGTTCTGTGGTTTGTATCAGAGTGGCGCAGCGGAGGCATGTGAGGAGTAACATGTTAGACTGTTTTTCCGTTGCCGTCGTGAATTGGCATGACGTGTTCCATGTGTCTGGTTGAGAAAGTACATTGAATCAGGTGGATGATGTACTAGTGAAAAATAATTTGAGTGTTGAAGCATTGCTGGTTCGTTTTGACGAACGGAAGTCAACTCCGAGGGGAGGAGACATCTTTGGTGAAAGTGGCTTGGAGAGGTGCTGCAGAAGGCAGTGTGACCTGAGAATTGGAATAAAGGATGCGGGGAGCGTATCCGGAATTATTTCCATCAGGTAATTTTCGAGGACGAAAATAATTAAAGTGGGGGAGAGTTGTAACACCCATTTTAATTATTTAGTCATTTTATTATTATTATATGTTGATGTGCCCTTTGGTAGGGTGTATTTGATGATGTTTGGTGGGTGTCCCTGAGATGGGAGGATCATTGGTGGTAATTTGGTGAGTTTATAATAATATAAGAAATAATAGTAATATTGGTGGTGGTATTATTATTATTATTATTATTATTATTATTATTATATTTATGATTATTATTAATATTTGTAGTAATATTATTAATATGGAGAATATAATATTATTATTAATATAGTTATTATATTATTATGATTTTTGCTGTGAATATGATAATATAATGAATAATAGTAATATTGGTGGGGGTATTATTATTATTATTATATATTATTATATTTATTAGTATTATTAATATTATTATTATTTTGGTGAGATAATAATATTATTACTATTATTATTATTATTATTTTGGTGAGATAATAATAATAATAATAATGATATTATTATTATTATTATTAATAATATTATTATGATTAGTATTATTAATATTAGTAATATTATATTAGTATTATTAATATTAAGATTATTATTATTAATATTATTTTATTATTAGTATTAATATAATTGTTATTATTATCATTATTATTATTATTATTATTATAATGATTATTATAATTATTATTATTATTATTAAAATTATTATTGGGAATATTAGTGGTTGGAATAAGTAAAATAAGAAGTGGAAGGGTTATGGGGAAGTTAGAATGGAAATATGAAAAGTCATGATACAATCCGTGAGGAAGGAAATATGAAGGGGTAGCAAGGAGATATTAGAAAAGTTGGAATAGAGAGAAAAAGGATTACCGTGGGAAATTGGTGTGATAATAATAATAATAATATTATTATTATTATTATTATTATTATTATTATTATTATTATTATGTTATTTTTATTAGTTATTATTATTATTGGGATAGGAAATAAAAAGGAAAATAGAATATGAAGGGGTGGGGGGAAATATTAGAGAAAATAACACGATAGAAAGAGGGAAGAGAGAAAGAGCGATAGAAAGAGAGAAGAGGAAAGAACGAGAGAAGTGAGAAGAACGAAGGAAAAAGGGAACGAAGAACGGAAAGAAAAGAGGAGGCCAAGAGACCAAATCCAGGAAGAATTTCATCGATCAACCGATTAACAAGGTAAGGGGGGAGAAACTTGATTGGGAATGGTATATACATGTATAGGGTAGTGGGGATTCATTAACCCCGTAGGAATGTATCGTTGATGAAGTTTTATATTGACATGCTATTGATTGTTGAGTTATGTTGATGTTGATGGATTGAAATATGTTGATAGTTGGTGAATTATTGTTTTTGGTTAATTTGGCGTATAGGTTGGGTTTACGGTTTTAGGGAAGTTCTGTGTGACCTTTTTGATGTGTCGATAGATTGTTTAAGTGATGACTTTGGAATAATATGTATATGATGATGTACGGATGTTTGACGTTGCCATTGTTGATTGACTGTTGGTGTTGGTTTGGTTTGAGTAAGGTTCAGAGTAACTCTAAAGTGCCGGTAGTGTGCCGTAATGTTGATCTGGAGTAGAATTATAGGAAGATTGATAAGCCTAATATGCATTGGTTGTAATACGGATAGTATAGGAAGTGGATGTTATAGAATAGGCTTGAATCGGAGAAGAGTGAGAATTCTGAACTGTGAGAACTTGAGAAGTCGCAGGCAACTCGCTAGCACTTCGCTTAGCGAGAAGGCAGCGAGCATTCGCTAGGTGCTCGCCTAGCGAGTGAGGTAGCGAGTGAGTCCAGTAGGTTCTGTTTGCCTTCGCGAGGAGGTTCTTTAAGCGAACAGGTAGCGAGTATTCGCTGGGTATTCGCTGTGGCGAGTTGGATAGAGAATCATTACAGTAGCCACTGCTGTCATTCACGAGGAGGTTCGCTAAGCGAACAGGTAGCGAGCATTTGCTGGGAGCTCGCCTAGCGAGGGTGTAGCGAGCGTAGCAGAATGTGGTTTTTCTATGCTGTTATGTTGTGTGCGCTAAGAGTGTAGTGCCCTTGGACTTTGTTGATTATAGGGGAGATGATTGAGTGTTATAGAGTGAGTACTCGGTGATAGTATGTGATTTTTGTTACTAATTATTTAAATGGATAATTAGATGGTGTATGAATCATGCGGAGCATGGTGTAGTGATCAGTAGGATCGTGTATTCCCGAGTGGTGGGACGTGTTTATATCTTGGTGATAAAGTATGAACTTGTTTACTTGGTGATGATACTCATTTTCCTTGATATTGTTGGTGAACAATTAGTTAATGTATATATATGTAGTGATCAGTAGGATCGTGCGTTCCCGAGTGTTGGGATGTGGTTATATCTGGTGTTATAGTATGAAGTTGTTTACTATCTGATTGATCTATACGGTGTTGGTGTATGTTATATCTGTACATATATGCATTGATGTATGATGATATGATCAGGAGGATCGTGTGCACTTTGAGTGCCTAATTATGGTAGTTATGCATTGGTGTGTGCATATCATGGTGTTTTGGTGGGATGAATCATGTCTCAGGAGGAGCGTAAGTGATTCATCCGTACTCCTTTGTGGAGAATGGTGAGGGATAGATCATGTCTCAGGAGGAGCGTAAGTGATCTATCCAGGTTCGATTGAATGAACCAATGAGTCGGTACCGCATGCATGGTGTTGTGTTGCATAATTGCATTATAATATGTTATATTGTAATTTGAACAGTAGGTTCGTTATATGGTGTTGTTGGGGTGAATAGTTGATGTGTTGGTGTGTTTTACTGCCTTATTTACATGTATTACATTACCATTATATTTTGATCATGATTTCTCACCCCTTTGCTGTTGTTGTGTCTGTGCTTCTCCGGAAGTACAGATAATCCAGGTACTTAGATAGCTTGGATGGTGGTGTGCCAGTCGAGTCTAGGATGCTCTGATACGTAACACGGGATATGGGTGTTTTAATTGTTTTATGTCAAACTTGTTGTAATCCTGTGACGTATCACTTTTTTTTTGTGAATTATAATAATAAAGATTTTATGAAATTTGGCGGATGGCCGAGAATGTTGGAATAATGTTTTCCGCTGTATTGTTTTTGAGAATAATTAATAAAGTATTTTTATAAAAATTTGGTGATGTGATATCCCACTATTTTGGTGAAAACTCTGATGTTTATTTATAATGTTTATTATTTATTTAATTTGGGAAGTGGGGTGTTACATATAGCACATAGACATGTGCTATATTAGTTAAGAAGGAAGCTTGATGACAAGTCGAATCAGATGATCTTGAATAGGATATCATTCGATTGGAGGTTACAAGTTGTTCGACCCAGTGAATAAGCAGGTAGTGATCAGCAGAGACGTGATCATAGATGAGCTTAAAGAATGGGATTTGAATGAGAACGTCAAGAAGGATTCAGTAAGAATCTCTTGTGAAGCAGGCCCAAGCAGACCTCGACGAACAAGACACATGTCTGCAAGGTTGCAAGAATGTATGATTACATCAGATGATGTGGTCGATGAAGAAGGTGAGCTGGTACATTATGCTTTCTACCCAGATGTCGAACCAGTCAATGCAGTTGAGGCATTGAAAGATTCGAAGTGGGTGAAAGAAATGAATGAGGAGTTAGACTCCGTCGAAGTTAACAACACTTGGTAACTTGTCGAATTGCCTCAAGGCAAGAAGGCAATTTACGTGAAATGGGTTAACAAGGTGAAGGTGAATCCTAAAGAAGAAGTAACTCGACACAAGGCGAGCGGCGAAAGGATTTCTTCAGAAGGAAGGAATCAACTTCGACAAAGTTTTTGCACCTGTTGCTAGGATCAAAACAGTCAGATTGGTTGTTGGTCTAGCAAATATGAATAATTGGCACACATGTCAGATGGACGTGAAGTGTGCATTCCTCAATGGCCCCTTAGACGAAGAAGTTTATGTTGCACAACCAACTAGGTTTGTGAAACAAGGTGAAGAAAGAAAGGTGTACATGCTGCATAAAGCCCTGTATGGACTTAAGCAAGCTCCAAGAGCTTGGAATAAGAAAATTGACAACTTCCTAAGGGAGAAGGAATTTATGAAGTGTAGACTGAGCATGAAGTGTATGTAAGAAGAAGCAGTAGTGAACTGCTTATACTATGCTTCTATGTCGATGACCTATTGATAACAATAAGTTGCAAGAAGGAGATCAAAGACTTCAAATATAACTTGAGTGAGGAGTTTGAAATTTCAGACTTGAGAAATCTCTCATATTTCCTTGGCATCAAATCCTACAAGAATAGTAGAGGGTTAATGATGCACCAAAGAAGATATGGAGGTGAAATACTCAAGAGATTTGAGATGCAAGATTGCAACCCAACTTCGACTCTAGAAAAGACCAGATTGCAACTGTCGAAGGATTCAGTTGAAGATGATGTCGACCCAACCCAATATAGAAGACTTATTGGGTCACTTTGATACCTTTGTCACACAAGGCCTGACTTAGCATACAATGTAGGTATGGTAAGTAGATTTGTGTAGAAGCCAAAGATATCACACCTAGCAGCGGCGAAGAGGATACTGAGGTATCTGAAAGGGACTCTCAACTATAGCATTTTGTTTCCTACAACTGATGAAGGAAAATAGTGCAAGTTAGTGGGATACACTGACTCTAGTTGGTGTAGCGATGCTGAGGATAGAAAATCCACAGCTGGCTATGTGTTTATGTTAGGTGGTGCACCAGTTGCTTAGAGTTCGAGAAAGAAGCCAGTAATGGCATTGTCATCATGCAAAGCAGAATATATAACAGCTTCTCTTTGTGTATGTCAAGCAACCCAGATGGTGAACCTGGTCGAAGAGATCACAGTGAAGAGTCATGGAGCAATTATCATGAAGATCGACAACATGTCAGCTATCAACTTAGCGAAGAATCCATTAGCACACGGTCGAAGCAAGCACACGAAATGAGGTTTCATTATCTTCGAGAGCAGGTAGCAGAAAGGAAGATGAATTTGGAACACTATAAAACTGAGAATCAGATTGTAGACATCATGACGAAGGGAATGGCAGTCAAAGTGTTTAGAAGGCTAGGGTTTATGATGAATGTAGATAGCTTAGACACAATAATTTATGTGTTGTGTTGAGTTTGTAATTCCTTATGTCGAAGCAGTGTAGCTCGACAAAAACAAGGATTAGTTAAATTAGCCTAATGTGTTAGTGTGTTGAGTTGCTTAGTGTGTCAAAGTGTCGAAGTAGGTTGCTTCACACAGGATTTTGACTTAGGTCTATTTTAGTAATGTTAGCTATTTTGGGCTTTCATAGTTTTGGGCTTTGTCTTGGGGTTCAAGCAAATATAAATCTATAAATAAGGAGAAACCCTTATTTTGTAAACAACTCATCATTTTTTGTAATTCACAATTTGCAGTTGCAAGTGAAATAACAGAATTTCCACAGATTGTGGGCAAAGGGTTCTCTGCAGAAAATTGTCCATCTTCTTCTTCTCCAATATTTACTTGCTTTCTTTCTTTCTTTCTTTCTAAAATTTTCTTTCATTGTTATTACGCAACTGGGAACAATCTTGAGATCAAGATTGATTGAGTGAAATTCTCCATAGGTTGTGGTTGAATTTCCAACATCTGGTATCTAGAGCTCTGTTGCTAGGATCAAAACAATCAGATTGGTTGTTGGTCTAGCAAATATGAACAATTGGCACACACATCAGATGGACGTGAAGTGTGCATTCCTTAATAGCCCTTTAGACGAAGAAGTTTATATTGCACAACTAGTTGGGTTTGTGAAACGAGGTGAAGAAAGAAAGGTGTACAGGCTGCATAAAGCCCTGTATGGACTTAAGGAAGCTCAAAGAGCTTGGAATAAGAAAATCGACAGTTTCTTAAGGGAGAAGGAATTTGTGAAGTGTACGACTGAGAATGGAGTGTATGTAAGAAGAAGCAGTAGTGAACTGCTTATACTATGCCTCTATGTCGATGACCTGTTGATAACAGAAAGTTGCAAGAAGGAGGTTGAAGACTTCAAATATAACTTGAGTGAGGAGTTTGAAATTTCAGACTTGGGAAATCTCTCATATTTCCTTGGCATCGAATTCTACAAGAATATTAGAGGGTTAATGATGCACCAAAGAAGATATGCAGGTGAAATACTCAAGAGATTTTAGATGCAAGATTGCAACCCAACTTCGACTAAAACAGAGACCAGATTGTAACTATCGAAGGATTCAGTTGAAGATGATGTCGACCCAACCCAATATAGAAGACTTATTGGGCCCATAGGATTGCGATAATCCTAGTTCGGCCAACCACAGGGTCACTTTGATACCTTTGTCACACAAGGCCTGACTTAACATACAATGTAGGTATGGTAAGTAGATTCATGCAGAAGTCAAAGGTATCACACCTAGCAGCGGCAAAGAGGATACTGAGGTATCTGAAAGGGACTCTCGGCTATGGCATTTTGTTTCCTGCAGCCGATGAAGGAAAAGAATGCAAGTTAGTGGGATACACCGACTCTAGTTGGTGTAGTGATGCTAAGGATAGAAAATCCACAACTGGCTATGTGTTTATGTTAGGTGGTGCACCAGTTGCTTGGAGTTCGAGAAAGGAGCCAGTAGTGACATTGTCATCATACAAAGCAGAATATATAGTTGCTTCTCTTTGTGCATGTCAAGCAACCTGGATGGTGAACCTGGTCGAAGAGATCACAACGAAGAGTCATGGAGCAGTTATCATGAAGATCGACAACATGTCAGCTGTCAACTTGGCGAATAATCCAATAACACACGGTCGAAGCAAACACATCGAAAAGAGATTCCATTATCTTCGAGAGCAGGTAGCAGAAGGGAAGATGAATTTGGAACACTGCAGAACTGAGAATCCGATTGCAGACATCATGACGAAGGGAGTGATAGTTGAAATGTTCAAAAGGCTAAGTCTATGAAGAATGTAGATAGCTTAGACACAATAGATTAAGTGTTGTGTTGAGTTTGTAATTCCTTGTGTCGAAGTAGTAAGAATTTGTCAAATTAGCCTAATGTGTTAATGTGTCGAGTTGCTTAGAATATCGAAGTGTCGAAGCAGGTTGCTTCACACATGATTTCGACTTAGGCCTATTTTAGTAATGTTAGCTATTTTGGACTTTCGTAGTTTTGCGTTTTGACTTAGGCTGCAAGTAAACCTAAATCTATAAATAGGGAGAAACCCTTATTTTGTAAACAATTCATCATTTTTTGTAATTCACAGTTAGCAGAATTTCCACAGATTGTGAGCAAAGAGTTCTCTGCAGAAAATTGTTCATCTTCTTCTTCTCCAACATTTACTTACTTACTTACTTTCTTTTTTTCTAAACTTTTCTTTCATTGTCATTATGTGAGTGAGAACAATCTTGAGATCAAGATTGATTGAGTGAAATTCTCCATAGGTTGTGGTTGAATTTCCAACAGCTATTTCAAATAACTTTTCATAAAAATCATTTTTGAAATACAACTTTTTCTTAAAATTGTGATTTCGACTATATTATGATTTTCAATAATGTATGTTTATGTTGTACGATGTCAAAATTAGCCTTGCAATTTAGAAAAAAGAAATATAAAAAAACTTATAATATTTTGAAAAACAGTTTAACAAAATCCATTTTTAAAAATATAAAGAAAAAATCTATTTTTTTAAAATTAAAATAAACGGGCCCTAATTCTACTTTCAAAATTGATTCTAATTAGAATATGTAATTTTTATCTTCAAAATTAACTTTAAATAATTTTTACATTAAAATTTATTATTTAACTCACTTTTACAGAAATGCATTCAAACATAAATCAATTGCGTTAAAATTTAAAATCAATTATACCAAAATTAATTTTTAAAATGAATGAGTATATGGCATAGGAAAAAGAAATTACCAATCTAATTAAAGATAAAAAGTAAAAGTTTCAAATCCCTATAAAATTTGCCCGTTTGAATTTTGACCAAAGTAAAATTAGTAACACTTCCTCTCAAAAAGGTCCCACAAAAACATCTGTCATTTCAAATTTTCAAATTTCAATTTCATTTTCATTTTCATTTCAAAGAAACTCCCAAATCTCAATTTCAAATTAATTAAATAAATACCAATCTCTTTCACTTTCTACCATTTCTCACATCACAACAAACAAACCCTAATTCCCAAACTCTCCCTCTTTCTCTTCCAATTTCACTTTCTCTCCAACCGAAAATGCGTGAGATTCTTCACATCCAAGGTGGCCAGTGTGGTAACCAAATCGGTGCCAAATTCTGGGAAGTTGTGTGCGCTGAGCATGGAATTGATCCAACTGGAAGATACGGCGGTGACTCCGAACTTCAACTAGAGAGAATCAATGTTTACTACAACGAAGCTAGTTGCGGCCGGTTTGTTCCTAGAGCGGTTCTCATGGATCTTGAACCGGGTACCATGGACAGTGTCCGGTCTGGACCGTATGGTCAGATCTTTAGACCGGATAACTTTGTGTTTGGTCAGAGTGGTGCTGGGAATAACTGGGCTAAAGGTCATTATACTGAAGGCGCTGAGCTTATTGATTCTGTTCTTGATGTTGTTCGTAAAGAAGCTGAGAACTGTGATTGCTTGCAAGGTATGGTTTTTCAATTTGTTTAGAAATTTAGTATTTTTTTTTATTGTTTAATTGATGGGTTTACTAGTGTTTATTTGTTTCCTTAGAAGAAATGAAGTTGTTGCTAATTGTGGGTTTTTTTCTTTTTTTGTTGCCTTTTATGAAATGAGATCTAAGGAAAGTTGGAAACTTTTGTCTCTTGTTATTTACTATCATGACTGTAATATGGTTAGCATAATTTTTTTTTGAATTCAGGATTTAGGGTTCATAATTTGTGTTTTTTTTATGCAAGGGTTAAGTGGCTGATTATGAAATGGGTTTGGTGTGTTTTATCCTTGTGTGCAGGTTTTCAAGTGTGTCATTCACTTGGTGGAGGAACTGGATCTGGAATGGGTACCCTTTTGATTTCAAAGATAAGGGAAGAATACCCTGATAGGATGATGCTTACTTTCTCAGTTTTTCCTTCTCCTAAGGTTTCTGACACGGTGGTGGAACCCTACAACGCTACTCTCTCGGTACACCAGCTTGTTGAAAATGCTGATGAATGTATGGTTCTTGATAATGAAGCTTTGTATGATATTTGCTTCCGTACCCTTAAGCTCACAACCCCAAGCTGTAAGCTGTTTTGAAACTCGGTTTTTAATCAATATATGTTTTCAATTTTGTTGTATCTGGTCGAAAAGGTTTCTAATTTTGGTGTTTGGTTTTTGTGATGCAGTTGGTGATCTTAACCATTTGATATCAGCTACCATGTCTGGTGTCACATGTTGTTTGAGGTTCCCTGGTCAGCTTAACTCTGATCTCCGAAAGCTAGCTGTGAATCTGATTCCATTCCCTCGTCTCCACTTTTTCATGTTGGGATTTGCACCTTTGACTTCAAGAGGCTCTCAGCAGTACAGGGCTTTGAGTGTACCCGAACTCACACAGCAAATGTGGGATGCCAAGAACATGATGTGTGCGGCCGACCCCAGACACGGACGATACCTAACTGCATCAGCCATCTTCAGAGGCAAAATGAGCACTAAAGAAGTTGATGAACAAATGATCAATGTTCAAAACAAGAACTCATCCTACTTTGTGGAATGGATTCCAAACAATGTGAAGTCCACAGTTTGTGACATTCCCCCAACTGGTTTGAAGATGGCTTCAACATTCATTGGAAACTCTACATCCATTCAGGAAATGTTCCGTAGGGTGAGTGAACAATTCACTGCTATGTTTAGGAGAAAGGCTTTCTTGCATTGGTACACCGGTGAAGGTATGGACGAAATGGAATTCACAGAGGCTGAAAGTAACATGAACGATCTTGTGTCAGAATATCAACAGTATCAAGATGCTACTGCTGAGGATGATGAGTATGGAGAGGAAGAAGACTATCCTCCGGAACATGATGAGGATGACATATGAGAACTTTGATGCTGTGTGGTGGATGATATGTTAGATGGATAACATATTATGCTGCAACATCCTGTTGCCGGTTCATAATCTCTTTGTTATAAGGGCGAACTTTAGCTCCGGCTTATATGTAATTGTTTGTTGTTTTTAATTCTGTGTCTATTTAACATCTTATGTTGGTATGGAAAGACAATATTAATGTTTAAACAACTGTTGTATTAGTATCAGTCTTAAATCCCCTTAACCGTTTAGACCTAAACCCCCCAAATTATTTTCAATATGGATTTCCTTTTCTTTTTAATGTCTTCCATACCTTTCTCTCTTAACTCCCAACAAATTCAAAATTTCTATCTCAAACAGTTGGTTTATAGTTCTAATTGGCAAGTCCCAAAAATGAATATCGTGTGTGGATTTTATAAATTGACAAATTTTAAAATTGAGCTTAGTAACAACATAAATTCGACTAATAAAATTTTAATTAAGCTTGTTGGAATGTTTTGTTCAATTTTTAGAGCTAAAATTATTTATAACATGTTTGGTTGTTATTGACAAATATGCATCTAAAATTGATTTTGGAGTTGTGGTAAGTGTTAACATTGCTCACATTATGTAGTGCAAAAGGGTTTTTTTTTTTTAATTCAAAATGTGTAGAAAGTGATCATCTTTCTTAACCTTGTAGCTGAGATATTTATATGCTTGCTATTGCTTACGACCTTGTTTCATTTTTCAAACTAATATTTTCCCTTAATAAGATGCATAATTTTCTCTTAGACAACCGGTGCTGCAGTTTCCTTTCCTTGCACATGCATTGACACATTTTTGTGCGCTTGGACTGAACCGAAAGATCCATATTCAAAGTGCATTGGGATAGGCCAAACGAGCTCACGTGATCGCCACTTGATGTTGCCTTTATGTTACTCCTGGGTCGGGTATGTTATGCGATGACCTCTTTGTGACAAAGGTCATTCTAGTTTGCAGTTCATCAAGCATGAGACCTGAAGGGCCGATATGGTTAAGCTAAGACGTTGTATCTCATAATCCCTTAAACACGAGAATTAGAATGACAATGTAATTTAAAAGAAACAGTTATGTTCTGTTTCCATCGAGAGTTGGAAGCGAGAGTCCCTCAGACTAGACCTAAAAGGAAGATCTATAAGAGTGAGTTTCTCAAGCGAGGTATGGAAGAACGAGTCCCTCATGAGAAATCTAAAAGGCGTATAACTTTTGGATTCTCTAGGGCATGTGATTCATTGAATAGATAATGAAGGCTATTGATGCTTTGCTCCTACACCAATATGTGTAACTCTATTGTGTGGTAATGATGGCCTATACGACCTAAGGGCTTAACAACTCTATAAATAGATATGAAATGATTTTCTTTCTTCCATTGTCCTCTTATGAGTTTGTCTTATGCATTCCTCAAGAAATTTCCATCTATAACCCCTTTTCTAAGTCATCTTTTGTCTTTGTTTGAATAAAAATGACAATTATTATAGAGTTAAATGAAAATTATTTTGTAATATACCTAGAACTTATGAAGGGTTTGAGAGATGTGGAAGTATTGTGTAAAGAATGAAAAATGGTCGATTGAGAAGGTTATTTAGAAGTTATTTTTAAAGATGACCCTATATGGAGATGGTTTAGGAGTTATTAGTTATACCATATTTATTGGACTTGAAATATGAATTGTACAATCGTATTCTAATGACTAAAGATGTACCTAATGTATGAATGCGACAAATTCTTAATTATAGGAAACCTGAGTCAACATCAAGGATTTGATTGAATGCATATTTAAAAATTTTACAAGGTTGATTTATACAATTTATTATACTTCTCTCTAATTCTATATATTTGAGATCATTATTCTATTTAATACAAAGTTATCAGATTATTATAATATTTAATACAAAGTTATTACAAGGTTATTTATAATACATCGACCCTTTTTTAATAGTGTGAATAAATTATAATCAATTATACGTGACATTAGAAACTTATCTGACCTGCTCAGAAGGGGATTACTGGTTGACCACACTCTGCTGGACTGCTGCCTGTTCACCGGTGTTAAAGAGGAGGAGGGGGTGTACCTGTAAGACACTCTGATGCCAAAGTAAGTGTTTGAACAGAGCGACAACAAATACAGAAAAGGGGTAAGAAGAGAATACTTGACCCTCTTGTGAAATAGGGTATTTATAGAGAGACCCCAGCACAGGGAAAACGGTCATTTGAGTTGGACCGGATGGCCAGGCACAACCCAAGTGACTGCTAGGGCTTACGTGGCATAGTGAAGACCAGAACGTGGTCTTCGCCCTAGTTCAACTGTCCCGTGATCTCCGGAAGGTGGGCTTGACCTGCTCTTTCGGAGGTGGACAGTTGGTTGGTGACGTGTCCCCGCGGAGGGGAGCACGTGGAGAACGTGTGAAGGACACGTTGTTCTGCTCGACAAGGGAGAAGGTTCTTCCCGCAGAGGGACATTGCCTGCCCGGCGGAGACTCTGTGCTCGACGGTTGTGGCCCAAGCTGGATTGGATTTGGCAGAATATCATTGGGCTGGGCCTGCCCGGTAAAGCCGGGGCCCAGGCCAGAACAGAAACAATTAAAATTTAAGTAAAATGATATTAATAATTTTTTAATTATGATAAATTGACGGTGTAAATTTTTTTATATGATATAAAAAATACAATTTTTATTGGATTGCATAGTTTGCAATTTTTTTTTATTGTTTTTAGAGAAAAAGAAAAGCATGATTTTCTTATATAGTAAAATAATACCATTCTTATTGGATTGCAATTTTCTTTATTGTTTTTAGAGAGAGAAAAAAGCATGAAAACATATGGTCCCGTAGCTCAGTTGGTTAGAGCGTTGGTCTTATGAGCCGAAGGTCGCGGGTTCGAGCCCCGCTGGGACCATACTTTTTCCATATAATTTATTTCATGATTTTTGTTGTCTTGAAATCTACATTAAGGGTATTTTTCCATATAATTTATTTCATGATTTTTGTTGTCTTGAAATCTACATTAAGGGTATGTTTGCTTCAATTGAGGGGAGGGGAGGAATTTTTATCAAAGGGAGGGGAGGTGAGGGGAAGGGAGGGATTTTAATTACGTATATGTTTGGTTCAAAATATAAAAGGGGAGGGAAGGGGAGGAATTTTATTTACAAATATGTTTGGTTCACAAGGGGAGGGGAGGTATTTTAAGACTAATATACTTTTGTATTCTTGTAATTTTACCATAAAACTCATGATATTTACCGTTTATAATTCAAGTGCAAATTCATTGACGATTCAATCAGAAAACATCATGAAAGATTTTATTAAAATATAAGAATTATGATATATAATTTTAAAAAGATTATCAAATATAATAAAATCTAACAAATATTATTATAAAGAAAAATATTAGGATAATTAAAAACTAACTTAAAGTATAAAAAATAAAATAAAAAAATTTAAACACATATAATGATAATAAGATGAACATATAAAAAATACAAAGAAATATAAAAAGAAGATAATTCAAAATAGAAATTTTAACATTTTAATAAATTAAATTGATATTTAAATAAATAATTAAGGATAAATATGTAAATATAATTATAATTAAAATGAAATATCTCCCCTCCCCTCCAAATCCCTCCAAATTGGAGGGAAACAAAAAATGGTTCAGGAGGGATTTTGGTCCCCTCCATCTACCTCCCCTCCCCCTCTTAAAATTTGAACCAAACACATAAACTATTAAATATTTCCTCCCCTCCCCTCCCCTCCCCTCCATTTACCCCCAACCAAACAGACCCTAAGAGCATTTATGTTTTATTTTATAGTTTAACTTATAAAAATTCGTCATCTAGACTTATTTTAGTCATCAACTCATAATTATACAATACACAATCTCTATCAACAACCTAACACATTAGGTATAATAGACCAATACACATTAGGTATAATAGACCAATAAACCGGATGCGACAAAACATGCAATACCGTTATTCACCATTTTTATGATGAAAAAAAGTTGTGGTTAGTTCTGATCAAAATCGCGAAAACCTTGCCTATAACTTCAATTTCAACATTTGTCCTAAGAAGCAATCACTATTGAATCAAGTTGAATTTCAAACTCAATTTGACAAACAATAGACAATGTAACAAAAAAACATAGATTAGGAATCATCATAACACCAGATCAAAACCTATTAAGTACAAGAAACACTAAATTTACAAACACCAAGATAATTCTCTTCTCACAAGAACATCTTACTTATTAGCATCTCCAATGGTTTTACTATCTACAACAATCTTAACTTTCCTATAATCACCATCCAAACCTTGCATAACACATCCTTCTGGAACCACTGCTCCACCGCGTTTATTGCCAAAGATTGTCCACAAATAAAGCACAGTGAATGTTGTCAAAGCTCCACAACCAGTACCAAATATCATTGTAGCAAGAACTCTTAAAAAACAATCACTCTTCCCCTTTTCCTTTGATTCAACAACCATTGGATTCTCACTGTTTTTCACAAAAACCATAGGATCAAATGGCTCTGAATAATAGGTAGAATTTGGAGTCGCGGCGCAGGCCCTGCTCCATTAGGTAACACTTCATCTCGTCTGACGTCGTCACCTGCACCGCCTCCTGTGTGAATCTTTCGATGTACTTTCGGAGAGGCTCGTCGGGAGCTTGGATTATAGCGCCATGAGCGGCTTCCGTCTTCGGATGGCGTCGGGATGCTGTGAAGTGTTTCGAAAACAGGTCCTTCAGAACCCTCCACGACGTAATCGATTCGGGCTCCAGACGTTTGTACCACGTCATGGCACCCTTCCTTAGCATCGTCGGGAACAGTCTGCATTTGATAGCTTCTCGAACATTTCGGTAGTCGAGCATTGCCTCGATGTCTTCCAGGTGATCGTCTGGGTCAGAGGGGCCGTCGTATGTCGAGAGCGTCGGGGGCTTCTCCATCCCGTGGGGTATGGGGGCGACCATGATTTCCCGGGATAGAGGAGTCCTGTAGTCGTCTTCGTCGTTGAGAATGAGTGACCGAGGGGGAGACGAGCCATTTGGTGGAGGCACCTAGTTCCGGCCCCTCGGCCTCCTGACCAGGGGTTCGACGCGCGAAAGCATGGTCGGGGGCTCTGCTCTATTTTTCCGTCTCTCACGAACTGTCTCGTTGGGGATCTGGTCCGCTCCCGCACTACTTCGGTTCGGGGCCGTCGCTCTCTGGGACGAGGCGAAGGGCTCCTCGAGTTCCCATCCTGGTCTTCCTGCGGAGGGGACCTTGGCGGAACCTCGCGCTATAGCGCGCCAATCCGTGCGTTCTGTTGAAACAGCAGCTGGTTCGTCTGGTTGATGGCCGCGAAGAGGGCGGCCACTGTTGGGTCCGCTCCGGCCAGGACAGGAACAGGTTGGAACGCTGCTGGACTTCGGGGCCGGGGGACAACCTGGTGTGTCGGTTCCGCGGACGACGGAGACGCAGTCTGGCCGTCTCTCTCGTCGGTCTTCGCTGGGCAGGACGTCTCCGTTGGCTTGTTGCCGTTCGCGGCAAGGTTGAGGATGAAGTCGGCAACGGTATCGTCGTGGTGTGGGCTAGCCATGATCGTGGAGTGTTGGTGAAACTTTGGTTTTCTGCTCGGAGTAACGGGGAAGTTTCTGTTCCCACAGATGGCGCCACTGATCTGACCTGATTAGAATGGGATCACTAGTTGGCCACACTCTGTTGGACTACTGCCTGTTCACCGGTGATGAGGAGGAGGAGGGGGTGTACCTGCAAGGCACTCCGATGTCAAAATAAGTATATGGGCAGAGTGGTCACAAGCACAAAAAAGGGGGTAAAAAGTAAACTACTTGACCCTCTTGTGGAAGAGGGTATTTATAGAGAGACTCCAGCGCTGGGTCAACGGTCACTTGTGTTGGGCTGGATCGCCATGCCCAACCCAAATGACTGCTAGGGCTTACGTGGCGTGGTGAAGACCAGGACGTGGTCTTCGCCCTAGTTCAACTGCTCCGTGAACTCCGGAAAATGGATTGACCTGCTCTTTCGGAGGTGGGCAGTTGGTGGATGACGTGTCCCCGCGGAGGGGAGCACGTGGAGAACGTGTGAAGGACACGTTGTCCTTCCCGACAAGGTGCGGGTTCTGCCCGCGGGGGGCAGGTCTTTTCCGCGGAGGGCAGTGTTTGACCGACGGGGAGTCTCCTGCCCGACGTAGTTGGGGCAGGTCCTTCTCGCGGGGAGACCTTTCCTGCTCGTCGGGGACCCTGTGCCCGACGTTGTGGCCCAAGCTGGACTGGGCTTGGTGGAATATTATTGGGCTGGGCCCGCGTGGCCAGGCCGGGGCCCATGCCAAAACAAAAACCAACCACATATACAAAATAAATTTAATAAATAATAATTGTTTCATTCTCAATTTAAAAATTTAACAATTTTTTATCATCCTTATCTTTAACTTCCTAAACAATTATCTCTCTTTCACTTGCAAGTTATTTTTCTCTCTCTTATGAATTGTTAATTTCATCTAAATTCTCTTTCACATGCAATTTTGTCTTTCTATCCATTATTATTGAATCTTTGAATTGTGTGAATTGTGTATAATGTCAATGTGTCTTTGTGATTACCTACAATATACATATTAAAAAAGGTTTTGTAGAAAGTTAGAGTTGTTACAAACCATTGTATATCACTGCATATTTTACCAATTATCAAGTCATTTACTATACCGCCATTCAACTCCTCAGATATACAAACTTGAACTATATGTATTTAATTTTTTATTTATCAATGCTTCAGAAAATAATTGATCATTTTTAAAATATAAAAAAAAAATATGATACTTAATTATATTGTGTAAGTTGTTATTGAGATTAATCTATAATTTTGTCATCTATAAGACTCACATTCACAAATAAAATTACAATAATGGTAAATACAGGCTTTAGAGTTTTCTTTTTGTATAATGTTAAGTCTAAGGCTATGAATGATATTAAGGGTTGAATACCGTTTAAAGATTGAATGTATTAGTGTTTATGTTTTCATCATGATTTTTTGTTTAATGATAACCAGTTATTAGCTACTTAATAAAACAAAGAAAGAGGAACAAATAAATGCCATGTGCAAATGAGATTGTGATATATAGAGGTAGAGAGACTGATGAGTGATATAAAAAAAGAGTTAGAGAGAGACGAAGAGAAAATGAGAAAAAGAGAGAGAGGAAACATATATTAGTGGCAACATCCACATATAAGTTATATGAAAGGGGTAAGTTACAAAAATAAATAACAACTAACACATTATTTTCTTTTTTAAATATGCCTTTTTTTATTGAACAGAACATCGAGCATGAAAAATAATAATAAAATTATTAATGTTCTTTATTGTAAAATATGTGAATATTTTATTTTTGTTATTTTATATCCATTTATAATTTGTATGATTTCTACATTGTGATATTATTAAAATTTTAAGACATTAAACAATATACATTGGTTGTCTTCTTACTTTTATTTTTTTTAATTATGTAAATAATATTATTTTATGTAACATTTAATTTATTGATAAGTTTTAATTTTCACATTCTACTCTTTAGATTATTAAGTTAATTTTACGTTGACATTTGCATTGTTAAATTGGTCTGAAGATATTTTTTTAGTATTAAATTGGTCTGAAGACATTACTACAACATATTAAAGTTAATATGTATCATTATGTTTTTATTGTTGCTAAGTAGTATTATTTTTAATTGAATATATATCAAAAACACCATTAAAAAAATTGCACGTGTTAGCGCAATAAAAAAAGCGGACAAACCGATTCTCCTTGAACGTTAGTGTCATATAAAGAAATATCTATTATGAGCTATACATCCTCCTTTCCATCTCTTTATATTCTACTCATTTTTCTTTTGGTTGAATGGTGTATCAAACATAACCTAAAAAACCAATATCTATTATGAGCCATTTGATCTAGACTTATTTTAGTCATCAACTCATAATTATACAATACACAATCTCTATCAACAACCTAACACATTAGGTATAATAGACCAATAAACCGGATGCGACAAAACATGCAATACCGTTATTCACCATTTTTATGATGAAAAAAAGTTGTAGTTAGTTCTGATCAAAATCGCGAAAACCTTACCTATAACTTCAATTTCAACATTTGTCCTAAGATGCAATCACTATTGAATCAAGTTGAATTTCAAACTCAATTTGACAAACAATAGACAATGTAACAAAAAAACATAGATTAGGAATCATCATAACAACAGATCAAAACCTATTAAGTACAAGAAACACTAAATTTACAAACACCAAGATAATTCTCTTCTCACAAGAACATCTTACTTATTAGCATCTCCAATGGTTTTACTATCTACAACAATCTTAACTTTCCTATAATCACCATCCAAACCTTGCATAACACATCCTTCTGGAACTACTGCTCCACCGCGTTTATTGCCAAAGATTGTCCACAAATAAAGCACAGTGAATGCTGTCAAAGCTCCACAACCAGTACCAAATATCATTGCAGCAAGAACTCTTAAAAAACAATCACTCTTCCCCTTTTCCTTTGATTCAACAACCATTGGATTCTCACTGTTTTTCACAAAAACCTTAGGATCAAGTGGCTCTGAATGCATAGAATGTGGTGGAAAATGTCTCACAACAAAGCTCCATGAGTACAAAAAAGCATCATTCTCTTTCACAGGACTAAAACCTACAAACATTTCTTCCTCCTTCAACACATTAGATACTTCAATTTTGTCCCATAACAATGGATCAAATGGCTTTGAATTCCCATTTTTACTCAACCTCACTTCTAATCTCATTGAACTTGCTTCATAATCAATCCAAGTATGCATCTTTTCACCACTTCTTAGTGCCAAATTTGTTAAGTAGATTTTACTTGAATCACCATTTCTAATCAAAATCTCATTTTTACCATCCCTTGAAACACTAAACTCAACACCAATAACTTCAAAATCTTTATTTTTCAATCCAAGAGAAAACCCAGATGAGGTTTGATTAAAAACACCACCTTTAACACTATTTGGAATCAAAACAAAAGCTAAACCACCCCCACTTTCCAATCTACTTTCCAATGAGATTGAAAATGTAAAATAAGTTGAAAATGAAACTAATTGCTTAGGTTTACCTTGAAAAAGCTTGATGGGTTTCTTGTAAATCACTCTCCCAGTCTCAGCACCAGAACTCCCTGAACCAGAGAGCTGAATCTTGGACTCACCATTGACAACCTTTGCATTACCAAAAAGGGCAACACTAGACTTAAATTTCAGATCTTTTTCAAAATCAACAAAGGAAAACAATGGAATTGGGTCAAAAGATAGGATTTTTATGAATAAACTGATGAAAATGAAGGATCTGAAGTAATGGGTTGTGGTGAATGATGGCATAGTTAAGAGATGGGTGGTTTATGATTCTAGGGTTAGATGGTGGATTTTGATTCCATTTGAAGCATAAAGGTTGAAACTTTGTGATGAGAGGAAGAAAAGGAAAGAAAGAGTGTTGGGAAAGTTGGATTGGAGGGTGTGAAAATTAAATGGATTTTGTTGTATAGTGGAACATGGTAGTGGTGGTTCACTTTTTTTGCAGTGGCAGATGACCAGGGGAATATATTAATAATGGAGAATAATAATATTTATTTATTTGTTTTTGTAGATTCCTTTGTGGGAACTTTCAATCTCTCCTTAAAAAAAAAATCTATTTTATCAAAATTTATAATATTACCTATTGGTTGATTTCAAAATTATTAATGGATGGACATTAAAAAATACTAGCTTAAAAATAATGCATATTTAGATTATATAATTATAAAAATATTTAATATTATATTTAAAATTTAAAATTATTATTTATTCTTTTTTTAAAAAATTATAGATTTATAAATATTAGTTATTGATGTCAAAAATTGAATCTTAGATCAATATTTAAATTTATTTAACTACACTAACACATTTTAATTTAGATATTAATTCACACATTAGAAACATTAAAAATATTTTAAGAACGACTTTTAATATGTGTAACAATTCGTTCTTTTGTATTAAAATATAAATATTCTTTTAAACTAAAATTAGGAATAATCACGAAGAGTGAGTTAATCTATTTAAATGTTTCAAACTTTTTTATGCAATGGAGAGAAAGATGATTCGTAAAATTAATACTCTAACGCTTAAATTAGTAAAAATATAAAAAATGAAATGTGAATGGATTTTTTTTTTGATATATGTAAAGTGTCACACTTTCTTTATAAATAAGAAAAATAGTTTATACTACACATGTGTAAAACGATGAGAAATAATTACATTAATTTGAAGTTTTAACATGAGATTTTTTTTTTGTAAGAGATCATCTGCGACACAAAGAAAAAAGAGTTTATCATCGCATTCAACAATTTTATTTTTTCTTAATTATATCTTCATTTTCTGAATTTTGTGGATGATCAAGACAAAAATTAAAAAAATTATATATAATTAATGTGTTTATTTTATATGTATATATTTAATTTTAATATTTTATATCTAAAACAATTAGCATTATTAATTTAAAAATATATTTAAAAGATAAACAATAAATATATCTAATATTTTAAAATATATATATAAACAAATGCGAGTAGATAGATTATTATGAAAAATGAGGAAGAGGGAGTAAAAGTTTCATGTAAACTTTTATCTTTTTAAGATTTGGGGTCAACATGGTCCACTCAATTTATTGTGAACCATCTAATTTTAGGATTCGTGTGAATGAACTTTCTGAAGTTCTTTTTTAAATTCAATAATAATATTTAACCATTCAAATTTAATAATAAAAACTTCGTTTTATTATTTATTTATTTATCTATAATAATTTATTGATTTGCAACATATTATTTTAATGTTTCATACATGTAAACAACATAACAGGTAATAAAAAGTATTTGTAAACAAATTTTTTCAATATAAATATATAAGTATTCTATGTACATTTATTTTATATTATTCTCTCAGTTTATATATATATATATATATATATATATATATATATATATATATATATATATATATATATATATATATATATATATATATATATATATATATATATATATATATATATATATATATATATATATATATATATATATATATATATATATATATATATATATATATATATATATATATATATATATATATATATATATATATAATCAATAATTTTTTCTTTAAGTCAATTTTGTTTCTATAAGATCATTGATGTCACTTACTAACCATTCATAGATACAGTGTTCTCAAAGCAAATAAGACACGACTTGGAGGTTTACATTAATGACATGATCGTGTAGACATCAGAAGGAGGAAACCATGCAACTGACTTAGAAGATATTCTGGGATTATGAGTAACAAAATGGGTCTGACCTATTAAGCATATATGTTGTTCCAACACTTTTTTTATAAGACGGCCCAAGATTTTAGGCATGCACTCTCTAATGTGTTTGCCCCACACCTTTTGTTTTCGCGGGCATGAGAATTAACATAGTTTTTTTTTTTTTTTTTTTTTTTGCATTTTTAGATTTAAAAATTGCAGTGCCGGCGGGCCCGCCTGCCCTGCTTTCATTTTTTTGCGAGGCAGACCAAAATTTTAGGCCTGCACCTCACCTGCCCCATTTTTTGCGGGGAAAGCCTAAATTGGATGAATATGGATGTTTGTCAGATCTACCTGGGATAAGTCATAAATTACAACATGCGTCTTAATTCAACCAAGTGCTTATTCGACGTATAGATGAGAAATTTCCTAAGTTTCATGCTCACCAAGCGAGGCATATAGGGGAATCCATATAAATGTTAAGCTATCATAGACATGAGAAGCCCCCTGCCCCCCCCCCCCCCCCCCCCCCAATATCAAGGAGGTTCAACAATTAATTGGACGGTTAGTCGCCCTCTCTCGTGTTCTTTCTTATGCAGGTGACAAGATTTTCCACTTCTTCGCCACGTTGAAGAGAAATGAGAGGTTTGAATGGACTGAAGAATGTGAGTAAGAATTTTTAAAGTTGAAGGCGTTCATAGCGTCACCGCCCATTCTGACATGTCCAATAACATGTTCTCTGTTATATATCTACTTATTTGTTATTGACCAGACATTAAGCTCAGTACTTGTTCAAGAAACGGATAAGGTATAACGACCTATCTATTTCGTAAGCAAAGTCTTCAAGGGCACCGAGGTCTGCTATCAAAAGATAGAAAGGCTCCCATTTATGGTAATGGTGACCGCAAGAAAGCTTAGGCCTTATTTTCAAGGACATCGAATATTGGTAAAAGAGATTATCCCGTACGCCAAATCCTTAAAAAGCTTGACCTAGCCAAAAGATTGGTATTTTGGACAGTTAAATCATCTGAATACAACATCCAGTATATTTTCAGAGACAACATCAAATCACAAGTCTTGACAGATATTTTGGCTGAGTTTGACACATCCATCGACGAGGAGGTTTTCTCCACCTAGATCCTCTTAGTGGACAGACTCTCTAACGTCAAAGGCCAACTCTGAATTTGGCGCTAGAAGGACCATACAATTTATTAATTAACAAGTCACTGGAGTTTAAATTTAAGACTATTAACAATTAGGCAGAATATGAAACACTCATTATCTGCCTGACGATCGCCTTAGAAATTGTGAAACCTATAGTTCAGTTAGTTTAGCCAAACAATATGGGTGAACAACTTGCTATGGAAATGTTTAACTTTATAATAATCCATACATTACATTTAAAAAAGTCTAATACCCTTTTTAGTCCCTTGCCTATACCTCTGAGTCCATTTTGGTCATCTTTCTTTTAAAACGTTCAATTTGGTCTCTTACGCTGTCAAACAGAATTAAACAAGTCCTTTCTGTCAAATAATGATAAACGACGTTGAACAGAAAAGACGTGGCAGCTGAGGTGACATATACTTGTACGTGTGACATCTCAGCTGCCACGTCTTTTCTGTATAACGTCATTTATTATTATTTAACATAAAGGATTTGTTTAATTCTGTTTACAACATAAAGAACCGAATTGAACATTTTAAAAGAAAGAGAACTAAAATGAGTTTAAAAATATAGATAAAGAACTAAAAAAAGATATTAAGAAAACAAATTATTGTTAACTTTGTATCTTACAAACTCTTGCTTTTGTCATAATTCTTAAACTAAAAAAAAGTATAAATATTTATTTTTATACTTTTTTAGTCAATTTATTTTGAATTTTAAGTATGAAAATGATTTGCAGGTTGACAAATGACAATACAATAATAACATGGTGTAGAGATGATAGGGATTCCACTTTTGAAGTATCACCCTCACCACATACACCACTCCATCACTCACTTTTTTTTCAAACACAACTGAACAGATGAGAACATGCTTTTCTTCCTCATATATTTTTATGTTGTTTTTTTTCTTCTTTCAATTATTTATATACAATGTAGGTTTCTGAGTTTATCTTTGAATTGAAAGGACTTCAAAAGTTCAATAAAAACAAACATCATCATCATTATTATTATTATTATTATTATTATTATTATTATTATTATTATTATTATTATTATTATTATTATTATTATTATTATTATTATTATTATTATTATTATTATTATTATTATTATTATTATTATTATTATTATTATTATTATTATTATTATTATTATTATTATTATTATTATTATTATTATTATTATTATTATTATTATTATTATTATTATTATTATTATTATTATTATTATTATTATTATTATTATTATTATTATTATTATTATTATTATTATTATTATTATTATTATTATTATTATTATTATTATTATTATTATTATTGTTATTGTTATTGTTATTGTTATTGTTATTGTTATTGTTATTGTTATTGTTATTGTTATTGTTATTGTTATTGTTATTGTTATTGTTATTGTTATTGTTATTGTTATTGTTATTGTTATTGTTATTGTTATTGTTATTGTTATTGTTATTGTTATTGTTATTGTTATTGTTATTGTTATTGTTATTGTTATTGTTATTGTTATTGTTATTATTATTATTATTATTATTATTATTATTATTATTATTATTATTATTATTATTATTATTATTATTATTATTATTATTATTATTATTATTATTATTATTATTATTATTATTATTATTATTATTATTATTATTATTATTATTATTATTATTATTATTATTATTATTATTATTATTATTATTATTATTATTATTATTATTATTATTATTATTATTATTATTATTATTATTATTATTATTATTATTATTATTATTATTATTATTATTATTATTATTATTATTATTATTATTATTATTATTATTATTATTATTATTATTATTATTATTATTATTATTATTATTATTATTATTATTATTATTATTATTATTATTATTATTATTATTATTATTATTATTATTATTATTATTATTATTATTATTATTATTATTATTATTATTATTATTATTATTATTATTATTATTATTATTATTATTATTATTATTATTATTATTATTATTATTATAAATGCAAAATAACTTATATGATTGATGTGCGTATTATTATTTTTTTTATGAGCTGACGTGTGTATAATTATGTGGTGTATAACTAGAGAAAATGTAATTGATTACATTAAAAAAATAAAAATATATTCATTTTTAAAATTTATATTTTTTTAAATATGATATTTAATTTGGGACAAATAGAATGATAGTTAAAAAAAATTAAAATTTTTAAACAAAATTAGAGGTGAGAAACAAAATAATGTGATAAAAAGGTTTAAAATCTACAATAAAAAAAAACTGGTTATAAATCAACCAAAACCTAAAAGCAAAAGAATAAAAAAATACTCACTCCGTTTCAAAATGACTCTCGTTTAAAATTTTTGCACACAATCAAAAAATATATTAATATTATCATAAAATATTATACTTTTACTAAATTAGTCTTATTAATATGTTGAAAATAGTGTATAAAATAATAATTATATAACATAAGTGGAAAAATAACAATTATTACTATATTGAAAAGTGAAAATGACATTTATTTCAAAACAAATTTTTTTTCCTAAAACGACAGTCATTTTAAAACAGAAAGAGCAACTCGTTAATCATGTTGAGGAGATCCATTTCATCCTCCATATTATCTGATTATGTCTGATTCTAATTCCATATCAAAATTTAAAATTTTTCTAAAAAATACAAGTTAATGTAAATCTAGATATATCTAATATTTTTATTCTAAAATTTCTTTACATTAATTTATTAATATTATTGATCACTGACAATTTAACTATGATAAATTAGTAATTGTATCATTTTCTATATAAATTAAAAAAAAATTAAACATACTTAACTATCATTTTTAATAAATATAAAAATTATTTTCATTTATAAATTAGATTGGAGTAGTAATAAATCAAAATTAAATATTAAAAAGTATTCATAATAAGACGAAATATAATTTATAATAAATTGATCTAATTGGTAAGAAATTTAAGTTTCTTAAACAATTTCTGACTCACTCTTTAGGATAGGGTCTCAACGAAAAAGGATGGTGAACTCGACACATCACACATGGGAGCAATGCCCACCAACATGTGGGGTTTGATATAGGGACCATGATTTGTTTGTTGCACCATTATTTTCAATATTTATATTTAATCACATATATAATATATAATGGTGTACTCTTACAACTTTTTAATTATTATTTGATAAAAGTTTTAAAAAATATAATGATTAAATGGCTATAATTAATTAACATTTTTTAATATTAAAAAATGTAAAAATACTTTTAAGTATAGAAAAGACAACAGACAACATTTTACGTGACAAAATCAATCATTTAAAAATTACATTCACTGTTTTGTTTTATAAGACACAACATTGATATGCATGAGTATTTTTACTATTTGTAAAAATAATAATTGATTGTGATGTTATGTAACTAAAATGTTTAAGACAAATTAAATAAAAACATTTGAAAATATGGTATCACTACTACTTAAAGACCCTTTTACAACTGTTTTTAAAGAGATATTATCACGTTTAATCAATTTGGTAAGGAGGTAAAATGTGATACTATGTGCGAGTTTTATGTGAGAAAATTTTTAAAATTATAATAAATTGGATGATTGTATTATTTAAAATAATGATATTAATATTATTATTTGAAGAATATTATTATTTATTACTCATTTGTTATTTATTGGATTTAATGGTGCTTAATATTTGGCTAATATGGTTATTTATTTAGGAAGGAGTGTTACCTACCAACAAATCAGTACTAATTTTATGTAAAACGTTGTTACTTTTCATATGTGTTAATCAAAACAGTGCCTTGAAAAGACGTTTTTGTTTTCAAACAGATATCCACCTCATTATAAATCAGAGGTCTTGGCACGATGAAAACATATAAAAAATCAATCTCAAATTATTTTCTCATACTAAATTATCTTTCTCTTCTCTAACGCATCAGAGCAGCAAGAAAAATAAATATTCTTCGGTAAAATACTATCAAAGATACGCTTAGAGAGATTGTGCAATTCTCTTTAAGGATTTCAAAGTATCATGCAGAAAATTCACTTATAAATCCTTTTGCATCCAACATACAAAGATTGATGGGGCGAATTGTTCCTTAAGTTTAGTGTGGAAACATATGCTTTGGAATTTTATTGAGGAAATTTATTTCTCTATTTTTGAGGAAATTTATTTCTCTATTTTCATCTTCACTCATTCTTAGTTTTGCAGCAACCCCAAAATCAAAATATTTATACAATTTTAAGGAACAAATCATCTTATTCAATGGCTGCTTCACTAAAAGAGATGACTTCTAACTTTGTGAAATTAGAGAAGTTTGATGGAGAGAATTTTATCCGTGAATTGGCAGAAAAATTGAAATTCCTTCTCACAACATTGAAAGTGGTGCATGTCCTTAACATTCCAAAACCGGGAGAAAAAGAAGATGACACAATTGTTGAAACTAGAGAGAGACCGGAGTGGAACAATGTTGATTATATATGAATAGGACACATCCTCAACGATATGTGTGATTCATTGTTCGAAATTTATCAGAGCAGTAACTCCGCAAAAGAATTATGAGAGAAATTAAAATCAAAATACATGGAAGATTTTATATTTTGAGAGAAGTCAAATTTTTTGTCCAAAATTTGAAAAAAGAAGGATGCACGTTTGTGTGAGATTAGAAAACAATACTTTCAAAATTTGAGTATATGCTTAAGTTGATTTTAAAGAAGTTAAAGAATGATAAGGATGAATATTGAGCGAATGGTGTCAAAAGAGAAAAAATGAATGAGAGGATGAAGTAGAAGAGAAAAAAAGAAAGAGTTGATAGAAAAGTAGAAAAGAGATATTTTAGGACAGATTTTATTGGTGTCCATAAATTGCATTGAGAAACAAAAATGGTTGAAAATTGAAGATCTTAAACGTTTCAAACTAAAAATTATACATATATGAGTTATTATTAAAAAAAAGTGGAAGTAAATGGAATTGATTGGAAACCATATCATTAGAAATGTTAGATTGGTGGAAAAAAGCAATATTTGGATACAAAATACTCCCCAATCAATGAAGTGACAATTTTATAGGAAATGACAAAAGTGAGTTTTTCATAATATTGAATTTTTTTATATTATAGATTTTTATATTATTAATTTTTAATTCAATTCGAAAGGTTATATATTAAATGAGAGATTTGTAAAACACTCAAACCACATACAATATAATAAACTCATTTCTAAGACATGTTGAACGAACAACACGATAACTACAATGTCCAAGTAATAACATTATCAATATAATAAACAACAATCTACCTTACACAACATTCAACTTTTATCAACAAAAATAAAATTATAAACAATATAGATTTTTTTATCAACAATAACATACCTTAAAAAACATACAACATTTATTAACAAAAACAAAATCTTCAACATAATACTTTTATCAATAACAACATATCTTAAACAACCTACAATTTTTATCAACAAAAATAAAATCACCGACAACATAAAACTTTTACCAACAACAATATACTTTAAACAACATACAACATAACCCGACAAAAACAAAATCATCAACGACATCGAACTTTTATCAACAACAACATACCTTAAATAATATATAACTTTTATCAACAAAAATAAAATCATTAACAACAACATACTTTAAACAACATACAACATAGCTTAACAAAAACAAAATCATAAACAGCATAAGACTTTTATCAACAACAACCTACCTTAAACATATAAAACTTTTATCAACAAAAATAAAATCATCAATAACACAAGATTTTTTATCAACAACAACATAAAACATAGCTCAAGAAAAACATTAACATATCCCAACAAAAACATCAAAAATATCACTCATAACATAAAAGGTGAAAACATCTACGTACCTGAAATGTGGAGAGGAAGTGAAAGAAATGAGTTTTGTGTAACACATTTCAGTTATCCATAAGAGTTGAAGAAGATATGTTGGAGTTTTGTGAAAAAGTGGTATGAAATCGTTCATGGAGTAACGATAAGACGTGCAAGAATCTTATGATTTTGTTAACAGATAGACGATTGTTCTGTCTTGAAAGAGCAAACTTTCGCTTAAATATAAGTTATATTTTTTACCACGGTTGATAAAAACAATCATAATTAAATTTAAATACATTTTACAACGGTTACTATGTTAGACTGTGGTGAAAAATATTTTAATTTTAATATAAATATTAAGATTATAAGTGACACATCCATTTTATAAAAGAAAAAACATATATTAATGTTGAAATTCGAAGTCTGTAAACTTTAATATATTATTATAATTATTAATATGAATCATATGAAATATTTTTTTTGATAAAAAATAAAAATAATGGCTTAATAGCCGAAATAATAATATATTATGTTAAATACATTTTGTATGGAAATAAGATGATTAACATTTGACAATATATTGTAAGTATATATAATTTATTGTAAACTTTAGAGAATATCATAAGATAAATATGCATTTTCAAAATAAAAAAGAAAAACTTACTGTATTTGATTAGAATGTTTGTTTGTGTCTGTTTTTGAGTCAATTCGTAGTGTTGTTTTATACGTGTATAAGTTAATCATAATAAATAGGTTTCTTGTCATGTCACATTGGTTAGCATGTTACATGTTTGTATAATATTTATGGCCAACCTAGTGACTTAGTGTACACGTTTAACAACTAAGTCTCTATATATTAAAGTAATAATTACTTTCTTATTTAACAATTCATGTAAACAATAACCTAAAAAAATGTGTTGAAATCAAATAAAGGTCACGTTTTTGGGGAAGTTGCATGTATACTTCCTCATCAAGAGTGCCATGAAGGGAAGGGCTAGTAATAATTTGAATGCATTCATTTTAGGGGAAAATGTGTCCATATAGTTTATACCTTGAGCCAACATATATTTTGTTAAGGGCAAAGGTAGGAGAAGGATTTGGGTATGTGATTGGGAGAATTGGTGGATGAGTGCAAGGGAAATTGTGAGTTTTTTTACTGTTTTTACTATAGTGATGAAAATTATATAATAAAATATCCTACTTTAAAAAAAAAATTCAGATATCCTAATTTCAGTATGTACTCGTCCAATGAGCTGGTGAGTAGATATATAACTTTCATGTACTTAGATGCTCGTTCAATGAGTTAGGAGCATCATCTAATTTTTTTATTTTTTTTATTTTTTAAAATTATAATATTGTTTATTTAATTATAATAATAATTTTAATTATAATAATAATTTTAATTATTAAAAACATATTTTATTAAATAATTTTTAATTTTTTTTTAAAATGTCTTTCGATTCATCTCCATCCCCTACAAGAAATACAAATGAACGTTTAAACAGAGAATATCGACTAAAAAGAAGCACTAAGTGTGGAACAAACGGCCATTTTTGATGATATGTATTTTATTTTTTAATAAATAATAAAAAATATTTATTACATTTAATTTTGTTTGAATAAATTTTATTTTTTAATATAATTTTTATTACATTTAATTTTAATATTAAATAGAAATTTATTTTTAATTAATATATAATTAATAAATTAATAATATTTTTTTAACAATTGAAATTATTAAATAAAACTATTTATATAATAAAAGAATCTAAAAAAACAAAAAAGTAATAAAATACTCAAATACTCGCCAATTCGTCTTCTGCTCATCAATTCATCAACATGTATTACGCTTACCCAAAGGACATGATTTTTTTTTTTAAATGAAATATTATGGTATTTAATTTTTAGATATGAGGTTCAACAGTATATATATATAAACACATGTTATATTATGGGAGACACTTTATGTTCTGAAATAGATTGAGGATTGGCTAAAAAATGCACATGATTTCTCAATTATTAGTGTTATTTGAACATTTAAAATTCATACTATATTTCAACACCATATGAAAATACTTAAAAAAAAAAACCAATACTCATCGATCTTTTTTTATAAGAGAGACTTATTTTTTTATATTTATTAAATAACTAATCTATTTAATTTATAATACAAACCAAATATATTAATTATTCGATGAATTTAATCAAATATATTAATTATTTAATAAATTTAAAAAAATAAAATGTCGATCCGAAAGAAACCAAAAAACCAAAAATGGTATGGTGTTTGACACCTAAAAAGATGTCAATATAACATTTCTCTTTTTCAATACCCTCATATACTTAAATCTGGCCAAATACAAAACACTCTTTCAATACTGTATTTTCTATTACATGCCGTATATGGTCAATGCATAGTTAAGAGCAAAAAGAAAAATCAGTTAAACATTTACATAATATCTAGTAGTATCAGTCTACATAAAAAAGAAAATTTGATTGCAATTTTACCATGTGTCATTTAATAGGAATTGTTTCTAGTCTTAGAACAATCACGTTTTCATGTTAAGAAAAAAGAAATTACAGTCCCATATCTATGCAGAGACATAAGCATAGAGGTGAGGATTCAAACCCCTAATATCCTATTTATTCACCTTTAAAAGATGAATTTCAGTCCTTGGACTAATTGGAAAAAAAAAATTATGTAGCTAGTACACAATGAATAATAAAACTAATCATATTACCCTAATCCTTTTATAAACATGCTACAAAACCTGCAGTCTCTTTTATTTTCAATAATTGGTATTCTGAAAATTTGATACTATTGCAGAGACAAAAAATAACCTTAACTATTTTTTAAAACCTTCAGTGGAGAATTCTGTCATAAAATGTAAATTAACAAAGCATAATGCAACAAACCCCCTTCAAATTTTAGGCTCACTATATAGACATCTCAGATTTCAATTTGGGAATCAAGCACTAGTACAGATCTCAAAATATACAAGTATGCACTAGGTAACAATGCATTGAGTTTTCTTTTAAAAAACGACCTTTTCGACAAGTGGAAAAATCTTAAAGAGCGCAAAGAGGCTCATGCGTGGCTCTTGAAAGTTTTATTTTCATATGAAGCATACTATCAAAGGAGAGGAGAGAACCTACAGGCATTAGTTAGTCTCTGGAGCGATTTCACTAACATCTAAGTCAACTATGTTTTCTTTCCCGAATATGGCTAAATGCACCGTCGCCTGCATGAACAAGGTTAAATGGGTTAATATAGAGAACTAGAAGGACGGATAATCTAGTGAAGGTTGAAGCTCACAATTTTGGTTTTGCGGTTCAGCTTCTTGAGGGTGCCTGCAAAACCTGAAAACGATCCGGATATAATTTGAACTGTGGAACCTTTGGTAAGTTTAACGTTTTTTTTAACAGATGAAGCTTCTTCTGTGACTTCTGTGACTGCGAGTTTGTTAGAGGTTTTTCTAGATCCTCTTTTGGGCTTAGAATCAACAATAGCTTTTGAAACATCTGAGTCTATATCTGAATTCGGATTCGCAGAGATTACAGCAGTTTTTTTTTGTTCTTCCTCAAATGCTTTGTCAGCATTTTCTTGCTCCACTTTTGCCTGTTTGTAGATTGCTTCCATATCATCCTCAGATACTGGCTTTGGTTTCTTAATCGTTTTCTTTCTGGAAATGATAAAACAAATGGAAGCTTCAACATAGTACAACTTGTTAGTTACAAGCAGTATAGTCAAGCACGAGATCTTAAGTAGGATCAGTCAATTTGTGAAAGATCGTAAAATTCAGATAGTTAGCAAGGCACATAAGATCCTACCACAGGGAAAAATGGTAATTTCATATATATTTATACACACACATAGACAAAAACATTGAAAATTATAATTCAGGCCCAAAATAAGGCCCGTCACGTTTTTTTACGATCTTGCTTCAAAAAGCTCAATCTTGACCAAACTGGCGATGAAAACAATATTTTCTGATCGTAGCACTCTCAGGCATCCTTGGCATATAAGATCATACGATCTTACAATCCAACACTCGATCTTCACTAAACTGCATACAAGTACATGAAAGCCTAAAAATCACCTTCAATTATAAAGTCTTAAAAAAAAAAGATTCTTCTTCCCTAAATATAGGATCTTCTCAAGATTTTTCATTGTCTCTTTTTGTGTCACTAATTTACAACTGCATTGATTATTTCTTTACCAACACGCCTCTAATTATGTTACATCTTTTTCTGCAACCTCTAATGTATTCTACAATGGAAACATAAACTATTAACCTCTTCTGAAAGGTAAACCTGTAAAAGTAAAACAATACAAATTGTGGACAAACTATATTTTACTTCCATCTTTCTTAACTAGCGTGATTTAGTAAAAAAATCCTATATTTAGAGACTAACGTAATAGCAAATAGCATGCAGCTTTATGCTGCATTTGCGAGAAGAATTGAAGAGACAAACTTATGACATCTTACCTATGCAGCACCGACGCTTCATATTAAAGATGTGTATGGTGTCTGATACGTGTTAGACTCGGATATTGACACGAAACTAACACGTGTAACATTCAATTTTTAAAAAATTTCACACTATTGTTAGTGTCAACATGCTGGTGTCACATTTGTGTCTGCGTCTTTCATTCATAGCCTCCTAGACACACAACTCCAAATATGTTGCCAAAGTATAAAACTATGCAATTCAGGGTAATTTGAGGACTCGATGAACATGGTATATGATATAACTTTTTTGCTATAACCACGTCATAAAACATAAGTTTAACTGCGAAAAAATTTGCAACGCATTAAAGACTAGCAGAAGATGCTTACGTATTTCCAACCGTGGTTCCAATAAAGCCACCAACACCAGGATACTCCTTTATGAAGTCATGCAATTCTTTGTTCAATACACATCTCAGAAAAATACAACCCACAAAAAGAGGCTTTGGTTTTACGGAGATGGAACCATCCTTCAATTTCCTTTTTTCATGGATAGCTGGAGCATATACCTAAAACCAAACACTACCACAGATCAAACATTACCAAACAAACATCATTTCTTATTTGTTCATCAGCTTACTTTGCTTTCTTATCCCCTCAGCAGGTAGGATTGTAGCTACAAGCCCCAAACAATATGTTTGGATGGAGAGTTTTAAGCAAAAGAAAGGATAAAATGTTTTTAGCAAATAAACTTCTGTAATATATTTTGGTCTCTAACACTACAATATCTAGGGAAACCAAAACATGACGAATTTGAAGTTTGGTCAGAATTAGAAAGGCTTGGCCAAAGATTGTTTAAGCAGATATCAAACTTAGATACTACCCGAATGATTCGACCTTAGTTGAAGTGCATTAATCACTTGCACTTAATCACTTGCAACTTAATAGGCATTTGGAATGAAAGTACGCAAGTTATAGATTATCATAAACTAAGTGAGCGAATCACTATTCAATCACTGGAATTATTGGTTGAACAATTTCGTTTCTCAAGTTGACAAAATCAAAATGATTCTTACAATTGAAAATTTTCAATCACATTAGTTCACAAACTATTTCCATCACTCAATTGACCAACCCAAAATGATTTTCAACTTCAACGATCATATTGAAATTTCACCAACTTTATCTATTTGGATTGGTGGTATGAGTTGGAATGAAATGGAATGGAGTGGTAAATAATAGAATTCCATTGTTTGGATTTGCAAATAATGGACGGAGTGAAATGATACATGATGAAATCCATTCCATCCATGTTACATATATCCACAATTGCAGTACTATGGCGGATATACATGACGGTTTCTGGACTCCCACAATGATAAATATTGGTCGATATTGCAAGCTTTTAGGCCATAATCCGCTATAACGGTGCCACAAAGCATACAGTATGACAGGATTTTAGCTCTCCGCCATGGACAACACTTCTATCTCACTCCATCCAATCCTCCATTTTTTGTTCCATCCGACTTGGGGTGTATGTAGTGGAACGATGTATTATTAATAAAATAACCAAAAAATGAAGTGAGATCTATATTCCATTTCGCTCCTTTCCATTATGTTACATTCCTCTCCACTCCGTTCTATTACATCAATCCAAACATAGACTTAGGATTCAAATTGATCAAGGCCTATTGGACTAAATAAATGATTCGCACTCAACTTAGTCTTCTTAAATGATTCACACTCAACTTAATCTCAATCCAAAACCCTTATCCACACATATATTCAAAGCCTCATTCAAACAAACACATAGACTACACACACAAAACATAACAAAAAAACAAACCAGAAACCAAACCCATTTCTATCCTTATCCATAACAAAACAAAGAATTCAAAAACATTTCCAAAACATTAAAAAAATAAATAAATAAATAAAAACACCAACCTTAATATCTGTATCAGGGAAAAACTTGGCCAACGAACGAGCGAGCGCTTCCGCAGTATACTGACCCCCAACACGCGAAACGCGTAAAACCCACCATTGAGGACCCAATTTCATGAGATTATCAAGGTTGAGTTCATCCATCCATGACTTTTTCTCCTTCTTAGTCTTCTTAATGAAACTTTCTTCTAGCTCTTCTCTCCAATTGGTTGTGTTCTTGCTCTCTCTTCGCTCGTTTCTTAAGCGCCTTTTCTCTTTGGCAGTGAGGAGGTCTTGTTGTTGTTGGGTGTCGGAAGAACAGGCGGAGATTGAGAGAGGGAGGGGGAAGGAGTGAGATGGAAGAGAGAGAGTGTGGAAGCGCGGTGGTGGATTCCATAGGTGAAGCGTAAGCACCCCTTTCATGTTCTATCTGAGAATATCAATCTCTATTGGTTATTGTTTTTTATTACTCTTTTTCTTTGGTGAAGACGTTAAGAAAAAGAATGTTACAATTGTTGAAAAAAAAAGTGTAAAAATTAGATTTTTAATTAGAATGTTACAATCCTGGTGTTTTAAATCTTAAATGTGCTACTCATACATACTCATTCTAAAGACATACATGATTTTAAATGAAAATGATAACATATTAAACAATATATAAAAGCAATTATATAACCTGGATGACAATGAAATAACGAGGACAATTGCTTCAGATAGACTTTTTAAGTAGTAGCAGAGCAAAGAAAATATTGATCAACATTATGAAACAATTTGTTTTATCCAAATGCCATGAATACATGAATTATAAGACCAGAGATTACAGTGGCACAATTTAAAATCAAGTTTACAGTGTTTCAAATGTTGTAAGCAATAGGCCAATATTTATGAGCTACCACTGAAGATTCACACTTGCGCTTGAGACAATTTTTGGATGCAGCTAGCAACTTCAAAATATATGGAATTACTGATGACACTTTCAGACTCATGTTGTTTCCATATTCTCTAAGGGATATAGCCAAAAGTTGGTTGAAGTCCTTAGAACATAATTCTATAGCCTCATGGAAAGCCTTGGCTGATTTATTTTAGCTAAGTATTTTCCTTTTGTCAAGAATATCAAGAAAATGAATGAGATTACTTCATTTAGGCAAGGAGACGATGAGTCTTTTTTTGATGTTTGGGAAAGATTCAAGGAATTTTTAAGGCAATGTCCTCACTATGAGAAACTAATTTGCATTCACTTGGAAACATTCTGCAATGGATTGGTATCATCCTCAAGAAATATGTTGGATGTCTCCTCTAGTGGAGCTTTACTATCTGAGTATTTTGAAAAGGGTTACAAATTGATTAAAAGCATCACTGTCAATACCTATCAATGACCAGCTATTATAGCAGCCACTATAGTTGTTCCAAGAAGTCAGTCGGTGTCCGTGAGGTCAATGAAATCACAACCTTAGTTGCTCAAGTGGCTCAAATAGACCAAATGATGAAGAACATGATGATAAGTTCTGATACGCCAACTTCTAAGTCAGTCAAAGTGGTAATTGATGCCAATATTATTGGATGTGTTTATTATGGGGAGCTCGTTCATTTAAAGAATATTTAGCTAACCCTGTTTTTATGAACTATGTGGGCAACAAAAACATAACAACCCCTACAACAACACTTACAACCCATGATAGCGTAACCATCCTAATTTCTCATAGAGTAACATCCAAAATCAACTTAATCATTAAACACCATTAATTCCCCCTTTTTTTTTGCACTAATTCATGTTGTGGCTACTCAAGATAATAATCAACTGGAGAATATTTGAAGTCCTTTATACAAGAAACAAAGAACCATTTTCAAATTCAAGTTATAAGAATAAAAAACTTGGAAAACTTCTTATGCACTCAGTTCAAGGCCTATGGGGGCATTACCAAGCTCTACTAAGACACCAACATCCACATATGGAACCAAGAGCATTGAAACCTACAAGGTTGTCTCATAAAGAAGTGGCAAGGAGTATAAAAGACCAACCCAACAAAACATTAACAAACCAATGAGGAATTTGACATCATTTGATGCAACAGAAGATCTATTAACACCTACAGTAACTCCTTTGGTTGAGGAAAGACAAGAGAGACTGCAAGTTAAGCAGACTAATCTGGAAACTTCTGGCACGACAACTTCAAGTGCAGAAATCACAACTGATGCGTCAGAAGTCAGCACAACACCTAAATTTGTGCAAGAGAGATTGCTGACGCCTTTTCCTCAAAGAATTAGAAAGGCAAAGGAAGAGAAACAATGTGGAATTCATGGATATCTTGAAACAATTGCACATCAATATACCTTTGATTGAAGTTATTCAAAAAATGCCAAACTATTATAAGTTCATGAATGATACGTTGAACAAAAGAAAAAGAGTTGGATAATTTTCCACTGTAGCATTAACTCAAGAATTAGCCAATTTTTTCATGGCATGTTACCACCTAAGTTGAAAGATCCTAGAAGCTTCACCACACCATGCAACATAAATATTCTTTTTGTGGAAGATTATTGTGTGATCTTGGAGCAAGTATTAACCTAATTCCATTATCCATTTTCAAGAAATTGGGCATAGGAGTTGCAAGGCCAACAACCATAACACTTCAGTTGACTGATGGAACCATTTTCTACCCACAAGGAAAGATTGAAGATGTGCTAGTCAGGGTTTACGAGTTTGTCTTCTCTGATGACTTCATAATCATGGACTTTAGTGTTGATCAAGACACTTTAATCCTTTTGAGATGACCATTTCTTTCTACTAGAAGAAATTTAATAAATGTTGAAAAAGGAGAACCTAATATGAGAGTGAATGGGCAACAAGCAGTATTTAATGTTCTTAATGCATTGAAGTACCTAAAAGAAGATATGGTTGATTGCTCATTGATCTCTAGTTCGGACTCCTTTGTTCATAAACAAATCATCAAAAGCAAGAATGAGTTGGAACATAAAATTCTAGTGACAGACAATCGATGTTATAACGGATGTTATGACATCCGCTTCTGAACAGACTATTAAACTTAACAGTAAACAGAAAATGAAAGCAGTAAATAACACAGGGAATTGTTTACCCAGTTCGGTGCAAATCACACCTACTCTGAGGGCTACCAAGCCATGGAGGAAATCCACTATAAGCAGTGTTAATTCAGAGCCAAACTACCCGTTTGCACTCTTCACTTAAGACCTACCCAATGCAATTTCAATCTAACTCTAGACCTGAGTTCCTACTCACTCCCCCTCAATCATACAGTGATATCAATCCAATAACAAATAGATTTAAAAAGAAGACACACTTCAAATAAATCTTGATCTTGCTTCACAGCTTCAATCAAGAGACATATCACTCGTGCTTAAAAGCTTAGAGTGACACAATCAACATACAACTCAAAATCACACTAGTCCAATACAATCATCTAGGTAATGATTGCTTGACTCACAAGTAATCCTAAGACAAAAAAACACATGTGAAGATCAAATTACACAGACAAAATTCTTCACTCAAAATCTCTCTTCTTTTTTTCCAGTTAGGATTTCCACTCCTCTATTTATATGCAGCGCATGGACCTTGGGCCTAAGGAACATAAATTAGGTTTAACCAAGTTAAACCACTTTCCATAATTCAAGGTGCCATCAAATAGGTCATAAGTGTTTCATGTTATGCTCAACACTTCCTAGAGTCTCGCCTGAGATAACTAAGGAACCCTAACAGGTTTCTTGAAATCTAGTCTGAGCTAACTCATGCACAAAACAAACACGCGCCCTTGCTGGCAGCTACCTGATGTCATAACATTCAGCATGACATCCAATACACTTTGTTCTAGCTAACCAAACTTACCCTGCAGTACACTACACAAGTATGTCATGACATCACTCAAGACATCTACACACACAACAATATTTTACCATAAAATATAGCCAATCAAAACATCTACAAACCCCCCTTTGGCAAATTTTTGGCTAAAACAATGTGTCACCATATCAGAGAACACATGCAGCAGAACAACTAACACACAGCCAATCATGCAGAATAGCTAATATCCTACCACTCAACTAGACCTGTTGTACTACCATCACACGCAATCATACAAACTGTTTTGGATTATGAATGTCAAGACATCTAGGTTGACATCTTGAAAAACACCTGTTCCACAACATAAAATACCACCTGCTAGTTCAGACTACAAATGTCACAACGTTTAGTGGAACATCCTGTGATTCTCCCCCTCAAATGTGCCATAACAAACCATGGCACATCAGCCAAACACAACCTACCAGCAACCTGCAGAAATACACAATATCCAAGCACAAGAACCAACTAGGCTACTACTAAGTTCCATCAAGGAACACACACACACTTAACAGTATCAGCAATAACCAAACAAACAGGATCATTATCCTGCTCACATCAGCACACCTGCAAATCAACTCAGAGCATCAGCATATCATCTTCCACCTGTGAGGCACATACAACTAAACTTGCTGTTTCTACTACTTCTACCCTTTTTTTAGCCACAAATTTAGATCATAACTAATGAATTAGCATTGATCAAATAAGGTCAGACACACATGTTAAAGGAATATTACAACACATCAACATACAATAGTTGTTCACAAAATATTTGTTCTAGGGTTACATACTGCCTCCCCCTGTGTGGAAAACAAAACTAAGAACTCTAGTCATCAGACTCAGAGCCAGCATCATCACTATCCCTTTCATCATCAGAACTGACAATTGCTTCTTCTGACTCAGCTTCATGGTCATCACCTTCCCCAGAACCATCATTCTACTTATCCTCATCATTGTCAGCAAGCTCAGCATCTTCATCCTTCTCAAGAGAGCTAATCAACTTTTCTAGATCCAGCTTGCGTGTCTCCAGCTCTTTGCATGTCTCCTTGAGCATAGCAATGACTTCAGCTTTCCCTGTTTTTGAGCTCCCCTTGGATGTCTCAGTAGAAGTCATGACAATGTCAGGAACATGAGTTCCTTGAAACAGCTTATGGTGAAAAGACAAGAGACATTCTCTCTTGCACATATAGTCATTGTCTTTTAGGATATTAGGATACTGATTCAATATGATCCCACAGATAAGAGATGGAAAAGCAATGGGGCCTTTCACACTGTAACTTCCTGCATGCTTCATTATTTGATCAAAGATGTAGGTCCCATAATCAAAATTTGTCTTGGTTCCAACAACATAAATGAACTTCCCTAGAACAGTAGCAACAGTGGATTTGTGGTTTGTGGGCACCCAGTTGGCAGCTCCAATCTTATGCAACATAGCATACTTCACACTTAGTTTACTGGCAACCAGTTTCCCTTTTAAGGGCCAGCTTTTGACCTGGTTGGCAGTTATAACTTGACATACTTTTTTGTCAGAAGCATCTAGATCAGGTTGAGCTTCATCCGATCTTCCTAGATAGTTATTGATAACAATTGAGGAGAAGATGACACACTTTCCTCTCATATACAGTTTTCCAAACTCATTTGATTTTCTATCAGCACAGTCTTCTGATAGATTCACAATGAACTCCTTCACAAGTATTTCATAACACTTAGAAAACTAGGTGACAGTCTTCATTAACCCAGCTACATGAATCAGATTCATGATCTCCTTACATTCAAGAGCATTCTGAGCCAACTCTCTTTCCAAGGCCAACCTCTTCTGGTACACATATTTCCACCTGTTGACACTAGAGGGATAATGAAACGAGATATTATCAATAGGAACCTTAGGTACACTAGCAAAAAGTTTGCCAGTTGTTGGCTTCTTCTTGGGTGGGATGTCAGTGACATCACAAGCAACATCCGAGTCTGAGTCAGATTCAGTACTTATTTGAGCCTTTCTTTTCTTTGGAACCACCTTGCTCCAAGCATTTGTAGGGCCAACATGAGTACTTTTTGACACAACTTTCTTCTTAGGAGGACTCTGAGTAGCATCCTTCTTTCCTTTCCTAGTCATGAGCCTTTTGGCTATGCTAGGGTTGATAGTGGCTATCAGATCATTATCTGAATAGTCATCAAGATTTACTACATCAGCATCATCATTCTGGAAATCATCATCATCGCTACCACCTTGCACATTATCATCATCACTCTTAGCAGTTTGACCCTTATCATCATTCTTTCCTGAGGTCGTACCCATGGTTTTAGCATCTTGATTAACATCGATTCGTTGATCCAGGTGTGGTGCAGGAACCTCAGTGTTAAGAGGGATGGATATCCCAGGCACATCATATGATTCATTCAATATCCTATATACCAAATTTTTAATAGTGTTATGGACATACCTAGAGCCTCCCCTATTGGTATCCTCATGAGGGATGGAGGATGAAGTGTGAGGAGCCTTACTTGAGATTAATTCTTTGGGTCTTCTTGCATGTGGATTTCTTGGCTTCTTCGCACTCAGACCTTCTAGGGTCAACATTCACAGAGGTTCCACCTCAAGAACCTGGTTAAGGTTGATAGGGTCAGTTCTAGTACCAGAATTCGGATCAGCGATGGAGGACATCTTCTTGGGAGAGATAGAGTCTGGTTATTGAGACATTTCAGGAGGCTTTGACAGTGTGAGAGAAAGTTTTCTGTGGTTGTTGAGGGAGGTATGGAAGATGAAGGAGTGGTATGGACACCAAATGAAGCAAACGTATCGTGTGTATGGGCTAGAGTGATATGATTACAAAAGAAGAGGGAACTTCAAATTTTGACCAATCAGCAAATGATTAATATTTAGACTATTCAAAATATAATTCCCAAATACCATTAATTTCTATAATTTCTCATAGAGACAAATTCCCAACTTGCTTCTTAAATTTTCAAATTGAGTAGCCTCGAGATCTCTTGTAAAAATGTCAGCAATTTGTAGTGCAATGTGACATCTTGGTTTGCTTGCCAACCTGACATTCACCACAGACTTTTCCTTCATTAATTGTTAGCTTGAGAGTTCCTCTCAATGTTTCCTTGGATATGATCTTTTTCATCCCTTGAAGATGTCCAAGTTTTTGATGCCACAATTTGACCTCCTTTTCTTCTTTGGCCATAGAACAACCAGTGGAGTTATTTGAGACATTGGGCTCCCATAAGTAGCAATTATCTTTAGATCTAGATCCCCTCATGACTTCCTCATTTTCTCCATTTATGACAACACATTCTTCCTTAGTGATTCTGACATTGAATCCTTGATCACAGAGCTGACTGATACTAATAAGGTTTGCAGTTAGTCCTTTCACCAGCAGAACATTATCTAGGTCTGGAACACCAGGACAGTCTAATTTTCCAACACCTTTGATTTCCCCTTTAACTCCATCACCAAAGGTCACATAACTAGTGGAATGAGGTTTGATGTCTACCAATAGGTTCTTTATTCCAGTCATATGTTTAGAACAACCACTATTAAAATACCAGTCTTCTTTGGCTGATACCCTTAGAGAGGTATGAACTATTAGAGTCACATCCTTAGAAACCCATTGTTGTTTCTTGATAGGAGCATCCTGTTTGGGTTTGACTTGATGTTGGTTCTTGATAGGAGCATTCTGTTTGGGTTTGACTTGTTGAGTATGGCTAGGAAATCCATGCAGCCTGAAGCAAAAAGGCTTTATGTGTCCAAATCTTCCACAGTAGTGACACCTCCACCTTTGGTACTTTCTTTTTGTATGGTTCTTACTTTTATTCCCCTGATGTTGAGACATCGGTCGTGACCTCCAGTTTGACCTAAGATTTTCAGGTTTTGGCCTCTTGAACCCCAAGATGGGTCCCTTTTCACCAACAAAACCTATTCCAGACATGTCTCTTGCTTTCTGACCAACTTGTAGAATTTCTTCTAGAGTGTCAATCCCATTGTTTAACATCCTGATGGACTTTGACATCTTATCAAGTTTGGAATTTAACAAGCTGACTTCACTGTTGAGTGAGTCTATGGTTACAAGATTCTCTTTCTTCTCAACCTCCAACTCCCTTATGAGTTTCTTTTGCTTCTCCCCTTGTTGGTACACTTATGCACTTATAACACACAACTTTTTATATGAGGTTGCAAGTTCATCAAAAGTCAGCCCATCTTCACTAGAATCATCATCAGATACACATACACTAGTTAGTGCAGTGACATGTTTTGTCGATTCTTCTTCTGATCCACTCTCAGAATCTCCATCAGACCAGGTGACATTCAGACCTTTCTTTTGCTTCTTGAGGTAAGTGGGACATTCAACTCTAATGTGACCATAGCATTCACATTCAAGGCATTGAATTCCTTTGCCTTGGTTGAACTTTTCTTCATATTTACCTCTTCTGCTGATATTAGAGGAAGTGTTCTTGACATTAGGTCTGGTCTTCTGATCTATTCTTTTGATAAGCCTGTTGAATTGTCTTCCAAGCATAGTTATAGCTTCTGATAGGTTTTCATCACTTCCACCATTGCTTTCATCTGAGTCATCTTCAGTATTTGATACAAAAGCTATGCTTTTGTTCTTCTTCTCAGCATGTTCACACATTCCCATCTCAAAGGTTTGGAGAGAACCAATGAGTTTATCAACCTTCATGTTACTGATATCTTGAGCCTCTTCTATAGCAGTAACCTTCATGGAAAATCTCTTGCGCAATGATATGAGAATCTTTCTTACAAGTTTTTCTTCAGACATTTTTTCTCCTAAGGCTCATGAGGTATTGGCAATCACCGGGAATACAAATACGACCACGGAATCTCAAAACTCCAAAATTATCAACCTTGAAATCCTCATTCTCATTCATCATAAAATCAACGAACTTTAAATCCAACTTTTGCTTTTCACATACGGTTGCAAGAAAATCATTCGTAACATGTAGCATACCAAGTCTCACACTTCTCGGCGTCATTTCACAAACTAAACTCAAGTCTCTAAAATCCTCCAAAAGTTCCCATTCTCTCATCATCAATGCGGACATATGTAACAACTTCCGACTCAAAGCATCGGCCACCACATTTTCCTTACCCGGATGGTAATTCAAACCAAAATCATAATCCTTCAAAAGCTCTAACCACCTTCTTTGTCTCATGTTCAATTCTTTTTTATCAAATAAATATTTCAAACTCTTGTGATCACTAAAAACTTCAAATCTTGCACCATAAAGATAATGCCTCTAAATTTTCAAAACAAACATCACGACTGCTAACTCCAAGTCATGCGTAGGATAATTTTTGAGTGCATGGGTCGGTGAGGGAAAGAAGAGAGTGGGAGTTGCAGAGAGAATGAAGCTAGTTTTTTGAAGTGTGTGAGGAATTCCCTAAATTCAAGCTTTATAGAGAGGTTGGAGTGAGGGATAGATGAGGGATTCAGTTGCCAGCTGTGATGAATTAAAACAGAAATTTGTTAGTTAGAAAAAAAGTATGTTAAAAGTTTGTTATGTTAATTGTTGGTGCAAAGGTAGAATAAATGATGAATAGAGAAATATTCTATTGAGAGAATGACAGCTACACACAATCACACAAATTGCAATGATTGCTACCCTATTTATAAGCTAACACTAGGGTTACTAGAATAAGATAAAAAATACTAAAATAATTTCTAACGAACTTGGGGGCTAAGAAAATAGTACAACTAATAACTATGAATTACTTTTAATACCATCCCTTAATTCATATTCCATTAAAACTTGTAATACCAATTCCATCCCTTAGTCTGAGAAATTGACCAGTCTTGATAGCTTTCGTCAAAACATCTGCCAACTATTTCTGAGTGCTGCAGTGTACAACTTCTAACACTCCACTATGAACTTGATGTCTCAGAAAGTGATACTTGGTCTCAATATGCTTGCTTCTCCCATGCAACACTGGATTTCTGGCAAGATTGATTGCAGACTTGTTGTCAATCATCAGCTTCAGAGTTTTTGTTTATTTTGATCTTCAGATACTGCAACAGATTCAGAACCCACACAGCTTGGCATGCAGTAATAACACCTGCAATGTATTCAACTTCACAGGTTGATAACACCACAACATGTTGCTTCTTGGAACACTAAGAAATGGGACCTCCCAGAAATTTAAACAAGTACCCAAAGGTACTTCTTCTGTCAACTCTGTCTCCACACCAATCAGAATCTGGGTAACTCAGAAGTTCTGACTCATCCTTTCTTCCAGAAGGAAATAACACTCCATACTTCAGAGTTCCCTTGATATACCTCAGAATCCTGACAGCAGCTTGATAATGAGACCACTTAGGTTTACTCATGAACCTACTAATCATCCCAACAGAATAGCAAATATCAGGTCTGGTATTGCACAGATACCTCAGAGAACCAACCAACTGTTTGAAGGTTGTAGCGTCCACATCCTTTCCATCAGAGTCAGAATCCAGTTTCTGATTTGTATCAGAAGGTGTGACAACAATCTTACAATTCTTCAGTTCAAATCTCTTCAGAAGTTCTAATTCATACTTGAGCTGATGCAAAATGATACCTTTCTCAGAATATCTGAACTCCATCCCTAGAAAGTATGTCATTTTGCCTAGATCAGTCATTTCGAATTCATTCATCAGAACTTTCTTGAACTTGGCTATCTCCTGTTCAGAACTTCCAGTCAGCAGTATGTCATCAACATATAAACACACCAGAGTCATATTGCCTTCAGAAGTATGCTGAACATAAACACCGTACTCCATCTCACATTTCTGAAAGCCTTGCTTCTTGAAAAATGAATCAATCTTCTGATTCCAAGCTCTGGGTGCTTGTTTCAATCCATATAGAGCTTTGTATAATCTGTACACCATCCCTTCCTGATTCTTTTTCACAAATCCAGGGGGTTGTGACACGTAAACTTCTTCTTCTAATGGACCGTTCAGAAATGCAGATTTTACATCTAAATGCATCAGAGGCCAATTCCTGTTAGCAGCTATTGCAATCACCATTCTTATTGTTTCATGTCTTGCTATAGGTGCAAACACTTTAGAGTAATCCAGCCCAGGTTTCTGTAGAAATCCTCTGGCTACCAACCTTGCTTTATGTTTGCCAATTGAACCATCTGGCTTTAACTTCTGCTTAAAAATCCATCTGACACTGATGTCTTTCTTGTCTTTTGGAAGTTCTGTCAGCTTCCAAGTCTTGTTTCTCTCTATAGCATCAAATTCTTCTTTCATGGCCTTCAGCCAAAGCTTCTGCTTAAGAGCCTCTTCTGTACTTATGGGTTCAGAGTCTACTATCATGGCACACTTAATAACTTCTCCTTTAGAGTATACTTCAGTGTCTTGCAGCATGTCAAATTCTGCATATCTTCTGGGGATGTTTCTGATTCTTTGTGGTCTCTGAACTTGTTCAGAGTCTTGAGCTTCAGATGATTGACTTCCTCCAGAGCTTTGACCCTCTTCAGATTCTGAATTGCCACCAGAATCTGGATTACCATCAAAGTCTGGATCATCAGAGTCACCTTCATCTTTTGAGTCTTCTCCAGAGTCAGAGTCAACGTCAGAGTTTATTCCAACTTCAGAAATTCTTAACTCTGACCTTTCTTCAGAAGTTCTGACATCAGAATCAGATTGAGACTTATCCCAATTCCAAACTTCTGATTCCTTCACAATCACATATTTGCTGAATTCAATTTTATTGGTTTATGGACAATAGAGCTTGTATGCACCTATACTGTGGTACCCTATCAGAATCATCACTTTGCTTCTATCATCCAGCTTCTGTCTTCTGGAACATGTTTATTGCAAATAGAACCAAACACCTTCAGATGACTAACACTTTGCTTATCTCCAGTCCACTTCTATATTGGAACTATCTCGTTCAACTTCTTCGTAGGACATCGGTTGAGTACATACGTTGCAGTGGCAACAGCTTCTCCCCAGAGCTTCTGAGGAAGCTTCTTCTCCTTTAGCATGCTTCTCACCATATCAAGCAGAGTGCGGTTTCTTCTTTCAGCAAGACCATTGTGTTGAGGGGTATAAGGAGCAGTAACCTCATGCTCAATTCCATTCTCCTCACAGAACTTCTGGAATTCTTTAGAGTTATACTCACCTCCACCGTCAGTTCTAAGAATCTTCAACTTCTGACCACTCTGATTCTTAGCCTTCATTCTGAACTTCTTGAATTCATCAAACACCTCGTGTTTAAACTTAATAAGGGATACCCATGTCATTCTTGTGAATTCATCAACAAACAACACAAAGTATTTATTCCCTCCAATTGATGCAACTGGAAATGGACCACACACATCAGAATGTACAACTCCCAAGGCATGTTTTGCTCTTGGAGCAGCTTCTGACGCAAATGGCAATCGTGGTTTTTTTTTCTTCCATGCAAACTTTGCATGACTTTTCAGGCTTCTTAATTGCAGGAATTCCATGTACCAACTTCTTTGAATTCAGATGTTTTAAGCTTCTGAAATTCAAATGACCAAATCTTCTGTGCCACAACTCACTCTCCTTCTCAGCACTTGTTGCACTAAGACATTCTGAGTCTGCAGTTCTGACATTCACCTTGAATGTTCTATTTTTTCCTGTTCTGACTCCATAATCAACTTCTGATTGCATTCATACAACTTCAGAAGATTGTCCTTCATGGTAACTGAAAAACCTTTCTCAATTAATTGTCCCACACTCATCAGATTGCTTCTGATGCCAGGTACATACCACATGTTCTGAATCAATGTTGTTTTCCCATTGTTCAGAATCACTCTGACATTTCCCATACCTTCTGCGTTAAGATATTTGTCATAAACACATCTGATCTTTGTTCTCTTTTCAGAGTCAAAGTCAACCAGCCATTTCTTGTTTCCAGTAAGATGATTTGAACAGCCAGTGTCCATATATCACCAGTCTATCAGATCCATATCATCAGATTCAGAGGCCATCAATAGCACAGATTCGTCATCAGAACTTCTGGCTATATTTGCTTCTTTTGATTTTCTCTCCTTGTTTGACCAACAATCTCTAGCAAAGTGACCAAACTTCTTACAACAGTAACATTGGATCTTCTTCTTGTCATACTTCTCTTTTCCTTTCTGAGCATTCTTTTGTCTATTAGAGGTTGAGTTTTCTGACTTCTGACCACCATTAGATCTTCTCCTGGCTTCTGAGTGCTTCTGATACCTCCTATCAGAAGTTGCTTTCAGAGCCTGCTGCTCTACTTCCTTTTTAGAGGTTCTCTCAGTCAAACGCAACTCTTGCGCTTCTAGACTGCTCTGCAGCTCTTCAATTCTCATGGTGCTCAGATCTTTGGAATGTTCTATTGCTACCACAATGTAGTCAAATTGAGAGGTAAGGGATCTCAATACTTTCTCCATGATTGCTTCTTCAGAAAGAGTTTCTCCACATGCCTTCATCTCATTAGTGATCAGAATCATTATGGAGATGTATTCAGAGACTTTCTCATTATTCTTCATGTTGAGATTATCATATTGCTTTCTCAAGGACTGAAGCTTCACCTTCTTCACTGATGCGTCACCACCATAACATCTCACTAGTGTGTCCCACGCAGCCTTTGCTGTCGTTGAATCTGCAATCTTCTCAAACACATTTACATCCACACATTGATGAATGAAGAACAATGCTTTCTGATCCTTCTTCCTTACTTTCTTCTGCGTGTTTTTCTGTTCATCCGTCGCATTTGCTGCTACCGGAACATAACCATCAGTGACAAGATCTAGAACATCTTAAGTACCGAACAGTACACGCATTTGGATCATCCAACGATTCCAGTTTTTACCGTCAAATACTGGAAGTTTGGTGTTCATGTTGCCGTTTCCGTTCATCTTCTACCTGGCACAGTACACTCAGATTTCTCACACAGTGTTTCCCAACCCACACAATTAAAATTCTGATCAGATTTTGTTCAAGATTCAACACGAATCTAAGAATCAAAATCAAACACACAAGACTTCACGTTCACTCATGTTTCCCGTGTTTTCCAATGAATCCGAACCGGAGCTCTAGATACCAATTGTTGGTGCAAAGGTAGAATAAATGATGAATAGAGAAATATTCTATTAAGAGAATGACGAGTACACACAATCACACAAATTGCAATGATTGCTACCCTATTTATAAGCTAACATTAGGTTACTAGAATAAGATAAAAAATACTAAAATACCCTCTAATAAACTTGGGGGCTAAGAAAATAGTACAACTAATAAATATGAATTACTTCTAATATTAATTAGAAAATTTATTAAGTTAAGAAGTTTATTAAGTTTATAAAGAGGTTGAAAAGTTTGTTATGAATTTTGTGATGAATGAGTTGGAGTGGGGAGAGATTGAAAAGTTTGTTATAATTTTGTGATGAATGAGTTGGAGTGAGGAGAGGTTGAAAAGTTTGTTATGAATTTTGTGATGAATGAGTTGTAAATGTAATAAATGTGAGCTGATTCTATCTTTTATATTAGTATATATTTTTAATTTTATACTAATGCCCCCATACTTTATTTTTTAATTTTTATTTTATTTTAATGAAAACCCCATATCACGTGCCCATGTTTGTTAGAGTACCTTCTTCTGACTTACAAAGTATTGGTTGTTTTGCTTTTCAGAGTTACAAATTCCTGGTGGAGGCATTGCAGCGGAAGCTGCAGCAGCTGCTATAACAAATTCAACAAAAACTGTCATTCCAACTTTACCAAAAGTAAACCAAAAGTAAATTATATTTCTTTTATTTATCTTTTAATCCGTAAACCAAAAGTAAAACTCAAACTCCATTAAGAATTCTTTTGATTTGTGTATCAGAAACTAAGTTTTTAAATTTAGATTGGAATTATATGGCTAAGTAATTTGGAGGGGAGTTAAGATTTTTGTGTAATCTTAATCTCCTACGACTATCTCTTCCTCTCATGTAATAAATATTATAATATTGATAAACATGACTCTTCACAGCATGTATTGGACGCCTCAATTTCCTACTGTAGATTTGATTCTAGTTGCTATTTTTTTATTTTGCCTATTGCTGCTTTTGTTCTGCATAATTTGCTGCTAATTCTTTGCCATGCAGGTTGTGCGATCAGGACATACGCCTTTCTTACTGATATTCTCAGCACAGCCTTAGCAGAAGTCGTAGAAGTGGTGACTTTGCGAGTTATTGGCGACGACTGATTTTTATGCGCATAGACAACGATGGTCTGAGGATACTGAAGTGGATCGTTCCAAATTCACCAGTCCTGATCCTGTCGATAATGATGTCTTGTCGTTACCAAGTCGAAACACTCATGCTTGTGGATTGAAACTGAGAAGCCGCTATTTGTAATCTGACGGAATGCTTCAAGAGATTTCTATTTGTCATATATGTTCCATGAGTCTTTTCCGAGAAAGAGACACACACTATTTTTGGTGCATTTCTTTAGCAGCATCTTAGGTGATCAATGGTGAAGACCCAAAAGAAGAAGATCAAATGCAACAGGTACCTTTGCTCTCAAAATCGCCTGATGTTATTTTAAACCATAGGAGTGCGAATGATTTCATGCGCCGGACATCATGATTATTAGCAACTTTTTCAATTATTTTCAAGTGTTCCTAAATGATGGCGTTATGCAGGTTGAGCAACATGAGAGGTGGGACAGTCCACCAAATACGCATGTGGAGCACTCTAGCACTTGGAATTTAGATGTTCAGAATTTTATTACTTGAAAATTAATTGGGGCCGAATTGTTTCCCTTGTAATGAATTTTGTAGGTTGAATTCTTTTGCACAATGTACTTTGGAGCAATTTAGATAGCGGCGCCATATTGGGATCCCCTTGAGCATTACTAAGGTATGGACCATATCGTGCAACTCTTTTAATTACTGTTTTCAAAGTGTGTGTTGCCCGTGTTCTGATCTTGAGGTTTGAAATTCTGAGTTTGGATCTTTTTATTTTTGTGTGTGTTTGAAATGTACATAACTCTTTGAGCATTCTCTTGAATGCTTTAAATTCATAGGTTCAGGGGGAATCATTTCAATGGGGAAGCTCACAAGCTTATCTTTAGGTACGATTAACGCATCAGTATGATGCATTTGGTAGCCTGGTACCATAAGCCTTTGTTGTCTAGCTTGTAACTTGGGATGCCCTCTCGTGCAGGTTAGAGGAGAGGGTTACCAATTGACGTTTCAAAGCTGGGGACTTGCGATTAGGCGACACGATCGGCTACGACATTGCCATCGTCGATGAAACTCTTGGAGAGAATGGTCGGCACAACCAGCGGGATGTCACGGTCGTTGGTGTTATTCCGTCAACTACTTCGTAGATAAGTTCCCGAATTCCTTCCTCTTCTCTTGCTACTATTGTTCGTTTTCAAATATTGTGATGCTACTAGGGTTATTTTGTATGGATTACCCTTATAACACGAAAATTTTGTTCCTCTGTGTCGTGTATGCGAATCTTTCATGCGTATGTATATTTTGTGCTAACTGTCCTGAACTCTTTTTGTCTATGAACTTCTATAGACTTTTTGTGACATCAAAAAATGTTGCGTGTCTCTTCCCCCATTTCATTCTATTTTCTGTGTATTTATAAGGTTTTTGTAAAACAAATCTTGACTTCAAAATTAAAATGTGAGATTGTGTTTGCCTCTGGTTTTGGAAAGAAATCCGAATATGTTTCAATGAATCTTCAATTGTGACTTTACACACAAAAAACATCATTGAAAATATTTCTGTTTTCAAATCAATTGTCTGAAGCATGTTTTGGGAATTATATTGATGCGCCTGAGTCTGTGATGATTAAGTTTTTATTTTCACTTGATTTTGTCCGAACATGATTTTGTTTCCTTTTGAATATGTGAGCGATTATTGTGAAATGATGAAATCCCATTCCTGACCCTCCTTTACTGATTTCTCTTGATGATTGTCTAGACTATTTTGGAATGACTTTTGCTCTATTGTGATTCCAGCGGGTAATGAGGTTAATAATCACTTTCAAAACAAGTTATTAATTTGTTTAGGTTGTTTTTGGTATTATTTTATGCAGGGATCTTCCTATGTGAGAAATAGATGACTTTTACTATGACTGTGAGCTCTTGAAACACAGGGTAGCTGCTTATGTTCAAACCTAAGCTTGTGCAGAAAAGCTAAGTGTAGAAGGAGCTCTTCTTTGGTTAATGCTGGAAGCATAGACGTGACTTGGAAGAGGCGTTGTGTGGGGTAGTGCGAAAGTTTTCCTTTTTGGGCGAGGCTTGCATATCCTGTTTCTCTTATTATTTTTGTTTATAATTATGTAAATTGCTTCGTATTAATAGAAAAACATAGTAGAACTTTTGCACAACAATGCTTACACAACCATGATAATAGAAAAACACAGTAGTATCATCAGTTGGTTGTTTTCTGCCAATAATATGCAATATGCTCTCATTGGAAGACATTTGAACTTTTGCATCCTAGCAAATATATTCTCAATAATATGCAATATGCTCTCATTGGAAGACATTTGAACTTTTGCATCCTAGCAAATATATTCTCAAATTACTTAGTCTGCAAGCAGAAGTTCTTAAATTTGGTTTGAGTAGAAGTTTTTTTCTCTTTTCTATATTTTGTTTTTGGAATTCCAGGAGGGTTTGAAATGATACTATCTTCTAGATAGAAGAGATAACTGCTGGGATAGGGTATCAGATGGAGATGGAGAAGTAATTTTAAATTCTCCATATTCATGCAGCTTTACAATCTTCATCTACATATAGATGGAGATAGATGGAGATGGGGAATTTAAAATGGTAAAGATGCATAAAGATTGGGAAATTTAAAATTACTTCTCCATTTCCACCTGATACCCCATCCCAGACATTCTCTTTTCCATCTCGAATATAGTATCATTTCAAACCCTACTGGAATCCCAAAAACAAACTATAGGAAAGAGAAAAAAACTTCTGCTCAAACCAAATTTAAGAAAGAGAAAAAAACTTCTGCTTGCAGACTCAACTAATTTGAGAATACTTTTGGTAGAATGAGAATATTATTTATTGGCAGAGAAGAAAATCAAACTGATGATACTACTATATTTTTCTATTATCATTGTTGTGTAAGCATTGTTGTGCAAAAGTTCTACTATGTTTTTATATTATCATTAATACCAATCACTTCATCACTTGTATGAAGAAGATGCGTAAATTAAATTACAAAATCATTCTAAGGGATAATAAGAAGCAATTTAGACAATTATAAATAAAAAATAATAAGAAAAACAGGTATGCAAGCCCTCACGCAAAAAGTAAAACTTTCACAATATCCCACAATATTATATTATCTTTAAGCAATGCTTATGCCATCAATATTATAGAATCTTGTATATAGTCATTGATGGATCCCATTTGCTATGATGTGGCCAATATTTCAATCACACTGCCCATACTTCTTACCCCAAACCATAGTCGTCAAATATTCGGGAGTCTAGTACCAGCGCGCCAAGTTACACCCTTGTGTTCAATTCCGTGTATATCCAAGAATTTCTCCAATTGGTCAACCCAACCCATCCAATTGCGGCCCTCGAATTTAGGCAATTCAGTTTTTCTTGCACAAGATGTGAACTCCACGTTCTCCTTTAGGTTAATGCCGGATTTCTTCCTCAATTAACCCGGAAATTGCTAATTCCTTTTATAGCATGAATATTCATCCTAATTTCATCTGCACTACACTGAAGGACACTCTCTCCATGGTCTCTCTCCACTATTCCATATTGTTACTCAGTTGGATAGTGTCTCCTACAATTTAGTAACAATATCTCCTATATTTATGGGTGCATATTTTCCGATTTAGTTTCATTTGTATAGCTCTTCTTAGCTTCTCAATTACCCTTTTACAAGTCAAACTCCCTGCTAAGTTTCGCAGAAATAATGAATCTAAATGTCACATCCTCCATGTCATGTCTGGTTTAAGGGCATCTTCATCGTATAACTCAAAAATTGTGAATGGCTTGTAGTATTAGTAATTTGTGTTGGCTTGTTGTGTCTCACTTAGTTCATGTGGTTTTAATGCTGTCTAGAATATTTTAAGTGAGTTAGTTTTTTCAACTACTGCAGCTTTGTAAGATTTAATAATTATGTGAGTCTCTATTGTCTATTGGATATGCATGAGAGTCCCTTCCTTTTTTCCAAAATTGCTTAGTAATATATGATAGGGTAAGATTATTTAATATTATGAATTGCTGTATTCCTATGTCTATGCAACGTCATTTATGTCCTGTGTGGCATAATTGCATTTGTTCTTCATGGTGTATGATCTTCAAGGTTTATATATATTTATATTTTCTTATAACCTTCTAGATCCTTGTATAAAATTTTATTATTGCACTATCCGGAATATATAGGCTAAACAAATACATAATTTTTTTCAGATGAGGAAGACAGGATTGTAGTTGCTGCTCATGCAGTCCATGGAAACAAATGGGCAGCCATTGCCAGGATTCTACCAGGAAGAACAGACAACACCATTAAGAACCACTGGAATTCTACGTTGAGGCGCCGGGGAGTTGAACATGGTAAGATTAAGTTAGAATCAGGTAACATGGCGGAAGATATTAGCTTGGACAAAGCCAGAGCATCATCAGAAGAAACTCTATCATGTGGAGAGCTTAATTCATTGAAATCTCTGAAGGAAGAGATTTTAGTTCTAAGGAGGTTGTGGATGATAGATATGAAGAGAAAGCAAGGACTGATCCGCAATCATACCATGAAGTCACGGGTCTGCCAATTGTTGAAGTCAGAGATCAGCCAACCCTTTTTAAGCCTGTAGCACGTGTAAGTGCTTTTAACGTATATCACACTTGTAATGGTTCACAGCCTTCATCATCAGTTCCAAGACCTGTTCCAATGCAAGGACCTATTTTACATTCGCCAAAATCAGATATGGAAATTTGCAAAATGCTCAACAGAACTTATGGCGACCGATCAATACCTCAACAGTGTGGTCATGGATGTTGTTTTTCTCTAAATGGTAACAACTCAAAAAACTCTTTGCTGGGCCCAGAGTTTGTTGAATATTCGGAGCCTCAATCTTTCCCAAGTTTTGACCTGGCTGCAATAGCTACAGATATTTGTAACCTTGCTTGGCTTAAAAGTGGATTGGAAAATAATAGTGTCAAAATGATGGGTGGTGATACTGCTGGCAGGGTTAATATCTAAGAGATCATCATTACATATCGGCCATGGTAATGCCAAAAAATGACCAATCTTAATGGGACTGGATGGATGTGCATAAAGGCTATACTGATGTGAACCTGAGTAAACAAAGTCTTAGGCGTTGGAGTTATGTGAATCATTGTAATGATGTATATGAATTCGGCCTTTGAATGAGTAGTGATTAGAACTATTATAATTACTGCCTCCTTTCATAGTTATAAGATCAATTTCAAACATTTGTTTGTCCTTTTTTTTTTACTCATACATTAGTTTCTTCTAAAATACAAGTCTTTTTGCAAATTTTACTCATATTATTTATATCTTAGAATATAAAAAGGGTAATTTATTGTGAAATCTGAATAATATATTTCAAATATGAAAAATGTATAACCACTAAAAGGACTATTATAATTTAATGTGTCTAACTGGTGGGTTAAAGACACGAATATAAATTACTAGTAACAATAGTAAAAAAAATTCAATAAAAATAACTTATTTACAATCCTTTCTTTCAAATCGATGAATAAATATATATCTTTTCTAATTTGGAAATGATCTTTTCAAAGTTAATAATGTTCAACCTCTTAGTTAAAAGATTTACAATGTTATCTTGAAAACAAATATATAGTGTAAAAATATGATCGTTGTCTAATTTTTTATTTATGAAATATATATCAACTAGGGATGGCAACTGGGCGGGGCGAGAACGGTTTTTGTATTTCTCAAACCCAAACCTGAATCTTAAATAAATCCCCGTTCCCCGTCCCGAACCCCAACGGGGATGAATAATTGAACCCCAACCCCGTCCCAAATGGGTTCGGGGCTTCCTGCCCCGCCCCCAAACTCAAAACCTGTCCCAATCTTAAGAAATATTAACTTGTATTACAAAAATAAAATACAATCTCGAAGAATTTCAAACATATATTTCGAATTATAATAAAATAAAATACAAACCAAAGTATTAATTCATACAAACATATATTTAAATAATAATAATAGTAAACGGGGCGGACTCGGGGACGCGTTCGGGGTGGATACTACAGTCCCCATTACCCGCCCCGTCCCCATATTTAAAAATCAAGGAAAATCCAAACCTAGTCAAAGCGGATTTTACCCATCAAATTCGGAGCGGGTTCAGGCGGGTACCCGCGGGTATGGGTGATAATGCCATGTCTAATATCAACTTTGATATATTTGAAGGTGTGAAAAATACAAAAGAAAGAAGGGGTTGAATTGGGTAATTGCTCTATTAAAACTTTTTCTGGGTTTCTTCACTTATTGCTTTCTATAGATGCATTGCAGAAGCATATATAATAAAGCATAACACAAGTAAAGAACACATGATATATCCTGGTTCACTTGAGCAACTCTCAAGCTAATCCAATCCACCATTCCAAGGTGATTTCGCCTCACTCAAGCAAGGACTTAATCCACTATAACCAAACTGATTACAGTTGCACAAGCTAACTGCAGGTGACTAACAAATAGACAATGACACGTTCAGGGATCCCTAAGAATATAACGTTCATTGATTCCTAATAGAATCCTATCAATTAAGATCTCCTATTAGTTACCACAAATGACAACTGTCACTTGTCATCTCAAGTATTCTGATCTTCACAAGATCACTTGAGGAGCCACTAATTCTAAAATGAATTTGTGTTGCCGGAGATTACATGAGTGCTTCTTGTCAAGCAGATTACTCCTAATTAAGTACATAACAAGTATTGAGCAACAACTCCTTACTTCCTAATACAGAAACTAATCTAAAGATAAATCTCTATGAGATTATAAGAACAATAGTTTCCATATTGCTTAAAAGCTTTCTTATGTGAGCACTGCGGCTTCTTAGCATAAATGCTTTCCTTGTTAATCAACTATGTTGCTAACTTCACTCGTCAGCATCATTGCTTCATAACAATCTGGCTTGCTTTGTAATGAGCTTTCTTACTTTTGTAATTAGCTAACATTTGAATGAATTAAATGTTCTTCCTTTATAGTGCATTCAAAAGAGACGTTGTGAGGATAGAGATGTCCATTCAAATATTCCAACGGTCATTTCCAACGGATAGACTAAGAACGTGTTGGATAGTACAGTGACATCACTTTCCTTGTCCTTTTTTTGCAACGTTAATATATCAGCTTGGACAGATCAGTTTCTGACTTTGGTTCTTCTGATGATGTATCTGATGAGTAGTTCAGAAACTACTTTGGTATGAAAGCTTCAACATCAAAGTTGTTAGCACATGTTTATCAGATTTAATAGCAGCAGTTTATCTGATGAGTAATATGCCTCTGTCTGGATGAATCTTCTTTTGACACAATCTTCAACTTCAGAATCCAGTCTTCAGCATTCCAAGATCTAAGTTTCCTCTGAAACAGTCTTGAGAATCTTCGGTGACTGATTCTTCAAAAATTCTGCACTTGGTCTTCAGAGCCTTCAGCCTTCAGAACTTCAAGTCATCAGAGTCTTCAAAGTAGCTCTTCAGAGGACTATATCTTCAGAGTCTTCAGAGCCTTGATCTTCAGAACCCTTAAGTCTTCAGAGTCTTTCTGAACTTGGTCTTCAGAGCCTTCAGAACTTTAAGTCATCAGAGTCTTCAGAGCTTAGTTCTTCAGAGGACTCACTCTATAGAGATGCTTGTTAGCTTCCAGATCAGATGCACTTCTCAGAACAGAATCCACAGGAGCATTGCAACTGCAATATCCAGCATCCTTGAATCTTTCTGATCGTGATCAGATACAGATGCATATTTGCTTCTTCAATATGCCTTGTTTGCTTTCAGATCAGATGCACTACTCAAAGCAGAATCCAATGGACATTTGAGGCTTAGAAGTGAAGGAGTTCTAGCTCACTCTAATGGACATTTGAGGCTTTGAACATTGGATGAGGCTTTGAGTGCGTGGGTCGGTGAGGGAAAGAAGAGAGTGGGAGTTGCAAAGAGAATGAAGTTAGTTTATTTTGAAGTGTGTGAGGAATTCCCTGAATTCAAGCTTTATAGAGAGGTTGGAGTGAGGGATAAATCTGGGATTCAGTTGCCAGCTGTGATGTTTTAGAATTAAAACAGAAATTTGTTAGTCAGAAAATTTGTTGTGTGTTAAGTTAGTTAGAAAGTGTGTTAAGTTAGTTAGAAAGTCTATTAGTGTGTGAGGAATTCCCTGAATTCAAGCTTTATAGAGAGGTTAGAATGAGGGATAGATCCGGGATTCAGTTGCCAGCTGTGATGTTTTAGAATTAAAACAGAAATTTGTTAGTCAGAAAATTTGTTAAGTGTGTTAAATTAGTTAGAAAGTCTGTTAAGTGTGTTAAGTTAGTTAGAAAGTGTGTTAAAAGTTTGTTATGTTAGTTAGAAAGTCTGTTAAGTGTGTTAAAAGTTTGTTATGTCAGTTAGGAAGTTTATTAAGTTAGTTAGAAAATTTGTTGAACTGAATGAAACCTATTTGTTAGAGAAAAAATGTTAAAATATTTTGAATTAGAAAGGCAATCAGGTTTGCTAAATATGCTAACGATTTAATATGTTGAAATCCTTGTGGTAATTATCCAATTTTGAGATTCACACATTCCCCACCAATCAGAAGCAATTACTAGACTGCTTCATGTATTTTCTGTCTTGTTAATTTGAACTCTGAAGGTAGTGCAGGACTATCTACAGATGAATGAGTTGAATTTTGTGATGAATGAGTTGTAAATGTAATAAAATTGAGCTGAATTTTTTTCCCTATGGTAGGTTATTAGACAAATTAGAGACAATTGGAAAATTGTTCCATGAATCCAACTCGAAAATTGGTGGAAACCGCATGATACTTCTAAATGTACTCCAGAGGGCTATTTTGTCATTAAAAAATTCTAACGACCCATCTACTCTTGCCTTTGTTGAGGCACTTCTTCAGTTCTATCTGCTTCATGTGGTTTCTCAACGTCAACTTCTGGGAGTAGTATCATAGGTTCTGGCATGGTACCTGCATTCTTGCCGCTTCTTGAAGATTCTGATCCTGCACATGTTCATTTAGTCTGTTTTGTTGTAAAAACCCTTCAGAAGCTGATGGATTATAGTAGCTTAGTTGTATCTTTGTTTAAAGAGTTGGGGGGCATTTGTTGAGTATATCACTTCTACCTGAATATATTTTGGACTCTGAGGGTATTGCTACTGGGTGATGTAGGTTTACGTATCATTAGAGTGATTTGCATATTAATGCTTGTACTTTTGTTTCCTGCATAGAACAACACATCTTAAGAGGTTATAAGTGTATGCTTTTCAATCTATTAATCCTTTACGGGTCATGAACAACAACTTTTTTTACAATGATATGATTGGTATAATTCCATTTCTTTGTGTGTTGCCAATTTTATAGTGCATAATGGTTTTCATTGGTAAGAATAGTTTTTAATTCCATTTTGCTCCTTTTCAATTTTCTTTTGATATAGCTTTTTTTTCCAGAGAAGTAGTTGTCCTTAAGGTTAGTATAATTCTAAGTGCTATAAATGGTTTACTATGCTATTTGAAATTTGGATCTGTTTCTCCTAAGGATTGAACCAGAATGAATGGCAGTATAAAAATATAAACTTAATCATCTTGTGGGTCCTAAAGTTATACGCTTTGCTTTATTTTTCCTTCCATTAGACTTTGCAATCTAAGGTATTCACCTTTTGAGTCCTGTTTTCAGAACTGAGATGGTTGGGTGTGAAAGTATCTATCTAAGACTTAGATTAAGTTTTTTGAGCTGTGATTTTAGTTGAGATTGTTAGTTCCATGGTTCTATGATATAGAATTGTCCATGGTTCTATGATTGGCTAAATTTTGGTAAAACATGACTCTGCACTAATGTTAAGCAGGATGTCATTACCATAGTTATGACATCGCTAAAGGAGCAAGCAGGAGCTGGCGAAAGAACTGTTGTGGAGTGGTTTATTGTGAATGTCATGCTGAATGTCGAGACATCCATCACGACATCCATCTGCTGTCATGACAAAACTGCTGTCATGTGTGAGAAACAGCAGGAGTAGTGGTGCAGCAGGAGCTAGTAGGAGCTGATAACAGAATTGATGTCATGTGTTGACATCTGGTGCAGCAGGAGCTATGTGCAGCAGGAGCTAACAAGAGCAGATGACAGAACTGCTGTCATGGATGAACTGGATGTCATGAATGCATAAGGAGCTAGCAGAAGCTGATGACATAACTGCTGTCATCAGTGTCTAGTACAGCAGTAGCTGCTATGTGTTAGCAGTAGCCACAACAGGTTGAGTTGTGATGAAGTTCCTCACAGGTGGTGAGTGAGGTGTGCTGAAGGAGCTGCTAGTGTATATCTCTTGACAGAATTGGTTTGGATTGATGAGACCATGTTGAAAATACCTCATCAGTATATATGTCAAGGAGATATATTAGGAACAAGAACAGATTGTATTCGTATTCATAAAAGGATCTTGGAGATCTTTTAGGAAACTTTAATATACTTGTTTCTAATGTTATTCTGCAGAAGATTGGGAGAAACCATGACTGTCATGATGAAGATTCTGCAGAAGTGTTCAGCAGGGCAAGTTGGTCAGCAAAGAGTAAGTGAAAGCTGAATGTCATACTAAATGTCATGACATTGATCGTATGACATCAAACGGGCTGAGTTTGTTTTTCTGTTATATACCTGATATATTTCAGGCTAAATTTCAGGAAACCTGTTATTTCAACAAACAAACCTAAAAGAAAGAGGCCATACAGAGATGAAACAAACCTAAAAGAAGGAGGCCACAAACTCTAGAGAGCAAGTTAATTTAGAGATAATGAGATTTATTTGTTGTAGAGTAGAGTGTAACTATTTTGAAGCTCCATATGATAATTATTTATGCAATGCTTCAACAACACTTTATTTTCTAAGTTACTTTTGAAATGTTTATGACATAGATTCATATAATGTTATTTCACATGCTACTGGTTAATGACTACTTAATATTCTATCGGAGGGAACCACAAAACAATTCATTCCCAGTGAGTCACAATAGATGTTTGAAACATTTATACCTTTTTAATATCATGCATCTAATCTAATTTAATCTGTTTGAAATATTGCAGCATGTTAGTTCTATAGACACCAGACACCCATCTGACGTTGGATGTGCATGGATAACTATTTAATATGAAAAAAAATTCATTTTTATGATTATGGTTTATAAACCAATCCATTTTTATAGTTATGGTTTATAAATCAAATAACTTGTTCCGAACCTATTTAGAACCGGTTCTAAATGGATTTTGATTTTAATTCAAATTATTTAATTAAATTTAAACTTAATTTTCTTTAAATTATATTAATTTTTAAATTTAAATACTTAAGTTTTAATATATTTTTTCTTTGAAAATAAAAAAAAACATTTTAAAAAATAATTTATAAAAACTCTAAAAATAAACTTAAAAATAAAACTAAAAATAAAAAATTCTAAAATAAAAAATTTCAGCAAATTATATGGACTTAAAATGGTGACTAATATGTTATAATACATATATCCGGGATTTGGATTCTCTCATTTTTTTTATATATCATGTCATCTCTCATGTTTTTAATCTAACAGTTCAGAATTTATAATAAATAATTAAATAAAAAAAGTCATTACAACAAAGACAAATTACTTATCCATTTCTCTCTCCTATTAAATAACTTTTTTTATTTAATTATTCATTATAAATTCTAAACCGTTAGATTAGAAACATGAGAGATGGCAGGATATATAAAAAAGGAGAGGATCCAAATTCATATATTTGTATATTTAAAAACCTTTGTCTATTAGTGGAGAAATCTATAATATTTCTGATCATTTTTTCATAAAACTTTAATGATCTTCAAGATTTATAAATGAAAACTAGAGTTTAAATCCAACTAATCAAGTTTTGGCATATTCTTTTTTTTTTTGCATATATCAAATCAAACTCGATTACTAAGATCTAAATAATTAATTATTGAAAGTTCATATAATTAACTGCTAAAAGTTCATATAATTTGTGAAGTATTAGTATACTATTATTTTAAGTAATTAGAGAATTCGTAAACAAATTTTTTTTTTAAATACAAAATTCTAAATTTTTTATAAAATAATTTTTTTATGAAATTCAAGAAAATTAACAAAAAAATAGTTTAAAATATAAAATTAATTTATAATATGTATATGATAAAACATGAAAAGAGACAAAAACATATCAATTTAACAATAACCAATTTTTTGCACAACCCTAAATATTAGTCCTATGTTGAATACAATAAAGTATGCATACTGTGCGCGAATCATACGGAACTAGGCAAATATGTTAATATTCTATTTTTCTTGTGAATTAGATGGGAATGTTAAATCTTGGAATGAGAATGACTCGGGTTCTTATCTCTCTAACTCTTGTCATCCTTTCCTAAAAGAATTATTTCAATATAAAAATCAGATTTTCTTTTGATAGAAATTGGGCATTCTTTAGTAAACCAAATCAAGTCTCATAGCTCTTTTGCTGTTTATTTTTGCCTTTTTGTTTTGAAAAATCTATACTATGTAACTTGTTTATTTTTTTGGCTTATTTATAGAATTTAAGTGTCAAAACATCATTACAACCGTTAACCATATTCAGAATTAAACAAACCATATTCAGAATTAAACAAAACATTTTTATTCATGCATTTGAAGCATTTTTATTCATGCATGAAGTACAACGGTAAAACAAAAATGTTCAAAAATATCAGCCCACCAGAATATTTTTCAAGTAGTATCAGAGAGTAGGGATGACAAAATGGATGGATGAGATGAATGTGAATTGGATTGTTAATAGATGGATTAAAACAATCCATTAGTCCATTAACAATCCACTAAAATTTTCTTAAAATTATTCAATTCAATCCATCCATTAAGAATAAAATCCATTCAATCCATCCATTCAACTTTTTTTTTATTTTGTAAGAATAAATAAATTTTTCTATTTTGTAAAAATAAATAAATTTTTTTATTTTTAAAATTCGATTTTATTTTATTTTTGAAAAATTCATTTTTTGTATTTAAAAAAAAAATTATGAAGTCGGTTTTTTGTATTTTAAAAAAGTCAGTATTTTTTTCGGGAAATTTTTTTTCATTAAAAGAAATTGGTTTTTTTGTTTCGAAAAAAAATTGTTTTTTTCTTTAAAAAACCATTTTTTTTAAAAATCGACTTTTTTTCGAAAAACAAATCAGTTTTTTATTTTTTTGGAAAAAACGATTTTTTTTCACACAAAAAAAAACGATTTTTTTTTTGGAAAAAAATGAATTCTATTTTTAAAAAAAATCTTTTTTTTTCAGAAAAAAATAGATTTTTTTTTTTAAAAAATTATAATTTTTTTATTAAAAAAAACAAATTTTTTCTTTTAAAAAATTTATTTTTAATTAGATTTTAAAAAATCTTTTTTTAACTATTTTAAAAAAAATAATATAACAAAAATAAAAATAATCCATTGGATTCTTAAAACATGTTAAATGGATTGAATCCATCCATGCATATAAACAAATGAATTTAATCCAATTTATTAACTTATTTTTTATGTGGTGGATGGATTGGATGAATTTTTTGATGGATGGATTGGATTAATTTTGTCTTAATGGATCCTATTGCCACCTTTATCAGAAAGTGTGCGCTAAATGGAAACAAGTCACGAGGTTCTCTTTTGCAGCTCTTCGAGAAACTTGGTAGAAGCGACACTTAGTTTTGATTGCAGACTCAAAAGTAATTTGAGAATAGGCGTCACTTCTACCAAGTTTCTCAAAGAGTTGCAAAAGAGAACATCATGACTGGTTTACATTTAGCACACACTTTCTGATACTATTTAAAAAACATTCTTGTTGTCTAATATTTTTGAACATTTTGGTTTTACTGTTGTACTTCATGCATGAATAAATCTTGAGATTCACACATTCATCCATAGATAATTACCACAACAATTTTATTACATTTACAACTCATTCATCACAAAATTCAACTCATTCATTTGTAGATAGTCCTGCACTACCCTTAAAGTTCAAATTAACAAGACAAAAAATACATGAAGCAGTCTAGCAAATTACTTCTAATTGGTGAGGAATGTGTGACTCTCAAAATTGGGTAATTACCATAATGATTTCAAAATATTAATCGTTAGCATATTTAGCAAACCTATTTGACTTTCTAATTCAAAATATTTTAACCCTTTTTCTCTAACATATAGGTTCCATTCAGTTCAACAATGTTTCTAACTAACTTAATAAACTTCTTAACTAACTTAATAAACTTCCTAACTAACATAACAAACATTTAACAAACTTTAAAAATTTTCTAACTAACTTGACTTTTTTTTTCTAACTAACAAATTTATGTTTTAATTCTAAAACATCACAACTTGCAACTGAATCCCTGATCTATCCCTCACTCCAACCTCTCTATAAAGCTTGAATTCTGGGAATTCCTCACACACTTCAAAAAACTAGCTTCATTCCCTCGGCAACTCCCACTCTCTTCTTTCCCTCACTGAACCACGCACTCAAAGCGAAAGACAAAAGAGAGCAATCGTATCTGAGTTTTCCCTGCAAGTTGCTGGGAATCCTGAGTTTTCCCTGATAGTTGCTGCGAATCCAAAAATTTTAGTTTGAATTAATTGCTGACAAACTTTTAATTTTAATTGTGGTTGATTGTTAATTAATTTTAGTTGTTATTCATTTTGTTGTCAGAGTTATAATATGTTATATTGGAGTTTTATACTCGAGATCTAACGTTTATACCTATCTTTTCTGTGTATTTATAAGGTTTTTGCAAAACAAATCTTGACTTCAAAATTAAAATGTGAGATTGTGTTTGCCTCTGTTTTTGGAAAGAAATCCGAATATGTTTTAATGAATCTTCAATTGTGACTTTAGACAGAAAAAACATCATTGAAAAACCCGATTCCTGGCCCTCCTTTACTCTTGCTCTATTGTGATTCCAGCGGGTTACAATAAATGAGGCTAATAATCACTTTCAAAATAAGTTATTAATTTGTTTTGGTTGTTTTTGGTATTATTTTATGCAGGGTACTGTCAAGCCTTGAATGGAGCTTAGGCACTGGACAGGTTTCATTGGCTTCAATTTTAAAAGGATCTTACTATGTGAGAAATAGATGACTTCTACTATGACTGTGAGCTCTTGGAACACAAGGTAGCTGCTTATGTTCAAAAGCTGCCAGGACCTAAGCTTGTGCAGAAAATCTTGAACTTGTTGATGACTTTTCAAATAAAGCTAAGTGTAGAAGGAGCTCTTCTTTGGTTAATGCTGGAAGCATAGACGTGACTTGGAGCGGAGGCTGGAATTAACTTGTGTGGGGTAGCGCTTTTGCGTGAGGCTTGCATACCCTGTTTTTCTAATTATTTTTGTTTATAATTGTGAAAATTGCTTCTTATTATCCCTTGGAATGATTTTGTAACTTAATTTAGGCATCTTCTTCCGTTGTAAAAGGATTTACGCATCTTCTTCAGTTGTAAAAGTGATTGGTATTAAGAGCATTCCAACGCTGAATCCATTTTTTAGGTTTTTTTTGGACCTATTAAGCCACGTCAGCTTTAAACAACTTAATTAATTTTTCACTTCAATAGTGCAACTGGTCCCACAACTTTACTTTATATATTAATATTTTATCCATATTAAATTTTATATCACTTAAAATAATAATTTTAATTTTTTACTATATAAACTTAAAAAAATATTTCAATCTCTCAGTTAATTTTAGTGTTTTAAATTAAATTTGATATAAAATAAAAAAAAATTAAATTAAACTTATAATTTAAAATGATAATTAAAATTAATCTCAAATACATGATATATAATTAAAAACAATAAAAATAAATAACATCACATAATTAATCAAACTTAAATTTCATCATCTTCATGTCCAAAACGTTCCCAAATATATTCGACTAGATCTCCTTGAAGTTTACGATGAACTTGTTTTTCTTGAATACTTGCTCTTCTTTGTAGTCTTGTTGCAAGATTCGAATGAGGATCGCTAAATGTTTCAGTTGTTGAGTTATTGATATCCACATTATCATAAGAGTAATCAAAATTACCTCCATATGTATGTCGTTCGTCTTCCACAATCATGTTGTGCAATATGATGCAGGCATATATGGTATGCTTGAGAGTGTTCATGTGTCAGACACGCGCTGGGCCACGTATAATTGCAAATCGAGATTGAAGCACTCCAAATGCTCGCTCCACATCTTTTCTAGCCGATTCTTGATGTTGAGCAAATAATTTTTTCTTTTCTCCCTATGGCATTGAAATAATCTTGACAAATATAGTCCACTCGGGATATATACCATCTGCTAAATAATACCCCATATTATATGGTGTCCCATTGATTGTATATTGCACATTGGGAGCACGTCCTTCCAAAATATCGTTAAACACGTTGGATTGGTTTAACACATTAATGTCATTGTTTGAACCTGCAATACCAAAAAAAGCATGTCAAATCCATAAGTCTTGTGATGCCACTACTTCAAGCATGATGGTGGGCTTACCATGATCACCTCGACAAAATTGTCCTTTCCATGCAACAGGATAATTTTTCCATACCCAATGCATACAATCAATGGAACCCAACATACCTGGAAAGCCACGTGACTCTCCTATTTGTAAAAGATGTTCAATATCAGTGTTATTAGGCTTTCTCAAATACTCAGCGTCAAATACAACATTGACACCCTTAACAAATCTTTCTAAGCACTCAATTGAAATGCTTTCACCTATTCGAACATATTCGTCTACAAGGTCAGCAGGAGACTCATACGCCAACATACGAATAACAGATGTACATTTCTGCAATGGTGAAAGACCCATTTTACCTATTGCATCGACCCTCATTTGGAAATATTCATCATGATTTCCAAGGGCATCTACAATTCGAATAAATACATGCCTATGCATTCTGAACCTTCTTCGGAATTGAACATCTGTGTATACTGGGTTTTCCGAGAAGTAGTCATTGAATAATTGATTGTGCCCTTCTTCACGACCTCGATCTACCGTTGTTCTTCTCTTTGGCCTAGAGGAACTTCCAGATCGACGTTCATTTTGAAGTTGTTGTTCTTCATCACTGTCGTCCATAAATTCTTCTTCAACTAACTCCCAAAATTCTTGATCGTAAGTATCTGAATTGTCTGAATCCATTTAGTGAGTAAAGAATGAGAGAAAAATGAGAAGAATAAGATGAGAATGAGAGAACAATGACATAAGTGGTAGTATATATAATGTCTAGTTTGAATAACGGCTAGTTTAAATTAAAGTGGTACTAATGACCATTTTACATAGGTGTTGATAAATTAAAGTGGTACTAATGACCATTTTACATAGGTGTTGATAAATTAAAGTGGTACTAGTGACCATTTTACATAGGTGTTGATAAATTAAAGTGGTACTAATGACCATTTTACATAAGTGATACTAACTACATTCCATAATTTTTTTCATCTTATTACAATATTTTTCATGAATATCTCGTTGACTATCGTTCATAGTAGAAGTGTCTTTCATCATCATTTGCATTACCCTTAATTCTAGCTCGTCCTCCTTAGCTTGCGCAAGTCTGCCCATTGTTATTGCTCTTTTATTCTTTACATCTTGCGTTGCATTTGGAATTTCTGATGCCTTACCCTTCCTTTTTGCTACTTTTTGTCCCATTGGACGCTCCATTGGTGATGATGAGTTAAACTCATAACTTGAAGTTGTATCTAGATTCTCCGATGATGCCCCACTAGCATAAGTTTTTGTTATTTTTGCAGAACTTCCAATCGATTCTTCGACGATGCGCCATTTAACTTCATCTTTTAACAATCGCCATGCATACTCAAGATTGAATGTTGTAGTACCTTGATCCTGAGCAAAAATAGCATGTGCATCTGCCATGACATCGGTCTCGGATGTCCCACTTTTCTTTTCTTTAAGAGCAATTTTGTAACACCCAACAAATTTTTGAACCATGCCATTTATTCTATGCCATCGACATTTTAACTGTCCCCCTAACTTTTCCCGCAATTGTCCACGATATTGGTTATAACTAGCAGCAATTCTTAACCAAAAACTCTCAGCCTTTTGATCAACTCCCACAATTGGATCCTTTGAAATATTGAGCCATGATTGGATAAGTAGTATATCCTTTTCCCTTGTAAATTGCTCTCGAGATTTTTTTTTAACGACAACCCTTTCTTCTTTTTCAGTACCAACTTGAGTAGAAAATGGTGGGACTTGAGTAGAAAATGGTGGAACTTGAGTAGAGAATTCCATACTATTAGAATTCATTTGAGGTATAGGATACATATTTGGATTGTTTGGTGACGGAAGAAATATGGCGGGGTTTGTTGGCACCAGTGAAATTTGAGAAGTTTGAGGATTAGGATTTTGAGAATTTTGCATGTAATTGAAAAAAGCTTGTTGATAATGAAAATGATTAGGATCCATTTGGCCAAAACAATTGTAATTTGAAGTAAAAAGATGAAATTTTGAGTTAAATATTTTGTAAAAAAAATGCTAATGAGAAAAAATTGTTGAAAAAAAAATTAAAAATATAGGAATAAAATGATGAAATTGTGAGAGAGAAATTTCAAATCGAAGAGAAAATAAAAGTGGGAGAAATTTGTGTTGGTTAATTTTTAAAGACCAAAATTATATTTATAATAAAAAATAAGTTAAAAAAAAATAATAATTAGCCGTTGAAACGGCTAGTTTTATTATATTTATTATATTTTAATATATTATTTAATGCAAAGTAGTCGTTAGCAAATATGCCGTAACCTAAGCAACTTCCGCCACTTGAAAATAATTTCAGTAATATTTAATGCATATATAATACGCAAGCCTGACGAATTTGAGTGAAAACCAATGCTGGAGTTGGTCTAATGGACTTGTTGGAATGATTGTCCTTTGTATTCAGTTGTAAAAGTGATTGGTGTTAATTGTTTAAGATGTTGTGATCAAAATAGGAAGAAACCCCTAATCTCTTTTATCTCTTTTTCAACCAATCAACCAAAACGAGATGTCTCGCAAACAATGATAATAGAAAAAAAATAGTAGGATCATCAGACAATATGCTCACATTCTAAGACATTTGAACTTTTGCATAGTATTCTCAAATTACTTGAGTCTATGAACAAAAAAATAATTCAGATATAAAACATATGAAATAAGTTTTGAAAATTATATAACTCTTTCATTTTGTTTATTGATAGTTTGTTGTAATATATCAAATTCTGATCGCTTTAAGATGATAGGGGGTTTTCAGTTGTTGATGGTGATGTGTTGCTCGGGGCGGGGATGGGTAATTTTAAATTTCCCATTTTTATACAGTTTAACCATTTTGTCTCTTATTGAACTAGGTTTTTTAGGTTTTTTGCAACCCCAAATAATCTCAATTTTAACCTGGACCCATGTATCATTGTTTAAATCTATTGGACTAAACAATCCATTTTTGTTAAATGGCGCCTTTACATCAGCTATCTCAACACAATAATTAAAAGTGTTTGAATAACAATACAATAATTAAAAAGGCAAAAGTGAAACCAACGAGTTCGGTATCAGAACAGTCTCTACCTTTTTCTCCTAAATAACCTCGCCGGTTAAACAATTTCTTCACAAATACTTGCTAACCTTGATCCTCTCATCTCAATTCTAACCATGGTTTTTCAATCTAATCATAGTAAGACTACCGTTGGTCAGGCTTTTGAGTGGGTGAGAAGGGAAAGAAAAGACTGGGAGTTGCAAACAGGGGTGTATACGAAAGGAAACCATTTAATATGAATCAATCAAATCATTTTTATGATTATGGTTTATAAACCAATCCATTGTTATGGTTATGGTTTATAAACCAAACCATTTGTTTCGAATTGGTTTAAAACCGGTTCTGAATGAATTTTGATTTTAATTTAAATTATTTAGTTAAATTTAAATTTAATTTTCTTTAAATTATATCAATTTTTAAAATTTAAATATTTAGATTTTAATATATATTTTCTTTGAAAATTAAAAAAAAAATTAAAATTAAAAAAAAATTTAATAAATTAAAAAAATTATAAATAAAACTGAAAATAAAAATTCTAAAATAAAAAACTTCAATAAATTATATGAACTTAAAATTGTGATATATTTGTATATTTCAAAATTTCTATTTATTGATGGAGAAATCTAAAATATTTATGATCAAACACGATGCACTAAGATCTATATAATTAATGACTGAAAGTTCATATAATTAACTGTTAAAAGTTTATATAATTTTTGAAGTATTAATACACCATTTTAGATAGTTATAGAATTCGTAAACAATTTTTTTTCATTTTGAAATACCGAATTCTGAATTTTTTTTTAAAATAATATTTTTTATGAAAATTCAAAAAAATTAACTTTAAAATAGTTCAAATATAAAATTGGTTTATAACTTGTATATGATAAAACATAAAAAGAGACAAAAAAAAAATATTAATTTAACCAATAAGGAAATTTGGAAACCAATAACTAAACCATGTGAAAATCTGTTTATATTTGGATAACAAAATGGATAACCAGATTTATATTTTAACATTTGGTTTGAATTTTTAAAAGTGGAACAATTTAGATACAAATTCGGTTAATAATACCCGATTTTTTCGCACACCCCTAATTGCAAAGAGAATGGAGCTAGTTATTAGAAGTGTGTGAGGAATTCCATGAATTCAAGTTTTATAGAGAGGTTGGAGTGAGGGATAGATCAGGGATTTAGTTGCCAGATGTGATGTTTTAGAATTAAAACAGAAATTTGTTAGTCAGAAAAAAAAAGTAGGTTAAAAGTTTGTCATGTTAATTAGGAAGTTTACTAGCCTGCTTCATGTATTTTTGGTGTCTTGTTAGTGCATGTTTTAGAATTAAAACATAAATTTGTTAGTCAGGAAAAAAAAAAGTTGGTTAAAAGTTTGTCATGTTAATTAGGAAGTTTACTAGACTATCTACGGATGAATGAGTTGAATTTTGTGATGAATGAGTTGTAAATGTAATAAAAATGAGCTGAATTTTATTTTTCTATAGTAGGTTATTAGACAAATTAGAGACAACTGGAAAATTGTTCCATGAATCCAACTCGAAAATTGGTGGAAACCGCATGATACTCCTAAATGTACTCCAGAGGGCTATTTTGTCATTTTTGTTTTACAAATATTAGATTATGCATCGTTAATACTTGTGATAATTATGTATTTTCTTTCTTGTTAATTTGAACTATGAGGGTATTGCTACTGGGTGATGTAAGTTTACGTATCATTAGAGTGATTTGCATATTAATGCTTGTACTTTTGTATGCTTTTCAATCTATTAATCCTTTACGGGTCATGAACAACAACTTTTTTTACAATGATATGATTGGTATAATTCAATTTCTTTGTGTGTTGCCAATTTTATAGTGCAGAATGGTTTTCATTGGTAAGAATAGTTTTTAATTCCATTTGCTATACTCTCAAGTGCTATAAATGGTTTACTATGCTATTTGAAATTTGGATCTGTTCCTCCTAAGGATTAAACCAGAATGAATGGCAGTATAAAAATATAAACTTAATTATCTTGTAGGTCCTAAAGTTATACGCTTTGCTTTACTTTTCCTTCCATTAGACTTTGCAATCCAAGGTATTCACCTTTTGAGTCCTGTTTTCAGAACTGAGATGGTTGGGTGTGAAAGTATCTATCTAAGGCTTAGATTAAGTTTTTTGAGCTGCGATTTTAGTTGAGAAATTGGTTATGGAATTCTCTGGGATTTTGGTTAACATCTAGAAGTAGGTAATGGGACAGTTTCCTATTGTTTCACTGGCTTTATGTTTCACCGCTGCATATTTATTTCTAATATATGGTTTTGTTGATTGTATAGTCATTGTTATAATGTCACTTTCTTGGTACCTAATAGTTAATTAAAAATTGTATTTTAAGAATAGATAATATGTGTTTCTAATTTGTTTTCCTAATTTAAACAAAATTAAGATGACTGATGTTGACACAACTTATATAATATCCAAGAATATGGTTTCAACCTCTCCACCTACCGACTATAGTGGAATGTCCCACCTCCTCACACTAAGAAGCGAAAGAATCGTTCAGAGGCTTAAAATCATTTCATTATATCGTCGAAAGAAGAACAAAAAGCTTCACAAATACTAAGTATAATAACATAACTAGTTTCATGCATGCTCATTTATCGAGATGCCTCGTTTACCAGAGGCGAAAGACATCATCTTATGTGACAAGTGCTGAAGAATAGGTTGGCTCTCCATTAATTGTCAAGTTTAACCAAGAAGCCATTTGAAGAGCAATGGTTAAGATGTTCGTAAACATGTAGGTTTCTTTTCGGAAGGTCGAACATGAGTCTTTTCATGAATTTATGAGTCTTACTTCACCTAAATTTCAGATTTGTTCGCACACAACATTGACACGTGATCTCTTGAAATTGTGGGACCAAGAAAAAATGATTTTGAAAAACTTTCTCTCTCTAAATTGCTGAAAAGTTTATCTCACCACTGATATGTGGATTTCTTGTTAAAAGTTGAGCTATATGTTCGTGATGGTCCATTTCATTAACAATAATTGACACGTACAAAAGACATTTTAAATTTTTGTCAAGTCAGAAGTCATATAGGGTGTGATTTATTTGCTCTGTTTTGATAATGTTTTCTAGCTATTTATATGCACTAGTTTTCTTTAGTAAGGGTGTACTTGAATAAACATTATTTTGTTTAGTTTATATTGTGTTAGATGTCTAAATGTATTTATGTTCTATTATGGTTTTGTCATATAATTTATGTTGCTTACACATTGAGGATCCATAAATGTTTGGAAATTAAGGTAGTAATTTCTCATATGGAGTATAATAATGAAGTATCTGACCTAATGTCATGTGAATCACAATGTCGTCGTTGCTATCGAAAGATAAATTATATTTTTTTTATTTATCTTTTAATTCGTAAACTGAAAGTAAAACTCAAACTCCATTAAGAATTCTTTTGATTTGTGTAACATAAACTAAGTTTTTAAATTTATTTTGGAATTATATGGCTAAGTAATTTGGAGGGGAGTTAAAAATTTTGTGTAATCCTAATCTCCTACGGCTATCTCTTCCTCTCATGTAATAAATATTATAATATTGATAAACATGATTCTTCACACCATGTGACTGTTTCATTTATGATGATATCCAAAAATTTTGGAGTTATGACACGATTTCAAAAATCTCAGTGTGTTTGGTATTAAATACAGAACATCTATAATGATTTAACGATGCATACACTGTTACGACAACAATTATCATGTCAATTTCTCAAATATCTTATCTCATTTTTTTGTCAAAACCTTTCTTCAAAAATTATAGCATTGGAAAAGGCACCCCTTTGTTATATAGTTCATGTACCTTTGCATAAAAATGAAGCATTCAAGATTCAATATTAACTTCTGTCCCCCCTATCCATGACTTTACTTTTATCATGTATGTGAAATTTGAAATTCTATTCATTTTAGTTGTTTTCAATTACAGTTTATATTGTCTTTGAACAAATAAAAAGTTAGATCATGTTATAATTTGGAGCCATTTAGAGTATTTATTGATCTCAGCTGATCAGAAAGAATTGATGGTCTGCCATGCGTCGTTGGATTGTTGTTTCAACTGGTGTTGGGGAGAGAAATAGAGTGTACTTGCAAGACACTCCGATACTTAAGTGAGTAAATGATCAGGGAGAGAGTAAGTACAAAAGTTAGGTGTGGAGAAGAAGTTACCTGACCCTATAGTGAAAGAGGGTATTTATAGTGCACCCTCCAGCGCAGGGCCAACAGTTACATTGTATTAGGTCAGACTGTCAGACCCAACCCAAGTAACTGCCAGGACTTATGTGGCGTAGTGAAGACCAACACGTGGTTTTCGCCTTGATTCAACTGTCCTGTGATCTTCGAAAGGTGGGTTGACCGACTCTTTCGGAGGTGGGTAATTGCCTGATGATGTGTTCCCTCGTTGGAGACACATGGAGAATGTGGGGGAAGCGCGTGAGCTTCCCCGCCAATAAGGTCCTCTTCCCAACCTATGTGCCTTGTTGAGGCTTGTGCCCGACAGAGAGAGGATTGGGCATTGTTAGGCTCATTAGCATAATATTGGGTTGGGTCTGCCCGGCTGAGGGGCAGGTCCCGGCCCAGTCCAGAACAGGAGCCCCCTAAGTCGTTGCTCCGAGGTGGAGGAGTGATGACTTAAGGATTAAGTCGCGGTCGAGGATGAATTGGAAAGGTGACATTATGCCCGGAAGATGGGGTCAAGAACGATACTGATCGGAACACCATGTCGGGGAGACGAAGAAGGTGACAGACGCGCTAGCTTTCTGATCCTGAAGGAAGGCGAAGGGACACAGTCTGTTACCGTTGCCACGTGTCAGGTGGTCATTTCCCTCCTAAGACGGCTAGTTGTAGGGGTTCTTGAGTGCCTATGAGCGCTTCGAGTTCCTTGTTAGGCTTATAAATAGATTGGGGCCTGCCCCTTTGTCACTTTTCGCTCTCAAGCTCTAACGAACAGGATTATCTTCTTACTTTCCCAGCGTTTAGTTCGTCGTGTCACCTCCGCTGCCGTGTCGTCCGTCGTGAAGTCCGTCGTGCCTCTACTAAACCTACTGTATCAAGTAAGTTCGCACGCTTATTTTCTTCCATTTCTTTGTTTTCCGGTGGCTCCTACAATGGACACGATGACTGTCCCGAGGAGGTTGCAGGTTTTCCGACGACTATGGCGTAACTCCCTTGGTCAAGCATGAATCTCCCAGGGACGCATAGTAGTTCTAGAGGGACTCTTTGGAGACACATGATAGGTTTAGATGAATGCCCCGGGGAGATATGCTAGGTCTAGATGAATACCCTGGGCATATATGTTAGGTCCAGATGAGTACCCCGTGCATATATGGTAAGTCTAGTTGAATACCCCGGGGAAGTGGGTGACCGCCCTGAGGCATGATGCGATGTTGGTGCATGTCCTCGCCTGTCGAGGTAGGAGGCTCCTTAGTCAGGGATGTTGTCTCCATCGCCCTTTCACTTGAGCTGTGGTGGAAGGGTGAATTTGATCTTGAAACGTCGAATTCGCCAATTTTCTCTGTTTTTCAGGTGAAATGGTTGTGTGGATCCCAGGAGTTATAGAAGTCGAACAAGAGCCGGAGTCTCCGGCGGCCCTGCCTGTTGAGGGACAAAGTCGAACAGTCGAGCCCCGGATAGATCACATACACCCCTCCTAGGCAATGATATATCCCCACCATTCTCCACAAAGGAGTACGGATGATCGCATACACTCCTCCTGAGCAACGATTCATCCCGCCAAAACACTATGATATGCACGACACCAAATGCACAATAAATAACTCAAGTCTGCTACGTGCACACGATCCTCCTGATCACATCACCATATATATATATATATATATATATATATATATATATATATATATATATATATATATATATATATATATATATATATATATATATATATATATATATATATATATATATATATATATATATATATATATATATATATATATATATATATATATATATATATATATATATATATATATATATATATATATATATATATATATATATATATATATATATAACACCAATTAATCATGTTAACTAAATTCAATATTATGGGGCATTCACATCCCACACTAAGTATACACTCTTCACCATCAAACATCATCCTTATACCCATCATGACCAAAGGGATCCTACCAAACATCAGCATTTGTTGGAAACCACAAAAATCAAACAATGCTGTCACGCTCGCCACCCTACTCGCTTAGCGAGGCTCTAGCGAACGTTCGCTACCTGCTCGCCTAGCGAAGGCAGACAGTGGCTACTGGAAGTGTTTGCTACTTAGCTCGCCTAGCGAGTCCCTAGCGAATGCTCGCTACCCTGCTCGCTTAGGGAACCTGCTAGCGAGCGTCTGCGATACTCAAAATCCTCACTGTCCAAAATGTCACTTTGATTAATTCCAAGCTTATCATTCTTCATCCATCCTCTACCTATTATTACTACAACTATCATACACTACTCTAATCAATTGTTCCTCAAACTTTCTCTCCAGAACCAAAACTCATGGTCATTACCAAAACCACAGAAGTTACACAGAACCCCACCAAAATCACAACTCTGCTACGTTACGCAAAAACTCACCAAAATCACAATAATATATGCACAAATTCATGAATAGCAGCAACAATCATAAACATAACAATATACTCATCTTGTTCATCAAATCCCTATGGGGTTAAGGAATCCCCTCTACCCAATTCATGTAAAATATCAATCCCAATCAGTTTCTCCCCCTTTACCTCGATTAATTGCTCAGATTGTTGAAGAACTCTGAAGAATGGGTAGCCCTAGCCTTGCTTCTCTCCTTCCTTGTTCTTCCTTCTCAACTTTTCTCTAAAACTGATTTATCGTGTTCTCTTCTCCTCTTTACCCCTAAAACCCTTCTTATATTCTAAATCCTTATTTCACTTATTCCATCCACTAATAATACAAATAATAATAATAATAATAATAATAATAATAATAATAATAATTATTATTATTATTAAATTATCATCATTATTAATTATATTATCTTAATATTAAACTCTATAGCTTATTAAATAATCCCTATAAATTAAGGACATCCACCAACGCGCTCAAACACACCCCCACATAAGGACACACCAAAATAAAATAACACCAAAAAGACTAAATAATTAAAATGGGTGTTACAAGGTATGGGTGGTAGACGGGAAGCAGGATGAGGTTTTGGTGCTGAAGGTTCCCCTAGACTGGACAGAAGAACATTTCAAATATAGCACAGATCACTACATCGTGCGAGCGGGCACCTTGTATGAGGATGACCAGGCAGGCTACCAGAAATTGGTGGCCTTTGTAGCAAGCTTTACTCCAGCGAAATGCGTGACACCTGACGATAACTTCATCCTCGACAAGAACGGTGAGATTCTCCAGGAGTTGAGGCTTATTAATATAAAGGCCTTGCATGAATGTGTGTTCGACGGGGAGGCCTTGCGCCTGTTAAGTAGTGGGTCGCCCTCTGCCCGTAACTGCTATGTCTATTATTCTTATGTTTTGCTGACCTTTTGCTCTTTTGATTTGCAGGGAAGATGTCGACCATACAAGAACGGGTGAAGCGATTGGCAGCCACCAAAGGCGGGAAGAAAGGTGGTAAGGGGAGGGTTGCTTAGGTGCAGCAGATGTCTAGTGACGAGCAAGGAGGAAGCGGCTCTTCGGCGTCACTTCAGAGGAGCCAATCTCCCTTATCGCAAGGAACCCCAAAGAGGTCGAGGGTGGTTGGTCCATAGACCGTCGTAGACCTAACCGAGGGCAGCGTTGAGGAGGGTTTTTTTATTCCCACTTGCCATTTGCACCCTGGTTTATTCCATGGGGCTCGATCCTCTACTGTGGCTACCGCAGAAGCGAAGGCGGTTCTCGGTGCCAGTCAGGAGGTGAGGAGCCAAAGATTAACCGAGGACCTAGCCGCGATGATGCTAGTCTACTCAACGGCCTTAACTTTCAGCGACGAGGGTTGCTCCTCTGGGGACCTTTTCAAGTTGCGGGAGGACCTTGCGGCCGCCGAGGCAAAGATGACAAAGTTGGTTGTCGACCTTGATCTGGTCAGGGAGGATGTCGCCACTCAGCGCAAACAGAACAACGAGGCCGAAGAGCGATTGAAAGATGTTGGGAAGGACAGGTCGAAGCTATAGGCGTGGGTTGCAGAGCTAGAGGCTGATATTCGTTCTGCTGAGGAGGAGGAGAGGCTACTGATCACTCGGGCTGAGCTGGTGGCAAGGGTTCGGAAGCTCGAACAGGATTGCTTAGGGGCGGTCGAGGTCGGCTATGAGAGCGCCACATAGCAGCTAAAGATAGTGAACCCAGAGGTTGCTCTAATCACCGAGGGGACTGGGCCCTATCACCAGGTTGTAGATGGATGGGTGTTAGTGCCTGGGTTCGAGGACGATCATAACAACCCGGCGGTAGAGGGAGAGCAGTAGGGGCATGAGACCTCTTAGGGTATGTTAGGTGTTTCCGGGCCTACGTGCCCGTGTTGGTTTTTCTGGTCTGTGCACTAATTTTCAATTCGTGATGTAATATGTTTTGGCCGATGTGTCCCTTTTGTATAACTATGTACAATGGGTTATATCCGCTTTTGTTAGATGTCAAAATTTGCTTATTTGATCTATCAAATGTTGGCATCTTTCATTCTTTTTGTAGAGAAAGTGTTTAAAATCATTCTTGTTTTTGTTGATATGCTTCATTATGTGAAAATGTCTTGGTTGCTTTGATTTGTGTGCTATTGTGCAAGAATTATGCATGAAAATATGAAGAGTAAGACACAAAAATTGTGACAAGGAAACCAAGTCAACATGAAAACATCAACAAGTTTACACAGCGAACTTGCTAGCGAATCTACCCTGAAAAACATCAACAAGTTCTCATAACGAACTTGCCAGTGAAGACCATGGAGAGCATGTATTGTTCATAATAGAAAGGAAAGGAGCATAAATTAGTTGTGGGAAGAGTTCCCTAGAGCGATGAAGTAGCGAATTGCTAGCGAACACCCCCATAGCTCAGGGGCGTCTTCACTGTACACTGACACTTCAATGGCCAGTTTTCATTGTTCTCTAGGAGAACATATTATTCACAGTGTGAATATGACAGCTCAGCAGCATGTCTATAAGTAGTATGTGGTACTTTTTGTAAAAAGATTTTTTTTTCTTGTACCTTTTCTAGTTTGAGATTTTTCAGAGAAAAAAAACTAGTTTCTCCATTTTCATCATATCTTAGCCATCTTTCACAAAAAGAAGGTGGATTCCCATCCAATCTCGATTATTCGACTCAGATGTTGATCAACCTTCTTCCGAAACTTGTTGCTCAAGCTATCATGGGAATGGGTGGTTAAAACCCCTCTTTTGTCAAAGGTTAGAGGTAGCTAGTTCTGATTTTATGCATTCTTCTTAATCTTTTATATGTGAACAAGACTTTGAGCAATATATATGAAGTTATTTGTTATCTTTTGTTATATTTATGGTTTGGATTGCTTTAGACATGAACTTTTCAAGTCTTGACCTAGTTTCTTCATCTATCAACTATACAAACTCTCGACATAGATTTAGAAGTTGATATTCGCATTGTATTGATCTTAATTATTATTGTTTCAAGTGTTATTTAGAGAGGTCATTTAACGGTCGAAATAATAACATTCACGAAATTGCTTTAGAGATGAACGTTTTTGTGAGGATACACGATTATGTTGGTTAAAACTAAGTTCACATATTTGATAGGTTGGATACGTTTATGACGGATTAGTGAACCCTAATCTTGACATGCTTTTTATCAAACTAAAACCAAATTTTACTTTGTTTTATTTCTTACAAACTTTTGTTACAAAATAGAAACCATTAAAAAAAAACCCTTCTTAAATCATTAAACCATTGAACGACAAGCATCAAATATCTTCATCAATCCCTGTAGATACGATAAAACACTATCGAAAATACTTTTAACAAATTGGTGTCGTTATCCGAGATTGTTAGTAGAATATTGCAAGCATTGCAATAGTTTAGTGATTTTAAGATTTGTGTATTGTGAATCTCTTATCTTTGTAATTCTTTGTACTGTTTGGTTCGTGTGCAGAATTCGTTTATGCGAGGACAAGTCCGGCCTGAAGACCTTCTTTTCAATCCTGAGATTGAAAGAACTGCTCGTCGTACCAACAGTCACACAAGGCGAAGACGGTAACAAGCTATTGAAATACAAGAGCACGGGGAATCTTCATCACTCGCTCCACCTGATTCACCAATCATGGCAGCACCACCACCACCGCCACCTCTGATTTCAGTTCCATATGCAAATAGTCCAAGACGCACTGCTCAATTTGCACGCAATCTCCAAAATGAAATGCAAGCTGAGATGAAAATGGGAATCCATGCACTCATTTATCAAAATCCTTTCACGGGGTTAGATCACGAGGATCCGTCTACACTCTGATTCAATTCGCTTCCGGCGGCCGGCGGAGCGTTCAAACTCACAAATATCCTCTCATCTCAAATCTAGCCATGGTTTTTCAATCGAATCATAGCAAACAATTCAATTCAGATTAACTAGTGTTTACCCTTCCGGCGGCCGGCTGAGAGTTCAAACTCACAAATATCCTCTCATCTCAAATCTAGCCATGGTTTTTCAATCAAATCATAACAAACAATTTAATTAATTCAGATTAACACCTAGTGTTTTGATCCCGTAAGCCCTAACCTACACTCTGATGACTCAAGAAACAAAGACTTGGAATACTTACAGTCCAAGATGTGCAGTGTTTTGTTCGCAGCAGCTTGCAGGGAAAACACAGGTCCGTTGTTCTCCTTTGTCTTTGGCTTCAGTTTTTCTTCTGCACCTTCTTTCTTGATATGTGATGTTGTTGCGGGACTGCTGTATAATACGCTAGAACCGTTGGTCGAATGCTTGTCCTTTGTCTTTGGCTTCAGTTTTTCTTCTGCACCTTCTTTCTTGATATGCGATGTTGCCGCGTGACTGCTGTTGATCTATAATATGCTAGAACCGTTGGTCGAATGCTGGGAGATAGATACGGAGGCGGAGGGTTGAGGAGAGTGGATGAGGCTTAGAAGTGAAGGAGTTCTAGATCACTCTGATAGACATTTGAGGCTTTGAATGTTGGATGAGGCTTTGAGTGCGTGGGTCGGTGAGAGAAAGAAGAGAGTGGGAGTTGCAGAGAGAAAGAAGCTAGTTTTTTTGAAGTATGTGAGGAATTTCCTGAATTCAAGCTTTATAGAGAGGTTGGAGTGAGGGATAGATCAGGGATTCAGTTTCCAGCTAGTCAGAAAAAAAAAGTCGGTTAAGTTAGGTACAAAGTCTAGTTACAAAGTCGGTTAAGTTAGTTACAAAGTCGGTTAAGTTTGTTAAAAAATTGTTATATTAGTTAGGAAGTTTATTAAGTTAGTTAGAAAATTTGTTGAACTGAATGAGACCTATTTTGTTAGAGAAAAAAGGTTAAAATATTTTGAATTAGAAAATCAATTAGGTTTGTTAAATATGCTAACGATTTAATATGTTGAAATATTTGTGGTAATTATCCAATTTTGAGATTCAACCAGGACTATCTACGGATAAATGAGTTGAATTTTGTGATGAATGAGTTGTAAATGTAATTAAATTGAGCTAAATTTTTTTCCATACTCTTGCCTTTGTTGAGGCACTTCTTCAGTTCTATTTGCTTCTTGTGGTTTCTCAATGTCAACTTCAGGGAGTAGTATCAGAGGTTCTGGCATGGTATCTGCATTCTTGCCGCTTCTCGAAGATTCTGATCCTGCACATGTTCATTTAGTCTGTTTTGTTGTAAAAACCCTTCAGAAGTTGATGGATTATAGTAGCTTAGTCGTATCTTTGTTTAAAGAGTTGGGGGCATTTGTTGAGTATATCACTTCTACCTGAATATATTTTCAAATTTCCCATGTAAATTTTAATATTCAACCTGTATATCATTTTGTTTTACAAATATTGATCTCTGAAGGTATTGCTACTGGGTGATGTAGGTTTACGTATCATCAGAGTGATTTGCATATTAATGCTTGTACTTTTGTTTCCTGCATAGAACAACACATTTTAAGAGGTTATAAGTGTATGCTTTTCAATCTATTAATCCTTTACAGTTCATGAACAACAACTATTTTTACAATGATTGGTATAATTCCATTTCTTTGTGTGTTGCCAATTTTATAGTGCATAATGGTTTTCATTGATAAGAATAGTTTTTAATTCCATTTTGCTCCTTTTCAATTTTCTTTTAATATAGCTTTTTTTCCAGAGAAGTGGTTGTCCTTAAGGTTAGTATAATTCCAAGTGCTATAAATGGTTTACTATGCTATTTGAAATTTGGATCTGTTCCTCCTAAGGATTGAACCAGAATGAATGGCAGTATAAAAATATAAACTTAATCATCTTGTAGGTCCTAAAGTTATACGCTTTGCTTTATTTTTCCTTCCATTAGGCTTTGCAATCCAAGGTATTCACCTTTTGAGTCCTGTTTTCAGAACTGAGATGGTTGGGTGTGAAAGTATCTATCTAAGGCTTAGATTAAGTTTTTTGAGCTGCAATTTTAGTTGAGATTTGTTGAGAAATTGGTTATGGAATTCTCTGGGATTTTGGTTAACATCTAGAAGTAGGTAATGGGACAGTCTCCTATTGTTTCACTAGCTTTATGTTTCACCGCTGCATATTTATTTCTAATATATGTTTTTGTTGATTGTATAGTCATTGTTATAATGTTACTTTTTTGGTATTTTTATAGTTAATTGAAAACTGTATTTTAAGAAAAAATAATATCTGCGTTTCTAGTTTGTTTTCCTAATTTAAAGAGGATTCATGTCACCAATAGAGGTATTTTAGTCATTTCTTTGATTGATTACTGTAATTATTTCATAGCTATTTATCTGTAGTATATTCCATCTTTGCTGGAATGGGTTTTTAGGCATTCTACTTGACATTTAATCTACCATGAAGCCACACACATTTTTCTGTCGACCATCCGAAGAACTTGACGTATCCTTTAATGCAGGAAACTGAAGTGTTTGGTGATGAAAATGATATATCAATAGTGAGAACAAATTCTCAAGTAGGCACTTTGGCATTGGATTTTCCATCCACATCATATATAGGTAAAGATCATAGAGATCCAGAAACAACACAGCAGGGATTCTCTATGAATTTTGTGGAATCTGTCGATGACCTTTCATATTCAAAAACTGCTAGTATACCTTGTGGAGGCTGGAATTAAGTTGTGTGGGGGTAGCGCCAAAGTTTTCCTTTTTGCGTGAGGCTTGCAGACCCTGTTTCTCTTATTATTTTTGTTTATAATTGTGTAAATTGCTTCTTATTATCCCTTGGAATGATTTTGTAACTTAATTTACTTACGCTTCTTCAGTTGTAAAAGTGATTGGTATGAATGGACTTGTTGGAATGATTGTCCTTTGTATAGAGGTGTTAATTGTTGTAAGATGTTGTGATCAAAATAGGAAGAAAACATGAACCCATAATGTCTTTTTCAAACAAAAACTTTACTGGTTAATCATTGTATGCCATTTGAGCAAGAGATGTCTCCAGGCACAGATCTACGTCCATGGTATTGGCGCAACTGCCCCCACTAAATTATTTATATTATATAAATTAATTTAAAATATTTATTTTTCACATGATGAAACAGAAGTAATGCCCCACTAAAAAAATCAGTATTTGTGTATTTTAAGAATTAAATATTCTTAAATAATTAACGGTTGTTTTGTTAGATATTAAAAATAAAAACAAAAGAAAAATTATTCAATAATTTCAAAATAGAATTATTTATTATAAAAAATTATATGTTTAAGTATCTTTGATTTTTTTTTAATATAGAATAATAAAGTTTTCATAGTTTTAACTTTTTTACACAGTGATATATGGTTTCACATTGATATATTTTTTATATAAATATTTATAATAGTATATATATTTTGCGCCAACTGATCAAGATTTATGAATTCGTCCGGGCTGGACCTCACTAGGGGTGTACGCGGGTTGGGTTGGACCGGGTTCGCCTTAACCCGTTACCCAACCCGTTCAACTTTCAATGGGTTGAGTTTATCATCAAACCCGTAATTCTACTTTAAAAATCGACCCGAATCAACCTGGATATTTACGGGTTGGGTAAGGTTGGGTCCACGGGTTGTGTATATAATAATTATCATTTTCAATTTAAAAAATCTATAACACAATTCAATATAATTTTGCATATTTCAAACAATTAAATTATTTACGTAGTGGAGACAAATCCTACATATAAAATAGAATAATTAAAAATATAACAATTAAAATTTTGAAATGTATTTTCTTTGTCATAAAAAATATTAAGATACATATACACCATTAATTATTTATATATTTTCATTAATATACCTTAATTTATAAAAATTTATTAGTTATTTTGATACTCAAATGTTATCCAATATCCATTACAAATATATATCAACATATATAAAACAAATATATAATAATATACCGTATATATTAGTTATTTTGATACTCAAATGTTACCTTTTCTAGCACATGCTTAAAAGTAGGTCCGTAAACTATCATATATATTAACACTTAATAATATATAAAATTTCATAAAATATCATTTCCATAAAATTCATAAATTCTAAATAATTCAAAAGCAAATAAACATCACTTAGTCTTAAAATGACATAGATGTATTGGTCCAATATTGGTCTAATAGCACCAAAATCTAACAACAACTATAAAAGATTCCAGCACCAGCAGTGAAAGGTTTAGCAACAACAGAAAATCCAGCAACAGTAGCTGTAAAAGATTCCAGCAACAACAGTGAAATGTTACTTTTTCTTTTGCTTACCTCTATTAGTGCACTTTGTGGCAATGATGACAACCCTTCTCCTTGTATTTGTTGAACTTCTTGCTCTTGTTCAAGTGGATGAGCAACATCTTCACTGACAATTTGTGATTGTTCCACTTCCATTTTCTATAAAAAAACAATTTTTAATATAAATTATTATTAAAACAACATTAAACAAAATATATTTAAATTAATAATATGAAACAGAACAGGACTTTGCATCAAAATATATTTTCATCATATGAAACAAAATAGTACTTTGCATCATATGAAACAAAATAGTACATTACATTGAACCTATCATCATATTTTGCATTGATATAAAACTATTGAAGTACATACTGTAAAAACAATATATTGCATTGAAATAAATATATTGTAGAACTATAAAAAGTATAAAACCTTATTCAATATGGAGACGAAACTATGAGAGAGTCAAAGTATAGACCGTAGATTTTCGAAAGTAAGATGGAATTGGAATGTGAGAGAGTAAAATGAAAAAAAAATCGTGAGAGAAAGAGGAGTGGTGACGTTTGAGATTTGCCGTAGTAAAAAAATAGGGTTAGGTTAAGTGGTATTGTCTTTAGTTTAGTAAGTTTCTAATATATACTTAATTATTATTAGTTAATAAAGATTCATTAAAAAAATAAAAAGGCAGTAAAGTGTAAACTAGAAGTGTAAACTAGAAGTGCATAAGTCAAGCAAGCATGATTAATATTAATAATAATGTTTAATTATAATAATAATAATAATAATTTAACGTGTGATTGGAAACTGGAAGGAAAGTGCAAAAGATCTTTGTGTACGTTACAATTTACAAAGTTATAGCAACTTTAAAATTTATAAATAATAATATAATAATAATAATTAATTATGCCACGTCAACGGGTTGGGTCAACGGGTTCATGGGTTTAGAAACTAAAACCCAATACCCGAACCAAATCTATACGGGTTGTTACGGGTTGGGTCGGGTATACCCGTAAATGAATGGGTCCGGGTAATTAGTGGGTTGGTTCGGTTTGGGTAGGCGGGTTTGCGGGTCGACCCCCACCCATGAACACCCCTAGACCTCACCATGAAATATGAATGTCTAACTCTAACCTATATTAGTGTAGTACTTACTGTATTTTTTTTTTTGCATGTGACTTCAAATGAGATGGTTTTGGGATTGTTTACCCGTAATATGTGGTGTGGCCACCATCATTTGAATAACGTTTTATGTTAACAACCACATGATTTTTGTCAACAAAAAAAAGAATTGGGAAAATAAGACATACTTTATTCAACTAACAGTTAGTGGTAGATATCTTAACGCATTAGATTTTTGTTAAGCCAATTTTTCCTTTGACACGCGCCTCGTGTGCCGGCACTGATCAACGTCCATGGTATTAGGGCGTTCTGAAAATCGCCGGAAAGCTAAGAGAGAGAGAGTTACGACTTTCGTGTTGGAGTCAAAGTCAGATTCGGAGCACATTTTCCCAGAATATTCATTGAAGTTACAGCATTAGGAATTTGTTTTAGTTTTGGGTCATGTTTTGGGTCTGGGTTATATTTTCGACCCAGTTGGATTTTGAACCGGATCCATTGTTTTTGTTTTTAGGGGAAACCTTGTTTTACTGTTAATTATATACTATTCACGGAAAAAAATGGAGAGAGATTTTTTAGAAGAACTCATGGAAAACTAATACCTCCGGGCAAATCCTGCTGTGTACGGTTTCAACACATTGAGGTTATTATAATATCAATTTAAATCTGATTCCTTTCAATCCTTTTCTATGAAGTCATTTGCTTAATTTGATTGCAATTGTTTGCTTAATTCAATTGTTGTTCATAGGATAGAATTGATTAAATTCGATTGTTTGCGTGCTCCTAAATTTAATTGCGTGTTATCGTTTGCTTAATTCGTCATATTCTTAACCGTTTGCTTAATTCGGCAAACAGGAATATAATTCATTTGATGTTGGTAAGCGCTTGTCTGATTAATATCATAATCGAATAGGATTGGAGTCGTTTAGGGATTGATGTTATAATAGCCGATGATAAGTCGGAACCCGAATCAGTAGGATTAGCCGTTTTAGCTTATTTTAATAATCACTTTTTTTATAGTCACTTATTTTAAGTATTTTTTCTCTTAATCAAAATTCAAACCCCCATAAACTGTTACTTTATTGGTCAATCACTACAAGAATCCTTGAGAACGATATTCTGAGTTACTGTCGTTGTACTATAAGTTTTACAAAAAGACTCGTTTTTGATCTGCGCGCGACAGCGGATCAAATTGGCGCCGTTGTCGGGGAATTCTTGTCGTTATTAATCGTTATTAGAGCCGTAGGTTTAGTGTTGTTGCACTTAGGCCCTAGGTTCCCCACGTTTTTGGCCTTCTCGCGTCTAGAGTCGAAAAAATCGGTTTTTGGAAAAATTGTATCCGATTGTAAAACTGTTTTGCCTACGAGAAGCAGAAAAATCGTCCGATCATTAGTCCTAGTATTCCTCGGGGAATATTTGGGATCCACCCTCAGAATCGCAAAAAACCCTTTTTTTTTTTTATTTTTAATGATTTTTTTACTGTTTTCATAAAGTCGAAAAAAGTCAAAAAATTTCTCATAAATGTTATTTTGCTTAATTAGCTTAATTCTAGTGTTATTTTATTTTTCTTAAATTTAAGTAATCATTTTCCATCATTGTGTTTGAGTCTGAGTCTGACTATCTGCATAACTTGTTTGCTTCGGATACTGAACTTGATTTTGAAATGACTGATAATAGAACCTTAAGGCAATTAGCTGCTCCGGATATGAGTTATAATACTTTATGTACGGAATATCTTGTTGTTAATGTACCTTTCAAATTGGAATCTGGTTTGATAAACTTGTTGCCAAGATTTAATGGTCTTGCAGGTGAGGATCCGAATAAGCATATGAAGGAATTCCAAATTATGTGCTTTAAACCTTCCGAACCTTCACTAGAGGACCTTGTCAAGAAAATGGCTATAAATGATCTTCAGTTTCAGCAACAAACAGATTCAAGTCTTCAGGCTTTGCAGACACAGATTAAACAGCTTGCCACTATAGTGAATGTCATGCAGCAAGCTCAAGAATCAAACCAACCACCTGCCCAAACAGTAGTGAATCCAAAAGAGTTTCCTTCTAATTTAGTTGATATACTTATTCTGAATTGTGTTTTGATTTTCCATCATTAGCAGATTTTGATGATACTTACTCTTGTGATTCATGTACCGTCACTAACATTTGCTCTGTTTATGCTGAGATTAATGCTACCGTACAGGGTGATGTTTTTCATGCAGATGAAGTTGTTTATGTAGCTAAAACTCATAACATCACGGTTGCCCCAACCTCACCATCCATTGAACAACCTCCCTCCTTGGAGCTTAAACCACTTCATAACAATCTGAATTATGCTTATTTAGATACGGATAAAAAACTTCCAAGTATAATTTCTTGTAACCTTGATTCTTATAAAGAAAATAAGCTTTTTCAGGTTTTGAAGAAACATAAGAAGAGACTTGGATGGACCTCGATTAAAGAGAGAAGAAAAGCAGTCAGACAACCCTTTAATCCTTTGTTCTCTGATGTTGTGGAAAAGGATATCACATTTACATGCTCATTCGACACTTTTATTTATCGAAGATTCTTATTTGATCCTGGAATAAAAGTCGAAGGCACTAATACAAATTTCAAGGGCGATGGATGCTATCCAAAGTTACTCCCCACTTTGGAAGAGGAGACTGCAGGAAATCTCTCTTTGGGAAAGGATGCATATGTGATCACTTATCCACCTTGACTCCTTGGGTGTGTTCTTTCCTTTCTCTCACTCTTATTTTATTTTTATGTCCTTTCATTGAGGACAATGTTTGTTTTAAGTGTGGGGAGGGAAACCTTTGTTTTATTTGCTTGTTTTACTATTTTGTTTTGTTTTGTTTTCAGTTATAATAATAAAAATTTAAAAAAAAAAATTTGCATCTTTTTGAAAGTTCTAGGCTAAAGACTAATTTGAGATTAGTTTACGAAGACTTGGGAAAAATTCACAAGATCGATATCGTCTTAACACCGTAATTCTCCTGCATGTGGAAATTGATTTGAATATTCTTTATGTTTTAGTCTTAAATTTTCATTCTCTGACAGCTCTTAAGTAGTTTATTTAAGCAATCAGCACCATCTCATACACACTCTACGCAGGGAAGCTGATGAATATAAGTGAGTGATCAAATTTTTAACTTGAAAAAAAAAAGAAGAAAAGAAATGGAATACACCTTAACGGATGTAGAGCCTTCAAAAAAAAATTGAAAAAAAGTACTCGTTGTTAGTTGGTCTGGCGGTTTCTGGTGCTGAACTTGGTAGGGCAGATTACGGTCCAATCCCCCGCAACTACAACTAAGTAAGCAAAGGGTTATGCCACGTAAGTACCAGAACCCCAAACAAAAAGGATCAGAGTCACTAACCGGTCACCTTGCTATGAGTGTGCGGAGATAACGAGCTTAATGTGATTGCGCCTGAATAAAAAATAGCAAAAAAGAGGAAGAGTAAGTTAGGCTTTAACATAATAGCATGATTTGAGTTGATTTGTGTATTCAGGAGGCTTATGTCCGCACAATTATGGATTAGTTTTTCTACGATATCCTTAGTGTGTAAGATTAGTACCTATCGATGCAAACTTGACCGAAGAAAACTTACAGCCTGAAATGAGTAACTCTTGATGTGTTTGTGCTTTCTTTGTTTTGTTTTGTTTTGTTTTAATTTTGCTCGGAGTGCAAAAGTTCAAGTGTGGGGGAATTTGATCAGTGCATCTTTATGCACATTCTCCTATATTTCTACTTAGGCATTTCTTTACTTTATTTTGATTATTCTTATGTTTTATTATATTTTTATATTTTATTTTATTTTTGGTTTAATTTGATTTTCGCACTTTATTTTTCAGCTTTAGCAGTCTGCGCGGAAACGATCATAACTGGAGTTCCGGGAATCCGTTTGAGGCGTTCTGAAAATCGCCGGAAAGCTAAGAGAGAGAGAGCTACGACTTTCGTGTTGGAGTTAAAGTCAGATTCGGAGCATATTTTCCCAGAATATTCGTTGAAGTTACAGCATTAGGAATTTGTTTTAGTTTTGGATCATGTTTTGGGTCTGGGTTATATTTTCGACCCAGTTGGGTTTTGAACCGGATCCATTGTTTTTATTTTTAGGGGAAACCTTGTTTTACTGTTAATTATATACTATTCACGGAAAAAATGGAGAGAGATTTTTGAGAAGAACTCATGGAAAACGTTAGACCAACTCTAATGGGAGTTCTTAAAGTGGGTTTGCCAACATGGCACTCATACTTATTATTTTCAAGATTGTCATAATGTTCAACGGTTTTTAATTATGCAACGGTTCTTATATTAAAATATTAATTTTATAATATGAAAACTATAATTTAATATAAAATTGTATTTATCATTTTAATTATCATATGAAAACTATAATTACAATATTAAAATATTAATTTTATAATATGAAAACTATATTTTAATTATAAGTTTAAATTATAAATTTAATTTGAATTTTATTTATTTTATTTTTATTTATTTTAAATTATAATTATAATTTCATTTTTTTAAAAATTTTATATCAAATTTAATTTAAAACACTAAAATTAACTAAGGAGAGATTGAAATATCTTTTTAAGTTTAATCTAATTTTTTTAAGTTTATATAGTAGAATGAAATATTTTTCCTTAAAACAACACGATATACCCGTTGGGCTATATAGTAGACTGGAATAATTTTCTGTAAAAAATTAAAATTATTATTTTAAGTGATATAAAATTTAATATGAATAAAATATTAATATATAAAGTAAAGTTGTGGAACCCAATATGAGTTCTTCAGAGTTGCATCATTGGAGTGAAAAATTAGTTGAGTTGCTTCAAGCTGACGTGGCTTAATAGGTCCCACAAAGAACCCAAAAATGAGTTCACGGTTGGAGATGCTCTTACCTCCGGGCAAATCCTGCTGTGTACGGTTTCAACACTTTGAGGTTATTATAATATCAATTTAAATCTGATTTCTTTCAATCATTTTCTATGAAGTCATTTGCTTAATTTGATTGCAATTGTTTGCTTAATTCAATTGTTTTTCATAGGATAGAATTGATTAAATTAGATTGTATGCATGTTCCTAAATTTAATTGCGTGTTATCGTTTGCTTAATTCATTAATTCGTCATATTCTTAACTGTTTGCTTAATTCGACAAACAAGAACATAATTCATTTGATGTTGGTAAGCGCTTGTCTGATTAATATCATAATCGAATAGGATTGGAGTCGTTTAGGGATTGATGTTATAATAGCCTGATCGGTGGATTTCACTTGTGTTTTCAAACGCTATTTGTTGTTAATTTCGCAATGTTTTTATCTGTTTTCGAAGCTTTAGTTGTTATTATCTGAATTACTCGTAGTTGTGTGTCTTCAAGTCTTATTTTTAAGTTTATATTACTTTTGCCGCTGGTGCGTTTGATTCGGTTTCTTTTAGGTGTTTTTGGCAGGAATGGATAGCACGACAGTCACACCGCTTTCGGAGGCAAAGAAAAGTCGGAAAAGGGAAGTCAGAGCTACAACACGGGTACCCGTGTTGCACAACACGGCCCGTGTCATGGAGGACACGGTTGGCAGACACGGGTAGACCAAAGTAGAAGAAAAGGAGACTCAGACGTACAACACGGGTGCCCGTGTCATGCAACACGGCCCGTGTTGCAGCCCTTGGAGATGAAACACGCCCTGAAGAAGTCAGCAGCCTGACACGGCCACCCGTGTTGCACAACACGGCCCGTGTCAGGGCCACTGAGAGTGAAATTTTTGTATTTTCTGAATTTTTGCTGTCAGACCTATTTCGAAGGGCATTTGAGACATTTCGCGATGTAATTTGAATTTAGATATAAGAGTCACTTTTTAGAAAGTAGGAGACACTTTTGAACGGAGATTAGGATTGACAACTGAGAGGAGAGTTCGGCTGGAAAACAAAGGATCGATCAAAAGCGGAAGCAATTGATGATCCAAGGATTTCAACTCGCATTGTAATGATCTTTTCCTTTTCATTTCTAATTGCTTTGATGTTTACAAAGAACATGAGCAGCTAAACCCCAAGTTGTTAGGGGCTGGTCCTAAGTTACGATGTAATGACTTTTATTTGATTATTCTATTAGAACTGTGTTATTCACCTTATATATTTTATTTTGCATTAATCTTAACGCGTATTCATATTGGAAAGTAGAATTCGAATTATGCTTAGGTTTTAATCTGGAAAGTCAACCTAACACTTTTGCAAAATAGTATCACGGTCGATATTGCTTAGGAATGAGGATATCCCGTATCACGTATTTTATGGTCGGAACTATTGCTTGATGTTTTTCATGGACACTGAGGAATTAGTGTACAGGAAACTCATCAAAGGGTTTTCATTAAGGAATTAAGAAAACTAAATTGGCCAACTGATGAATTAAGGTTAATAACTATTATAGCAGAATAATCATACATGGTCTTTACTCGCATCGTCTCCACTCCCCTAACACTGTTCTTAAATTGATTTATAAGTCTTAATTTACTTGTTATATTACTCTGCTACCAAACAAACCACTATACCTTTTGTTCCTTTGAATCCTAAAAATCCCGTTAATTACTACGCAGTCCTCGAGATCGATACTTGGGACTTTTCCCTTATTACTACAATTGGTAAAAATAGTACACTTGCTATTTTCCCGATCAAGTTTTTAGCGCCGTTGCCGGGGACTGCCAAATTAACATTGTTTTTAGAATCCAAAAGAAATTTGGTTGCTCTGCGACTAAAATTTTATTATTTACTGCATAACTTTTATCCGCTTGTATTATCTAACGCTTGTCTAATTGTGTATGCGAGGTCAGGCCTCAGCTAAATATTCTTTTGATACAGAACCAGAACGAGCATTACACGAAAGACAGAGAATAGCTAAAGTTAAAAGACTGGAAGAAATAGAGGAAATTATATATGTGCAGAGCGACTCCGAAGAGAGAGAGACAACACCTGAAACTGTTCAAATGGCTGGAAATCCACCTCAGTCTGAAAGACTGCTAGGAGACTATGGAGGGGCCAATGCTCAACCAAACCGGATGACCATTGTGAATCAACCGGTGAATGTTGCGCATTTTCAGCTACACCCTTCCACCATCCGTCAGTTGGAGAGCAAGCCGTTCGCCGGAAGAATCAACGAAGATGCAAATAAACATCTTCAGAGATTCCTTATGACCACCACCTCGCTGAAGATAGAAGGACATTCCGAAGAGGCCAAGAGATTAGTTATGTTCCCGTTCACACTCACTGATGATGCGGAAGAATGGTTTTACTCGCTTCCCGCTGGGAGTATCACAACATGGCAAGAGATGGAAACTGCGTTCCTGAATGAGTATTTCCCCGCCTCAGTGTTCATCCGAAAAAGATATGACATTGTCAACTTCAAGCAAAAAGAAGGAGAATCTTTAGGGGATGCATATAAGAGGTTTAAGAGGTGTCTTACAGCATGTCCTACTCATAACATGGACGCCACTGACCAGATGCAAAACTTTGTGAATGGATTACGACTCAAAACGAAATAGCTCATAGATACTGCTGCCGGTGGCTCAACCAACTTCTCAACGGCCACAGGTATCAAAAGGATCATAGAAGCAATTGCCGCTAACGAGCACCTTGAGTTGTATGATTGCACGGTTAACCAACTGGAAGGTAAGATTGATCTGAAGCTGGAAGACCAGGTTGTTAAAATGGAGGATCAGATCACCGCTGAGGTAGAGAGAAGGTTAAAGAAAATGAATGTTGAAACTCAGGTAGTGGCACAGGTTGAGCCAGTTCAAGCAGCACCTTGTGAAATATGCGGTGGACCACACTTTGCAATGCATTGTGTAGCAACTCAAGAGCAAGTGGAACAGATTAATATGTTGAGGCAGAACAATCCCTACGCTAACACATATAATCCTGGTTGGAAAAATCACCCAAACTTTTCATGGAAAGATCAACAAGGAAATGTACAAAAACCTGTTCAAGGCCAACAACCGTATCAACCTCAGCAACAGCAGTACCAGCAGACACCGTACCAACCTCAATATCAACAACAAACGCCTCGAAAAGCTGATTGGGAAGTAGCCATTGAGAAAATGGCCGCCCAAAGTTATCAATTTCAAGAAGAGACAAGGAGTAACTTCAGGAATGCTGGAGCATCCATAAAGAATCTTGAAGTACAAATGAGTCAAATTGCTCAACAGCTAGCGAGTTCACAAGCGCCGGGTACACTTTCAAGTGCCACCGTACCAAATCCGAAGGATCACCACCAAATTAAGGCGGTAGTAACAAGAAGTGGAAAATCCAAGGAAGTAGAAAAAGAGGAAACGGAACTAAATGATCAGATGATTGAAGTTGAGCTGGAAATTAAAGAAAATGAAATAGTCGAGGAAGAAGTGGTGACACCGGTACCGGTAACTAAAGAGAAAGTGGTAGAACCGAAACCGGTGATCAAGCTGCCATACCCCTCAAGAAATAAAAAGAAAGGACAGCAAGAGAAGAATTTCGAGAAGTTCCTGGAGCTGTTTAAAAAGTTGGATCTGAACATTCCGTTGTTGGAGGCACTAGAACAAATGCCCACCTATGCAAAATTCATGAAGGACATCATTGCCAAGAAGCGGACTAGTGAGTCCGAACCTGTTATTCTAACAGAAACTTGTAGTGCTATTTTGCAGGGTCTGAAGATTCCGGTCAAGAAGAAAGACAGTGGAGCTGTAACTATTCCATGCACTATTGGCGATAGGTCATTCAACAGAGCTTTAATTGATTTGGGAGCAAGTATTAGCCTCATGCCCTTGTCCATCTACAAAAAGTTGGATATCGGCGCGGTTCAAGACACTCGGATGACTCTCCAGTTTGCTGATCATTCAGTTAAGCGGCCGTATGGAGTGGTTCAAGATGTTCTAGTTAAGGTAGATAAATTTGTGTTTGCGGTTGATTTTGTGATCCTAGAGATGCCGGAAGATGAAGAAATGTCGTTAATTTTGGGTCGGCCATTCTTGGAAACCGGGAGAGTCATGATATATATGGAAGGCGGCACCCTGACCTTGAAGGTATATGAGGAGGGGTTAAAAATTGATGTTAGCAACACCATGAAGCATAAACAAGATCGTGGCACCAGTAGCAACATACAAGTGCTAGAACAAGTCGTAGAGAGCGAACATTTGGAGAGTGTGACTCAACTGCCCCTGGAAAGAGTGTTAAGCATGTCAATCTTTAAGGAAGATAAAGAAGTGGATGAGAATGACAGGGAGGTAGTTGAAATGTTGGAAACTCGACCATTCCAAAGGGGATCCCGACCACACCGATGAGAGGACTTACGGCAACCTATAGCGCTGGAAGGTAATGACGAAAAGCCTAAAGGTTCGGAATTGAAACAACTGCCGGAAAATCTCAAATATGTTTTTCTAGACACCGAGGAAAAGTGTCCCGCCATTATCAGCTCTAGTTTGAAAAGTGTCCAGGAGAAACAACTGATTGGGGTTCTTAAAAAATTTAAGAGTGCTATTGGTTGGAAAATCGAAGACCTAAAGGGTATAAGTCCTACAGTTTGCATGCACAAAATCCTTATGGAGAAGGACCACAAACCGGTTGTGCAGCCCCAAAGAAGACTGAACCCCGTTATGAAGGAAGTCGTAAGAAAGGAAGTGGTGAAATTATTGGATGTTGGACTTATCTATCCTATATCGGACAGCTCATGGGTGAGCCCTGTTCACGTGGTGCCCAAGAAAGGAGGTACAACTGTGGTGACTAATGACAAGAATGAGTTGATTCCTACGCGTACAGTCATTGGTTGGAGGGTATGCATTGATTATAGGAGACTTAATTTAGCCACCAGAAAAGATCACTTTCTGTTGCCCTTTATTGATCAGATGCTAGAAAGATTGGCTGGTCACGATTACTATTGCTTTCTAGATGGATACTCCGGATACAACCAAATCGCGGTTGCGCCAGAGGATCAAGAGAAGACAGCTTTCACATGCCCGTACGGAGTTTTTGCTTATAGGAGGATGCCATTCGGGTTATGTAATGCCCCAGCCACATTTCAAAGATGCATGACTTCTATTTTTGCGGATATGCTTGAGAAACATATGGAAGTCTTCATGGATGATTTTTCTGTTTTTGGGTCATCATTTGATAATTGTTTAACTAACCTGTCACTTGTTTTGCAGAGATGTCAGGAAAGTAACTTGATCCTAAATTAGGAAAAATGTCATTTCATGGTAAGAGAGGGCATTGTCCTTGGTCACAAAATCTCACATAAAGGGATCGAAGTCGATCAAGCAAAAGTGGAAGTAATATCCAAGTTACCACCACCCGTGAACGAGAAAGGTATCCGAAGCTTCTTGGGTCACGCAAGGTTCTACCGCAGGTTCATAAGAGACTTCTCCAAGATAGCTAAATCGTTGACGTCCTTGTTAGTCAAGGACACGGCGTTTGTGTTCAATAAGGAATGTGCTGACGCATTCGAAAACCTGAAAAATAAGTTAGTGTCAGCACCAATTATGATAGCCCCAGATTGGTCGCTGCCGTTTGAGATCATGTGTGACGCCAGTGACATCGCAGTAGGGGTTGTATTGGGGCAGCGGAAAGAGAAGCTTTTGCATGTTATTTACTATGCGAGTCACGTTTTGAACCCGGCACAGATGAATTACGCAACTACCGAGAAGGAGTTGCTAGTGGTGGTGTATGCCTTTGACAAATTTAGGCAATATTTGTTGGGTTCTAAAGTGATTGTTTATACTGATCATGCTGCGTTAAAATATCTTTTTGCTAAACAGGAGTCGAAGCTCAGGCTGCTGAGATGGATCCTTCTTCTCCAAGAATTCGATGTGGAGATTCGGGATAAGAGTGGATGTGAAAATACTGTAGCTGATCACCTCTCGCGAATGTCACCGATTGAAGAAAACGAGGAAAAGCGTCTGATAAAGGATGAGTTTGCTGATGAGCACATCCTAGTTATTCATGGTGTTCCTTGGTTTGCGGATTACGCCAACTATTTAGTCGGGGGTCTCATACCCGAAGATTTTGATTCTAACAAACGGAAAAAGTTTGTTCATGACTGCAGGTTCTACTTATGGGATGACCCGTTTCTTTACAAGAAAGGGGTGGATGGACTGATCAGACGATGCGTTCCGGAAAACGAGCAAAGGAAGGTGCTCGAAGCATGTCATAATTCAGATTATGGAGGGCATTTCAGTGGCGACCGCACCGCAGCCAAAGTCCTCCAATCGGGGTTGTATTGGTCGTCTTTGTTCAAGGATGCCCAGAACGTAGTTAAGGAATGCGAGAGATGTCAACGGACTAGAAATATCTCGAAAAGAAACCAGATGCCGCAGAATTCCATGTTAGAAGTAGAGTTGTTTGATGTTTGGGGGATTGACTTTATGGGACCATTCCCACCATCATTTGGAAAACACTATATACTGGTAGCAGTTGACTATGTTTCGAAATGGGTAGAAGCAGTGGCACTACCAACAAATAATGCTAAAGTAGTGGTCAGGTTTCTGAAGGAGAACATATTTTCGCGGTTTGGAGTACCAAGGGCCCTTATAAGTGATGAAGGAACTCACTTCCTAAATCATCTCATGGAAAAGTTACTCCTTAAGTATAATGTGAAGCACAAAATATCTACTCCGTACCATCCTCAAACCAACGGGCAAGCCGAGGTGTCAAATCGACAACTCAAACAGATATTAGAGAAAACAGTGTGTGCATCCCGTAAGGACTGGGCAGTAAAGTTGGACGATGCTTTCTGGGCGTATCGCACTGCATACAAAACACCCATTGGTATTTCCCCTTACCAACTGGTCTATGGTAAAGCTTGCCATCTCCCTCTAGAGTTAGAACACAAGGCATTATGGGCATCAAAAGTCCTTAACCTAGACCTCACCAGAGCAGGAGAGTCTAGAACCCTCCAACTCCATGAGCTAGAGGAATTCAGGAACCGAGCATATGAGAATGCAAAAATTTACAAAGATCAAGCAAAGAAATGGCATGATCGACGTATTCAGAAGAAAGAATTTCGGGAAGGACAATTAGTACTGTTGTACAACTCCCGACTGAAACTCTTTCCGGGAAAGCTTAAATCAAAATGGTCAGGACCATTTGTAGTACATAAGGCGTTTCCGCACGGAGCAGTCGAGCTGAAAAATCCAGCAAATGGAGACATTTTTAAAGTAAATGGTCAGCGTCTGAAACCTTACTACGAGGGAAAGCAGAAAGATCGAAACGATGTCGTTCATCTCACATGATATGATGACGGACCGTCGAGCCAGGCGACGTAAAACGAAGCGCTTCGTGGGAGGCAACCCACGTATTTTACATTCACGCTTTCATTTTGTTTTTGTTTTAACAGGTTTTGATTAACTCGCAGTTCATCGGTAAAAGAAGAATGTCGGAGACCAGAGGAGAGGAAAAAGTTGAAAAACAGCACCCTGACACGGGTGGCCGTGTTACACAACACGGGCCGTGTCAGGCCTAGCATATCAGGGATGAAAAACTTGGGAAAAATGTGGAGTCAGTGGAGCAACACGGGTGCCCGTGTTGCGCAACACGGCCCGTGTTGCAGGTGCGTGGCTTTGAAAAAAAATATACTGCAGGAGGAGCAACACGGGTGCCCGTGTTGTGCAACACGGCCCGTGTTGCAAGGCACGATCTGGTTTTTAAATTTTTACCCCGTGGGGCCCACCACTTTAACCCCCACTTATCATTAGCAACCACACATTTCATATCATTTTTCATCTTCCTCCTTCTTCTCCCTCACAAAACCCTTAACCTCCATAACCTTCTCTCCACAAAAGCTTCATTATCTACCACACCCACTCATCGGAAACACTTCCGTCCTTCACAAAAAACGTTCTACTCATCATTGTGCTTATTTCTACGGTCGTGTTTTTCACTAACAGCGATTTCGAAATTTTTCGAACCATCTGTGTTGTTTGTGTTTTGCAGGTTTAAGAATGCCTCCTCGTAGAGACACAGGAAAAGCAGTGGCAGAAACTTCGCGCCCCAGAAAGAGAGCACACCGTATGGCGAATCCTCACGGCATACTCTTTGAAGACCCGGATCATCAGAAGAAGTACTCTAACATCATCAAGCGTAAGCTCGCTTCCACAAGGTATATCTGTAACACTATGCTTGATAATCTAGGGCTGAGAGTAGAAGTCCATAGGATGTTTCACACTCTGGGTATGCTAGAATTTATGCAATTGGAAGCGCCGACTTATGAGCGCATAACTGTTGAATTCTTGAGTACTTTAGAATTTCAGTTGAAGCACAGGTGGACAGGTGTGGAGGAGGAATATTATAGTACACTGAGGTTTAGGTTATTTGATACTGACCATAGCCTGACCATAACCGAATTGGGAGATATTCTGAAGCTCCCCAATTTTGGACCCGGAGCCCCTCCGGGAAATTTTAGTGCAGGGGACTTCTGGAAGGCTATTACAGGCAGAACTGATTATGTCGCGAAGGCGGCAAAAGCCTCGTGTATCCATAACCCATGTTTCAGGTATGCTCAAAAGGGATTGGCATATACACTGTTTGGCAGGGGTGACAGCACAGGAGTGGCGACTCAGAGGGAGTTGTACTTCATGTATGGCATGGCAAATCAAGAACTCATTAATGTAGTTATCTTTGCAGCTGATCACCTGAAGAGGGTTGCGAATGCACCTTCCGGCGAAATAAGTGTAGGCAGTATGATTACTCAAATCGCAAATCACTTTGGCCACGGTGCTCTCTTTAGAGAGGAACCCACTGTTGCAGGTAAGACAAAAATAGATCTTGCCACACTGACTGCCCAAGGTATGATTCGAGTCTTTGATAATTACTACTCCTTGGTAAGCCGAAACAGTCATCTCCTTGCTTTACCTGCCCCTGACTTTATTAGTATTCAAAATGTGAATAACTGGCTATATGAGAGCACAATGCAGGATGAAGAAGACCAATTTTATGATGGTACAGGTACAGAATTCTTTGAGGATGAAGGAGATCAGGTAGAAGAAGCGCCTATACCGCCTACTCGAGTCTCACCCCATCAGGAATTCGGCTCAGGCTCTTGGAGCTTATCTAAAAAAGAATGGGATTGGATGGAGAATGAGATGTGTCATCTCCGAAGTGAGCAGACGAGGCAAGGCGAGGAGCAGACAAGACAAGGGAACGAACAAATCCGACAAGGCAGGTTGATCGGTGAGATGCACGAATGGATGCGGCAAATGATGCTGCGCGACCAACCTCCGCAACCATGAACTCTGTGAGTCCTCTGCTACTAGTGTTCCAACAGTAATGACACTGTTGAATTCTAGTGTGGGGGTATTTTATTTGTGTTTTTATGTTATTTGTTTATGTTATTTGTGTGTTTTCAATTCTGTTTTAGTTATTTGGTTATTTAATTTCCAGTGTTAGTTTGAGAACAGGATAGCAAGTCCACAGGAAAACCCCCCTGACATTGAGCTAATAAAATTAATAACATTGTTGGTTGGGGAACTGTTTAGTGAAGATGTTGAGTGAGGTGATGAGAAAGTATATAGAATACTCAGAAAAGAACTGTGAGGATGAAATCGGAACAATCTTGAGAGATAGATAAGAGGCAAACACCCTGGGTTTCCCGAATAGGAACGAGTTCCACGTGTAGATTTGTACCATAGTGCTTTGATCTGAGAAGTACCCCTGAGTAGTTTATTTTGACAATCAGGTTTCATCAAAAAGAATCGTGTGTGCAAGGGTAATGAAAAGTATTGAGCTAAGGCACAGAAAAAAAAAACAAACAAAAATGGGCAATTAGGCGACTAATCCTTCTAAGTTGGGTAACCCTCACCCGGTTATTCAGCCCAACGGCGGTCGAACCTGAAAGCCATTCAAAAAGAATAACAGTGCCAGAAAAAGAAAAATGTCATTGATAAATCTTGTGCACACGAGGAAAATCATAAAAGCCGTATAATGATTGTCCGAATGAAAGGAAGGAAAATCGAAAAAGAAGACTTAAGTACAAAGCATAGTCGGAGAGGTTACCCATAGGGAGACTGAGGTCTGTGGTTTACCGCAGTCTAGTGTTTGCATGTTACCTGTTTTGAGGGAAAAGCCGAGATTAATCCTAGGGGACTTGGAATGAGAAGTTCAAGTATGAGTATCATCACCGTAACTCACAATTCTATGGACGTTCCGTTATGAAAAATATATTAAGTCGGTTTGGCGAGCTTTTTACTTGAGGACAAGCAAAAGTTCAAGTTCGGGGGAGTTTGATCGGTGGATTTCACTTGTGTTTTCAAACACTATTTGTTGTTAATTTCACAATGTTTTTATCTGTTTTCGAAGCTTTAGTTGTTATTATCTGAATTACTCATAGTAGTGTGTCTTCAAGTCTTATTTTTAAGTTTATATTATTTTTGCCGCTGGTGCGTTTGATTCGGTTTCTTTTAGGTGTTTTTGGCAGGAATGGATAGCACGACAGTCGCACCGCTTTCGGAGGCAAAGAAAAGTCGGAAAAGGGAAGTCAGAGCTACAACACGGGTACCCGTGTTGCACAACACGACCCGTGTCATGGAGGACACGGTTGGCAGACACGGGTAGACCAAAGCAGAAGAAAAGGAGACTCAGACGTACAACACGGGTGCCTGTGTCATGCAACACGGCCCGTGTTTTAGCCCTTGGAGATGAAACACGCCCTGAAGAAGTCAGCAGCCTGACACGGCCACCCGTGTTGCACAACACGACCCGTGTCAGGGCCACTGAGAGTGAAATTTTTGTATTTTCTGAATTTTTGCTATCAGACCTATTTCGAAGGGCATTTGAGACATTTCGCGATGTAATTTGAATTTAGATATAAGAGTCACTTTTTAGAAAGTAGGAGACACTTTTGAACGGAGATTAGGATTGACAACTGAGAGGAGAGTTCGACTGGAAAACAAAGGATCGATCAAAAGCGGAAGCAATTGATGATCCAAGGATTTCAACTCGCATTGTAATGATCTTCTCCTTTTCATTTCTAATTGCTTTGATGTTTACAAATAACATGAGCAGCTAAACCCCAAGTTGTTAGGGGGTGGTCCTAAGTTACGATGTAATGACTTTTATTTGATTATTCTATTAGAAATGTGTTATTCACCTTATATATTTTATTTTGCATTAATCTTAACGCTTATTCATATTGGAAAGTAGAATTCGAATTATGCTTAGGTTTTAATCTGGAAAGTCAACCTAACACTTTTGCAAAATAGTATCACGGTCGATATTGCTTAGGAATGAGGATATCCCGTATCACGTATTTTATGGTCGGAACTATTGCTTGATGTTTTTCATGGACACTGAGGAATTAGTGTACAGGAAACTCATCAAAGGGTTTTCATTAAGGAATTAAGAAAACTAAATTGGCCAACTGATGAATTAAGGTTAATAACTATTATAGCAGAATAATCATACATGGTCTTTACTCGCATCGTCTCCACTCCCCTAACACTGTTCTTAAATTGATTTATAAGTCTTAATTTACTTGTTATATTACTCTGCTACCAAACAAACCAATAGACCTTTTGTTCCTTTGAATCCTAAAAATCTCGTTAATTACTACGCAGTCCTCGAGATCGATACTTGGGACTTTTCCCTTATTACTACAATTGGTAAAAATAGTACACTTGCTATTTTCCCGATCATAGCCTATGATAAGTCGGAACCCGGATTAGTAGGATTAGCCGTTTTAGCTTATTTTAATAATCACTTTTTTATAGTCACTTATTTTAAGTATTTTTTTCTCTTAATCAAAATTCAAACCCCCATAAACTGTTACTTTATTGGTCAATCACTACAAGAATCCTTGAGAACGATATTCTGAGTTACTGTCGCTGTACTATAATTTTTACAAAAGGAGTCGTTCTTTATCCGCGCGCGACAGCGGATCAAATTGGCGCCATTGCAGGGGAATTCTTGTCGTTATTAATCGTTATTAGAGTCATAGGTTTAGTGTTGTTGCGATTAGGCCCTAGGTTCTCCACGTTTTTGGCCTTCTCGCGTCTAGAGTCAAAAAAATCGGTTTTGGGAAAAATTGTGTCCAATCGTAAAACTGTTTTGCCTACCAGAAGCAGAAAAATCGTTTGATCATTAATCCTAAGGAATACTAGGGATCCACCCTCAGAATCGCCAAAAAACCCTTTTTCTATTTTTAATGAATTTTTTATTGTTTTCATAAAGTCGAAAATAATCAAAAAAATTCTCATAAATGTTATTTTTCTTAATTAGCTTAATCCTGGTGTTATTTTATTTTTCTGAAATTTAAGTAACTGTTTTCCATCATTGTATTTAAGTCTAAGTCTGACTATCTGCATAACTTGTTTGCTTCGGATACTGAACTTGATTTTGAAATGACTGATAATAGAACCTTAAGGCAATTAGCTGCTCCTGATATGAATTATAATACTTTATGTACGGAATATCCTGCTGTTAATGTACCTTTCAAATTGGAATCTGGTTTGATAAACTTGTTGCCAAGATTTAATGGTCTTACAGGTGAGGATCTGAATAAGCATATGAAGGAATTCCAAATTATATGCTTTAAACCTTCTGAACCTTCACTAGAGGACCTTCTCAAGCAAATGGCTATAAATGATCTTCAGTTTCAGCAACAAACAGATTCAAGTCTTCAGGCTTTGCAGACACAGATTAAACAGCTTGCCACTATAGTGAATGCCATGCAGCAAGCTCAAGAATCAAACCAACCACTTGTCCAAACAGTAGTGAATCCAAAAGATTTTCCTTCTAATTTAGTTGATATACTTATTCTGAATTGTGTTTTGATTTTCCATCATTAGCAGATTTTGATGATACTTACTCTTGTGATTCATGTACCGACACTAACATTTGCTCTGTTTGTGCTGAGATTAATGTTGCCGTACAGGGTGATATTTTTCATGCAGATGAAATTGTTTATGTAGCTAAAACTCATAACATCACGACTGCCCCAACCTCACCATCCATTGAACAACCTCCCCCTTGGAGCTTAAACCACTTCATAACAATCTAAATTATGCTTATTTAGATACGGATAAAAAGCTTCCAATTATAATTTCTTGTAACCTTGATTCTTATAAAGAAAATAAGCTTTTTCAGGTTTTGAAGAAACATAAGAAGAGACTTGGATGGACCTCGATTAAAGAGAGAAGAAAAGCAGTGAGACAACCCTTTAATCATTTGTTCTCTGATGTTGTGGAAAAGGATGTCACATTTATGTGCCCATTCGACACTTTTATTTATCGAAGATTCTTATTTGATCCTGGAATAAAAGGCGAAGGCACTAATACAAATTTCAAGGGCTATGAATGTTATCCAAAGTTACTCCCCACTTTGGAAGAGGAGACTGCATAAAATCTCTCTTTGGGAAAGGATGCATATGTGATCACTTATCCACCTTGACTCCTTGGGTGTGTTCTTTCCTTTCTCTCACTCTTATTTTATTTTTATGTCCTTTCATTGAGGACAATGCTTGTTTTAAGTGTGGGGGAGGGAAACCTTTATTTTATTTGTTTGTTTTACTATTTTGTTTTGTTTTGTTTTCAGTTATAATAATAAAAATTAAAAAAAATTTGCATCTTTTTGAAAGTTCTAGGCTAAAGACTAATTTGAGATTAGTTTACGGAGACTTGGGAAAAATTCACAAGATCGGTATCGTCTTAACACCGTAAGTCTCTTGCATGTGGAAATTGATTTGAATATTCTTTATGTTTTAGTCTTAAATTTTCATTCTCTGACAGCTCTTGAGTAGTTTATTTCAGCAGTCAGCACCATCTCATACACACTCTACGCAGGGAAGCCGATGAATATAAGTGAGTGATCAAATTTTTAGCTTGAAAAAAAAAAGAAGAAGAAAAGAAATGGAATACACCTTAACGGATGTAGAGCCTTCAAAAAAAAGTTGAAAAAAAAGTACTCGTTGTTAGTTGGTTCGGCGGTTTCTGGTGCTGAACTTGGTATGGCGGATTACGGTCTGATCCCCCGCAACTACAACTAAGTAAGCAAAGGGTTATGCCACGTAAGTACCAGAACCCCAAACAAAAAGGATCAGAGTCACTAACCGGTCACCTTGCTATGAGTGTGCGGAGATAATGAGCTTAATGTGATTGCGCCTGAATAAAAAAGAGCAAAAAGGAGGAAGAGTAAGTTAGGCTTTAACATAATAGCATGATTTGAGTTGATTTGTGTATTCAGGAGGCTTATGTTCGCACAATTATAGATTAGTGTTCCTACGATATCCTTAGTGTGTAAGATTAGTATCTATCGATGCAAACTTAACCGAAGAAGACTTACATCCTGAAATGAGTAACCGTTGATGTGTTTGTGCTTTCTTTGTTTTGTTTTGTTTTGTTTTAATTTTGCTCGGAGTGCAAAAGTTCAAGTGTGGGGGAATTTGATCAGTGCATCATTATGCACATTCTCCTATATTTCTACTTAGGCATTTCTTTATTTTATTTTGATTATTCTTATGTTTTATTATATTTTTATATTTTATTTTATTTTTGGTTTAATTTGATTTTCGCACTTTATTTTTCAGCTTTATTAGTCTGCGCGGAAACGATCATAACTGGAGTTCCGGGAATCCGTTTGAGGCATTCTGAAAATTGCCGGAAAGCTAAGAGAGAGAGCTACGACTTTCGTGTTGGAGTCAAAGTCAGATTCGAAGCATATTTTCCCAGAATATTCGTTGAAGTTACAACATTAGGAATTTGTTTTAGTTTTACGTCATGTTTTGGTCCTGGGTTATATTTTCGACCCAGTTGGGTTTTGAACCGGATCCATTATTTTTATTTTTAGGGGAAACCTTGTTTTACTGTTAATTAATTTTATACTATTAATGGAAAAAATGGAGAGAATTTTGAGAAGAACTCATAGAAAACTAATACCTCCGGGCAAATCCTGCTGTGTACGGTTTAACACTTTGAGGTTATTATAATATCAATTTAAATCTGATTCCTTTCAATCCTTTTCTATGAAGTCATTTGCTTAATTTGATTGCAATTGTTTGCTTAATTAAATTGTTGTTCATAGGATAGAATTGATTAAATTCGATTGTATGCGTGTTCCTAAATTTAATTGCGTGTTATCGTTTGCTTAATTAGTTAATTTGTCATATTCTTAACCGTTTGCTTAATTTGGTAAACAGGAACATAATTCATTTGATGTTGGTGAACGCTTGTCTGATTAATATCATAATCAAATAGGATTGGAGCCGTTTAGGGATTGATGTTATAATAGCCGATGATAAGTCGGAATCCGAATCAGTAGGATTAGCCGTTTTAGCTTATTTTAATAATCACTTTTTTTATAGTCACTTATTTTAAGTATTTTTTCTCTTAATCAAAATTCAAACCCCCATAAACTGTTACTTTATTGGTCAATCACTACAAGAATCCTTGAGAACGATATTCTGAGTTAATTTTTACAAAAGACTCGTTTTTTATCCGCGCGCGACAGCGGATCACCTCACCATGAAATATGAATGTCTAACTCTAACCTATATTAGTGTAGTACTTATTGCATTTTTTTTCTGCATGTGACTTCAAATGAGATGGTTTTGGGTTGTTTACCGGTAATATGTGGTGTGGGCACCATCATTTAAATAACTTTTTAGGTTAACAACCACATGATTTTTGTCAAAAAAAAGAATTGGGAAAATAAGACATACTTTATTCAATTATAAATATTTATATAAAAAATATATCAATATGAAACCATATATCATTGTGTAAAAAGTTAAAACTATCAAAACTTTATTATTCTATATTAAAAAAAATCAAAGATACTTAAACATATAAGTTTTTATTATAAATAATTATATTTTGACAAGATTAACCTGTCCCTGCGCCTATACCACTAAAACCATATCCTTGCGCCTATACCACTAAAACCAACAATGATAATAGAAAAACATATTATCTTATTCTTTTAAAATCCACGGAAAACAAATTGAACTTTATGGGTACTGTCAAAATGATCATCCTCAAAACCAATGGACAGAAAACTCTAATCCTAGTGAAAATTTGTGACGGACCTTGAATTGAATTCTAGTGAAAATTTGTGACGGACCTTGAATTGAATCATATTATAGGGTTTGGTCTGATTCTTATAATCATTTATATAAAACCGATTTATGTTTTTTTTGTGGTGAACCTCGAATTGAATCATATTATATGATTTGGTCTGATTCTTATAATCATTTATATAAAACCGATTTATGTATTTAAAACAAGTTTATATTTGAATCACTTTGCTTCAAAACCCGTTTCTACCAAAAACTAGTTTTTAATTTAAAAAGTTCAAAAACTGGTTTTATAAAATTCAATTATATTATAATTACTTTTCTGTCATTTACAAATTAATCTATTTATCCTAAAATTGATTTATCTGTTAAATAGTTTCAAATTTGTTCATAAAGTTTTTAATAAAAATATTTTTTTTCCAATTCAAAACTAATTTGATCAAAAATTAATTTTTCATAATATTTATATTTAATGAACTGGATTTTTTCACTTATGGGTAATTAAATAAATTAATTCTTTCTATTTTTATCCATATAACTTCTTTTTGTATAAAATAATATAATTTAATAAATAAATTATTAATAAAATTTAATTGAGAAAAAATAACAAATATTCATCATGTCAACCAAACAAAAAGAAAATGAATATGTATTCAACACAAAATAAAAACCAAGCAAAAAGAAAATGAAAAAAGAAGTAAAGAAAAAAATGGAAGAAAGCTAAAAATAAATCAAATCTATGGAAAAAAATTTAAATCAGAGCTAAAAATCAATGTCACGCACTCACGATTAGTTGCCAATGCGTCATTGTTGTAGTTGTAGTAGTAATCATTTCTATGAGTTCCCCATCGTAGTCAGACACGGATCTACGTCCATGATATTGGGGGCAACTGCCCCCACTAAATTATTTATACTATTATAAATTAATTTAAAATATTTATTTTTTACATGATGAAACACAAGTAATGCCCCCACTAAAAAAATCAATATTTGTGTATTTTAAGAATTAAATATTCTTAAATAATTAAACGGTTGTTTTGTTAGATATTAAAAATAAAAACAAAAGAAAAATTATTCAATAATTTCAAAATAGAATTATTTATTATAAAAAATTATATGTTTAAGTATCTTTGATTTTTTTTTAATATAGAATAATAAAGTTTTGATAGTTTTAACTTTTTTACACAATGATATATGGTTTCACATTGATATATTTTTTATATAAATATTTATAATAGTATATACATTTTACCCCAACTGATCAAGATTTTTGAATCCATCAGGCTGGACCTCACCATGAAATATGAATGTCTAACTTTAACCTATATTAGTGTAGTACTTATTGCATTTTCTTTCTGCATATGACTTCAAATGAGATGGTTTTAGGGTTGTTTACCAGTAATATGTGATGTGGTCACCATCATTTAAATAACGTTTTATGTTAACAACCACATGATTTTTGTCATAAAAAAATTAGGAAAATAAGACATACGTTATTCAACTAACAATTAGTGGTAGATATCTTACCGCATTAGATTTTTGTTAAGTCAATGTTTCTTTTGACACGTGCCTCGTGTGCAAGGCACGGATCAACGTCCATGATATTGGTGCAACTGCCCCACTAAATTATTTATGCTATTATAAATTAATTTAAAATATTTATTTTTCACATGATGAAACACAAGTAATGCCCCCACTAAAAAAATCAGTATTTGTGTATTTTAAGAATTAAATATTCTTAAATAATTAAACGGTTGTTTTGTTAGATATTAAAAACAAAAACAAAAGAAAAATTATTCAATAATTTCAAAATAGAATTATTTATAATAAAAAATTATATGTTTAAGTATCTTTGATTTTTTTTAATATAGAATAATAAAGTTTTGATAGTTTTAACTTTTTTACATAATGATATATGGTTTCACATTGATATATTTTTTATATAAATATTTATAATAGTATATACATTTTGCCCCCACTGATCAAGATTTCTGAATCCGTCCCTGATCGTAATTATTGCAGTTGCCATAATTTTCGAAGGTAAAAATGAAGGCGTTGTTAAGGAATTATGATGGAAGATGAAATGGATCTTGAGTGTGAAATTGCTAAGAGTTCTCTTTGAAGAAAACAAAATGTTAATGAAGCACAGTAAAGAAACAAGAAAGAAAGCTAAGAATCCAGTGTGAAAAAACTACAGTATAAATGAGCAAAAATTAAGTTAACCGTTTTGAAATTGGTTCTTATAATGGGTACGGGTTATACTTTGGTTCAATGAAATGGATTTGGGTTAATTTTTAAGCAAATTGGTTTGGGTTTTTAAAATAGGTGCACCAAATTTTCTAAACTAGTTTATGTAAAATGGTTTTTTGCCCGTTGTCGCAACTGCGAAAATGGCTGGCGAAAAACAAACAGAAGAGTCGTCACCAGACGTTATTTATCCCAAAGAGAGGGAAAGGAAACGATCGAAGAAAACCTAAAAGAACGGGAGAAGACAAGGTCATCGCAACCAAATCTTGGGTTCGGGAGTCGGTTACGCAAGAGGAAGGTATGAGCACCCCTCACGTCCGTTGTACTCAACGTGATCCACGCTTATTATCTATAAAAGGGGTAAGTTATCTAAAAAAACTACTGCTAAACCGGGGGGAAAATAAAAGAAGAGACTCGATAGGATATCCCCGCCCTATGCCTACATATTCCCTCGTGCAATGGGAAAGTCAGAGTCAACGTAGTTTGGGAAACTACAGGTGATGGGGGAAAGGTTGCTCGCCAAGACATCACCATCTTGTGCCTACGTTTCCTTATCTAGTATGAGAAATCAGAGCAAACAAAATTTGGAAAACTACAGAACCACAGGTTGATTGAGTGTTTTTTTTATGAGTAACATTAAGTTTCCATTCCAGCAGTTAGGGTCGATGCCTGTTTGCGATAGAACAGAAAAGTAACGTACTCTTTTTTGAAAATGATGTTGAAGAACAATCCCGAAGGATAAAAAAGGTTTGAATTTGGTTTGTTGGTTTTAGTGAAGTGGATTGAATTAGTTTTAGACTCACGTTGCATTAAAGGCCATGACACAAGAGCGAATGCGTCGCATATCGTCCAAAAGGCATACACTAAACACTCTAGACAAGTGAGGATAAACCCCTCACTTATCATTTCTCATGTGCTTAAGGCTCGTAGCGTACAACATTTGTCATTCTTTATTAAGTGTCTTAGAGAAGTTTGAGATGAGAATAGAAGACACAAGAATACTAAAGGGAGCTGAAAATCCTAATGTTATCATACAAAATGGTCCTAAGGTTAGGATGAAAGGGAAGTCTACCTAATGTTATCATACAAAAGAATGAACCTAGAGTTAGGATGAAAGGGACTATCCTAATTGTTATCATGCAAAGGATTGAAAGCCTAGTGTCTCTCCTACTCCCATCTTAAACAGAGGGACTAGGAATCCTAAGGGATCATGTGAGCAAACACAAGTAAACAATAACCAGTTCAATCACAGATGAAAACAAAACTAAAAGAAGTCTCAAAAGAGAGAGTAGATGAAGAAGAAGAAAGGTGCATCGGGGATTAAATGCATATGCAAACAAGAGATCAAACAATCAAGACCAAGGTCTCGATCACAATCATATCAACCTCATGCAATGTAGATAATACACCTCAAGTCATATCATAGGTGCATTATATCTCCAAGTAGGGCTGGCAATGAACCGAACCAACTCGAAAATAGTTCGGAATTCGATTCAACAATTAAATTGTTAAACTAGGTTCATGAACCAAATGAGTTGAGTATGAGCAAAAAATTAAGTTCGTTAACTAAATGAGTTGAACTTGAACTATAGATAGTTTGACTCGTTAGTTTTATGAGTCAACTCGATTACATATGAGAAGAATTATATTGTCTTTAAGATTAGGTTTAAATATTTACTCCAAATCTTAGACAAATTTAATCTTCAATTTAGTAGTTTTTTAATTAGACTCTCAAATGTATCTCTTGAAAGTTGTGTAGGTTTTGAATTAGTAGATTTCGAAGATAAAGTTAAATTTCAATATGATAACTTTTATTTTAAAAAAATATATTTATTTAAAATGTCAAATATATATATATATATATATATATATATATATATATATATATATATATATATATATATATATATATATATATATATATATATATATATATATATATATATATATATATATATATATATATATATATATATATATATATATATATATATATATATATATATATATATATATATATATATATATATATATATATATATATATATATATATATATATATATATATATATATATATATATACACACACATATATATATATATATATATATATATATATATATATATATATATATATATATTTAAAAAAAATAGTTTTTAAATCCGTGAATCATGTGAGTTGAACCTAATGAGATGAACCTAACGAGTTGAACCGAACTGTTCGTGAACTTATAACGAGTCGAGTTTGAGCTTAAAAAAAAGTTCTTGTGGAACTCGAACTCGAACAATTCTTAACGAGTCGAGCCGAGCTGAGGTGAGTTCGACTCGACTCGACTCATTTCCAGCCCTATCTCCAAGCCACACTCAAGGTGTGCAAACCAAACACAAAGGTAAGGCAGGCCAACAATGAGAGAAAATTACCTAGGAAGCAAAGTAGGACAACCACAAAATGATCAATAAAATGGACATCCAATCATGGATACATAAGGGAGATCACTTAAGTTTGAGCAAAGTCAAACTTCAAAGTGAATCCTCCATCACATACATCCACAAATGAAATATCAAACCAAGTGAATATTAAAGATCCAAATGACTTAAGGCAAAGTCAAAACATCACCCCAACATAGATCAAAAATCATTTATTCACTTATTGGTAATAAAAATCAAAATTAAATCAAGATAAAAAGGAAGCAAAAACCCTAAAAAAAAAGGGAAAAGAGGAGATCAAGGCATGAGTGAAGATTCAAAGACATCACCATAGGTCTAGGACCATCATAGGGTCATGTGAAAATTTTCTCAACATTTTAGAATGCTCAAAAGTAATTTTAAATTAAATAAAATCAAGCAAATAAATCAAAAAATACATGAAATATACCAAACAGAAAATAAAAATCTAAGAAAATCACCATAGGTTCAAAACCATCATAGGATCATATGAAAATAATTTCATAATTTTAAATGGCTCAAAAGTATTTTTAAACCAATTAAAATTATGCAAAATAAATAAAAATCATGAAATATACCAAAATGCAAAATAAAAATGCATAAAAATAAGAAACAGAAAGAGAAAAATAAAAGGCAAATTACTCTTTTTGGTCCCTTAACTATACCCTTGGGTTCAGATTGGTCACTTAATTATTTTTTTGTGCCAGATTGGTCCCTTAAGTCTTTAAAATGTGTCATATTGTTCCTTTTTGTCTAATTTGCGACGAATTTAGCGACCGATTTTTGATTTTTTCCGCCGCTAATTTGACGAAAATAACTAGCATGACACGTTTTAAAGAGTTAAGGGACCAATCTGACACGAAAAATAATTAAGGGATCAATTTGAACCTACGGGTATAGGTAAGGGACCAAAAAGGATATTTTGCCAAAATAAAATAGAATTTTAGAAAAAAGTTTGGTATTTTTCTGATAAAAAATGAATTTAATATGAATTTTTGAAAATAAAATTAAATTAAAAAAAATTAGAAAAAGAAAATAAAACAGAAAAAGTAAGAAGCGTTGGATCTCGTTTCATTAAATGACGTGGCTGATCTAAGAATCAGAAAGCGCACATCCACAATGGACACCAGTCAGCTCACCCACACAGATCCAAACAAAGTCAAACACGACAAGATTAAAACGCGTGGCAAAGTGGACGGTTGGATCATCATCTTCAACCTCCAACTCTTTGAAATTTGCAGAGGGAGGTCAAATTTCATGGATCCCTCAAACCGTATCCATTGGTGCTCATAGTGGTATCATTTGATACGTCTTTCTCAGACGATCTCAACCATATCATCGCGCCAAATTTCTTTAAACCACAACTCAAGTAATTTGAAAAAAATACCAGAACAAGATTCAAATACAATTTTGAAAATTCACCAACAAAACTTTACTACAGATGAAATCAAACTATCCAGATAGCACTAGCACACCAAGGACTACATCTTAGCAATAAATTTGAGTCAAAATGGTTGAGAATTATACCTGTTGAAGCTATGAAAATGGAGTTCCCTAGCTTGACTCGGGCCACGATTCTTCAAGCTCTTGATCTGGTTAGCTTCACTGAATGTTGGTGAAGCTAACTGAGTGGAGAATTTGAGTGTTTAAGGTGTGGAAATGGAAATTCGAAGTTCAAACTCAAGAGTTCAAATGGGATCTTGGCAGAGTGGTTTTGGCTATCAAAAGCTTACCAAAATGAATGAAAATCACTCTCTATTTATAGGAGAAGCTATCTGAATCAAAATAAGGAGTGAATGAGGTGAAATGGGTGGAAATCATGCACACCTGCAGCATGCTCCAAGTGTGACTTGAAAGCTGTCAAAACACACTCAAACCTTGTGTTTTAAAGCTGTAATTAACCCAGGAAAGTTGGTTAAATATGTTTAGCTTGAATTCATGCCTTAATTTTGTGATTAGAGACCACTTCAATTAAATTCAAATCTGATCCCAAGTGAAAATCCAACTTCAAAATTCAAAATTTGCAGTCATGGTGCTCACAATGTAGGAGGCTTTTTTGGATGATTCTTCTTGCATTGGATAGAGGGAGATGCAATCTATGCAATGTGAAATTAAAGTATTGATTTGAAAGCTTGAATTGAGAGATACGATCCTTCAAAGTAGCCTCCATGAGAGAAGTGAAAATCACAAAACACTTAGAAAAATTTCAAGTCTTTTAGGGACCAAAAAGAGACCTATAATGTTTTGATGAAAACCAAGACCTTCCATGGGTTTTTAGCTCTTCCATGTTGAATCAAAGTTATAAAGGACATCTTCAAGTTTACTCTAGAAAAATAATGGGCTCCAAATAATAAAAATTGACCAAGTTATGCCCTTTTGAAGTTGACTAAGAAAACCTTCTAAAATCCAAAATGACCTATAATTTCTTGAAACTTTTGATGACCTTCCAAGCATAATTTGATCTTTCCTTACAAAGAAGATTTGTTAGGGATGATTAGAGGAGTTCATTAGAAAAAGAACCAACTCAAGATGTTGAAAATTGAAGGAGATATGCTCATTTGATCATAGCATCCACAAATTGCCACATTAGGTCAAACACCTTGCACCAAACTTGAATCTCTTGATGATTTCTTGCACAATAAGCCATGATGAACCACATATGATATTGGAATGATGTTACCTTGAATCACACTTGATGATGAGGGACTTCTAGGGTTGGGAACACCACAAAGCCCTAGAGAACCCCTTGCTTGAACTTGAAGAAACATAACCTATTTGCTTGAGAAACAAACCATGATACCTTGATCCCCTGCCAAGAACAAATGCTATGCAAACATGAAAATGAAAATGCAAAAAAACATAAGTCAAGAACTCAAGAAAAGATGAGAAAATTTTGGGGTGTTATACCCACCCCTATTCAAACCCCCATTTCTATTGTTTCTTGAACCTTCATATAGTCTTACAACAAAACTCTTGCATCTTCAACTTCAAATTGATTTAGATCTTGATAACAAGGGATTTATAATTGATTGAAGGAGGCGCGTCTTTGAACCTAATTGTTTTTGAAGATCTGGTTAAGCTTTTCAGGTTGTTTGCATGATTAAGGTGATTGTCAATGGTGGTGACAAATTCCATTGAAAAGAAGTAGGTTCTTCTCTCTATAATTATCTTAGTTGTGACTATCTATTTTACTTCTAAATCAAATCACATGACATCATTGGAGACAAGCCTTTGGAACAAGTGTTATAGGCCAAACAAAGGCCCAAGTCAAATCAAATCCACTTCATATGACCCAAGATATAAAAGTCAAATCACATAAAATGCAAAGTATATTTTATGAACTCCACTTTTCACTACACTCATTTTGAATCTTGAATCGACTTCAACGTTAGAGTGCTAACTTTGCAGGTCCACCATCGCACTGCCATACCAAAGATCAGCGCCATCAGTTCAGGTTTTCACACCAACAAATGACTTCCAATTCTAATTATAGAATGAAATATATACAAATCACTTGTTTATCCAAAGAAAATTTAAATTAATAAATTTCTAATTGATAATCCTCAGTATACTCTGATTGGAAATGATCCGACTAATCCATGTGTGGATCTTTATATTTGGGGTTTATCAACTGGTAGAAAGGGAGTTAATAGGTATTTCTTTGGTATTGGACCTTTAGATGCCGACTATAGAAAATAGGATAGAACTTTATTTCAAAGACTTGAAGATGGGGGAGGAACATCTCGTCTACCGAAATTGACACCCGAAATGATGGAGACAGTGATACAACTGGCTCTAGCTGAGGCGAGATGCGAGATTGTGACACTTGAGGCAGAGGTGGGACGTGAGACAAAGGCACGTAAGGTGGTGCTAAAGGCCGAAATTAAGGAAATGAAGAAGAGGCAATCTGAGATGGAGGCGCAAATGCGAAAATTTTTGCCTCACAATTGAATCATTTTGTCCAAGAAAATGAAGACGAAGAAGATAATATATTTAGTAGTGATAATGATGAACTTTTTTTTATAATTATTATTTATGTTTGTGGCGTGAATATCCTGTGACTAAAAAATTCATATATTTTAATGATTATAATTATTAAAAAAATTAACTTTTTTAATATAAAATTATTTTAAAATTTTCATTTTATTATTTATTAATTACTTTTTATTTATTATTAATTTTTATATTTTTTAAAATTACGTTTATTTATTTATTATTAAATAATTACTCTATGAAATAAAAATTATGTGGCTATTATGCTGAAAAATAAAACTCATTAGTGGCATGATATCCACGTCACTAAATAATAACAGTTCTGAGGTTTGTGATGTGGTTTACATGCCACTAATTTGTGACGTGAAATACACATCACTAGATGCTAACACTGACACACTGAATTGTGCTGCAGACTATTGGGTTGCGACGTGAAAAAGTTGTCACAATTTATTGACGTGATTTTCACGTGGCAATGGGGGCCAAATAATTTTATATGTTACGACGTGATAATCATGTCACAATTTAGTGACGTGATACAAGTTGCCACGGGTGCTCCTGCAACTTGCTTCACCCACGTCACTAATTTGGCTTTGTGACGTGATATTAGCTTTAGTGACGTGATTTTCACGTGACTACTGACAATATTTTTTGTGATAAAAAAGCATGATAGACAATTAGAAAATTATCTCATTTACTCCAATATGTACTCATTGTAATGGGAAAATGAATTGACAAAATGATAATAACGTATTGAGGTAGAAGATGAATAACTAGTAATTTTTTTATTTAAGAGTGGATGAAGTAGCTCAACTAGTAAATTTTAATTGAATTAAACGAGTGTAAATTGTTAGTTTAGAGTTTAATCTCTATTGACAACCGTTTATTATATATTCATGCATTAATATAACAAAATTTTAAAAATTGTTTGATATTTATAAATCAACAACTATTTTAAAAATTATAATTTTTATGTTACTAAAGCAACTACTCATCTAAAATGCATAAAAATGGAAAAGAGGAATAGCTTCAACGTCATCCTTCAGCTCTAAAGCAACTACTTATCTATCTGATTGTCTGTACCCCAAGAAGGAGCATAGAACACCACGATAAAACAAAGGGGTGAGAATATGCTTAAAATATATAGTGGTGTAAAAGAATGCAAGGGTAGCCTAAGGGCCTGTTTGGTTCAACGGAGGGGGGGGGGGATTTTAATAAAGGGGAGGGGATGTATTTTAATTAAACGTATGTTTGGTTCATAAGAGGAGGAGGGGAGGGGAGAGGAGGGAGAAGTTTTATTCAAATATATGTTTGGTTCCCAGGGGAATGGGGGGGGAGTTTAAAACTAATTTACCTTTTTACCCTTAAAATATTATAACAATCATGTTAAATAAATTTTAAAAAAAAAGTATTCATAAAAAATGTAGATAATTAAACACAAAATATTTAACATTTAAAATACTCTAAAATATCTTGATGATCAATGATCCATTTAATCCTGTAACATATTTATAAGATTAAATTCTACATAATATATAACTCATACTACAATTATATATTGATATGTAATATAATACAACAAATTATAAAATAATTAAGTTATTACAAGCAAAATATTAAATAAAAATGAATAGAATAAAACACATGGAAAAAAAGTTGAATCATAATAATAAAAATAATGGAGTTGCCATTAAACAAATGAAGAAATTATAATAAGGTAACAAAAATTAAGGTATAATACTAATAAAGACAATTAAAAAATTTATTAAATAAAAGTGAGGATAATTTTGTCAATATAATAAAAATACATGTTATCATAACTCATCTCCCTCCCCTCCCCTCCGAAAACCCCCAATTCGGGGGAACGAAAAATTGCTCCAGGAGGAATTCTGATTACCTCCAATCCCCTCCCCTTATAAAAAATTGAACCAAACACATCTATTTTAAAATATTCTCTCCCCTCCCCTCCAAAACCCCCCAACCAAACAGACCCTAAAGGTAAAAACATCGACTTTCATACATTTCAATTACATAAATCAATACAATAATTACTCAACAATAAACAAAACAACTCACTTGCACAACCTTTATATATACAATGAAACAATGACTCAACTCATGCATGTGGTACCAACTCAACAAAGGTTCTTCATATGAACTGGGTCCTAACATCTGAATCTAAGACCCATTCATTTGAGCTCTAGACAAATCACTAGTCCCTACATATGAACTTGTGATTCACCTCTTTTACAACAACTAGAACATATGATGCATGTACACTATAATGCACAACTACAACAACTCAACAAGAGATTTAAAGTTCCACATCTAACTATAAACAACAACATCAAAGTAGTTCCCACAACTGGACTACCCACCACAATTTCAATTATATATTATTCACATAATTAACTCATCATCAACATAATTCAACATCATTAAGTTAATCAAAAAATTCAATTAATTCACTAAAATTCATTAAAACACACCAAACAACAGTCAAACATCAATCACACAAAAAAACAACGCTGAAAATCCAACTCAGCATGCCAAAATGCACCCACCGACACGATGACGGGCAGCCCGTCACCTAGGTGACGCTTGTCATCACCATTTTCCCTCAATTGTCGCCATTGTGATGACCGACAAGGCCTAACTCTTGCTTGGAGGCCATGATAGTGTCCCCGTCGGACCGCTGACGCCAGGTCGTCGCCTGTGTTACAGAAGCAGAATTCGTGTTCTGCTATGAATTTCAGCTCATATCTTTGATTTTCCACCCCAGACCCTCTAATCGATCATAAACGTACGAGAAATAACATGTTATCATTATAGCATCATATACTAATCGATTAACACACAATTTCAACAATTAATCACAACTTTTAATACTTTATTCATCATATTCATGTCAACCATATGAACACAACTCATAACACTTTTATGAATACAAACATCTAATTTCCTTGGTAAATCAATACACAAATTTTAGGATAACTACAACAATCATATCATGTTATCATAATAGTTTCATCCATATCATCAAGCATTCAACAATGAGAGAAAATAGAAAAAAACATAATGAAGATTAAGGACTTCTCCCTACCCATCATGCAATTAACACAATATTTAGAGTAATCCCCCTTACCTTAGATTTCTAGCACCAACTATAAGCTTTGGTTATGGTGATTTTCTCCCAAACCATTGTTCTCACTTTACTCTCACTTTGACTTTTTACTTTTATCTCAAAATAATACGTACTGGCTACTCTTAGATTTTCTAATCCATTTTTATTAGAAAACCTAATTTAACCTTCTAATAATTGTACTTTGGCACCAACTTCTTATAATTCCCACCACTTACCTTACATTCCTCATAGTTTCTATTTTCAACCAAAAACCTTTATTTTCTATTTAATTTTAATATTATTTAATGATATAATCATTTAATTAAATAACTAAATATTTTTCTACCAATCTCAATATAGCATAAACATGCTAAATCACCAATTCATTAATCCAATGCATATACAATTCATTTAAATAGATAAATAAAGCATAATTCAATTAAATAAATAATTTAAAGAAAACAGGGTGTTACAATAAGCAGTGTCATGCCAGCACACATGTCAGAAGGAAGTAGTGAAACATTTCAATGATGAAAATACTCTTTTCTACCCATTACTTTTTCAATTAATTCCAAGTGTTTCACTTCTAATTCAAATTATATGACATCATTGGAGGTCGACCATGACCACTAAAAACTTCCACGACTCCCTCAACGTTTGGAAAGCCTTGAGGCAATTGTCATATGTCGTACAAAGGCTCAAATCAAATCAAATCCACTTAACATGATCCAAGGTATAAATTCAAGTCCCACGAAATGCAATGAGAATTTTCAGATATATAGTTTTTACTACACTCATCTTAAATCTTGAACTGACTTAAACGTTGGAGTACTAACTTTGAAGTCTATCACCGCACTGCCGTATCAGAGATTAACGACATCGATTTAGGGTTTTGAAACTTTAAATAACTAAATAATCATCGTATACAATTAGAAAATTATCCCATCTACTCCAATATGTATTCGTTATGACGAGAAAATTAATGGACAAAATAATAATAAAATATTGATGGGGAAGATGAATAAATGGGAACAAAATTAATTTAAAGATGGATGAACTAATAAATGTTAATGGAGTTAAAAATGTGTATCATGTTAGTTTACGATGTAATCTCTAGCAACAACATTTTATTATATATTCATGCATTAACGTATACAAATCAACAACACTATTTAGAAAATATATAATTTTTATTTTACTAGAAAACGAAAAAAAGTTCACAAAACAAAATTTTTAATTTAATTAACAAATTAATCAATATAAAAAAAGTTATTTATTAACAATAACAATATTTTTTCTATTTTATAGTATACATTTTACCCGTACACCCTTATGGGTTTTAACTAATTTCCCTTTATAAAAAAAGAGACAAGGACATAATTGTAATTCAAATTCAAAGAGAAGACACCTAATTACCTGAAAATGTTCCGAACCCGTTTCTTCAACCGCCGAAGCATTTGCGCGAATATTTCTATTTATTTATTTTCTGTCTCTATCAAAACAACCCTTTCACTTTTTTCTCTCACTTTTCAAACATAACCGTCATGGAACCGGAACAACCTACCGTTACGGCGGTGCACGACGGAAGCGGCGACGACGGTGTAATTGCATTAGGGGAAGGTTCTGTCAGCAACGAGAACAGCAGAGACAGAGTGAAAGGACCTTGGTCTCCTGAAGAAGACGCCATTCTCAGCGGTCTTGTGAGTAAGTTTGGTGCTAGAAACTGGAGTCTCATCGCTCGGGGGATCTCTGGGAGATCCGGGAAGTCGTGTCGACTTCGGTGGTGTAATCAGCTTGACCCTGCTGTTAAGCGGAAGCCGTTTACTGGTATGTATGTAGGTCGTTGGTTTTGCTGGTCTTTTATTTGAATTTGAATTTGATTGTGTTTTGTGTTTGTTTGATTTGGTTTAATTAGTTGATTCGAGATATCGGGCATTGGGGATTATGATTAGGAATATAGAATGAAGTAATGGAACTAGGTGGAATGGTTTTGTGTGCATTGAGTTTGAGATTATTGAGTTTGAGATTACTCGAGTAAGAATTGATTTTGTTTATCGAATTTTAGGGTTTGTTTGATTTGTAATAGAATTAGTATTGGACAAGGGTGACTCTTTAAGTTATTTGAAAGGTTTTAAAGTGTGGTCGAGGTCCATGATCCTTTACTCGGTGAAGAATAATGGTCAATGTGGTCAAATGTGGCTGGTCTAGCCTCAATTGCGTTGGTAGGAGTATATAAAATAAATCTCAATAGTGCGGCCTTGATGCGTGGTCGTGACTCTTTACACAAGGAAGAATCATGGACACGGTGAAATCACGGTCAATGCGGTCATATGTGGCTAGTGTGGCCTCAATTGCAGTTGTTGATGCATAAAAAATCTTAATAGTGACCTAGATAGCAGTTGCGTAGTACTTTAAAAAAAAAAAGGTCCTGCTTATTGGTGGTTATTATATGGTATAAGTGTTATACAAGGTTTTGAATTGTTGTTGCAGTTCATCACCGTCCTAGTACCGGGTAAATTGTGAACAAATGTTGCATATGCGGTGGTTGTTGTGCTGTTTTAAAACCTCTAAAATCTTGACTTTGAGGTCCACAACTTTGATTCTTGACTGCAATTTTTAAAACCTTCGTATAATGTTGCATGTTGGATATTTTTGAAGGTAAATGATACATGAATTAATGTTATCATTCTGGATCAGTGATTTTTTAATTTGCTAGGATATTTGGATTTTTCTGTTTGTTTTTATTTTTCCTTGATATATCATTAGTAATACGTCTCATCTAGCTGTTACTTTATAGATTTACATTTTGTCGTTATGCTAATAACAATAATAATATTGTCCGGGATGTTGGTAGTTATTGCAGCTATTACTGACCGATTTCTGCGATTCTTACCATAGTAATGTGGTTGAAATTTGGCAAGTGGGCTCAAGTCTAGAACTTGAACCACTCTGGCAAAGTAGAGATCCATTACTGTATATAGTTTTATGTTCCTTTTGTAGGCTCTAAATGGCCACACATGGTTGAAGGATTTATCACTCTTGACAGTTGCGTCTTTTACTGGGTGCTTAGATGGCCAAAATTTAAACAAACAGGCTCCTCAGTTTTACATTAAGAAAATAATTAACCTGATGATCTAGGTTCTCATCATTTGAGCTTCTGTGTGAATTTCATACCTGGTATAGGGACCTCTTGTTTTGCAGCTAAATTGATTTTGCATCTGGTCAACTTATGCCATGTTTGGTTTTAATATCAAGAATCCCATTGAATGATGAAAATAAACTTCTTTTGACCCTGGTCATTGTTTGTTTTATCATGTTTGTCCTTAAAATTTTCAGTTATTATTTTTAATTTAATCTCTAACTTTGTTTTGAATAGTCATATTTCCTTTTAACTTAGAATGAAAGATAAATGAATTGATATACATCAAAGGGTCTTAGTTCAGGTGTCACTAAGATAAAAATCTTAGATTCTAAAAAGAGAGTTAGGGACCTGTGAAGAAAGAGAAAGAACACTTTGGTAATTGTTTACTGAATCACAAATAGAGGCCAAAGAAGGCGATAATCCTCTTCCATGTGTTTTCCCTCCCCTTTACAAGTGAGTCACTGCTCAACTCTCCAAACCAACAAATACGAATGCCCCTTCTTCTAACCATCTCATACTATTTAGGATAATCCCTTGTCTTAACAATGCTAACTGCCTAACCAGTTCTATGATTTACTAATTACTTTATTGGTCTATCAATGTCATCCTCGTGAACTTCCGCCCCGTCTTACAAGAGTTCTTAGAGTGGCTCTATTCTGCCCATTGTACTTCTCCTGCTAGGGATTCATCTTAACAAGTCTTCCTTTCTTCCGTCCAGTTATATTCTTCCAAAACAGTAACCTTCATGCTTTTTAGGAACTGGTGCATGTGAGCCAATTGGCTGACCACAAAAAAATCAACTCTCTTCTCTGTCTTGCACATTCCTTGTATTGTAGCTGCCTAGTGATAGAAATAAATCAGAAATAGAATGAACAGATAGATGTCATCATACAAACAGTACTGATCAATACCAATATACATAAAATGATCATTTTTCTTCATTTGTCAATCCACCAAAAAAAATCCCAGGAGTTGATCCTCTGGATCTTTAATGCTTATGCCATCAATATTATAGAATCTTGTATATAGTCATTGATAGATCCCATTTGCTATGATGTGGCCAATCTTTCAATCACACTGCCCATACTCCTTCCCCCAAACCATAGTCAAGTCAACGTCAAATATTCGGGAGTCTAGTATCTTGTAACTCAAAAAGTAGAACCAGCGCACCAAGTTACACCCTTGTGTTCAATTCCGTGTATATCCAAGAATTTCTCCAATTGGTCAACCCAGCCCATCCAATTTGCGGCCCTCGAATTTAGGCAATTCAGTTTTTCTTGCACAAGATGTGAACTCCACGTTCTCCTTTAGGGTTAATGCCGGATTTCTTCATCAACTAACCCGGAAATTGCTAATTCCTTTTATAGCATGAATATTCATCCTAATTTCATCTGCACTACACTGAAGGACACTCTCTCCATGGCCTCTCCACTATTCCATATTGTTACTCCGTTGGATAGTGTCTCCTACAATTTAGTGACGATGTCTCCTATATTTATGGGTGCATATTTTCCGATTTAGTTTCATTTGTATAGCTGTTCTTAGTTTCTCAATTATCTTAGTGTTTGGTAGTTAGAAAGGGAAGAGAGGGGAAGGGCTTTGGAGGGGAGGGAAAGGGAGGGTATTCCCTCACTTTATTTGGGAAAGCGTTTTTTAGAGGGTAGGGGAGGAGAATTTTTATGAGTCTATGACATATATTCTTTGTTTTGAGAGTAATATAAAGAGGAAATGGATTTGAGAAATATTTCAAAGCCCTCCAAAATTCTTTAAAGTAGTAAATCATATTTAGTTTCCCCCTAATTGGGGGATTTTGGGCTTTTAGTCTTATGGAGAAAATGAAACCCCATTACAGGTGGGGAACCATTCCTCTTTTCCCTTCCCTATCCTCCTTCCTTCCCCTCCAACTCCCAAAAGAAAACCCCTACTTTCTTTATTTCCTAATATTAGTGACGGTTAGTCATGTATATATATACAATCATGCCGAGGTCTTCTCTCAGTCAAAACAACTCACCCCTCTCAAGATGGTACCTGTGCTTGCATTATGTGGTAACATTGGAATGAAATTGTTTCAGATTCAAGATAAAATTCTCAGATTTTAGAAAGGCAGCTGAGGGTTAGAGAAGAGAGAAAGATAAAGAACTTATGTAATGGTTCACTTAATCGGAGACAAAAGGTCCTTCCAAGGGTTTTCCTTCTAGACAAAGGGTACCCTTTTACAAGTCAAACTCCCTGCTAAGTTTAGTAATTTGTGTTGGCTTGTTTTGTGTCTCATTTAGTTCATGTGGTTTTGATGCTGTCTAGAATATTTTAAGTGAGTTAGTTTTTTCAACTACAGCAGCTTTGTAAGATTTAATAATTATGTGAGTCTCTATTGTCGATTGGATATGCATGAGTCCCTTCCTTTTTTCCAAAATTGCTTAGTAATATATGATAGGATAAGATTATGTAATATTATGAATTGCTGTATCCCTATGTCTATACAACGTCATTTATGTCCTTTGTCGCATAATTGCATTTGTTCTTCATGGTGTATGATCTTCAATGTTTATGTATCATTTATATTTTCTTATAACCTTCTGGATCCTTGTATAAAAGTTTATTATTGCTCTATCCGGAATATATAGGCTAAACAAATACATAATTTTTTTCAGATGAGGAAGACAGGATCATAGTTGCTGCTCATGCGGTCCATGGAAACAAATGGGCAGCCATTGCCAGGATTCTACCAGGAAGAACAGACAACGCCATTAAGAACCACTGGAATTCTACTTTGAGGCGTCGGGGAGTTGAAGGTAAAATTAAGTTAGAATCAGGTAACATGGTGGAAGATATTAGTTTGGAGAAAGCCAGAGCATCATCAGAAGAAACTCTATCATGTGGAGAGCTTAATTCATTGAAATCTTCTGAAGGAAGAGATTTTAGTTCTAAGGAGGTTGTGGACGATAGATATGAAGAGAAAGCAAGGACTGATCCGCAATCATACCATGAAGTCACGGATCTGCCAATTGTTGAAGTCAGAGATCCGCCGACCCTTTTTAAGCCTGTAGCACGTGTAAGTGCTTTTAACGTATATCACACTTGTAATGGTTCACAGCCTTCATCATCAGTTCCAAGACCTGTTCCAATGCAAGGACCTATTTTACATTCGCCAAAATCAGATATGGAAATTTGCAAAATGCTCAACAGAACTTATGGCGACCGATCAGTACCTCAACAGTGTGGTCATGGATGTTGTTCTTCTCTAAATGGTAACAACTCAAAAAACTCTTTGCTGGGCCCAGAGTTTATTGAATATTCGGAGCCTCAATCTTTCCCAAGTTTTGAGCTGGCTGCAATAGCTACAGATATTAGTAACCTTGCTTGGCTTAAAAGTGGATTGGAGAATAATAGTGTCAAAATGATGGGTGATACTGCTGGCAGGGTTAATATCTAAGAGATCATCATTACATATTGGCCATGGTAATGCCAAAAAATGACCAATCTTAATGGGACTGGATGGATGTGCATAAAGGCTATACTGATGTGAACCTTAGTAAACAAAGTCTTAGGCGTTGGAGTTATGTGAATCATTGTAATGATGTATATGAATTCGGCCTTTGAGTGAGTAGTGATTAGAACTATTATAATTACTGCCTCCTTTCATAATTATAAGATCAATTTCAAACATTTGTTTGTCCTTCTTTTTTACTCATACATTAGTTTCTTCTTAAATACAAGTCTTTTTGCAAATTTTACTCATATTATTTATATCTTAGAATATAAAAAGGGTAATTTATTGTGAAAAGTGGGTTAAAGACACGAATATAAATTACTAGTAACAATAGTAATAAATTTTCAATAAAAATAACTTATTTGCAATACTTTCTTTCAAATCGGTGAATAAATATCTATCTTTTCTAATTTGGAAATAATCTTTTCAAAGTTAATGATGTTCAACCTCTTAGTTAAAAGATTTACAATGTTATCTTGAAAAGAAATATATGGTGTAAAAATATGATTGTTGTCTAATTTTTCTTTGATGAAATATATGTCAACTTTGATATATTTAGTTCTATCATGTTGCGTTGAATTATGAGCTCTGCTAATAACATATTTATTATTACAATAAAGTCTTATTGGTTCATCACTCTTTATCTTTAAGTACTCTAAGATCATTTTTCAACCATAGTAATTTGCATATCTCTTCTACCATTGTTATGAATTCTACTTTAGTACTACATCTGGATACAACATTTTGTTTTTTACTCTTTCAAGTCACAAGATTCCATTTTAAAAAGTGTATTTGATCTTCTATTCACAATTGACTCTGCATAGTCAATATCAACATATGCTTTAAGACCCACACTTCCATTTTGTTTAAACAAAATTCATTTGCCTGAAATTTCTTTTAAATATTGCACAATTCATAGTGCGACTTGTAAATGAATCTTATTTCGTTGGTGCATGAATTGGCTGACTAAGCAAAAGCAACATCAAGTCTAGTATGTGATAGATATATAAGTATTATACTTGTAGGCTTACATGTTATCTTTTCAGTCTCTTACAAAAAATCAATAATGTATTTCCTTTGAGAAATAAATATTCCTTTCGTAGAGTGGGAAATTTCAAATTTCAAATTCCATAAAACACTTCAATTTTCTCAAGGTCTTAATCTTAAACTCATTGGCTAAGTGTTAGCCTAACAGTCGTTGCTCATTTTCTTAATCATTTGTTATTATAATGTCATCCACATACACCAATAATACCATTACTCCCTATGTTTCTCGATGTTTGGTAAATAGAGTCTGATCTCATTGACTTTGTTTAAATCTCAAGTCTATCATAACTTTGGTAAATTTTTCAAACAATACTCGTGGTGATTGTTTTAGTCCATATAAAATTATTTTAATTTGCACACAATATTGGCATGTAGTAAGTTCAGGGTATCCACATGATACATCCATAGATCTTTTCTTTAAGTTCTCCATGAAGTAAGATATTTTTCACATTAAATTAATGTAAATTTCAATTGTAATTAGTCACTAAAGATGATATCACACTAACAATATCCAAATAAGCAATTGGAGAAAATGTCCCTGAGTAATCTACTTCATAAATTTAGGTAAATCCTTTGGCAACCAATTTTTCCTTGTACCTTTAAATAGATCAATCAACCTTGTGATAAGTACTGAAAATACGTAAAATTCATAAGCACTTATTAACTTCTATTTGCAAGTAATCAATGAGAAAATCTCTAATTTATCAAGAAAATATACCAAATGCCAATGTAAACATTTTAACAACGTATTTATCAAAAACATGCCAAAAGGACCAAGAAAACACCTGTCACACCCTCATTTTCACCGTTAGCCTTTTATACCCTACATTCGGCATATCATACATCATTCTATTGTGTATCGAGCATGCGGGTTCACAAGGTACGAACTAGGCCATTTGGTTGTAACTTGTCTATTTTCGGACTACATGAAAAAAGGTTCATCACCTAAGGTTTGATCTGAGGAAAAATTCTACTCATGAAAATTTTGGCAAGGGGAAGTTACTTGACAAAATACAAGGATATTCAAGATAAATATTAATAGACATGAATGCTAGGCCAAATCCAAAGCTCCTTCATACATGTTTATTTTTATGGCATAAGTGGAGTGCAAATTATTAAGGCATGAATCAAGATCATCAATGCATAATTCAAGATTTCATTTTTAAGCACATGAGGGAATCCATCATCCAAAATTCAAGATTCATGAATGAAGATAAAAATAATACTAAGAGGAATTTTGTGACATTACAATCATGTAATTTGTTACAAAAATTCCAACTCTAGATAATGTTTAGAAATTAATCTATTTCTAAATCTTCATTCAAGTCTTTAATCAAATCTATGATATGGTACTCTTCATACTACACCATTTTTTTTCATGTGCTACATTATGCTCACAAACATCCAAGAAATATGCAAGAATTAAATCAACATTGGAATGTTTATGGGCCAAGATTATGCATGTTCAATCATAGGCAAAACAGCCCCATGCAAGAGTTGAAGAATTACTACATGTCACAAAATCAAGAGGACAACATGTACTATGTTACAAGATCATTTTTTATGTCACAAAGTCAAGGAAATAGCATGCAAATGATATATTTACTTGCTAAATATCAGTTTGCAAATGCTGTCAAAGAGTGGTAACAATTGGCTACATGGCAAGATACAAAGCAATACCATCCAAGAGACTAATGGGCAAAAAGAGGGATAGTAGTATAGTATGCTACAGCAGAAAAATGCAGCAAGTCATACTAGAAATAGAAGGGAAAAGTGGGGCTGCACAAAAGGAAGAAAAAGGCATTGCCAAGAATGGAAAGTTGGTGATGAAAAGGTGTGCAAAGTGTGTGGCTTTAGGACAGCAGAAAAAGTTGACAGAAAAGGTGGAAAATGGGCTGCAAGCAAGCATAGAAAACATAGTATTCCTTACTATCAAAACAGAACAGAACACAAGAAGCAAGCAGAGTAGAGACTACACATAGAGAGCAAAGAGTAAGAGCAAAAAACCAGAAAAATAGTTAGCAAGAAACCCCCAAAAAAATAGAAAAAAGAGAGTGAGATAGAGACACAAGAGGATCATTGAGAAACCAAACCTTCACAACATAGAGTGAAGAGGGGAGAGCACATCCAACAAAGGTCATTGGAGTACTTGCAAGAAGAATAGAAAGCTCTTGGTATCCATTTCTTTAAATCTTTCTCCTTTTATTCTTTGCTTTTATATTCATTTCATTCACTCTTTTATGTGTTGTTGAACTGTATATCATGTAAGATCCCCTAAGGGACTAAGAAACCATCCTCAAGGAACCACAAAAGAAACGAAAACATAAAAAAAAATGTGAGATTTCGACCTGGACCAGCAACACGGGCCGTGTCACACGACACGACCGACCGTGTCACGCTACTGTATGAAGTTTTTTTCCCCAGGCCTTGCAACACGGGCCATATCACACAACACGGCCGGGCGTGTTGCATCACTGTTTCAACTTTTTTCACCCGTGTCACACCACTGTTTCCTCCATATTTTTTTACCGGTTTTACCTTAAAAAAAATTTTTCGTTTTTTTTGTGTGTCTCGATTTTTTTGAGCCGTGTGGCTTATGTTTGTATGATGTTTGTATGTGAATATTGTTATGGCCCTTGTTGACCTTTGTTTCCAAAAACTATTTTAAAAAGTAAACTCTCGATTTTATCGAGCCATTTTTGACCATGTAAGTCGGATGCCTTGTGCACCGCCATCGACCTAAATCGCATCACTTCAAATATCTTTACAAGCAATAAATCTTGATCCAACATCAAGTGTTTCTCTTTTCGCATAAAAATACAAAAAAAAACACAATAAAATATATGATTGGAATTATGCACCATGAACTTTAAAGTGGTGGAGAAGGAATGAGAATGGAACCCTCCTACACTCATTCCGAATGTTTCGAATACAAGGCGCTCGACTTGGTTATTCGATACATTCATCTCTATCTAAAGTCTTTTGTATAATCCTAGTCAAGAACACATTTTCTTCAAAAAAAAACTAAAAACAACATCAACTCATCAAACTATTTTTGCCTTAGGGCGTCAATCCAAAAAAACCTTTTTCAAGGTATAAAATCAACCAACAAACAACAATTTCATAAAGCCTCCGAACTACGGAGCTCTGATTCTTCACTTCTTTTAAGTGAGGATACGTAGGCACAAGGGCCACAATCCTTGGCGAGCATTAAAATAAATAAACCAATCCCTCTTTTCCTTAAACAAGCAAACTTTTAGAATAAAACACCCATTCACGCGAAATAACCTAGGAGGTTCCCATCGAGTACGATGGATGCGAGGGGGTGCTAATACCTTCCCCTCGCATAACCGACTCCCGAACCCTAAGACTTGGTTGCAATGACCACGCTCTTTTCCCAAAGGTTTTATCGCTATTTCCCTTTCCCCCCGTGGGATAAATAAAATCCGGTGGCGACTCTGTGTCATTTTTCGCGTAGCGACAACACCAATATCAGAAAAAACACATCATTTTTTTTGCATCAAGGCTCGCTTAGCGAAGTACCATACCTCGCTAAGCCATAAATATGCAGCAAATTTCTAGACAAACCTCATCCAGATACCAAAACTTGTTGGTAGACACGCAAAGTGAGATATGCTATGTTAAAAAGCTTCAAGGTTAAATAACATTAGGGTGAAACAAGGGTTAACTCACTAAGCAAGCTAAAGGCGTACTAAGCGAGATTAAGGTGATCAAGACGAATTGCAAATGAGCTGTCATTTCTTAAGGAGGAAGATTGCAGGCACATTAAGCGGTGTTCAGATCTCGCTTAGCAAGAATGACATATCAGACCACTATAAATAGGGGTTGACGCAGTTCATTTGATAGATCTTATAAAAGATATTTAATATCTTGTAGAGACACTGTTAGAACTTGGTGTAATTGGTTAGTAGGGAGTGAGAAATACAACATGAGAGGAAAAAAGAGAAAGATCAAGGACGAAATCACTGTGTGAGGAATTGACAACAAATGCTTTTCAACATCTTCCTTCTAGAGCTTAATTGTAAATTTATGATGAATAAGCATGGCTAATTTGTCGTACCCTAAATTTTACCTGCTTGTTTTTTGTTATCTTTTATTTTTAGCATTTAAAAAAAAAAACTAAAGTGTCAGTCAGTTCAATTGGTAAAAAAAAATCAATTTAATTCATTGTTTCATGCACAAAATAGTCAATATTATAAAAAGGTAAAATTATCTCACAATTTGTCATTTCTGTTTATTAATTGATCACACTTTGACAAACTTAATTCTAATTGGTCATGCTTTGTCATAATGGTTTCTGATTAGTCAAAGTTTGTCAATTTGCTGATCAAGAAAAATCAGATAATATATGATATTATTTTATTTTATTTTCTTCTTTCTTTTTTTGTCTTTTAACCTAGTTTTTCACATTATTAATAGATATCAATTTCTACATATTTATCCATCCATAATTCACATAGAAATCACAGAAAAATCTCTAAGTTGATTTTTCTCACACTGAAGAAAATCAACACTTAAACCCCAAACCTTAGCAATCCAGATAGAAGCAAAATCTCGCACCGAAGAAGGAATAGAAAGAAAAAAGGAAGGAAGTAGTTTGCATTGGTCACACCACCCTAGGTTGGTAACTTCATTTTTATTTATTTATACATCGTCGTCTTTTTTTATACCTCCTGAATATTATGTTTAATGTAAATTCGAGTTTTTGTTGTTTGAATTTTGATTCGATCTTTTGGAATTTCAATTTTATATGGTACATGATTTTTTGCTTGTTGTTTTTACATGTTTTTTTAATTTGTATTTTTTCTGGTTTATTTAATTTAATTTATTTAGTCTTTTTTTTTGTTTTGTTTTAAATACTAATTATTATTAGAAATTATATGATTAATTTTAATAAAAAAAGTAACCACAAATACAGTAAAAAAAAACAAAATGTGATTCATTATCGTCTTCTCATTTCACCGCACTTTTTCTTCACTAATTCAAACACACAACCATATTCATATTCCAATTCAAACTCTTCATCAAAAAGCCTAAACCTTTACATCAAAAACATCCAAACCTCCACCATATTGCAAAATTAATTTTTTTTCTCTTTTTTTATTTATTTGCCTTATATACTTTGGTTAACTGTAACTATCATGATGGCAATATAGTATTTCAAGTGTTGAGGTTTGCTCATTTTTTGTTCATGTATTCAGGGATGAAAAAGAATAACAATTTCAATTCTGTTAAAGAATGATGAAAATGACTTCTCCTTTTCGTTGATTCTATCATTTATAACTTGTTTTGGACTAGGTCAAAGGCTGACCCACCGTCGAGCACGGCCCAACCCAACTCCTCGTCGGGGAGGGCTCAGTAAGGCCCAATCACTCAACCCACACGAGGAGCGCTCACGCGTCTTTTTCACGATCTCCACGTGCTCCCCACGCGGGAACACATCATCAAACAACAACTTGTGTCCGAAAGAACATGTCATCCACCTCCTAAAGATCACAAAGTAGTTAGCCCAGGACGAAGACCGCGTGTTGGTCTTTTCTACGCCACGTAGATCATGTCAGTTATTCACATTGGGCCTGATGATCCAACACAAGGTAGATAACCGTTGGCCCAGCACTTGAGGCACATTATAAGTACCCTCTTTCAATAGAGAGTCAGGTATTCTATTTTTTCTACACCTTCTCTGTACTTGCTCTTTCTACTCCATCTCTTACTTTGGTATCAAAGTACCTTGCAGGTACACCCCCTCCTCTTCTCTACCATCAGCGAATAAAGGAGCTCACGATGTGTTGCTGACTGCTGATCTCTTTATGATCTAGTAAGATCAGTGGCGCTGTCTGTGGGAAACTTGCTTCCCCGTTCTTTCTGTCAAAGAAATTCAAGAACCAAAGCATACCTCAACTTTCGTTCATCATGGACAGCCCACGCACTAACAACAACGTCCATGAAATCTCCTTCACCATGTTCACCAACGACGACAATCACGATCCCAATGTGACTGTTCACGTCGAGGAAGGCAATGACAGGGATGGGCGCACCACCTCTCCCTTCCTCGACGATCCGGCCTTCAACGCCGTCCGACGCTTCGACAACCTAACTGCCTTCCAACCAATCCATGTGCCGCCCACTACCGATTCGACCATGGTGGTTGTCTTCGTGATAATAAATCAGACAAACCTGATGATCTTTCAGCAGAACGACCGAATCAAGATGTTGGAAAAGGAGTGACAATCACGCTCTCCTCCATAGAGACATCGTCGCCCAGTTTCTCGTAGCACATCTCTTCGGCGACGAGAAAACCGCCTTTCACCTCCCCGTGAAAGCTGCAACATGATGAGTCCTAGAGTTCCTTTCTGTGTTGTCCCGAGTGTCGTCCGCAACTAGAAAGGCCTCGGCCTATGGCCGGCCAGAAACGTTACTGCTCTCTTCCCTGGAAAGAGCAATGTTCCCCGTCTCCTAAGAGAAATATAACTGACATGCACGTAGAGAAACCGAAGGGCCGACCAAGGAGTTCTCCCCAGCATGATAGGATTTCTTGGTACAACGGATCCCCGTCACAGTAACCCGTCAGGAGCGATGAAGACGACCCTCGTACTCCTCTGTCCAAGGCCACCAAGAAACTCGCCTGCCCTTAGGGATGGAGATGCCCCCAATCCTGGATACCTACGATAGTACCATCGACCCGGACGGCCACATCGAAAGCATCGATGCGATGCTCGACTCCCGAAATGTCCGGGGGGCCATAAAGTGCAGGCTCTTTTCCAAGACCCTGAGGAAGGGTGCAATGGCGTAATATAAGAGCCTCGAGCCCAAATCCATCATCTCCTTGAGGGAGCTGAAGAGGCCATTCTCCAGGAATTTCACTGCTTCCCGATGACACACGAAGATGGAAGCATCCCTGGAAGCCATCATTTAGGGAAAGGAATAATTTCTTCGGGACTACATAGAGAGATTTAACCGAGAAGCTGTACAAGTGACTACCTCAAACGACATGAAGAGGTATTTGATTGAGCGAGGACTGCGACCTCACACTAAGTTTGCAAAGGCCGTCGGCATCGAAAGGCCTAACACTCTAGACGCGTTCCTCCACAAGGCCCAAGCCTACATCCAGTACAAGGAGAAGAAGGTCGCCAATTGCGCCCGCGACTCGCGAAACTAGGAGACGACCAGAAATTCCAAACACGAAGACTCCGTCGCTCCCGGAAGAGGCAGCGAGAGAAGGAGAGAAGATCAGCCTTGAGACTCTCGGGAACAGAGGGGGCCAGCTGGCCGATTCACTGAGTACACACTACTCATAGCTCCCCACGAGCGCATTTTGGCCAAGTGCATAAACTCGGAGTTCCAAAAAGGTGGTGTCCACTTCTCGGAGCCAACACCCCTTAAGCCCAACATCGACAAGTTCAAGTACTGTCGGTTCCACAGGAGTCACAGACAAGTCACGAAAGATTCCGTCCACCTCAAGGATGCCATCGAAATCCTAATCAAGGAAGGGCACTTAAATAAATATACCAAGAGGAATGAAGCTTCTCGACAGGAAGCCCACGAGGTAAAGAAGGTCGAGGAGGTAACACCACCCTCAGATAAGACTAGGCTACAGGTTGCTTTGTGCGTCTCACGGTCGGAGGACTTCTGCTTCCCCTACGAGAACGACAAGTTGTTATCCACTTGCAGCCCGTGGGAGAACTTCCCAGTCGCGATGGTCGTCCCCGACGGAGGTCCCAACAAGCTTTCGGTAGGGTCAACCAAGAAGAAATTTGAGGAGCTGGTCGAAAAGAGTTCAAAGCAAAGCGTCACCCTCGATAAGTTTAAGGGTAACTCGAACCCGATCACCTTTTACCTTGAGAAGTTGCCTGGTGGTGCCCCTAATTCCAACATTCCCCTACTGATCAGGGCTTAGATGGTGAACTTTGATGTCCGTCGCATTCTCTTCAACCAAGGGAGCTCGGTGGACATAATGTACGCCCACCTGTTCACCACCCTCCAGCTCGACGAAAGCCATATGACGTCGTATGTCGGCTCCGACTTGTAGGGCTTCAATGGTACCACCACGAGGCCATGGGGGGTACGTGGACCTTCTTGTCACCTTCAAATCCGAAGAGACTGCGAGGCAGGTCAATGTCTTCTTTTTGGTGATATAGTGCCCCTTCTTGTATCAATGCATTATGGGGAGGCCTACCCTAGTCGAGCTGACTGCGGTGTTGTCCATAGTGCACATAAAGATGAAGTACTACACGACCAGGGGTCGAGCAGTCACCCTCCACGGAGACATCTAAACGGCCAAAAGATGTTTGTAACAGTCATCAAGGGGTTTAACTCGACCAACATCACACCCAAGAATGCTGGCAAGCCAGCCCAGACTGAGGAACATAAGCCACTACCCCGCGTCAACTCCGTCGACCTCAACAATCGCTTACCCAGCAAGCATGATTAGAAAGAAGTACCAGAAGATGCACCTCCAACAAACAACGGCAATGGGCAGCCACCCCATCTAATGCACACCATCCTAGATGGTGAGTTAAAGCTCATTACGATCGGCGACGACCCCGACATGAGCGTGAAGGTTGGAACTGGGTTACCCGACTTGGCGAGGAAGCAGTTGAAGGCTTGCCTCAGGGAGAATGCTTACCTGTTCGCGTGGAGCGCTACGGAGATGCCCGAGCTCGAGCCCGATGTGGCTTGCCACCAGCTCACTATAGATCCAGCCGCTAGGGCCAAAGTACAATGTAGGCATAGGCAGTCTCCTGAGAAAGCAGAGGAAGCTGAAAAAAACTGTAAAAGACCTCTTAGAGACAAATTTTATTTCGGAAGCCCGGTACACAACATGTATCTCCAATGTTGTACTTGTCAAAAATCTATGGAAAATGGCGTGAGTGTGTTGATTATACCGATCTTAACTAGGAATGTCCCTAAGATACATACCCTTTGCCTAACATCAACAAACTGGTCAACAATTCTGCAAGTTTCAAACTATTGTTGTTCATGGATGCGTACTTAGGGTACAACCAGATCCCCATGGCGAAGGACGACAAGGAATACACGACTTTCATGACCAAGTCGGGCAACTATTATTACAATGTAATGCCCTTCAGTCTAAAAAATGTCGGTACGACTTACCAGTGGATGAGGAATAAGATCTTCTGGGGCAAGACCGGAGACACGCTCGAGGTTTACATGGACGACATGATCGTGAAAACACGAGAAGAAATCGACCATACTACCCATCTCAAAAGGGTCTTTGATACATCGAGGAAGTGCAGAATGAGATTTAACCCGGAGAAGTGCACATTCGGTGTCCGAGCAGGCAAGTTCCTCGACTTCTACTTAACGGAGCAAAGAGTGAAGGTGAACCCCTTCAAGTGCAGGGCCTTCTCCGAGTTCCGAATGTCGAACTCAAAGAAGTCGATCAAATCCCTCAACGTGATGCTCGAAAATATTTAACCGCTAAAATGTGATCTAACACTATTCTTTAAAATCAACTAACCCACAAACATTATTTATTTGAACTACGAAGCTTTGACTTTCTCATTGAACTTTAGAAATACATAGGCACAGGGTTTTGAAACCCTGGCAAGCGCAATAATAATAAAAAAAACTAAAATTTTTCCTCTTTAAATCTTTTGTAAATACCCTTTTTTAATAAATAACTAAAAAGATTGCAAACATTTCCTTAAGAACACTTAACTCTAGCCTATTAGGAGGCTTCCGTTGAGTACAACAAATGTGAGGGGTGCTAATATATTCCCCTCATATAACCGACTCTGAACCCTTAACTGGTTTCAATGACCATGTTTTCTTCCTTAAAGGGTTTTATCGACGTTTTCGTTCAAATAAAAGCTTTTGTGGTGACTCTGTGTCTTTTTATAGCATTTAGACACTTAGGTATTTTTCATGTTGCGACAGCTGGGGACACCTCCCTAAAGAGATTCAAGCATATCCTTTAGTTCTAGGGTTGTTGGTTTGTTTACTTGTTTTTATTTTATTATTTATTTTATTTATTTTGTTTATTTTATGCTTTATTTTTATTTTTCCTCTTTAGTTTTATCTCGTATCTTATATAATATTGTGGATTTTAGATTATTGTTTGAGAATAAGCTCTACACCCAAGCTAGAGAAGAAACATAAGCTTAAGTATGGGGTTGTCTAATATTGGCCAATGAGATGCACATCCCAATAGTTTTTTTTTACGACAACTCCACATAAAGTAGATCAGTTCAAAGCTTTCACCACGAATTAGCCCGCCCATCTTTGTGACAAAACTTTGAATTTGGCCAATGACTTTAGGGACCTGTTCTAGAACTATAACATTGAACCTTCGTATGGCCTACAAGATGAACATCTTACTAGTTCTATAATAAGGTTTTTCCTAAGGGAGACCCTTTGGGATTTCATCATGAATTGGCTAAACCTGATATCGTGATGAAGTTTCATACGTGGTCCATGACCTTAGGTTTATTCTTAAACACCCAACAAAACCCTAGAACATACCTTGTGATGGGTTGGGTAGAAAGGATTAGAAATATCTTTCGTAAGGAGCCCTTACATATAGGTTGTTATATTGTCCAATTATCCTTACCAATCCAAATCCGCAATTTCCTGAGCCCACACATGACATTGCATTGCATTCATTAAAGTAAAAACTCTCAGCATATTGAATTTCATTTCATAGAATTCATTTTGATGCATTGTATTCATACTTAATGCATACCCTATCGTCACCCACCATATAAAAGCCAAGTGGTCTTCCGTGCTCACGTTGAACTCAGTCTTGCAAGTCATAGAGGAATTTGTGCTAAGACGATAAACTCTGAAAAGCGAAGCCAGCAAATTGAAGGAGAAAGTATGAGAGGTTTTGATGGGCATGCGATTTTTGATGGAAAAAAGAGAAAATCAAGAATGAATGACTGCAAATGGGGGCACCATGGAACCACTCCTCAACCACGAGATATCAATCGTCCTTTTTCTCATCATCCTCAAGGGCCAATAGGACCAATCAAGTAAAAAGTGATAGCCTTATGTCATGGTTAGTGGTATCAAAAGAGGCTTAAAAAGGCATTTGATAAAAATGTGCGTCCTCGAGAACTCTAGAAAGGTGACCTAATGCTTAAGAAGATCTTTCTCATACGCCGTGAAAAATGTTTTCTCTTGAGGAGCTTTGGTTCCTACAACAATGAACGGATAGGAATTTCCACTTTTGGTAAACTCCAACGCAGACAAAAAAACATATTGCCTAAAAAAGAGAGTAAATGAAAAGAAATCACTAAGTCGAAAACCCGAAAGGACGACTAAGAAAAAAGGGTATCGTCCCGTTGGATTGAAAAAGAAGTCCAGGAAAAAGTTTGGGATTTAAAAAAAAAAGCAAAAAGACTGCGGCACACGAGCCTGCTCTGAACAAAAAACTGAAGACAACAAGAATCAACGATAGTTTCCCATATGCAGAAAAAGTTGAGAACCTGGTGTCAGAGAAGTCCAAAGAGGAAGGAAACTTGGAGGATTTGGTGTCAAATCATGATGAAACTTAAAACACTTTCTCAGACACAACAAACACACCAACCTTAATCTTTGAGTGGGTAGGTCAATTAAACAACGAATCAAGCATTAGGCTATCATTTTCATTTGTATTTTCTTTGTTTGTTAAATGTGACTTGCTTCTAAACTTGTTGTTTTTAAATGGTAATACTAATGAAATAAGCATACATTTTTGAATCAATTTGTTTGTATTCACTCTACACATATTCATTATTTCCTTTTCCATAAAAAACAAAAAAGCAATATCAATACTTCTCTCGTTTAGCTTCCTTTATCAAATTGGTATTTAAGCAAAGATCCAAGGAAGAATGATGAAAATAAAATACTCAAAATTGTTGACAATATACTTTTGAATACAACATTTCTAACAATGTAATACATTATTTCAAATCTTCAAACTCCAAAGATATAAGGAGTTAATTCTTGGTAAACCCCATTGAGCCTAGAAGTTGGTGTTTCTTTCTGTACGAAAAAAAACCTTTTAATCTTAACCAAGGGTGGGATAGTCTTCAGTTAATTTGATTATTCATTTGAATTTCAAAAGGAAAACATCCCATCTGAAGATCAACCACATCTTCTTCCTCATACACATCATTCGATGTTGAAGAGATCGTGGAAACTCAAAAGTCCACAGTAGTTGTTCTTCACCAACCATTAACACAATAATCAGAACCTTTCAGCAAAATTAAAAAAAAGGTCAGCTAAGTCAAAACTTGAAAAAATGATTTAGGCAAAAATTAAGGATACAAAAAAAAAAAAAAGTCAAAATAGGTCACTAAAATCCTCAACAAAAGACAAGATTAGGTGACCACCATATCAAGAGTCAAAATGTAACACCCCGGACTGCCTTCAGAATTACCGACTGACCCCACAAACCAACACAGGTCTTTTCAGCATGCTTTGACCTCACTCACATGTTTTTCGAGAAACTTCCCAGAAGGTCACCCATCCCTAAATTTCTCCAAGTCAAGCATGCTTAACTATGGAGTTCTTATGAACGGGCTACCGAAAAGAAGACGCATCTTGTTTTCGGTAGTCTGTTCCATAAGAACTCCACAGTTAAGCGTGCTTGACTTAGAGCAATTTAGAGATGGGTGACCTTCTGGAAAGTTTCTCAGAAAGCATGTGAGTGAGGAAAAAGCATGTTGAAAAGACTTGTGTTAGTTTGTGGGGTTAGTTGGTAATCCTGAAGGCAGTCTGTGACGTTACAAATGCTATCAGAGCCAGACCTATCCCAATATGATGTGGTTCGAGGATGAACCAAACTGAAGTTAGTGGGCATGTAACACCCGAGGGTGAGGGAGTGGTTGTCGGTGCACGAGGCATGACAATGAGACACTCCTAGTAGCTTCTGGGGAAAACCCAAATTCACATCCGAATGAGAGTGATCCTGAGACTATGCAAGTATAGGACTGCATGGTTAAAGAAAGACTTATAAGAATTAATTGGTACTACCTATACCAAAAAGATGCATCTTCTTTTCGGTAGCTCGTTCCATAAGAACTCCATAGTTAAGCGTGCTTGAATTGGAGAAATTTAGGAATGAGTGACCTTCTGGGAAGTTTCTTATAAAGCATGTGAGTGAGGAAAAATCATGTTGAAAAGACCTGTGTTGGTTTGTGGAGTTAATTGGTAATCCTTAATAAAAGACAAGATTAGGTGACCACCATATCAAGAATCAAACAATCACCAAAATTCTTGACAAAAGAAAGTGAGTAACTACCACTTCAAGCAAACCTCATTTGTTTTAAAAACCATCACATTTCCTACTTCAAAACCCTCTTGGAACATTGGATGCACGTGTCGAGAGTTTAAGCAAGAAAGTTGATATTGCAATGCACATAAATATTATATGAATCAAATGGATTAGTTCAAGAGAAACATACTCATTGCATTAAGATCATCATTAAAAAACAAACAAGTTTTTATATGCAAACAGAGCATTAACAAACAATGAAAACTATAAATAAAATGTAGTAAAGAAAACTGATGATTGCCATGGCTGGGGAAGCCTGTCTCCGCCTGGACTAATTTCTTCTGATGATATCCTTGCAATTTTAAGTGCTCACTTGGAAGGCTTTAATTAATGTGCAGACCGTCTGTAGTGAAAGTAATAACCTCTTTGTTGTTTCTTCTGGGAGTCAGTCTGTTGTTGATATTGATTAGGGCATTCCTCAGTTCAGGCGCTTTCATCCTCAAACTTGGCCCAGGAACAGGCAATAGATGCGGATATGGATATTCTAAAACCAAAGACTGTAAGATACGCCCCTGACCCAATGAAGCTTCAGGGGAGAAAGCAGGAATATCCACTCCTTTTGCAGCAACTGAAATAAGACCACCTTTTACGCTCATACCGCCCGACGTGAACTCAAATGCCTTCGAATTGATTAAGTCCTGAACTTGGTGCTTAAAAGCCTTGCATTTCTCCACATTATACCCCGGTGCCCCATAATGGAAATCACAATGGGCACTTGCATCATAGCCTGGTGAAGGCTTACTAGTAAATGGAGCCAGAGTCCGAAGCTCAACCAATTAAAGTTGAAGCAAGTGTTGCAAACAGAGCATTAACAAACAATGGAAACTACAAATAAAATGTAGTAAAGGAAATTGATGATTGCCATGGCTGAGGAAGCTTGGCTCCGCCTGGACTAATTTCTTCTGATGATATCCTTGCAATTTTAAGTGCTCACTTGGAAGGCTTCAATTAATGCGTAGACCGTCTGCAGTGAAAGTAATGACCTCTTTGTTGTTTCTTCTGGGAGTCAGTCTGTTGCTGATACTGATTAGGGCATTCCTCATGTTCAGGCACTTTCATCCTCAGACTTAGCCCAGGAACATGAAATAGATGTGGACATGGAGATTCTGAAACCAAAGGCTGTAAGATAAGCCCCTGACCCGATGTAGCTTCAGGGGAGAAAACATGAATATCCACTTCTTTTGCAACAACTGAAATAAGACCACCTTGTACGCTCATACCGCCCCGCGTGAACTCAAATGCCTTCGAATTGATTAAGTCCTAAACTTGATGCTTAAAAGCCTTGCATTTCTCCATATTATGCCCCGGTGCCCCAGAATGGAAATCACAATGGGCACTTGCATCATAGCCTGGTGGAGGCTTACTAACAAATGGAGCTAGAGTCTAAAGCTCAACCAATTAAAGTTGAAGCAAGTGTTGCAACATCTGAGCATAAGTCATAGGGAGTTGGTCAAAGATTCTTTCGAGCTGCTTCAGCCTCTGTGCGTACCTTTTCATCTTAGGATTATCTTGGGAAATAAGAGGTAGTTGCTAACGGGGAAATTCTGGAACTTCAGGTCGTGCAAAAAATCTACAGGGCACATCACGCTCCGGGAGAGATCCCACAAGCAAGGGTAACATGACTATTTCAGTTGCAGCTTCAAGCATACGATTATCTTCCTTTCTTAGAACACTTCTCATGACTTCTATGATCAGGCCCATACGAGTCTTCAATTGATGGACTTCCTCTCTCAACATTTTCTGATCCCGAGACAAAGCTTGCATGTCCATCATGAATTGTCCCATCTGGCTTCGTACTTTCCTCAACTCAGCTTGAATCTACTCCATAGTCAACTTCTAGCTTCTTGGAAAAATTAAGTCTGAAATTCTGAAGAAAACTAAATCAGGATAACTAAAGACCAGCCTCGAACACCTGGAGTGCAAATGAACATATAAATGTAATGCAAACAAGTTTATACATCTCATTATCATTATCAATCGAAAACAAATAAGTTTTACAAATGAGTTTTCATTTTAACAGAACAGAAACCACAAATGCAAAGAAATATCATGATATAAAAATGCCATCTTCAGGGAACTGGGATTTCCAAACTTGATTCGCTACTGGGCTAGCCATCTTCAGAATTGCTCGTCGAAGTCAGTCTGATACTCATCTGAACATCTGTTCTTGGTGAATTCTTCCATAACGAGGACTGATGAACCTACGTGACTGGATGAAGGAGGATTGCTGATCTAAATACCATGAGGTGTGACTGAGAACATATTAGAGTCAAGAAGAGTTAGAATCTTGCTCTTAAGCACCTTACAGTCTTCAGTTGAATGCTCTTGTGCCCCAACATGGTAGTCACAACGGGCGTTGACATCAAAAGCTGTTGGGTATGGAGGAATCATTGGATTTATCTCCTTCGGCACTATCAACCCACCTTTGATCAATCTAGTAACATCTGATTGTACAACATTGGCAACTGAGTAAAATGTCTCTTTGGCTTCCTTGGTCTCTGTCGGGTGTGCTGACGCGGATGACGGTGATATGACTGTTGACTCTGGGAACTTGAAATATTTGAGTACTGAGGCTAAGGGTATCGGAGATTCCCAAATGGAATTATCTTCCTTCTCCCATTCTTCTTAAGAACTAATAACTGATTCACTCTCACCAGCTGATATGTATGGGAACGTCTTGAATCTTTCCACTCTTGAGTCTGCTCAATATGTTCCCCAACTACTGTCAAGTTAGAAAAATTTAATGCTCCATTGCCAATAATCTTGTCCAAGTATGGTCCTTGCTAAGTACCCGTGAACAGGTCAACCAATTCTCTGTCTAAAAGTGGTGGTTGAACGTGAGCGTCTAACTCTCTCTATCTTTGAGCATACCCTCTAAAGGATTCATTTTCCACTTGAGATAAGTCTTGCAACTGCATGCGGCTGAGAGTCATATCAAGATTATAATTGCATTACTTCACAAAGGCCTTGTCGTTATGGACATATGAGGTCATTCTTATGCAAAACATCACCAAATGTTGCTTTAGACAGCTATCCCCTTTGTACTTCTCAAACTTGAGTGTCTTAAACTTTGGAGGCATCACAAGGCCTGACACCAAACACACGTTTGAAGCATTCAGATTAAGAGCATCACGATCCTCTAGGACATCAAAATTCTCCACACACACATAAGATACCTTTTCATAAACTAAAAGAAAAAACATGTTTAACAACCCTACTATTATGAAGGAAAAAACGATTTGCCAAAAAAAAAAAAAAAAACTAAAACACGTCCTTATTAATCCAACATTTAATAATCATATATTAAACTATATATATAAAACCCCAATTAATCAAATAAGGTTTTATTTAATTTATGATTTATGATCATCGCCATCATCGTCATCGTCATTATCATAATCCTCTTCTTCATTCTTCCCTATTCATACGATAACACTAACAACAACAAAACCGAATCAATCTTCAAAATAAATAATCAAACCCGAAACTCTTCAAATCGTTCCCATCGTTTAAACTAAGATCCTCTATTTCCGAATTTCTCAATTTCCGAATTCCAGTGTTGTTTATTCGGAGCTGAATTTGTGTTTCTAGGGTTTCCGATTTCCGGCGATGGCGCAAGGGACGGGACGGAGCAGTAGAGTGATTGGAGACTACGTGGTTGGGAAGCAAATTGGAGCGGGTTCGTTTTCAGTTGTGTGGCATGCGAGGCATAAAGTTCATGGAACTGAAGTTGCTATAAAAGAGATCGCTACGCTTAGGCTTAACAAGAAGTTGCAGGAAAGTCTCATGTCGGAGATTTATATCCTGAAGCGGATTAATCATCCTAATATTATTTCCTTGCACGATATCATTCAGGTTTCATTCTACTTTTAAAAGGAAAAAAATTGTTTTTTTTTGGTGTAATCTAATGTTGATATTGATTAATTTTTATTTTATAATTTATAATATATAACTGGTGTGTTCATTACTAAAATTGTGGTATTTAAGGAAAAATTGGTAGTTAAGATGAGTTTTTTTTAAATATATACTAATTAGTTTATGCTTTGTTTTAATCTAACTGTTTTGAGTTTTAGGGTTTGTAAGTAGGGTTTGCCTGTAGTTAATGTTATTTTTTAGTGAATAGTGCTGTTTTAAGAGGTTTAAACTTTAAACTGTGTGATGAGTTTGGTAATTTTGAAAATTGTTGTATTGGCTTTTCTGTAGTTGGGAAACTAGGATCTTGAAATGAGGTTCTATAATGTAAAGCTCTGTAGCTCCGATACCTGAAAAAAAGGGCGTGTCCATGTCTGTGTTGGAACCTACACCGCATTTAATTTATTTATTTTTTCCAATTATTATCAGTATTACTGTGTCAGTGTCGGTGTCGTATGTCCGTGCTTCATTGAGGAAAAGTTTGATTTCTTGAATGGGGTATAATGTAATGTTTGATTTATGCTGTAGTGAAGGAGCGGTTTTGAGTATTTGACAGCGAACTCATGTTAGTTCTAGATATCGCACTTGGGCCGTGGTAGGTTAGGATGCTATACTTAAACTCTAGGTTGATTAGCCTGATATTGGCATTGGACTGGATTTGTTTTGCACTAATGATAAATTATATATGGCTCAATACTACTACAATTTATGATTTAAGTTTTTGGATTCGTTCTATTTTCTAAACCAAAATGGTAGGGGTTTTGACTCAGAATTTTAGCTCTTGTGAATAAATTGGTCTGTAAGAAATAGTTGTATGTGTGAAGTTAAATGTGAAGCCAAATGAATATTTCTTTGATTGGTGCATCAAACAAGTCTCTTCTTAGTAATGCCATTAATTTTATATAGGCTCCTGGCAAGATACATCTTGTGTTAGAGTATTGTAAAGGTGGAGATCTTTCTATGTATATTCAACGCCATGGAAAGGTACCGGAGGCAACTGCAAAGCATTTTATGCTTCAGCTGGGTATGTTTCATCTGTTTATAGCTGGTGTTTTCTTATTATGTTCTTCTGGTAATAAAGGAGAATTCTGTGTTACAGCTGCTGGTCTTCAAGTTCTTCGGGACAATAACCTTATTCACCGAGATCTGAAACCACAGGTATCCTAATACTTAAAAGCGTAGATGTAGATGTCTGTCGATTGTTTATCTTTTTTGAGGTCATAATCCTTCCAACCCAATTCCCCTTTATTTTAAAATATAATTTTTATATGAAAGTAGCGTCTTTGTTGTATCTAAATATTGGTAATATGCCTATCATCCTTGAAACAGAATCTTCTTCTCTCCAGAAATGATGAGAAGTCAGTTTTGAAGATCGCTGACTTTGGATTTGCAAGGTAGCCTAATTATTTCTATATAGTTCACATTTAAGACCCCAAAAATTATGAAAATCTCACAAATGGCCAATTGTTTCAAAACTACTTTATATTTTTGTGGCTCAGTATTTTATACAAGGTGTTTGTTTGTTTTTTACTTTAAAACCCATGGGAATTGTGTTTGGAAAAGGCTTTCTACTCCTTTCTATAATTTAGTTACTAAAGCATCAATTTCTTTTTGGGCAGGTCTCTGCAACCGAGAGGCCTTGCAGAAACATTATGTGGTTCACCACTTTACATGGCTCCCGAAATCATGCAACTGCAGAAGTATGATGCCAAGGTGATTCTTACTTTTGAATGTCACTCATCATATTAGAATTTCTAGAGATGTATATTGATGTAATTCGTGAATGCTATAAGATAGAAAACTATGAACTGAATACTGAATCTCAGTTTCTATTTTGATTGAATGATTTTAGTTAGTTATTACAATAGGTGTAGATCCTATTTATGGAATCTAGGGAATAGAAGGTTACTGACTGACACTGCCATTCAGTTAGTTACAACAGCAGATTCAGTTACAGCTTGTAACAGGATCTGTTTGGAGGAGTAATCCTTTGTGTGTGGGCGCAGTTCTATTGCAGTGAACCTTTCACTAATATTTTTAATACATCAAAACACTAAAAAGCATTCATTGTTGGTTTCCATCATATTAATCCTGAATTAAATACGCAGGCAGATCTCTGGAGTGTTGGAGCAATCTTATATCAGTTTGTTACAGGGAAAACACCTTTTACTGGAAACAATCAAATCCAGGTATTTGAAGCAATAGAGTTTTTTTCTTCTTTTTGTGTGAAAAAAATAAGTATTTACTGATTTAGATGCTGTTATCTGTACCGTAGTTTTCCCATTGGGCATGACTCTTTTGGCATTCCTAGATAGCTTACTGTTGTAAATCATGAACTCTGCAGTTACTACAGAACATCATGAAATCAACAGAATTGCAATTTCCATCTGATAGTCAAGGCTTGTGTTCTGAGTGCAGAGATTTGTGCCAGAAATTACTACGCCGTAATCCAGGTATATTTTGATTTTCTAGTACATTGATGTTTGGGACATAAATGAATTATAAAATCTGCAGACCTGTTAAAGATATTTAACAATAGCCACAGCAATTAGTTAATCACTGTCTACTATTGTATGTAATTTCTTGAGTTAGTTCTTGTTTTAGTAGAGGGGATGATCAGTACCTGATGTATTACCTGCGTGAACTTAGATTTACTCTGGTAGTAACCATAAGTTTAGTAATTTACAACAAAATTGGGCCACCTATTTTTCCTTGATATTAGGCTTTTAGATAACTTGAGTCATCCTTTTGCTAACCATGCTAACAAAAATAAATAGACATTTTGATGTTTTTTCATTTTGCTAATGAAAATTCAAAAGAGCACTTAAGACCGTAAAATGCTCATTTTGGCTTTTCGGGCATGACATAGATACGTAACTGTATAACTGTACTTGATATAAGGGTCTTGTTACAAAGGTAAGTTATTAACGATCATTAAGAGCACAAGACAACTGTTGAAGTCATGAGATTTAGATAAAAGGATGAGAGAAATAGTAAGAGCTTTAATATTATTGATAGTTGATAGATAGTACAGTGATACTAACTTGATACAAAAGACTAAACTTTAGTCTATATTTATTGGGATATATAGACTGAACCCTAAATAAATAGGGAAATCAGGAATAATCAGTAAGAAATAATATAAAAACTAAAGATAATTTAGGATACTCAAATGATGTGTTTTGGATGAGGTAATTAGAAATTTTTAAGGAATTTAGAATTCTAGGTAATTCAAATGTTTCAGTTGAAATCCCTTCATTTTTAATTCTTTACTTTGGATAGAGTATTAAAATTATTTTTTTGGGTAAGTTTTATAAATTTTAAAAGTTTAGGTAAAATTTAAAATCTAAAAAATAGAGATCAATTTGCAATTTTTGAAAATTTGAAGGGGTATTTGAAAATTTCAAAAACTCTGAGGACCAAATTGCAAAATTTGAAATATTAATAATAATCAATTTGACATTCAAATTAGATAGAGTAGGAGAGGAATTTCAAATTCATTAATTTATCTTAAACAAAATACTTTGGAGATTTCTATTATTTTAAAATTTCTCCATATTTTTATCTAAACAATGGATTTGGGTCAAATCATTTTAAATTTCCTAAAAAAAATTATCCAAACACTCTTTACTCTAAGATCATTTACCTGTTCCTATGAAGTATACAAAGATACTCAGTTATAGTTTCAAGTATGTTTTAAGATCTTTTATTATATTCTACCTGCAACTGTTAAGGAGAGTTTTATGATTTGAGGAAGGGTGATGAATTTGAGGCATAGACAACTAATTGGGGATTGTGGGATGTTGTTTATGAAATATTCTTGTAATAATTCTCTGTTTCTTGTATTAATTGAGGAAAGTTTTCACATCTGTGCTCCAATCTACTTTAAATAAAAACCTCATTCTAATACTTGATTTATTTTTTAATTTGTAGTGGAACGTCTAACTTTTGAAGAATTCTTTAACCATCCATTCCTTAATCCGAAGCAAAGAGAACAGGATGAATCATTAAGGTAAAAGGGAAGGCTTTTAGAATTTATGGTATCATGATTTTTTTAGTTTCAAGCCATTAATTTCTTTTGGTTTACAGGAATAAAAGCTCTTCAAGGTTGGTAAGTGGGTTCTCTTCAACAGTGACCGATCCTTCGAGAAGAACTGAGGAAAATTATCAAGAGGATTGCTTACCTTTTGTTCTAGATGATGAATCTAGTAGACCTGAAGGGAGTACGTTGCTTTCAAAGAAGAAGTCAATGAAGTCTACCTTTGGATTTGATCTAAATGCCAAACTAGAGTCAACTTCCATTTCTAATAATGTAACTTATGCTTCCAGATATAGTAGTATAACACAGAGACCTGAAATCACTTCTAAAAGATTGGACAACCATAAAATTTCAGGAAGAAATCTCACTAATCCTCTAGGATCACCAGAACGTATATTTGCAAACCCTTATCCAAAAGGTATCAATACCGAACTGAAGTTTATTTTTTCCGTTTCTGTTTTTCACGGTTAGATTTAAGACACATCTTTCAAATTATCCATAATAATGCTTCTATTTGTTCTATGAAATTGGCAGTTACAGACTCACTTGAGAATATTGATCAAGAATATGTTCTTGTGTCTGGGCCCCCTATGGATGTTTCATCTTCTTCAGTGAATGCTTCAAAGCCCAGCCCTTCCTTATTTAGAACAGGTAGTTTCCCCCAAGAGTCTTCTAATACAACCACCAGATTAAGTGGTCCAATGCCAATCACTGGTGCATCTACCAATAGCATGTGCCAAATTGGAAGTTCAGGTAGTCAGGACTCTGCTCCTGGGACATCACATGGATCAATGGATACAGGTGATGAACAACCATCAACTAACATTATGACTAGGGTGAAATCATTGCAAGATTATGCATCTGCCCTCAGAGAATTAGTTGATGAAAAGGTAAATGTTGCTTCAAAATTTATTGGTATATTTATCTTATACAATACAATGACCAATTTTATTTGTCAAAATTTCACTGAATCTCTGCAAGAGCATTTAGAAGCTCTCTGATCACATGATCTTTAAGCTAATTAAACTAATCAGAACATTTTTGTGGTCAAATATTGAGTGATACAGTATATTTCATATTATGGATGCAAGCATTCTAGATAATAACCAATACAATCGTTTGGTTCTTTCCCCCTTCCCATCTGCTCAAGAAACTTGTTATTGTTGCTATAAACCGTGTAGGTGTTGGATAGTTCCTTCAGTAATCAGTATGCATTATACACTGCCTACTTGCCTGTTTAGAACTTTTCCTTTTGGGGAATGATTCCACCCTATTTCCTATTTACATTTTTCTTTATGTCTCTCATACTGCTGTCTTTGGCATTGCATGAAGTAGTTTTGCTTGAATAAAATTGAATTTGTTATTTTTTTTCTTCCATAAAATTTATGATACTAATATTTCTTATTTCTCCACCTCCATCTTCCCCTCCAAAACAAACTTATAAGACTGTGGCAAGAAAGCAGTTAGAAGCATTTTCTATTGAGCTTGTGATTCTTGCCATTTGGAAGCAAGCACTGCACATGTGCCATACACAGGCTGCCTCAGCAATGGAAGGAAGTCCAAGTCAAGAAGCTTCAAGATATAAGAGGAGCACCAGCAAGAAGCTGGGTAGTCCCGATTCAGAAGAATGTTTTGATGAAAACACCCAAGGGCCGAAAGATTTATCATCTGAAATTGAAAGTGGATTTTTGAGGGAATTTGAGCATGCCCAAGAACTTGCCAAGGCCATTAAGCCTGGTATAGCTTTTATATTTTTCATGAGCGCAATGCCTAGTTGACTTGTCTTCCTTTTTTTAAAATTAGTTATCTTCCGTGAGATAACTATTTTGGTTCTCTAATAAAATATTTTCTTTTTCATGCTTGCGTTGTAATGAAGTGATTTTTATATTTCATTCTATATTTTATGAGATTTAAACAATTATATATATCTCCTGTTTGCAGGAAATACTGAGATGCCAGATGCAATGGAAACAATATTTCAAGCCGCCCTTGGTTTTGGGAAGCTTGGTGGTGTGAGTATTTCCTTCTGCTTCTCATTTCTTCCATTTTGGACCGGGGTTTAAAAATGCATCTTTGAAATGTAATTTTAGGTTCAGTAAAGTAATTGACAATGCTAGATAATAGATTTTCTTTAATATACTAAATTTATCTTGATCAACCACCAATAATCCTCACTCCCTTCTAAAGTTGGGGTCATCCTCAAAAGAACAAACCTCACAAGTCCCAAGGCTAGAGCTCTGACACTAGTTGATAGGAACCCATATGTTATTACCGAAAAATAAGGATAAACTTCAATTACAAGTAAAAAACTTTTAGGACTTAGAGTCTGAATCTCTCCCACAGCCTAAAGGCCGTAAAATAACAATACACACCCTCCTCTTCTACTATTTATATACAATACTGCACCCTTTCTACAAATTACCGACTAACTAGTTGGATATCAAACTTAACTATCCTCAACTAACATAAACATATCATACCTCTGTTTGTTACACAATGATTTGTTCTATAGTTTTCCTTAGTCTACCTTTACCCCCATTTAGCCTGCCTACAATCTTAAATATCTTGAACAGGGAGAGGTTCATTTGTCTACCCTTTGACTCTCTTTGGAATCCTCATGTTTATTGTTAACCCGTGGTTTCACATTATTGTTACCAACCATCCTGAGTCACGCACATTGGTATGTTGGTGACGTCAATAATGGGCGGCAGTTGTTTCTTTCAAGTTTAAAGGGGCTTGCCCATCATAGATGGTTTGATGCCTACACCCTACCAATATTAAGTTCCCCTTTCCCGGCAAGTCCATATTTGATACCCCTAATGACTTCAAGAAGTCAAAAGTGTCAGATTTGTGGGGTTTCACTCATGTTGAATCCCCTCACGAAGTCTGTCCATAAAAGTCCCCACTATAATGCTTCTAGAATACCTGAAACAAAATAGGTTGTTATGTTCATCCATAGTTCCGGCTGGCTTTGATGTGGCCAAATTCCGTCTAGTGTTATTTGATTCAAAGAGCAAATCCTGCCTAGTGTGAAAAGGTGTTGGTTGTTTATTTCATCATAAATACTTGAATTTTGTTGAAATCTTACATGGGTTTTGCCACATCACTTTTATACGTAATGTCGGATATCTTTAATATTTTGTGCATGAACAAACTCTGCAATGGTAAAACTGAGGATTTGTTAGTCATGTTGTTGGCAGGTAGATGAGCTCATGGGTAATACAGAAGGTGCATCCACATTGTATTCAAAAGCCGTTCGCCTATTGGTTTTCCTTCTAGTGGAAGGACCGTCCCTGATTCTCAACCCTCCATTTTCATTGACAAGATCAGACCGTTACAGGCTTCGGAATTACATTGATATGCTTAATATCAGACGAAGTTATACAGGCTCTCAGAGAACAACACTTCCTAAGGGTGATGATAGTCAGGGCGTCTTTAAGTAAAAGTGTTAGAGCTTTAGCAGTGGTTATTTGTCTCCTATTTTTACACGTTAAAATTATTTATTTGTACAGTTATTCTTTGGAGGGGAAATTGGAGATGCTGATAGAATTTAACCAGCGAAACACAGTTGTAAATTTCAACATTTCTGTGACTAGAATGATCAAATGTGCATTCCATTGTTTATGCTTTTTCATTTCGTCGCAATAAGTTGTTACGACGGGAAATGTATGGATGTTCGTAAAGCTAGAACTTAATATGAAATCTGTCATATGCGCAAGCATTAAAATGTCTGGTTTATTTGAATATCAGAACCAAATTATAGAATCATCAAGGTCTATCGTAAGTGGCTGTTGTCGAATTTTCGGATACCGAGTTCGACTTGAATTAATAAAAAAAACCAAAGTATAGAAACATGATAATGCAGCTGGCCACAGCTAGAGACCAAACTGTTGGCGTGTAGACAAGATATAGTTCAGAAGTTTAAACAATTGAAAATTGAATTTGGCTTGTGAACATTGGAAAAGTGTAGTGTTATATCTATGTCAGTTGGAATAACTTGGAGAGGAAGAGAATGGGAATGGAATACAGAGGTTCTTAGTACGTTCAAGGAAAGAAAAGGTATCATCAGAGTGATTCCTTTACACCCTTTTGTTTTGTTCATGTAAAAATATTGTGACTTGTCATACTTATTACATGACATGACGTGATATCAACCACTTGCTATATGGCTTTGGACCAACTCAATGCTTAATTACTTGCTCACTTCAAGCATCTTGAAAAATGTAGAATTTTGATAAGAGTATCACACATAAGAGACCAATTGATTTTTATTAATTGAAAAAAATCATAGTCTATCGCTGACAATGGAAACAAAAATCTTAAAATGAAGGGGAAAGTAATTAAGTTAACGAAATATATTAACTTGTTATGTTGCATGCTTTTTATAAGGAGTATATATAAAACATTGAAGTTTTTTAACAAACGGGGATGTAGCTCAAATGGTAGAGCGCTCGCTTTGCATGCGAGAGGTACAGGGTTCGATCCCCTGCATCTCCAATTTTTATGTTTTATACAATTTCTATGTTTTCATTATTCAATGCACACCGTGGTTTATTCAATTCACAAAATCATTATAATGGTTACTGTAAAAATTAAATTCCCATTGGCTATTCTTATTTCAATAAAGCTGAAATTATGTGATTTTTTTATTAATAAAAAATAATATTATTCATTCAAATTGGTGGATAGGCTGTTTAATTACATAAAAAAACAGATTCATAAAAAATAACAATAAATAACCCCAAATGCAAATGTGTAGATGCCAAACTAAAAACCGTAATAACTAATACTAGATCACGATATTTTTTATTTAATATTAAACAAAATAATATTATTCATTCAAATTGGTGGACAGGTTGTTTAATTACGTTACAAACAAAAAATCTATTCATAAAAAATGATGAATATGTATAGGAAAACGCCAATGTTACTCTTAGAATAATATTATAGAAACTACTGTGTGATATAAGATTTTCAAGTGGATGAATTTTAAGATGGTTATTTTTAGAAGTTTATGATTTATTTTGAGTTTGTTTGTATCTAGGTTCTAAGGTTAAGAGTATGAAATGTTTTGCAATGATATAGTTTGAACCATTTAGTCAACTTGTAATGATAAATTATTTTGTGGTTCGCCAAGAAATGTAAAGAGTTGAAAGAGATGAGTGTTTTTTTTTTTTTTTTTTGGCTTGGAAGTGGTTTCTAAGCATGTCTTCATTAAACTCAATCTCATTTTTTGATTTGTTTCAGAACCATATCATATGTTTGGATCCATAGCAGATCAAAAATTCAGACATGCTCCAAGAGGTGTTTATGGTTTTGGTTTTGCTAGAGGACTCCATGTTCTCTTGTTGGCGGGTCCGGTCGTCTGAGCTCTAGTCGGATTTCTTGCTGGATGGTGCTTCGGTGAGTGGGTGCTCTTTCTGGAGCATTCTCTTCTAGTGGTTGTTCCTTGACTATGCTTTTGTTGTTGTTCTTTTTTCTCTCTCCTTTTTCTTTTAATTGAATATATTCCATTATCTTGGAACATTTTCTAGATTGATTAATGCATTAAGACCACCTTTTAGTAGTTTTTTTTTTCCAAAACTAAGACTATGAATTTTTTTATGACAAGCTTCGGTTATGGAGAAGATGAGAAAGTATATCGAATTTGAGGGAAGAAAGGTTAGGACTAGGGATATTGAAAATTTTTGAAAACTTAGGTATTACCCGAACACCTTAGGTCCCCTAGAGTAAGGACGTGAGTCCAACGTGTAGATTTGTGTCATAGTATTATGCTCTGAGAAGTATTTCCCGATTAGTTTATATTCATGGTCAGACATAATATAATACTTGCATGTATGTATGATTGGTTGAGAAACAAATAATTTGGGCACCAAAATGATGAAAAAGCAATAAAGACAACTAGACCTTCTAAGTTGGGTAACACCCACCCGATTATTTAGCTTAACGGCGGTTGATCCTCAAATATCGTCCCAAAGTGGATCAATAAATGCCAAAGTGCGTAAATTCATCAAAAAAGAAAAAAAGGTGTTTAGACAAAAATTCTCGATTTATCTTGTGCATGTGACGATATCAATAATTCCAAATGCCTTAATATGATTGTTCAAATGAAAGTGGAAGAAAATCGAAAAAGTGACTTAAGCCCAAAGTATAGTTGGAAAGGTTTTTAAAAGGGAGACTTAGTTATGTGGCTATTCTTATTTCAATAAAGCTGAAATTATGTGATTTTTTTATTAATAAAAAATAATATTATTCATTCAAATTGGTGGATAGGCTGTTTAATTACATAAAAAAACAGATTCATAAAAAATAACAATAAATAACCCCAAATGCAAATGTGTAGATGCCAAACTAAAAACCGTAATAACTAATACTAGATCACGATATTTTTTATTTAATATTAAACAAAATAATATTATTCATTCAAATTGGTGGACAGGTTGTTTAATTACGTTACAAACAAAAAATCTATTCATAAAAAATGATGAATATGTATAGGAAAACGCCAATGTTACTCTTAGAATAATATTATAGAAACTACTGTGTGATATAAGATTTTCAAGTGGATGAATTTTAAGATGGTTATTTTTAGAAGTTTATGATTTATTTTGAGTTTGTTTGTATCTAGGTTCTAAGGTTAAGAGTATGAAATGTTTTGCAATGATATAGTTTGAACCATTTAGTCAACTTGTAATGATAAATTATTTTGTGGTTCGCCAAGAAATGTAAAGAGTTGAAAGAGATGAGTGTTTTTTTTTTTTTTTTTGGCTTGGAAGTGGTTTCTAAGCATGTCTTCATTAAACTCAATCTCATTTTTTGATTTGTTTCAGAACCATATCATATGTTTGGATCCATAGCAGATCAAAAATTCAGACATGCTCCAAGAGGTGTTTATGGTTTTGGTTTTGCTAAAGGACTCCATGTTCTCTTGTTGGCGGGTCCGGTCGTCTGAGCTCTAGTCGGATTTCTTGCTGGGTGGTGCTTCGGTGAGTGGGTGCTCTTTCTGGAGCATTCTCTTCTAGTGGTTGTTCCTTGACTATGCTTTTGTTGTTGTTCTTTTTTCTCTCTCCTTTTTCTTTTAATTGAATATATTCCATTATCTTGGAACATTTTCTAGATTGATTAATGCATTAAGACCACCTTTTAGTAGTTTTTTTTTCCAAAACTAAGACTATGAATTTTTTTATGACAAGCTTCGGTTATGGAGAAGATGAGAAAGTATATCGAATTTGAGGGAAGAAAGGTTAGGACTAGGGATATTGAAATTTTTTGAAAACTTAGGTATTACCCGAACACCTTAGGTCCCCTAGAGTAAGGACGTGAGTCCAACGTGTAGATTTGTGTCATAGTATTATGCTCTGAGAAGTATTTCCCGATTAGTTTATATTCATGGTCAGACATAATATAATACTTGCATGTATGTATGATTGGTTGAGAAACAAATAATTTGGGCACCAAAATGATGAAAAAGCAATAAAGACAACTAGACCTTCTAAGTTGGGTAACACCCACCCGATTATTTAGCTTAACGGCGGTTGATCCTCAAATATCGTCCCAAAGTGGATCAATAAATGCCAAAGTGCGTAAATTCATCAAAAAAGAAAAAAAGGTGTTTAGACAAAAATTCTCGATTTATCTTGTGCATGTGACGATATCAATAATTCCAAATGCCTTAATATGATTGTTCAAATGAAAGTGGAAGAAAATCGAAAAAGTGACTTAAGCCCAAAGTATAGTTGGAAAGGTTTTTAAAAGGGAGACTTAGTTATGTGGCTTCACCGCGGTTAGTTTTCTTGTGAATACCTTCGTTGACAGATGATTACCAAGAGAATTAGGCCTAGCCGATTGGAACAAAGACTTACGTATGAGTACCATTAACCCCGTTTTTGTATGCTTTATCATGATGTGACCACTTAATCCGAAAACTCATGAACGCAAGCTTTGTTTCTTGAGGATAGGCAATAATCTAAATTTGGGGTAGTTTGATAAGTGGTCTTTGCTCTTTCTAGTCGTTTTCCTTTAGTATCTTACCGAGTTTTGTTTGATTTCCTTTCATTTGTCATGCTTTATGCTTTGGTTTGTGTTTTCTTGTGAATTCTAGGGTCTAATGAGCATCCAAGATAAAAAGGATCAAAGGCAAGTAAAATGGAGCAAAACGACAATTTGGCAATTTCTCCCATACAAAAACAAGGGGGATATTGTGGCCACCCGTAGTAGCTGCTACGGGTCGTAGCACCATGGTGCCCTAGCCCCCTTTTTGAGCCTTGCTAGTAGAAGAGATAGAGCCCTGCTACAGCCACCCGTAGAAGCTGTTACGAGTCGTAGCAAGGAGGCGAGAGAAAAGTCCAGATTTATTTTTTACTTCCTTAATTAGAATGATTCACTCTTAATTGTGGCTCTTAGGCATGATTGGATCCATATCAAATCTTAATATTTCACATTGAACCAAATATATTTTTCACTTTTAATTTTTGTTATAAAACTCATAGCCTGTTATGAGTTTAGGGTTCCCAACTTTTTTTATTTTTCATTCCTAGTTTCTAAGTTTCTTTTGTTATACCTTTATAACTCAAGTAGTCTCTAAGGGAGAAATTTGTGGAACAGGATCATTTCATAATTCAGGTTTTTAATTCATTCTCTTTATATTATTCATATTTTGTGATTGATTTCTATGAGTTTGATGATGAACACCTATGTGATTGTGTTTGCCATCACCAATAGTGAGTAGTTTCCTAGGGACTACGAGTCATAGGGATTATCTCATGACCTATCGTATGATCTGTTACTATCGATTGCGAGAATTTTAATTAAACTTATTTTATATTCTGAGTTCATGCATTCCAACTTTGTTACGAAAGTAAGTGGTTCTCAGGTATCGACCGTAGTCCAAAAGGATATGTGTCGATACCGAAGCACAAATTTTTAAACAATCCAATCTGGACGTTGCGAAATACGAAAAACGCATTTAAGAAAAAATATAGTTAGGTAAAAGTAATGACTCGTCGAATAATAATCCAGACGATGCAAAAGCCGATAGGTTATTCGTTGACGATATGGACAATGCACTGACGAAAGCAGGTAGTGCCCAATTTTATCTATTTTCTATAATTTATGCAAAAGACTCGCAATAGGTGTAACGAAGATCATATGATTGTGTTAGAAATATGAAATGTAATCCCAAGTCCTGTTTGTCCCAATTTGAAATTTAAGTGATTTTTCCGTTAAGCTATTTTTACTTAATTGCTTTTTCTTTTAAGCTTTTTTACCGAAATTCCTACTTTTGATTTCTATAGATATACACTGATAGGAAAAGAATTCAATACTTAAACCATTGATCTCTATGATTCAATATCTATTTTATTACTTCACAACAACAATGTACTTGCAGTTACATCACATATAAAAAATCCTAGATTAAAATTCCTAGGCTAACACAAGTATATAATGTTTATGAAGTCTCTAATCCAAGATGATATCGATAATACACACATACACACACACACGCACACACGAACACACGCACATAGGCACACACATACACATCGATTAATTTTATACCAACCAAATGATTGATGCATGATGCTAATCGAATGAATAATTAATTTTAGCTATTTTTTTCTTCCTTTTTTGTACCAACCTGTAGCTTATAAATAAAGGCCCCTTCCTACACTTTCAATCATCCATAATCGTGAGCTCTCATTTCTCACATCTCAATTTCTTCTAAGAATATTTTCTCACTTTTTTATCACCAAGAAATTTAGCCGCTATGCTTTCGAGAAAGGTCTTTTGTAAGTGAGGAATTTGCGTAATTCTAGAAGGGTAGAATTGTAAATTCACAAAGGAATATTTTTTTTTATCCTGGTTGAAATATTTTATCCATTTAGGGATTTTTATTTGGGTTCGAATCTAAACCCATTAAAATCTTTGGTTTAAGGATTTAGTGATTAAGTCTCTGTTTAAGTTCGAAGGCTCAACCCATTCAAAAGCCTTAAAAGGTTCGAGATCATCCTGGTATTCAAGTTAGATGGTGGTTATCCTGCGTAAAACCCCTTTTCGGTTTGTAAGTTAAGCCTGATTAAAAGCTTACTAAGGTTGGAGATAAGCCCTGCATAAAATATCCTAGGTTCAAGGTCAGCCCATGAAAACCTCAGTTTGGTTCAAGTTTAACTTGTATTAAAATCTCACCCAAGTTTGAGATCATCCTGTGTAAAATCTAGGTTTTAAATCTTGAAGACTATCCACTCTAAGTTACTATTTAGAAATAAGACTAACCACTTCAATATGTCATTTAGAAGAAAGACTCACAACTTCTCTTCGTGTTTGCTGTTTGGTTGGAAGCTAGCCATAAACTTCATTTTCCTTGTATAAGAGGTTCAATAGTTCAACCTACTAAAAGCTGTTATGTTTATTGGATACTCTCAAGATAAAATCTTGGGGACATAACTAAGTCTATTTTGACTGAACCTGTATAATTCCTGGTGTTTTTCTCTCTTCCCTTAAACTCTTTACATTTATCACATTTTACCTTCCGCAATTTAAATTTTTGCTGCTTAATTATAAAATGTTTTTAAATCTGATAATGATCTAAAAGGTTTTTCAAAATCAATTTTTTTTGAAACCCCAATTCACTCATTGTGTGGAGTTATATGTTCAAAAACTTAACCACAATTAAAATGAACAATTCAACAATCCGAGATGCCATAAGGAAGTAAGGATTGCTATAAAATAAGCCAATTTTGACAAACAATCAACAACAACTAAGATAACGGTGGAAGCTTTAGAAATCGGGAGGTCAATGATGAACTCCTTTGTCACATCCTTCTAAAAGGATTATGAAATTAGAAGAGGTTGCAACAAACCTACCAAAACTTGTGTGGGGTATTTGATTTGAATGAAAATGAGTCAAGATGTCACAAACACTTCAAATGATTGACGCATCTTAGGACAAAAGAAATTCACAACTACACGAACCAAGGTGCATTTAATATCGACGTGACTGCCACTTGGTGTATTATGAAATTCAATCAGGACTTGGTTATATAATGCTAACGTTTGACTTAAAACAAAACGTCCTCTGTGAAGGACCACATCATTTGAAATAGAATATAGATATGTAAAGAGGCGCTGTTTATGTTTGTTATGTAACTCCATAAAAAAAAAGTCAAGTTAGATTCTCAAGCTGCAATTGTTGTAAAATTGAGAATTTGGGAGTAAACACTAATACATAAAACATGGGTAGAGTGGAGGCAGGGCCTGAATCCCTCTCGTTAGGAATGTGGGACATGGCACGAACAACCCTATTTGACACACCCAATCTATATTCAATGTGGAAATGAAATATAAATAACTCGGGAACATAAGCTTGCTGGTCCAGAGTCTGAATGACTTATTGTAGGATTTTCTGGATACTTTTGCGATCTATCTGAATCACATAGAAATGTGCCAATAATTATTGGCTTCATTTCAACACCGTCTGAATAATGGCATAGATTTATTTAATGTGCATGGATGAAAATTGAATCTTTGGCCTCAATTTCTTGCTGAAAAAGGCAATGGACCAATTCCATAATTTGAAGCATCAGTCACAATAATAAACTCTTTGTCGAAGTCTGGAAGTTTCAACAACAACGCTACCATTATAGCTTGCTTCAGTGTAATGAATGTTGAAGCTACTTTGGATGACAAAACAAAGGCATCATGACAAAATAGATTAGTAAGCAGTGTAGCGATGCTGACGTTGATGGGTCATCATGAGGGGGAAACATACAAATTGGGTCAAACACTCACCTAAAGGTCAAATACTCACTCACACAAGCGAGAGAGGCACCACATATTCATCAAAAACCTTAAGGTGATAGGTGTATGAGTCCTCTTATTTATAAATTTATCAACCTCCATTTTTTAAAGCAATGTGAGACTTAGAACTCACACTTGTTTCTCAACACAACTCACACTTGTTTCTCAACAATCCCCCCTCAATTGTGAGTCCATCCACTATGCTCCCCCTCAAGCAGAAGCTCTTTCATCCATATTTTTGTACGCCGTTGATTAACACCCTTACTCATAATGGACAGTTCAACGGAACATGTCGCCTGAGCACCATGTCAGAAAGACTTTTGACACAAGGAGTCGGTCCCTTACTCGAACCATCGATTCTGATACCACTGATGGGTCATTATGAGAGGGGAAGCATACGCATTAGACCAAACACTCACCTAAAGGTCAAAAACTCATTCACACAAGTGAGAGAGACACCATATATTCATCAAAAACATTAAGGTGATAGGTGTATGAGTTATTTTACTTATAAAGTGCTAAACCTCCACTTTTCTAAGCATTATTAAACTTAGAAATCACACTTGTTTCTCTACATAACTCACACTTGTTTCTCAACAGGCGTAATTGATGATGAATCAGTTGATAATACCCGTGAAACCCAAAAAACTAAAAAACTGTTCGATGGGAAGGAGTAAGCCACTTGACCATATATATCTTCTAACTTGGAAGGTCATCTTGAACTCCTTAGGATGAGACAATTTGACCTAAATATTCAATTGATTTCTGGCAGAACAAAAATTTAGAGAGATTGACATAAAAAGAGTTAGTAGGTAAACAATCCAAAATCAACTTAAGATGTTTCAAGTGGTCAACAAAAGATAAGTTATAGACAAAAATACCATCAAAGAAAACAAAGACAATATGCCACAAAAATTGCCAAAAGAGTTGATTCATTAGAGCTTAAAATGTTGAAGGTGCATTGGTGAGACCGAATAACATGACAAGGAACTCAAAATACCTTTCACGCGTTCTGTATGTATCACACGAGTGCACTCAAATATGATGGTATCCTGCACGGAAATCCAACTTAATGAAAATGGTAGCACCACCAAACTATTAGAGCTTGAAGAGACTTTAACTAAAGAAAAAACCATATAATTTCATTCTAAGATAAAAATAACATCAATTCATTTCCTTCAATTTTGCAATTTGGAACCCTTCAATCTACAAATTCTAAACATTCATAATAATAAAAAATAGTTTTTATTTAAGTTCATCTCAAGTTTTTCAAACGGACCAAAAAATTAAAGAGTTTTCAATTTTGTGATATAGAGCCGATACAACGGCCAAACGTCTCAAACTAAAACTTTATATTTAAAAAAGGTTCAACTTAATTTTAAGGCATAATTAGTTACAACGTCTTTTAACTTAATTTAATGTTTTAATTTAATTTCTTAACTATAAAATATTACATAATAATCTTCTAAAAATTGTTTCATTAATCAATTGGTTTTTCCCATTAAATTTTTTAAAAAACATTAACATTGTATACGTGACAGGACAACAAAACATATGTTAATAAACTTGTATTAAAAAATTGATATTTTATTTAAATTGAAGAGATTTTGTTTTGAGGGCTACATCATGTCAATATTCAATAGCTACACCATGTCAAAATTCTTTAACAACAATCCATTCACACCAGCACCGCTGATTTAATTGCAGACGAGTGGTCAGGATTACTGTAGTCAATTTCAATATAATTCTCAAAAAGTTCACACAAATACAAGTTAACTAAATTAAAAACCAATGTAACACAATCAAATCAAATATAATGAAATACTATATACAATTGAGCACGAGACATAAATATGGTTGCGAATTTTATTTTAAGATCCAACAAGGATGTCACACTCATTTTTTGAGATCTACATTTTGATTAAAGGGATAACATAATAGTCTTTTTTCAGGACTTAGAAACACATGAAAAACTTCTTGCTACAACAATACAGGGAAAATGTAGAGAAAAATAAAATGAAATAAAATGACAAGAGTACCAATGAGAACCACTATTAACTTGAGGAAGAAAGTGTCATTCGAACAAGTGACTGAATGACCCGTGTCCTATATCATGCAATACTCCTAACAAGAATGATGACAATGTTATATATAGTTTTAAAAAATGAATATAAAATCATGAGTAGTTATCAAGAAAAAATATATATACTAACAAGTTTCACCAGCAAAATTACAAGCATGTGTGAAATGCTTTCATGGAAAAGACTATTGTACTTTAAAATGGTAAATAAATATACTTGATAACTATTAAGCTCTTCAACAAATTGTTTAGCAATCCAATACATTCCGAGAGATCGTGTGATTATCAATCACAAATACTTAACAAAACATATCAAACTCATGATTTTTCTCAACTGATTTCAAGGCAGAAGCAGATTCAGATCTACTTTCAATCACATAATCTATATTTTCTGTTAAACTTTTGAAACCATGTTTCAACCCACTATCCACATTCTGATTTGTTTTTTCTACTTTAAACCTAACGTTTACAACAGAGATCGTGAGATGAAAGAAAGAAGGGGAAGAAGAGTTGTGATGGTGGAAGAAGAAGAAGAGGGTTTTTATAGTGCCCCCAACGCTTAGCCATTGGTCCCTATTTTCGGGACGAGATAACCGTTTTCCAAAGAATAGGTAATTGCCAAAACTAACTGTTGGGACGGGCAGATGTATAGTTACGGGCACAAGCGTCTTGACTGTTTCTAGATGGTGGAACCGTGCGTGACGGGCAGAGACTGACGGGGAGAGGTGCTGTGACAAAGGGCAACTTGGTCAACCTTCGTTGTTGGAGGGGAATAAAGGTAAACTCTTCACCAAAGAGGTTGGACTTAGGAAATTGAGCCGTTCTGAAAGCATAAGTGGATTGGGCCATGCCTAGCCATTGGGTCAGTTTGGAACAGTAGCCCTCCAAGTCGTTGCTACCGGGCATAATAATGATGATTTAAAGATGGTCTGCTTCCCAAGCATAGTCACCGTGAGCTTCCTTGTGTTCGGATGAATACTTGCCCGAACGCTAGAAATATCATCGTCATGGAGCTTGGGATCCGGGGAGTCCAACGGTTGATGGGATCTGAAAAATGGAGATGCCACGTGTGCCTCGAGCCATGTGCTGCATTAAATGCATGATGATGGCCAGGCTAGGGTCATGATGATACCCTGCCTGCACGTGCCTGGAGTTTGCATATAAATAGTAAGAGAGTATGTTCATTTAGAACTTTTGCTTCTCTCTCCTACTGTTTCCTATTCTTCGTTCTCCGCCGTCCAGATTTGCTCGGCCACCGTACGACATCCTACCAGAGCTACTCAAGTCCAGAACTTCTTCCTCGACCAAGTAAGTATGTTGATTCCTTGCTTACTCTTTGTTTTTATGGTTTGATGTTGTAGAATCCATGTGGTTAGGACTGAAACGAAGTAGTTCTAGGGTGTTTTTATGGTGGCTGCTGGTGGAAGACGCTGGCGCGACCATTTCTCTATTGCCGGCGCCGTAGTGGTTGTTTTTAGGAAAGGGAAAGTTAGCAAGCCATAAGTTTTAATTGATCCCAGAGTAGTGACGACACAGTGGCGTTTGCTTCCGGAGAGGGGCATGGACTTTGGTGGTTTCCTCATGAGAGTTATGGGTTTTGTGCGCGAGGATCTTTCCCCGGACGTGTCGGGGAGGACCCCCCGGCACTGATATCGTTTAGCCGTGCCATTTGAGTAGGGCTTAAGTCGAGGATTCTGTCTTTGGCCCTTTGCGTTCCGTTTCATTTGACTAGCAATGGAAGGGTGAATTTGATTTTGCCATCGAACTCACTTTTCCCTCTGCTTTTCAGGTAAAAGCGATGTCACATAGAGTTGACGAGGACGAACAACCCAAAGATTTGTCAGATGATAGCTCCTCGGAGGACACTGAGACAGATGACGACTCCTTGTCTCTTGATGCTGGGGGGATGACTGCCGTGAGGTCATCAGCTGACGAATGGACTGTAGCTAAGACGATGAAGCATGCCTCACTCTTCTCTTCATACACTAGGGACTCATTTACCACGGTGGGACCGAAGGGAGAGTGGAAGGTCCACTTCCCTACAGAGGACGATCGTATCTGCTCGGCGTACGGGGAGAGATTTCCCATGTACGAATACGTTTTTAAGGGGATAAGGCTGAGGCTGCCCTTCACGGATTTTCAACAGGCAGTCTTCGTGCATCTGGACTTAGCGCCCTCCCAGGTGCATCCAAATTCCATTGCCTTCATGTGGCCGTATGAATTGGTGTGCGAATACTTGCAGATCGGGGCCACCCTTCCACTCTTCTTCACTATCTTCCATCTTCAACGACAGATGTCAGGGAGGAAGTTCGACTGAGTTTCCTTGAAACAGGGAAGGAAACTGTTCAAGCCTTTCTCTGAATCCATCTGAACTTTCAAAGAGAGGTTTTATGTGATCGAGCCGGTGTCGGAGAAAGCCACTGACTCGACTTTTGTGTGGGAGGTCTCCACGGATGAAAACAGGGAGGACCTGATAGACGAGGAGGGTAAAATAGTTGCCCGAAGGTTGTTCACCTTCCCCTTCTGCTGGAGTGAGGCTCACTTCACCCGTTCGACTGATGAGTATATAGTTACTCATCATCAGTTGGTAGATGATGATCGGGCAAACTATGCCAAGCTGGTGGCCTTCGTGGACGGCTTCCTTCCTGCTCAGTGCGTGACTCGCGCCGAGCAAGTTCTTTACGAGGAAGATGGGGGGATGCAAGTGGAAGCCCAATATATTAACACTAAAGAGCTCCTCGAGTATAGCACTCGCGAGGAGGCTCTCGAACTTTTTGGTAGCTTCTCGCTTTTTCTTATTTTATTCGAGATGTTTTTTTTCCACGTGCTGACGTGTTCGTTATTTTTTTAGGTAAAATATCTTCGGCATAGGAGAGGATGGTAAATCATGCCCAAAGAGAGATGAAGGGCGGCGCTGCCCTAGGAAGAAGTCGCCTTGTTCAGCGAATGGCTCCCCCGCAGACAGGGTCGGGGACTTCATCATCAACTCCTCCGGCCACACAGACATCCCCTCTGCCCGTGAGCTCGAGGCCTAAGCGCGCCCGCACGAATGAAATTATGGACCTCAGCTGAGAGTCTATCAAAAGCAAGTTCGAGTTGCCTCCTTGCCTACATAACAAGAAATTCTTCCAGGGGTCCTCCCTGTCCATTCCTCGGGCATAATCTCTAAAGCTTGAGGAAAATGACCGCCCCAGCAAGCGGGCCATACTTGCACATGATGCCTCTGCCTTGATGAGGATTCTGGAGATGGCCATGGTATACACCGATGACGGCTCTCCGCTTGAGCTCGAGATGAAGAAATCCCAAGCTGCGGTGGCGGCCCTGGAAGAAAAGGCCAAGAAGCTTCAGGAGGAGCAGAATAGGGAGCTCGAAGAGGCTGCACGGAAGGGTCGCGAGGAGATGACCACGGAGAGGGATGCCCAAAAGAAAGCCTCCGAGGACTTGATGGAGAAACTAAACGCCGTTGCTGCCCTTGCTGAAGATGAGCCTGTGGAGACGAAGAAGCTGTTGACTCGGGCAAAGCTGGTTGCCCGGGTTACTCAGGCCAGGGACGACCTTGTGGCTATCGGAGAGGAGGCTTTCTAAAACACCGTGGACCAATTGAAGCTGGTGAACCCTGGTGTCGAGCTGCCACAAAGGGCAAAGGTTCCTTTATACGGTCAAAGAGGGCCAGATAGTCGTCCCCGATTTCCTCCAGTTCGACGAAGGCGGTGAGGGCAGGGGCGAGCGACCCAAGATGAGGCTTAGCAAGAGAAGCAGTGAACCTTTCCTAGTTTGTGCTTTGGCCTATGTTCCATTTGATCAACTTGTAATTTTCTTGTAATTTTATTTTGTGGGGCTTGGCCCCTTTTTATTGTATCATGCACAGTTGCGGCCCTTCGTGGCCGTGTTATGTAATATGTATCAGTATGTTGTATGTTTATATCTTGTCTAATATTTTCTAAGTGTCCTACACCGTCCAACGCGGTCGTAAGAGGCACTTAGTAATTTTTTATGTTCCAGATATGCTTGATGGATGATGTTCGACAATGCGGGGAACTGATCAAAAGGCCTGGGTTGTTTCTGGGAAGGGCGGAGCTCAGGTCACAATCGTGGTCTGAGTTTGCAGCGTGAACTTCCCATCGCGAGCTGGGAATTCTGTCGTTCATGGTACTGTGACGATGGCGGGCTCGGTCGAAGAACCGCCGTCGAGCATGTGTAGAGTATGTTTTACATCACCTCGGCCCACTGCCTCTTTGTTTCGTCCAATCTTCATTTGAGGCCTTGTAAGATTACCCTGTTCGCCGCTTCGGCTTGCGTATTAGTCTGCGGGTGCTAGACGGATGTAAAATGTTGTTTAGTGCTAAGTTGAGCGACGAACTCCGGGAATTGTTTGCTCGTGAACTGTGTCCCGTTGTCTATGACGATCGCTTAAGGGATGCCAAAATGGGTAAGGATGTTTCTCTTGTAGAAACGAAGTATGTTGTGGGTCGTTATCTTGGCCAGGGCCTCAGCTTCTATCCACTTGGTGAAGTAGTCCACGCCCACTATTAAGTATGACCATGGCTCTTGTGAAATCAACAATATTAGGACTTATTAGTGTTGGGTTTGGACGATATCTGCTTTGGGAACCGGACTCATGCCTGCCAAAATTCTGAGTTGGCGCACTCAGTGAGTATCTTTTCCTTTAAAACAGTCAGGGGAGTGTATTCGTGAAACCGACCGGAGAGTCCCTTGTTATCTTGGGGCTCGTGGGGACGGTCTTCTCGTCTCTTATCTCCTCGACAGGATGTCGAGGGCTCGTCGGACCTGGATGGTCGGGCGTTTTCCCTGTACCTAGAATCACGGGCAGAGCTGGCAGCCTTTTTTTTTTCGTACTGAATGTACGTTTGAGCCTTGAGGAGGAATGCGTCCAGCATTGTCGGGGGCCGAATACCAACAAATTTAGAAAATTTTGTGCGGGGACGAAGCCCGCGTTCGAGCAGAAACATTTTCATGTCATCAATGGTAGAGACTTGGACGACCTCCTTGTTGAATCTTTCAATGAAGGTTCACAAGGGTTTATCTCTCCCCTGAATGATGGCCTCGAGGGAGGCTTCAGTCTTCGGATGATGATAAGAGGCCGTGAAGTGTTTGGAGTAGAGTCTCCCTAGTTGCCTTCATGAGGTGATGGAGTCATCAGGAAGCCCTTTGTACCAGGTCATTGCCCCCTTCCTGAGTGTGGTCGGAAATAACCTACACTTGATGGCGCCCCAGACGCTGCGATAATCGAGTAGTGAATCGATGTTTTCGATGTGCTCATCGGGGTCAGTTGTTCCATTGTATGTGCCTAGAGAGAGGTTTCTCTAGTCCTTTTGGGAGGCGCATGACCATGATCTCCTAGGACAATGGGCCGCGAGGCTCGTCGTCTCTGCTGCTGGTGGTCCAAGACAAGGAGCAGGCGTTCCGTCTGTAGGCAGGATGGCGGTCTCATCGGGGAGATGAGGTTCGTGCTTAGCCCTTGGATCTAGACGGAGGCGAATATTAGGATTCTTCCTGGTGGCCTCTTCTGGTTCTCTTGGGTTGTGGGGAATGCTGGTTCCGAGGAGAAATCTGGTCGCATTTGCGAATGGTCAGGGTCTCTGGCTCTAGAGACGTCTGACATTTCCTCTCACGCTAAGGAGGAGGACACCGTCGTAGCTGACGTTCTTTCCTCGGCGGAAAGGATCTCAGACAACTGGACTCTTCCAATGCTCCAATCCTCGTGTTCTGGTTGAGAATTAGGAGGTTGGTTTTGTTGAGAACCTTGAGGAGGGCTGCCATGGCCGGGTCGGCGTTGGACGGAACTGGAACTGACAGTTGTTGCGGGACAAAAGGAACCTCTTCGTGATCTGTATGAGCGGGGGACGGGGAAGCAGTGGCTCCGTCCCTTTGTCGGATGACGTCGCCGCCACGAGAGGTGGTGTCCTCATCAGCATCAGTCTTGTTGACGAGGAGAAAAGCAGAGTTACGAGCATCAAGATTGTTGCCATGGGTAGCCATGATCATAAATTTGAAGATTTATTTTGGTCGTGTGTTCTACGAAGAGAGAAAAGACGGGGATAACAAGATTTCCCACAGACGACGCCACTGATCTTACCGGTTGATCAAAACCTGAGGTGGGCCAAAGACAAGCGTCTGTGATGCTGGGTGTGAAAGAGGAGGAGAGGTTGTACCTACAAGGCACTCTGATGCTAAAGTAAGAAAACGAGTAAGAGAGAGAGCAAGTACAAAATATGTACGTTTCAGGGTGAATATTGGATATCTGACCCTTTCAAGTGAGAGGGTTTTTATAGTTCTCCCAGCGCTTGACCATTGGTCCCTATTTTCGGGGCGAGATAACCGTTTCCCGAAGAATAGGTAACTGCCAGAACTAGCCGTTGGGACGGGCAGAGGTATAATTACGGGCACAAGCGTCTTGGCTGTTTCTGGATGGTGGAACCGTGCGTGATGAGCAGAGACTGACAGGGAGAGGTGTTGTGACCAAAGGTAAATTGGTCAGCCTCCCTTGTTGGAGGGGCAAAAAGGTAAACTCTCCACTAAAGAGGTTGGACTTAGGCAATTGGACCGTTCTGGAAGCAGAAGTGAATTGGGTTATGCCTAGCCATTGGACCAGTCCAGAACAACTACTAAATAATATTTTTTAGTTAATAAACTAAAGTGAAATATTAAATTAAATTAACGAACCAAAAGATGTATTAAGCCAAATTTTAAATATATAATATGCAAAATGCTAACTTGTGTGAAGAAATTAAAAAATGTTATATTGAAAATTGTGTATTAATTTTAATAAAAATATAAAATTAATTATTTCATTATTATATATTTCAATATAAATATTTATAAATAGGTTTCTTAGCTTGTACTCCTAAAACACACAAGTTAATATTACCCATATAAAATAATAGATCAGTTATAAATATTTTCATAATGGTAAAAGTCTTCCCTATATTCTCATGATTGGAACTTAAATGCATTACATCTATCCTAAACCTGATTTTAACATCAATTAAAATAAGAATGATATAATATGCATCCAAAGGACCAGACACACCAAACATATGGTTCTAAACCTCATTATGTAGATTATCCAATCCTAACACAATCCCAATCATTATACTAATACCATGCAAATTAAATGATTAGAACTTTATTAATTGATAACAAAAAGAAAAAGGTAATCAACATCCCGAGCAGTAAATACAAACAAAAACAAGTATATTAATCTACACCTCAGGATGCAGATTATCCATTCTTGAACCAATACACAAGAAATATTAATGGATTCATTAGATGTTAAACAAAGAACACATATATATGTAAATTATTGTAGGAAGCTTAATTGAATGTTAGCTTTGTGATAGAAAGGTATATATAGTGGTTCTCATGTGATCAAGTTTTGTGGTACAATTCTTAGCATGTAGAATAATCGAGATTGTATGGTTCCAAAATGATGATTCTAAAATGAATAGAATTTAGTCCAAGAGACCAAAGAAAAAAATCATAATAAAATTGATAATATTAACTTAAATAATGAGAATTCCTATTTTCTTGAACCGACATTGCAACATTGCTCATCATACAAATTTACTTTATGGACCATATTCACTTGAGACCAATATTCTCAAGTTATAGAATATTCACTTGCTAAGGGCAAGTCGAAAAAATATTGTGGGCATAAAGCATATTGGTTTGTTACCGGATCATAGAGGACCCCTTCTATGACCATGTCTTGACTAGATTTGGATCACATTTAAGCTATCGTGAGGAATGCAAATTGTAATGCATGGAGTATTGTGTTAAATGACAACATAACATAAGTCTCCATAATAAGCAAAGGATGTACATGGCACATGATATGGATGATGATCATGAGGTTACTTGATGCACATGTCATTGAAGTTAGTTGGTTGTAACTATCATAATAGAATTTTATAATTTTGTTATGATTAATCCACTACATGTGTGTATGATAGATATAGTATAGCATCATGATAAACATATAAAGCATTCTAATCATTTTGCAAAGTTTAAGTTGCACAAGTAATACATTCTTCTTCTTCTCTATATTTCAAGCTTCTTTCATGGTGTTTTCACGGAGTTTTCATTTATTCAATATGGTAGCACAAACCTCTCGATCTAAGAGTGTATCGTTTATATGTTTCATGGTTCCTCCTTATAATCAAATTCTTGCTAGTTTCTCTTAAAATGCAGATCCTCAATTGGATCAATTTAGCTCATTCTTTGTTCATCAGAGTGATAGAGTATCCTTGATTAGTGTTTCAACTAAGCTCAATGGTATGAATTATCACCCCTTGGCTCGTTCAATGCGTCTATCACTTGGAGGTAAGCTGAAACTTGAGTTTGTCGACGATACCATTGATCCAATAACTAATATTTTTGATCCTTTATATCGTGCATGAAATCGGTGTAATATGCTAGTGCATTCATGTATTATCACCTCTTGTATCTGAATCAATTGCTCAATCCATTGTGTTCATGAAAAACACAATTGATGTTTGGATTGATCTCAAGGTAATTTGACACACGTCTCTAAATTGATGCAATAAAATCTATGGAATGCAAGAAGATTCTAGGTCAGTGACTAATTTTTATTCAAATTTAAAGATTCTATGAGATGAACTTGAGATCTATATTCACATTCCAACATATACTTGTCGCATCAAGTGTGCATGTGAAGCTATGTGTAATGATAGAAAACATCACATCACTTTATAAGCAATTAGATGCTTGACTAATTTAAATCTAAATTTTGTTGTTGTTAAATATTAGATTTTACTAATGGATCATCTTCCCCCTATGAACAAGATATTTTGTGTGGTGTTATCACATGAGAGACAAGGAAATTTGACCCTTTATAAAGACTCCACATCTCAAAGGAAATCCTATGGATATGGTTCTTTTGAAAAGTGACACTAATTGTGTGTGTACTCATTATGGCAAAACCAATCACAGTTGATAATTGTTATGCCAACACATATTTCCTCCTCACATGTAGAATAAATTTGCTAATCATACTTCCACAAGTGTTAATGATTAAGATAGGGAAGCATCCTAACAAGTTAGTGAATTCAAATCCAATCCACCATCAGTCACTTTTGAGCAATATGATTATATCATTCACCTACTTCATCAGTATACTGTCAACCAACAATCGTCTAAGATTTCTAATCAAGTCCATTATTTTTCACCAGTTGGTTATTTATCAATTGGTCAACAAGGTACAAGTTTCTCTAATTCTAACTCTTGTAAAACATTTACTCTAGGCTATTCGATCATAGGTTCATGAACAATTGATCATATGTGTGATTCAGTCAAATAGTTTTATTCTTTTAATGAAATCACTCATATTCATGTTAAGATTCCTAAAGGAAAATTTTGAATAACTAGCCATGTTGGAACCATTAAGCTTTACTCTGATTCTGTATTAACAAATGTGCTTTATAAACCATCATTTTCTTTGAATTTAATTTATGTGTCCAAACTGTGTCAACCACTTTTTGTGATAATGGACAAAAAAGAAGACTCCAATGTACCTATTATTTTAGGTAGACCATTTTTAGCTATAGCCAGAGCTATAATTGATGTTAAGAAAGGAAAGCTGACTTGTGAAATTGGTGAAGAAAAAGTCAAATTTATTTTGGCTCAATTCCTAAAAGCTCTAGCTATTGACGATTCATGCTGCTTATTAGATGTTATCAATGAATACATTAAAGAAATGGAGATGCAACCCTCCAAATACTGTGATGCGCTTAAAATTTCAACACCTTCTATATTAGAAGACAATGATTGGAAAATACCATTCACAGATGACAGCTTAAGAGAATGTCTTGCACTAACACCCGATCCAATGCCTAGCCCAGCAAAACCTGCTATAGAACTAAAAACACTACCCAAAAATCTAAGGTATGAATTCTTTGATACATAACATGAACGATCAGTGATAGTCAATGCTGACTTAGGGCAGATAGAAACTGAAAAGCTGCTACATGTTTTAAGGAAGTATCCGACTACACCGGATTGTAATATCTCAGATATAAAAGGAATAAGCCCATCCATATGCATGCACCACATTATGCTAGAAGAAGATAGTAAAACCTCTAAAGAACATCAGAGAAGGATAAATCCTATCATAAGCGATCAGTCAAGAAAGAGGTGCAAAAGCTATTAGAAGCAGGAATTATATACCCAATATCAGATATCAACTGGGTCAGTCCAGTACATGCAATACCAAAAAAGGGAGCTATCACGATTGTTAGTAATGAGAAAGGTGAATCTGTTGCAAAACATGTTCATACTGGATGGAGGATGTGCATAAACTATAGAAAGTTGAACAAAGCCACTAGCAAAGATAATTTTCCCTTGTCATTTATAGATCAAATGCTTGAACGGTTGGCTAAACACTCTTATTTTTTCTATTTAGATGGATACTCAGGATTCTTCCAAATTTCTATTCATCCTAACGACCAAGAAAAGACAACTTTTACTTGTCCTTATGGTGCAATTTCCTATCGACGAATGCCTTTTGGATTATGTAATGCTCCCGCAACATTCCAGAGATGTATGATGTCAATCTTTGAAGACTTTATAGACAATATAATGGAAGTATTTATGGATGATTTCTCTGTTTGTGGGCAAAGTTTCGAAGGATGTTTATCAAACCTATAATTGGTACTTGAGCGATGCCATTTCATGGTCCGAGAAGGAATTGTATTAGGACATATTGTATCTGATTGAGGAATTGAAGTAGATAAAGAAAAAAATAGAAAGTCTTCAACCTTCAAAAACTATTAGAGAAATTCGTAGTTTTATTGGACATGTCAGTTCTATTGAAGATTCATTAAAGATTTCTCTAAGATTACCAAACCACTAACTGGCTTATTAATGAAAGATGCCAAATTTATTTTTGATGAGGATTGTTTGAAAGCCTTTGAACTCCTTAAAAATGCTCTGATTACTACACCTATTATGCAATCACCTAATTGGAATGAACCGTTTGAAATAATGTGTGATGCTAGTGATTTTTCCATTGGCGCTGTTTTAGGACAAAGAAAGGATAAAAAGCTTCATGCTATTTACTACGCAAGTAGAACCTTAGACAGTGCGTAATTGAATTACGCAACAAAAAAAAAAGAACTCTTAGCTATTGTGTTTGCTTTAGACAAATCCCATTCTTACTTAGTAGAAGCAAAAATAATTGTCTATACCGATCACACTGCAGTTAGGTATCTGTTGAGCAAAAAAGACGCTAAACCAAGACTTTTAAGATGGATCCTGCTTTTGCGAGAATTCGATTTATAAATTAAAGATAAGAAAGGAACCGATAATGTAGTACCAGATCATCTTTCTAGAATCGAAGGTCTAGAACCCATACAAGTTTCCATCAATGATGATTTTCCTTACGATAGACTTGTAGCCCAGTTAGAAAATGGAAGTGAAACGCAAGAATGTTCTTTGAATTTTTATGACGCAAAATCTAATGAAGTTGTGGAATCAATCTATACTGAAGCCACACTGCCTTGGTATGGTGACTTTGTCAACTACTTAGCAGCTGGAGTGCTCCCACCAGACTTAACTTACCAACAAAAGAAGAAATTCTTTCACAATCTTAAACATTAGTATTGGGATGAGCCCTTGCTCTTCAAGAGAGGTGCCGATGTGATTTTTTGTCGATGTGTCCTTGAATCTGAAGTTAACGACATCATATCTCATTGTCACACTGCACCCTATGGAGGGCATGCAAGCACTTCTAAGACTTGTGCGAAAATTCTGCAATCTGGTCTGGCCTAACCTTTAGAAGGGCGTCCATATCGCTGTATTGAACTGTGATCGGTGCCAACACACTGGTAATATCTCTAGACGCGATGAGATACCACAAAAGGGTATCTTGGAAGTAGGAGTCTTTTACGTGTGGGTTACAGATTTCATGGGCCATTTTCCATCTTCTTTTGGAAATAAATATATACTCGTTGCAGTCGATTATGTATTAAAATAGATTGAGGTGTTAGCTTCTCCTACCAACGATGCCTGAGTAGTTATAAAGCTTTTTCAAGAATATCATTTTTCCTAGATTTGGAGTGCCAAGAGTTGTTATAAGTGATGAAAGATCCCATTTTATTCCGAATATCTTTGGAAAATTATTGCTAAAATACGGAGTCCGACACCGAGTAGCAACACCTTATCACCTTCAAACGAGCGGACAAGTTGAAGTCTCAAATAAAGAGATTAAGCAAATACCTGAGATAACCATTGCAACCTCTAGAAAATATTGGTCTACTAAATTTCATGAAGTTGTGTGGGCTTACATGATAACCTACAAAACCCCTATAGGAACTACTCCATTTAAACTAGTTTATGGTAAATCATGTCACCTGCCTGTAGAACTAGAGCATAAGGCTTATTGGGCCATAAAGACCCTAAACACGAACTACATAGTAGCAGGCGATAAGAGAATTTTGGATATCCATGAAGTAGAGGAACTAAGACTTGATGCTTATGAAAATTCCCGAATCTATAAAAAAAGAACCAAAAAAATGGCATGATAAAAGGATAGCAAAGAGATAATTCAATGAAGGAGACATAATTCGTATTTTCAACTCTCAACTTAAGTTTTTTCCAGGAAAGTTGTGTTCCAAATGGTCTGGTCCTTTTGAAATTGTTAGAGTTCTAAAAAGTGGAGCAGTAAAAATTAGAGGAAAGTCGAATGAAATGTACATCGTGAATGGACAAAGACTCAAGCATTACCACTCAGTAGAGAATAAGGAGTTCAAACTAGTTATAAATTGGGAGAACTTCTTGCTCCTCCAGATGAATGATATCTCCGTATGTTTCAATGTCGAGCTTCCGACATTAAACATAATGCTCTGTGGGAGGCAACCCACGATCCTTAGCTCTTACTATTTTTATTATTAGCTTAGGTCTTGCATACATTTTAATATAATTTTCGTTTAATATTCGTTATTATATACTTATTAAATTATTATAATTATTGTTACCATTCTTGTTATTATTATTATTATTATTATTATTATTATTATTATTATTATTATTATTATTATTATTATTATTATTATTATTATTATCATTATTATTATTATTATTATTATTATTATTATTATTATTATTACTTATGTTATTTATACTAACTTTCGCTTATGGTATAATTTTTCTAATAGTAAATTGTTTTCAACTTTCAGAATAACTGTCCTTAGGATAACCTTATTACCGAGAATATGCAGACATTTGAGAACCACACTGTCATCTTTAGGAATGATGTCCAGAGACATCGCTTTAAGGTTCTTTCTCAGAGGGACTTTACTGTATCCATCTAGCTTGATGAATCTGCCATGACCGTCCTTAACATTCGGGATAGTGTTATCTATCTACTTAATCAGATAGGATGGACCAATTTTGCTATCACTGAGAAATTCAGCACCTACCATAATCTGATCTTGGAGTTCCTTAGCTCCCTTTATTATGATCCCACTCGTGGATACAGGTTCAGCCGTGGATTGACCACTTTCAGGTTGTTCTGAAATAAGTATCGCTTTACTCATCATGAGATGGCTGACTTATTAGGATTTCCTAATAGGCCAGATGCCGTCACTAAGACTCCTGAAGACGCTTTCACTAGTTACGACCTCGATCAGTTATGGGGTACTATTATTGGTAATTACCATCCTGAGCCTAATGGTATGTTCTCTAAGGGCATCCATAATCTCGTAGTCCGATACTTCCATAAGATCCTTGCTCACACTCTTTTTGGAAAGGAAGAGAATGTTACTGCTGTTTCTAGAGATGAGCTTCACATCATGCTTTGTGCTTCTTAAGGGAAGCCAATCAATGTTGTCGCGTTCATGCTAGCCAACTTCATTAGGTTTGCCTGGGATTTCTTTGACCCTATTATCATAGGAGGTTTTGTCACAATGATCGCATATGCTATTGGAATGCGATATCATTTGAGCCGTACTCATGTTTTGGGTGACATTCGCCCCATGGATATCAACTTCTGTTTTAACCATAGAATTATTGCAAATCTTGGTCCGGTTGAGTTTGAATTGTTAATTGATAATGTTGTTGTTCATGCTTTCACCTTGCCAAACCATGAAATGACTAGTGTTCATAATAAGGAAAACTAGTTGTATGACTTGAAAGTATTGAATAAGACCTTGACTTCACTTGACTCTCCTCCGGCATACGAGAATGTGGATACTAACATGTCTGATGATGCTACTTATAGTTCTGTAGTCCATCCAATTAATCCGCCTATATATGTAGCCACTGCTATCCATGCCCTTCAGTCCGAGCTAGACTTTGTGAGAGATGAGATAAATTCTTTAAGAGTGGATTTCATAGGTCTCATGGATGTTGTGCATGAGGTGCGGGACTATCTGTTCCAAATTTTCTATTCAGTTAGGAGTCGTCCTTGCTTTCTTAAGATAGTTTTCTTCATTTGTATAAGTCATACATCTTTGAAAAGTAGCAGGGGTGTTGCATAACCCAAATGGCATCCTCATGTAGGAAAAGATACCATAAGAACATGTAAATGTTGTTAGACGATGGCGCGGATCTAGAAGGGGGGGGGGGTTGAATAGATCCCTATTTAAAAATAAAATTTGAGTGGCGCTTACCAATTAAAAATTGGTTTGAAAAATTTGTTTTAAAAGTGCGGAAGCGGCCAAGGAAAAATCACGTCTATAACGAACCGTTATTAGAAGACCGGATATGCATATAGCCTATGGATTAAGATAATGAACTATTTGATTCAACACGCTAGTCACACTTAATCAATTGATTTCACCACCAATTAGTAGTGCTAGTTCCAATGCTCAACACAACCCACAAAACAGAGCAAGTAAACTAAGTAAACTTGGTTCAGTCAATTTATCGAACACTTGGTATGCGAAACACTCCAAGTGAATTTTGACTTAAGTAAGTAACTCTAAAATCCTTGTACAAGTGTTTATTATACTAAAGTTTAAACAATACCAGTCACTTACTATGTTCAATATTCAAATTGATAAAATTTCTTAAACTAGAATCACTTAATTTTTAAGCTGAAAATGAAAATGCTGAAAAATAAAGAAGACAAGGATTTGTTGAGGCAGTTCCCCCGCCGTCCTCGCTTCGGGGTATGTCTGCCCTCAATTCTAATAATAGAATTGAGATGAATTATAATAGATATAACTTGTAGAGTTGTAGTAGTTTATACAAGAGTTGATAAGCAATAATACAAACAATCCCTATCGATGTTGATAATGCTATCCCTTATTGTTCCTTGATTCGAGTTGAATCAAGCCCTTCGATTGTTGTGAATTGACCTCCGATTCCAGCCCCTTTGTTGAATAACTTTCAGTTCATCAAACCCTCGGCCCGGCTGATCTTAGACACCAACGAATCGAACCCGGAAATGCCTTCAACACTTCACAGCCCCAACTACTAGATTGATGAAACCTTCGGTTTATCAATCACCTTCGCACCACTGAATGTTGATCGAAACAATCCGTATAAAAAACCCCTAAATTCTTTGAATCTTGGAGGGCAAAACCTTCAAGGTTTTATCCAAGAAAAACCTGCCATAAATCTCCACTCGAACCGGATCTTCAATCAACGGATTTGAACCTTATCACCTTGAACGAGACACAATGCACTGCAAGAATGGTTGTGTGTAATTGTAGTGTTGTGTATTGTTTGATGATGAAGATGAAGAGAAAATGTTGGCACCTATTTCACTTTTCTTGTTTGACAATTTTACTCAAGAATGAAATTTTTAATGTGTTAAAATGAACAAACTTCTATTTATAGTAATAAGCAAATCAACCAACAAAACAAAATTTTAAACAGATTGGAAATACTTCACTGACTGTTTCAACGCGCGAACGGTCGACCATAGCAGGTCTATGCGTCGATACATAACCTGCATTTTTCAGATAATTCAAAAGTTTAACAGTATGCATTGACCGTAGGTCTGTGTGCGCTGACCAGTGGAAAATGAAATGATCCATGCGCTAACTGTATGGTCGACTCATGGGAAGTTTGCGCTGACCCGTGGAAAAATGAATTGATGCATGCGCTGACTGTATGGTCGACTCATAGCTTCAAAATCTGCAAAAATGAGATATTTGTTGTTTCGTGCATTTTGTCGTGACCAAACATTAGTCACATATATTGCAAATGAAATATGATGGTTTAAAAGGATATAGGAAGGATGTAATATGTTAAGTATTGCATGACGACTCCGATTCATCCGAGGTTGTACTTTGTCATCATCGAAACTCGATGACATATGTTGTGAGACAGTTTGCCTTCACATACTCCCCCTTTTTGATGATGACAACCTGTGCGAAGCTTAGTGAGAACAACATGCAATATCGTTAACATAGTAGTACAAGCTCCCCCTTTCTTTTGCAATCAGAGTTGTTATCAGAGCTGTTGTGATCTACGATCTACTTGGCTTTTCACCCCCTTTGACAACATCAAAAAGAAACAGAGAAAAAATAAAGTTTTGACAAATTAACAATTAACAAAATATTCAACAGGTTATAAGTAATCATACACCAATATCCATACAAAATATTGATAATGAGCAAAAATATTAGATTAAACAAAGTTTAGGAGCACATAAAGTCATAACATAACATAGGAAAGAAAAACACCAAAAGAAAGTTTGCACTTAACATAGAAGCAAAACATGATACAAGCAACCAATAACATGAGTAAATACAAAAACAGATGACTAATATCCTCGTCCTCGGCCCATGTCATAAGGAGAAGGATTACGATGTGGATCAGCCATATCAGTGAGGTAATCTACTGCTTGATTCAAGCGATTGATGCTGCGAGAGACGACTGTTTCTTGGTATCCATGAGCAGTTGTGAAAGCCGCAAATCTTTCATCCATTCTTGTTGAAAACAAGTTGAACCATTCAGATTGAAAGTGTAGCTCAGATCGGATTTGTTCCATTCGCTCATCTTGATTTCTCATAAAGTTCTGTTGCTCTAATTGCATGGATTGCATCATGGTAAGAAGTTCAAAATTGTTGGATTGTGGAGGAGACGATGGTGCTTCTGAGCATGCTTGAGATGGCTGATAGAATCTCCCAAGAGTTGTCCAGCCCGTATGTTGCCACTCGCCCCAACCTGGATTGTGTTCCTCTTCATCTGCCTCAGCTTGAATCGTGTAGGGAACCCAGTCAGTATTTGTATAGTCATGTTGTTCTGATTGTTCATAGGTGTCCGTAATCTCATGTGGTTGTGCTTCTACATGATCCGCTTGTTCTTCTTCTTCTTCTTCCTGTTCCTCTTTCTCTTCTTCTTCACTTTCTGAACTTTCATAATATTCTTTAACCACTTTAGGAATATTTTCTTTTCGAACAAACCGGTAGCTTTCTCTTTCTTCACACCAGAAATAGCCCATCATAGAAAGAGTTTTTGTACTGAATTCTTTGTCGGGAGAGAGAGAGGTGTATGGAAACGAAGGATAGGTAATGTCAGCTACAGTGAGAATTTCTGAAATAAAGGATCCATAGGCAAGAGCAGTGCCTCTGCCAGAATCTCTCAAGGAAAACAATCGACTGGAAATGTAATAGGGCCAGTTGATTTTAGTCTTTTTCTTCAGAATGTATATGAGATGGACCTCAGCCTGTTCAACTCGAGATATGCCTCCTTTCTTTGGCTGCAAAATTCGAGCCACAATCCATTGGAGGATGCGCTCTCCGGGTCGTAATTTTCCAGCAGTGACGGTTCTTGGGAACGCGTCACTATTCACAATTTGGTTTGAATAAGGTCGTTTCAGCATATCATTCAAGTCCGTTTATCCAGGCACGGTGCGAGAATCGGTAACCTCATGAGGAGGATTTTCATCAGCAGCCATAGTTAAATTGAAATATTTACTCCATACTGCAGAATTCAAATTTACCTTTGCTGTGCCGATCATGGAGTGACAATCCTGACCTTTGAACTTACCATGCAGACAAGTGTAGAACACACGAATCAAATCTTCACTATATTTAGTGTTGCATTCAAGGAAGTTGACGAGGCCTTGAAACTCCAACAAAATCATTACTTGTTCGAGATGCATGCGTAACGCCGTTGCCTTGTAAAATGCATGTTGTTTAACAACTGCTCTCTTGCTAATATCTTTGTTGAAGTTGTCAACAAGAGGTGTAGGAACCAGTGACAATGCAGTAATGGGTATGGAGGTAGATGATGAAGCTCGTGATCATTTCCCGGTATTTCTGCGGATTAAAGAAGCCATGGATGATGATTTGAAGATTTGGTAGAGGTAGAGAGCAAGGATTTGGAGAGTGTTGTTGAAGAGATTTGGAGAAGATGATGATTGCCCCTTTTTAGATGGAGATTAGGGTTTTGGGGAAGTGGAAGAGACAAGGGATATTAGGAGAGAGTAGGTGCAACTTACTAGGATTATGAGTAAAAGCACAATTTCATGAGAGGAAGAAAGTTTAAATGTGGAAGACGGAACGAAATTTAAAAAATTAAACTAAATTTTTGCGCGAAACGTCGACCATAGCCTCTGCATGCTTCGACGCATACTGTTTGATTTTTGATAAATGCAAAAGTGTACAGCGTGTGTCGACCTCCGCCCTGTTTTGGTCGACTCAAGGTAAGCAAAAATGCAGATTTTTGATTTATGTCATATACAATGCTGTTATTGATGCCTACCTATAATCCCACACAATATTAAGCAACCAAACAAGTTATCATACACAACAAGTGTCATACATATGCAATATAGGTCAAACGATACAATTATTGATCATGAGAATTATTAGAGAGAGAGAAGAGAATGGAACAATATCACCTCTATACCATAAAGCTTGATAACAATACACTTGTGTTTGCAACAAAACTCAACTTGTCAGAAGTACAAGGATGTAATTATAAATGAAGTGAGACGAAGTAGGAAATTATGAACCGCGATCCAAAATGTCGAGAATGCCAAGTTCTCAGCGGATATGAAAGAAAGGCTCAGTCGCTAGCGGCTTGGTAAAAATGTCCGCTAGTTGATTTTTAGTGTCAACATGTTCAAATATAACGTCACCTTTCTCTACATGATCCCTAAGAAAGTGGTGTCGAATTTCTATATGTTTGGTGCGAGAATGTAGCACGAGGTTTTTGGTCAGGTTAATAGCACTAATATTGTCACAGAAAATAGGAACATGTTCTAGTTTTAGGTTAAAATCCAATAATTGTTGCTTGAGCCACAAGACTTGAGCACAACAACTACCGGCGACAACGTATTCCGCTTCGGCGGTTGACAGAGCAACTGAAACATGTTTCTTGCTATGCCAACTAACCAAAGAGTTTGAAAATAGATGACAAGTGCCACTAGTACTCTTCCTACCCGATTTGCACCCTACAAAGTCGGAATCAGAGAAATCTACCAAAGAACAATCATTTCCCTCAGAATACTATAATCCATACTTCGAAGTGCCAGATAAGTATCGAAGTATGCGTTTTACAGCTTTAAGATGGGATTCTTTGGGACATGATTGATACCTTGCGCACATGCACACGCTAAACATGATATCGGGTCTAGAAGCAGTAAGATAGAGGAGAGAACCAATCATACCTCTATACCTCTTTACCTCTACGTCCTTACTGCTTTCATCTTTACTCAGGTTTGCATATGTTGGCATAGGAGTGTCAATGGCCTTGCAGTTTGCCATGTCAAATCTCTTGAGGAGCTCCAAACAATACTTTGTTTGACTCACGGATGTTCCTTCTTCAAGTTGCTTGATTTGAAATCCGAGAAAGTATGTGAGTTCACCCATCATACTCATCTCAAATTCACCCTGCATAAGATCAGAAAACTCTCTCACGAGATTCATGTTAATAGATCCGAACATAATATCGTCAACGTATATTTGTATAAGTATCAAGTGCTTTCCTTGATGTTTAATGAAGAGAGTTGTGTCGACTTTTCCTCTTGAGTACCCTTGATCAAGTAAGAATTTTCTTAGTCGCTCATACCAAGCTCTAGGAGCTTGTTTGAGACCATATAAAGCCCTTTTTAACTTGTAGACATGGTCAGGATACTCATGAGATTCAAAACCCGGAGGTTGAGCAACATAGACTTCTTCATTTATGTATCCGTTAAGGAATGCACTTTTGACATCCATTTGGAATAACTTAAAATTCTTTGCACACGCAAAGGCAAGCAAAAGGTGTATAGCCTCGAGTCGGGCAACCAACGCATAAGTTTCCTCTTAGTTGATGCCTTCCTCTTGGTTATACCCTTGCGCGACTAAACGCGCCTTATTATTACGGGTTATTACTCCGTTTTCATCCAACTTGTTCCTAAACACCCATCGGGTGCCGATTACTCGATGACGTCGCGGAGGAGGGACAAGGTCCCAAACCTCATTTCTAGTAAACTGATTTAGTTCCTCTTGCATTGATAGAAACCAGTGTTCATCGAGTAGGGCCTCTTTAGGGTTTTTAGGCTCTATTTGTGAGACGAAAGCGAAGTGATAACAGAAATTACTTAGCTTAGATCGGGTTGTAACACCCTTTGACATGTCTCCGAGAATGTTGTCGATTGGATGATCTTTTGAAGACTTCTAAGCTTGAGGAAGATCATCACTTGTTGATGGATGATCTTCCCTCGTTTCTTCATGTTGTACATCACTTTCCTCCTCAACTTTGGCTTGGTCGGGTTGATCAGTTCCTGGCTCGGCCCCCTTGAGTATGTCTTCCGTAGATGTACCTGCACCATGAATCAAACTACCTTTTCCGACATCTCTCGGATAAAATTCATCAAATGTTACATGTACCGATTCTTCTACAGCAAGTAATGTTTTATTGTAAATTCTATAGGCTTTGCTAGACATAGAGTATCCAAGGAAAATACCGTTGTCAGCCTTATAGTCGAATTTGCCTAAGTTTTCTTTTCCATTATTTAACATGAAACATTTACATCCAAAAACATGTAGGTGAGATACGTTTGGCTTACGCCCTTTCAAAAGCTCATACAGAGTTTTATTTAGAATGGGGCGGATGAGCACCCTATTCAAAACATAACACGCCGTACTAATGGTATCGACCCGAAAATATTTTGGTAATTTACTCTCATTGATCATTGTTCTTCCTAGTTCTTCTAAAATACGATTTTTGCGCTCCAGAACTCCGTTTTGTTGATGTTGCACCCCAAATTTTACCCTCATATTTTTTTTGCATTGCCTGTATAGTTTATCATCTCGTACATTTTTCATAATACCCAATTTATCAGCTGAAATAAACTTTTTGGACAGTTTAAGCCATTTTAGCAGATAAAATTTATTTCAAAATTTGACAAAATTATGTATTTTTTGTTGATCACTTTGGTGTATTCATTTTATTTTTTGAGTACTTCGATATCATTCCAATTATTTGTTTTTTACCGTCTTTATTTCTACTTTTAATTAAAATATTCTTTTAATTAATGAAATCTTTATTTTAAATTTTGTTGTAAATAGTTTATTCTTTTTATGTATATCTTTTCCTTATTTTATGGAACTTTTTAAAAAAAGTTTTGATTTTATAGTACTAAATTAGATTTTGTTCAATTTTGTAGTAGATAGTACATAATAGCATGCTACCCACCTTTGTACTCTTTACCATATATTACTCCCACAAGCTACTACCTCTAGCCTCCAAAATCTCACAAAATCTGAAAAAGAAAAGGGCTAGAAGGACTACTCCATGTACTACCATCATCATTCTCTTTTAGACAACACACATCATTAGCATACACACTTGAACTCTTTCATCTTTTTTCAAGACAACACACTTACCACAAACTCTTCACTCTCACCTTCTCCTTTCACTCTGACTACTTCATGTAACAACACTCATGTTCATATAAGCTTCATCATTTCACTGTACATAAAAAAAAACCATCTTGAGTAGAACTTTTATTGCCCATCTTTCCCACTTCACTATTTCATGCATAGCCACATATTTCATATATAGCCACCTCCAAACTCACCTTCATCGTCGAAAACAAACTCTTCTCTTCCTTCTAATCTCACTCCGGTCCACAACCATCACCTCCGACATTTTGCCAACGCCAACGCCGTTCAACTAATCGCATATCCCTCTGTTGCAGTAGCACACGACGACATCCTTCCGACGTCACAGATCTGCATCGTTGGTAACTCATTCTTCACCCTTTTTTATCTTGCCGTGATTCATTGTTTGTTTCTGATTTTATCTTGAAATGGGAGGTACAATTTAAATTTTCAGTAAAAAAGAAAACATGCAGAGAGAGTTCTGGAGAGGGGAGTACGCTAACTTTTTCATTTTTTGTGTGTTTGCATTAAACTTGGTTATATTTGTAAGATAATACGAAGTGTGTTATGTCTGTATATATGTGTTAAGTTATTTATTATGTCTTGTATCATATGATTATTCCTGGTGCTAGTATTGTGTGATTGTGGTAGTGGTTGTCGCTATGAAGATTTGTATATGAGGTGCAATAATTTTAAGCACATTGTACTATATTATAGGATGTCGCTGTTTCTATGCACTTCACCAATATTTGTTCTTTTTTATTTAATAAATTTAGTTTTTTTAGTTTAAAATAATTTGGTTTATTTGCTTATATATAAAAAAAAATCTAGAACACCTTTTATTATGTATTTTAAGTTAGCAATCTCTTTTTTTATTTTATTTTATTTTTATATATTTTATTTTATTATTTGATTAATTTAATCTAATTATTTAGTTAATTTGATTTAATTATTAACATTTTGTTTAGTTGTAAATATTAGTTTAACTTTGATATTAGTTTAGTTTATTTTATTTGTTTATATCATATATTCTAAAAAATAAATAATATTAAATTGCTGTAACTAAGCTAGAAAGTTCATGCATTTTTTTCATGAGCCATATATAAACCATACGTTCCTTTTATAGTTATATATAAAAAATGTGTTTTAGATTTTCTTTTAATTTTTCTTATAGTCACTGTATACTATACGTTTTTTTTTAAAGTTTTATAATTGTATTTATTTGTCTCAATTATACATATATATCTTATCTTTTAGTTATATATACTGTATGATTCTGATACTAAAAAAATTGTTTTAATTTTTTTTTTATTTAGGTAATATTAAAAAATACAAAAAAAATTTATGATTATTAATTAATTTAAACATTTTTATTTAATATTGATTAATTAATTTATTAATTAATTTTATTAAATATTTATATTTAAATTAATTAATAATTATCTTGTCACCCGATTCTATGTGATGATTTGTCTGTTTCCATGTTTTGAGTTTGTTTTATTTGATTAATTCTTGACGTTGTTTTTCCATGATTAATCTGTTTCACGATGTTTTTCCGTGTACCTCTATTTTATTCGCGATGCTTTGCCGCGTATCTTTGTCTGTTAATTACATTATGCTTTTCCGTACTCTATTTAGTCGTCCCGCCGTGGACATTTATTTTCCCGTTTAACATAACCTTTAGTTTAGAGTCGCCACACTCTATGTAGGTGTCTCACCGCATACATTTACGTTCCCTTTGGAACCTTGACCACAGTCAAGAGTTTCTCACCCCCTAATTGGGGGAACTACGAACGCTCTAATTTCTCAAAGTCCCTTTTGAGAATACGTAGGCACAAGGCCTCGATCCTTGGCGAGCAACCTTTTCTTTTTTCCTTCGTTTCAACCTTTTCTTTTTTACCCAACTACTCACTAACCACTAACTTTTTGTTACCTTTTGCAACTTAGGATCGGAGTCTCCGTGCTCTAGGTAGTTGTCCCGCCGTTGATATCCTTTACCTTTACCCTTTATCCTAGCCTTAGGATATGAGTCGCCGTACTCATGTTTAATGTCTCGCCGTGGACATTCTCTACCATAAAAATCTCAATGTAGATTCAGGAGTTGCCGCACTCCATGTAAGTACTTCCCTATGAATGCATACATCCCCTTGGAACCTTGACCACAATCAAGAGTTTCTCACCCCTAGTTAGGGGAATTATGGTTGCTCTGATTCCATTCCCGTCAGGATACGTAGGCACGAGATGCGATGTCTTTGCGAGCATACTTTGTATATACTTTAGATCTTTACCCTAACACTTTTCCCTTAGCAAGCAAACTTTAGCAAACACAAATATTAACAAGAGGTTCCTGTAGAGTACTACATATGTTTAGGATGTGAAATACCTACCCTATGCATAACCAACCCCCGAACCTTTAGATCTCTCTTTGCTTAGCTTTACGCCTTGCTTTTTGCTTTGCATTTTTATAGGTTTTTCTTTCTTTAAACCTTTCCTTTTTGGATAAATTAAAGTCCGGTTGTGAATTTAAGAATTAAAGATTCAAGTTAATTAATAGCTTGGTATCACGATTCTCACCGCAACAGTTGAGGAGTACGTGGAGCGGAGAAGTTATGATCAATGCCATGATTACCACAATATTCTTCAAATAAATGATTTTCAAATTCACCTCCATGGTCACTTCTAATTGAGACAATGTTTGTGTTAAGTTTATTTTGGGAAAGCTTGGCAAATCTTTCGAAGGCGGCGAATGTATCGCTCTTACTAGCTAAGAAAATGGTCCAACAAAATCTAGAAAAATCGTCTACTATTATGAAACCGTAATAGTTTCCACCTAGGTTCTTAATTCTAGAAGGCCCAAATAAATCCATATGGAGAAGCTGGAGAAGTCTAGTAGTAGAAACAATATTTTTGGATTTAAAAGAGATCCTCGTTTGCTTTCCCATCTGGCAAGCATCACAAAGGTGATCCTTGGTAAATTTTATTTTGGGGAGTCCTAGAACTAGATCTTTTGAAACCACTTTGTTTAGCAAGTCGAAGTTAACATGTGCTAAGCGCCTATTCCATAACCATGAGTCTTCACTCATAGTTATGAGGAATTTGTCACTTGTTAACAATACTTCATGCAAGTCAAGCATATAGACGTTGTTCACTCGAAGTCCGTTAAACATACTCTTCTTATCATCATTATGCACAATTTTACAACAATCTTTTGTAAAAGAGACATTGTATCCTTTGTCGCATAATTGACTGATACTAAGTAGATTATGTTTAAGGCCTTTGACAAGCAACACATCCGATATAGTAGTGGAAAGAGGATTACCTACACTATCTTTACCGAGTATTGCCCCGCGATTGTTATCACCGTAAGTTACATATCCTTTCTTCTTTGCCACAAAGTCAATGAAGAGGGATATGTCTCCTGACATATTCCTTGAGCAACCACTGTCAAGAACCCATCTTCTCTCGGTGGTCTCAAGACATTGTACCTGTTTCTTCTTTTTCTTTTGATGAGCGGAAAGGCAAAAGTTTACGGTTTCATCTTCATCACTTGAGCTTTCATCATCCGAGGAGTCGCTATCGCTCTCCCAAGCTATATATGCTCTCCTTGATTTTGATGACTTCTTTTGTGACTTGCTTGATTCCTTTTCTTTGCCCTTTTTGTTCATCGTACAATCCGGTTTGTAATGATCGGGCTTACCACAAGTATAGCATGATCCTCTAGTTTTGTTTCTCTTAGTATCATCACCCTTAGAGTTTCTTGATTGTCTCCGAAAGTTTAATAGGTTCTTCTCGGAGTGTTGAATGTCATTCTTTCTCACGTAGCGGTTGTACCACTTTATGAATAGACCCATGTCTTCACTTGTATCATCTTCTTCGTCCTCACTAGATGAATAATCAATAGGGTCTTTGGATTGAGACTTCGAGGAGGAAGCCTTTAGAGCAATGGATTTCTTCTCAACAACCTTTGTTTTATCCTTCTTATCTTTCTTTTCTTGTTGGTCGAGGCTTAAGAGTACTTGTTCGTGCTCTTGTAGCTTTCCAAATAACGTTGTTAGGTCCAAAATAGTAAGATCATTTGCTTCTTTGATGGCGGTCACCTTGAGCTGCCATTCCCTGTTAAGACATCTTAAAATTTTATTAGTAGCAACGTCATTGGCCACCAGCCTACCAAGTGAATGTAACCTATTGATAAGATGAGTGAATCTTTTCTGCATGTCCGCAATGGTTTCCCCTTGCTCCATGTAGAAAAGATTAAACTCTTGTGTTAGTATGTTGATTCTAGCAAGCTTAACGTCGTTAGTCCCCTCATGGGAAATTTGTAAAGAGTCCCACATGGCTTTCGCCGTTAAGCAATGGAAAACCCGATAATATTCGTCAACACCTAATGAAGATATTAGAATATTCATGGCTTTCTAATCATAGTTATATTTCTTTTCATCATCCTCGGTCCATTGTGCTTCGGGCTTAGGCACAATTTCATTATTCGCATTGGTCATAGTGATTTCTATAGGACCATTGAGAATAACATTCCATACTTTTCTATCTATAGAATTTATGTGTATCCGCATACAGTCCTTCCAATAACTGTAATTTTCCCTATTGAAAACGGGAGCTCTATTATAGGCCCCTTTAGGTTCGTTAGCCATTTTCTATCAAAGTTATACTTGAAGCACAGAGTGAACCGATGCTCCTGATACCACTTGTTAGACGATGGCGTGGATCTAGAAGGGGGGTTGAATAGATCCCTATTTAAAAATAAAATTTGAGTGGCGCTTACCAATTAAAAATTGGTTTAAAAAATTTGTTTTAAAAGTGCGGAAGCGGCTGAGGAAAAATCACGTCTATAACGAACCGTTATTAGAAGACCGGATATGCGTCTAGCCTATGGATTAAGATAATGAACTATTTGATTCAACACACTAGTCACACTTAATCAATTGATTTCACCACTAATTAGTAGTGCTATTTCCAATGCTCAACACAACCCACAAAACAGAGCAAGTAAACTAAGTAAACTTGGTTCAGTCAATTTATCGAACACTTGGTATGCGAAACACTCCAAGTGAATTTTGACTTAAGTAAGTAACTCTAAAATCCTTGTACAAGTGTTTATTGTACTAAAGTTTAAACCATACCAGTCACTTACTATGTTCAATATTCAAATCGATAAAATTGCTTAAACTAGAACCACTTAATTTTTAAGCTGAAAATGAAAATGCTGAAAAATAAAGAAGACAAGGATTTGTTGAGGCAGTTCCCCCGCCGTCCTCGCTTCGGGGTATGTTTGCCCTCAATTCTAATAATAGAATTGAGATGAATTATAATAGATATAACCTGTAGAGTTGTAGTAGTTTATACAAGAGTTGATAAGCAATAATACAAACAATCCATATCGATATTGATAATGCTATCCCTTCTTGTTCCGTGATTCGAGTTGAATCAAGCCCTTTGATTGTTGTGAATTGACCTCCGATTCCAGCCCCTTTGTTGAATAACTTTCAGTTCTTTAAACCCTCGGCCCGGCTGATCTTAGACACCAACGAATCGAACCCGGAAATGCCTTCAACACTTCACAGCCCCAGCTGCTAGATTGATGAAACCTTCCATTTATAAATCACCTTCGCACCGCTGAATGTTGATAGAAACAATCCGTATCAAAAACCCCCAAATTCTTCGAATCTTGGAGGGCAAAACCTTCAAGGTTTTACCAAGAAAAACCTGCCACAAATCTCCACTCGAACCGGATCTTCAATCAACGGATTCAAACCTTATCACCTTGAACGAGACACAATGCACTGCAAGAATGGTTGTGTGTAATTGTAGTGTTGTGTGTTGTTTTGAGGATGAAGAGGAAGATAAAATGTTGGCACCTATTTCACTTTTCTTGTTTGACAATTTTACTCAAGAATGAAATTGTTAATGTGTTAAAATGAACAAACTTCTATTTATAGTAATAAGCAAATCAACCAACAAAACAGGATTTCAAACAGATTGGAAATACTTCACTGACTGTGTCAACGTGCGAACGGTCGACCATAGCAGGTCTATGCGTCGACGCATAACCTGCATTTTTCAGATAATTCAAAAGTTCAACAGTATGCATCGACCGTAGGTCGGTGTGCGCTGACCAGTGGAGAATACGAAGGCTTCATGCGCTGACTGTATGGTCGACTTATGGTCTGTGTGTGTTGACCAGTGGAAAATGAAATGATCCATGCGCTGACTGTATGGTCGACTCATGGGAGGTTTGCGCTGACCAGTGGAAAAATGAACTGATGCATGCGCTGACTGTATGGTCGACTCATAGCTTCAAAATCTGCAAAAATGAGATATTTGTTGTTTCGTGCATTTTATCGCGACCAAACATTAGTCACATATATTGCAAATGAAATATGATGGTTTAAAAGGATATATGAAGGATGTAATATGTTAAGTATTGCATGACGACTCTGATTCATCTGAGGTTGTACTTTGTCATCATCGAAACTCGAGGACATATGTTGTGAGACAGTTTTCCCTCACAAATGTTATCTTCTCCTGATCCTCCGGGGCTACAACAATCTGATTGTACCCCGATTACCCATCCAAAAAGCAATATTACTCATGATATGCAAATGTCTCCAACGTCTGGTCAATAAAAGGGAGAGGAAAATGATCTTTCCTTGTTGCGGTGTTAAGCCTCCTGTAATCAATACGCACTGTGTGAGTTGGAATCAATTCATTCTTCTCATTTAAAATCACTGTTGTTTCTCCTTTCTTTGGTACCACATGCGCAAGACTTACCCATGAACTATCGAAAATAGGGTAAATTAGCCCTGCATCCAATAGTTTCACCACCTCTTTCCTTACAACTTATTTCATTGTTGGATTTAGCCTTCTTTGGGGTTGTACCACTGGTTTGTGATTATCCTTCATCAGTATCTTATGCATGCATACCGTGGGGCTAATATCTTTCAATGGTCCATCCTATAACACTCTTGTATTTCTTCAGCACCTGTACCAATCTTTCCTTTTTTTCTTCTTTCAAGCTAGAAATGATTATAGCATGACAATTATTTCCAGAATCCAGAAAGACATACTTTAGATTTTTAGGTAACTGTTTCAATTCTGCACTAGTACCTATTTTATCTCCCTTTTTAATCTCAGCTTCTAGTGGAGCTCTTAAATCCTCCCACTGGTGTGGTTTGGATTTCAACCAAGATGGTTATACATTAAACATGGCTAACACTTCTTTCTCTCTTTCATCCTCGTTATCCTCTATCTCTTCGGTTGACAAACTAAGAACTCTTTCCAAAGGAAACTTAGGGACTTGTCTTTAAATAGCTTTAACTACCATGGTATATATCACTTCTACGGTATGACTTGTCCTTATGTCTTCTTTGTGTTTCATGGTGTTCCTCATATTAATTTTCAGCTCCTCCTTATAAACCTTGAGGGTCATGGTACCTCCCTCAATGTCTATCATACATCTCCTCGTTTCTAGGAAAGATCTTCCCAAAATCAGCGGGATTTCCTCATCTTATGGAATCTTAAGAATAACAAAATCAACAGGAAACACAAACTTATGAATTTAACCAGAACATCCTCAACCACCCCATAAGTTCTCTTGACTGAGTGATCTACAAACTAGAGTGTCATCCTGGTATCCGAACACTTCCTATTCCCAACTTTCTGTATATGGACAAGGGCATAAGACTCACACTAGCCCTCAAATCAATCACTGCCTTTTTGAATGATCTATCTCCAATTGTACACAAAATGGTAGCAGAACCTCTTTTTGGCTTCTTCACTAGAATCTTCATACCCTACAAAATAGCACTACAAGTTTCAGTTAGAATAACAAGTTCAGTATCGATGGTGCGTTTCTTGGAGATGATTTCCTTCATAAATTTGACGCATATGGGCATCTTTTCAAGTGCCTCAGACAATGGAATGTTGATTTCTAACTTTCTGAACATCTCTAAGAACTTCTCAAAAAATTTCTCATGTTGCCCCTTCTTCTTGTTTCTTGTGGGGAATGGAAGCTTTATTACTGGTTTTAGTTTAGTGGGTTTTTCTTTCACAACCTACTTTGGTACAACCTCTTCCTCAATAGTGGCCTTATTTTCTTTGATTTCAAGATCTACTTCGAGCAATTAGTCTTCTTCCCCAGGTTTATCTTCAAAAACTCCAACTGATCTCCCACTTCTGGCTATTACAACACTCATATTATTATGATCTCTCAGATTTGTCACTATTGCACTAGGTAGGGCACCTTGTGCTTGAGAAATTGCTATCTGTTGTGCTATCTGACCCATTTGAACTTCTAGATTCTTAATAGAAGTAGTAGTGTTCCTCTTATTATTTCTGGTCTTCTCTTGGAATTGAGAAGTTTGAGCAACCATCTTTTTATTGGCAATTTCCCAATCTGCTTTCTTGGGTGCTTGTTGCTGATAATGTTGTTGTGGTTGTTAGTATTGTTGCTGGTATGGTGGTTTTTCCTATTGCTGAGGTTGATACTATTGTTGTTGCGATTGATTCTGATACTTAATAGGTCCCTGTTTTTGAACATTCCCTTGTTGATCTTTCTAGGAGAAATTAAGATGGTTCTTCTAACCTGGATTATATGTGTTAGAATAAGGGTTGTTCTGCTTCAGAAAATTAATTGCTTCAATTTGTTGTGCAGTAGCAACATAATGCATGGAAAAATGAGGTCCACCATAAATTTTACAACTAACAGCTAGAACAGGTTGAACTTGGGCTACAGTTGTGTACCTACATTCGTAGCCTTTATTCTTATTTCAACTTCAACAACAATCTAATCTTCCATCTTCACCACTTGATTCGTAAGTTTCAAGTCAATCACTCCTTCTGGTTTACTCACATTTTGGTCATATAAATCCAGATGTTCATTTGCAGCAATGGCTTCAATGATCTTCTTAATACTAGTGGCTCTTGTAAAGTTGGATGAACCACTAGCAGTTGTATCAATAAGTTGCTTTGTCTTAATTCTGAGGCCATTTACAAACATTTTCATCTTTTTAGTTTGATCCATATTATGATTTGGACATGCTACCAATAACCTCTTGAACCTCTTGTAAGCATCACCAAGTGATTCTCTTTCTTTCTGTTTAAAATTCACAATGTCATGCCTTTTCCGAATATAAACAGAAGCAAAACAATACTCATTTAGAAATTTTTTTCCATCACTTCCCAAGTAGTGATACTCTCAGCAAGTAGCGAGTAAAACCACTCTTCAGCATCTTTAGAAAGAGTAAACAGAAACATTCTTAATTTCTTTGCTTCTTCATATTGCCCCTCAATCTTCAAAGTAGTGCTCATAATAAGAAATCTTTGCAAATTCTTATTTGAATCTTCATTTATCTTCCCTGTGAAAGGTCTCTTCTCAAGCTGTCACATCGTTGTTTGGTGCAATTGAAAATTTGCGGCATTGACCGGTTGATTCACAATAGTCAACCGACCTGCTGAAGCATTTTCTCCTTCATAGTCCCCAACATGGATAGGTGTAGTAGAAGTTGGAGGGGCAATGCTCAAATTTTCAATGTTTTAATATAAGGCATCGAACCTAGCATTCATGTGATCAAATTGACTCACTTCATAATTCCCTCCAGTTTTAGGGGCGGTCTTAGCGGCGACTTGTCGCGCGCTTCCCCAAGAATGATGGTTTTTGGTCATTTCCTCAAAAAGGTTATATGCTACGTCTTAGGGGTCATCATAGTGGAATGAAGGAGACCTCTATAAAAGGTGTGGATTATCATCCATTTTTCAAGCCCATGGAAAAAGCAAAGCCTTAACAAGTCCTTAAAACACTCCCAAGCGTCAAACAAAGATCCCCCCTCTTCTTACTTAAAATCATTTATCTCATTCCTAACTTGGATTGTCTTACTTGAAAAAAAGTATCGCCCAAGAAAAAATACCATTAATTAATTCCAAGAAGTGATGGAGTTAGTGAGTAAAGATTGGAGCCAAGCCCGTGCTCGATCTCTTAGGGAGAAGGGGAATAGTCTAAGGCGAATAACGTTCTAGTCGATGCCATTTGCCTTCACAGTGCCACAATGTAGGTTTGGATTTTCGCAAGGTAATCCTGAAAATTGGTTTTGTTGGACCATACATATCAATGACAGTTTAAGCTCAAAATTGTTTGCCTTAATCAGCTGATGCACAATACTATATTGTGGTTCCTCATTCGTGAGAATCACATAATATTTTAAAGGTTTTGTGTTAGTAACAGGGGCAACCATCACAAGCTGTCTTTGAATTCAACGCCTTTCTAGAAAAACACACTCGATTTCGTCAAGGGATTTGACTAAAGTATTAGTAGAACGCATTCTTCGCATATAAGGGTAGCGGTAGAAATTAAGTGGAAAAATAAAACTATGGTCTCTACAATTATCAAATAGAACTTCAATATTAACACATTTGGTCCCTGACAACGGTGCCAAATACTTGACATACCGCAAGTGCATGACTAATGTTAAAGTAGTAAAAAGTATCGAACCTCAATGGCTAATGGTTAAGTACCGATTTCTATTCTATCGGTGTAAAGCTAGAGTGGCTGAAACTGGGTTGTAATGAGTAAAATTGGAAAACACTTTTAGAAGAATAGATTAAAACGTGTAAAAGTTATATAAAATAAGCAGAACCTAGGGTTATTGTAAGTGCTCTTGGTTGGTTGCATTTTGTGGCATAATATTAGTGTATGTATGAATGTCATGTTAGATGTTTCTACATTCATTAAATGGACTGTGCAGGATGAATTTTAATAGCTAAATATAAGTTAAGCTGGATGTCACACTCAATGTTATGACATAGGTCGTGTGACATCAAGCACATGTTTATTATTCTGATAGCTAAAACTCAGGAAACAAATCAGAAGCTCAAGCTGGTATACAGGAGACATTTTAGAAGCCCTAGGGGAACTAATATGAACCTGATAAAAGTGGCAAACATGCAGAATTCAGAAGAGAGGTTTTATTATGGATAAAACCTAATTTATGCACCAAGGCCCAATGGACTGCAGCTGCTATAAATATCAGAAGAAGCAACTCAGAAAAGCAACTCTTGATAGAAGAACAGAGAGTACAAAAGCATAGAGTCCAAGCAAGTGAAGTAGGCTAGTGTTCACGTGTAAAAGTCAGTTTAGGAATACTTGTAATCCAAGTAATTGTCTGTTTGATAATTGCTTTGGTTAGGTAGATTCTAGGCAGTGTCTCACTCAAAGCTGTGAAGCAAGAGTGTGTGAGTTCCTTGATTGAAGCTGTGAAGCAAGATCAAGGATTGTATGAGGTGTCTCTTCATACTAAATTGTGTAATTGTTTAATATCACTGTTGTGTGATTGAGGTGGAGTGAGTGGGTATACTCAGGTCTAGAGTGTCTCTAGGTTGAAGTGTCATTGGGTAGAGATTAAGTGAGAAGTGAAAATTGGTGGTTTGACTTTGAATGGATTCTGCTTATAGTGAAATTCCTCCCTGGCTTGGTAGCCCCCAGATGTAAGTGTTGTTGACACTGAACTGGGTGAACAATTGCTGTGTTATTTACTGCCTAAATAGTGAGTGAAGTAGTCAATGTCACAGTGGATGTTATAACTTTAACAATAACATCCATCGTGTGCAGGCCAGAATTTTCAATTGGCACCAGAGAAGGCACCCAGCCTGTTTAATCTGGGTGAGATCTAGGGAAAACAAATTCTGGTGATATGGATAAAGATATATGATTCACAAATAGACCTCCAATTCTGGATGGATCTAACTATGACTATTGGAAGCCTATGATGATTGCATTCCTAAGGTCCTTAGACAACAAGGCTTGGAAAGCTGCAAACTCTGACTGGGTACATCCTGTAAAGACTGACAAGGATGGAACATCTGTGCAAATCCCTGAAGATGAATGGACCAAAGAGAAATAAGCATTGGCTCTTGGAAATTCTAAAGCCTTGAATGCACTCTTCAATGGCATAGACAAAAACATCTTCAGGCTGGTACACCACTGTGAACTAGCAAAAGATGTTTGGGATACTCTCAGAACCACTCATGAGGGAACTTCCAAGGTCAAAATGTCTAGACTTCAAATGCTGACCATAAACTTGAAAGTCTAAAAATGAAGGAAGATGAGACCATTCATGAGTTTTACATGAATGTTCTTGAACTGGAAAACACCTCTGGAGCCTTGGGAGAGAAGATGACTGATGAGAAGCTTGTAAGGAAGATTTTGAGGTCCCTCCCTAAAAGGTTTGCCATGAAAGTGACAGCTATTGAAGAAGCTCAAGACATATGCCACATGAAGGTGGATGAACTTATTGGTTCACTCCAAACCTTTGAGATGGGAATGTGTGATCAAGCTGTGGAGAAAAGGGGCAAAAGTATAGCTCTTGTCTCAAGCAGTGCTGATTCAGATGAGGAGAAAGAGGAAAATCTGTCAGAAGCTATAGCCATGCTTGGAAAACAGCTCAACAAACTGGTCAAAAGGATAGGTGTTAAGACTTATTCCAAAATCATGACTGCTGACAGAGAGAAATCTGAAGATAAAGGCAACCAAAGCACAGGTGCACAATGTCATGAGTGTGAAGGATATGGACACATTAGAAAGGAATGTCCAACATATCTCAAAAAGAAAGGTAAAGGACTGACTGTCACATGGACTGACTCTGATAGTGAATCAGAAGAAGAGAGAGCAAAACATGTCATTGCTTCGGACAGTGTATGCATATCTGATGATGATTCAAGTGAAGAGGAATTGACTTTTGAGGACCCTACAACCTCATATCAGAAGCTTCACCTCAGAAGTGTAGAACTGTACCAACAAGGAGAGCTTCAGAAGGAAATCATCAAGGTGTTAGAAGCTGAAAAGAAAAAGCATCTAGCCACAATAAACACACTAAGAGGTGAGGTAAATGACTTGAAATGTGAGAAGGACCAAATGGCCAAGTCCATAAGGATGCTCAACTCTGGAACTGACTCACTAGAGGAGATTCTTCAGAGTGGTCAAACTTCTAGAAATAGGTTGGGTCTAGGATTTGTTAAAAAACAAAATCCTATCCTGAAATTTAAGAGGCTGCAGCCTGAGATTCAAAAGCTAAAGCTGATGTCACAGCCAAAGTCACAACATTCTCCACACAGACATTGGAATCAAATCAAGAGCAAGTTCCAAAGGCATATATGCTATCAATGTGGAAAACTTGGGCATATTAAAGTTGTGTGCTTCTGGCTGCATGGATTCCCCAGCCAAGGAAAAACCAAACAAGGTATGCACAGCAAGAGGCATCATCATCATGCCAAAGCCAAGAGGGAGATGCCTAGCAAGCAAAGAAAATGGATTTCCAAGACTGTGGCACAAATAGCTCACAACAACGGGTATTTAAAATAGCTGTGGTTATAGGTAGTTCTAATGCTTTTTTTTTTTATTTATAAATTTTATTAAAAGACATATAACAACGGGTATTTAAAATAATTATGATTATATATAGCGCGCTTTCCAGTTTATTACAACGCTTACTGGGTCGTGATTGTAAGTATCATATATAAAACGACACTCTACATAACAACGTCTGGGCCCGCGTGATTATATATCTTTCTCAACCGTTATTAAATGAGTTTTTTGTAGTAGTGTAGGGCATAGTTATAAAAACCGGACCAGACCAGCCGGTCGGACCGGTTGAACTAGAAATTGGGCAAGTAACCGATCTGGTTCAATATTTAGATCGCCTTTGTCATCAGACCGGTCAAAACCGGTGCAAATCGGGTTGGACCAGCAAAAATCGGAAAACCGGCGGTTCAAATGTTTTTTTTTTAATTAAAATTTAAATGCAAATAATGTAATTTTGAGTTATAAAAATTATTAAAAAAAATTAAATTTTTTGTTATCATTGTTTTGAAATAATTTTACCTCCTTGAAATAATTATACCTCCTTGGAATAATTTTATCTTCTAGTCCTCGGAACTAAACTTAAGTAGACATTGAAGTTATTTTGTTATAAATTATTCAATTATATTATGTTGCAATTAGACTTTGTAATTTTGTACTATTTTATTGTATTTGATACTTATGTTTAAAATTTGAATTTAAATTATGAACTTGAGAATTTATGATATGATATTTTCAAAAATATTAAGTGTTAGTTATATTTTTTTAGAGACTGAATTATCCGGTTCAACTGGTTTTATACCTATATGATTTTGTTATGATGACAGGTCTATTCAACCGAGTTATTCGGTTTAATCCGGTTCAGTCATGCGGTTCGACCAGTGACTCAGTGGTTCAACCGATAAACCAGTGACCCAATACTCTCATCGGTTCGATGACCAGTTCAGTTTTTAAAACATTGGTGTAAGGCGTAAAAAGTCAAAGAAACTTAACATTATGATGATTGAGTAAAATATTATTTAAAGTTTACATCTTGGTTTTTTAGAAAAACCAAGAGAACAATACCAAGGTACAAATTGTGTTTAATTTATTTAAATAACTCTCCTTCATCATGTTGTATTGTTTTTGTTGCATCTCTCTCCAATTCAGTTGCATAACTCCACATCATGTTCGTATTATTTTGTTGCATCTTCTTCAATATTTTCATCTGATATAAATCTAGCTCTCCATCAGTTAGAGTTGTTTGTCTTTCACCAAAAATTCACCATCCCAATGGAACAAGCGATAGTCATCACCTTTACCCCAATACTTGCACCTCCATAATTTTCTCCAAGGATTAACATTCGACTTTGAAACCAACATCTTCATAGAGAGATTATGTCCACATTTGGGAGTGATTCTACCGTTAGAAAACATACTAGAGTTAGAACATTTAGACATTTTCATTTTCTTTGAATTAATAGAGAGACTGAGAAGGAAACAACGAAGAAGAAAGGAACAACTAAGTAGGGAAAGACGAAAAAAATGTCGAAAACGACTGCAAGAAACACAACAGAACAAAGAAAAGGCGAAGAAGAAAGTAAGATTTACAATTTCAATGAATCCATCTCTCTCATCTCTCTAAGTGTTTTGTTTTAACATTGAGGGCATTTATATCATCTTACACACCATAATATGGAAATAGAATAAATAAAAAATATAAAAAAAACTCGGTGCCACGTCAGCTTTTTTGGTATTAATCCATATTTTTTAACATTAAAAATAAAATAAAAATGACGTTAAACTAATAAATATTACTAAAAGTAACATTTAATATATATATATATATATATATATATATATATATATATATATATATATATATATATATATATATATATATATATATATATATATATATATATATATATATATATATATATATATATTATATATATGATTTTGATCGATTTGATTTTGAAAAAATAAATACAAAAATATCTATTATAATTTAAATAATTTTTACAAAAGTTTATTGAAACACATTCAATAGTTATTTTTGTGCATTTTTTTTTATTCTTAGAAGACAGTCACTCTCAAGAAATATATGCATTACAATTTGCATTCCTCACGATAGCTTAAGTGTGATCCAAATCTAGTCAAAAGATGGTCGTAGAAATCAAGAATTTTCTTTATTAGGTTAACTAGTAATTGGCACAAAAATGGTCCTCTATGATATGGTAACAAACCAATACTTTATGCTCATAATATTTTATAGACCTGTCCTCTATGTATGCTGAACAATGCCACCCCAAGAGGACTCCAAGGCCTCAAATTTATTTATTTTTATCTAAAAGTATTATTACTTTTATTATGATTAATTTTTTGTATCTTAGAATAAATTCCATTAATTTGAAAATTCAATCATATGATTGAATCTAATATTCAAGCTCAAAAAGTGATGGTCTACATAACATTGCTTAAAAATCTTGAAAATTACACTATCAAAAGTTGAAAAAATAATAGACAATATTATAACTGATGTTATATTAAACAATTAAAATACTCTTTTATATAATTATTGAGTTGTATTTAGATAAATAATTTAATTATTGAGTTGCATTTAAATAACTTTATAATTATTTGAAATGAATAATGGATTTTTTTTAAAGGTTAAAAGGCATATTTTACAGCATTGATCCTATTTCATTTAACCATCATTATTTTGGGACCATGCATAATCTCGATTATTCACCATGCAAGAATATTGGAACCACTATATATACACATTTCTATCACAATGTTAAGTATTATCAGTTCAGCCTCAAACAATCACTTTCATTCGTGTTCTATGTTTAACATCTAATGGCTTGTAAATATTTCTTGTGTATTGGTTCAAGAACGGATAATCTGCATCCTGAGGTGTAGATCAGCATACATGTTTGTTTTTGTTTGTATCTACACTTTGGGATGTTGATTACCTCTTCTTTGTTACCAATGAAGAAAGCTCTAATCATTTAATTTGTATGAGTATAATGATTAGGTCATAATTAGATAATTTACACTAATCTTAGGTTTAGAATCATATTGTTTATCTAGTTGTTGGATGCGTATTATCTGTTTCTTATCGCCAATGTAAAATAATTAATCTATAAAATACATAATACTCTTGTGGTATTTGGATTAAACTTTAGTGTTGACAAGGGTAGTTTCATGGTTTGTTAAGAATTGTGCATGTTGGAGTTGAAGTGTGTTTAAACATGCTATCAAAATATGTTGTGTTTGTGTTTAAGGTAGCATGTCGAATTGGGCGTTACTTGTAAGCCCAATTGTTAAGTTAGTTTGTAGTCTAAATCAACTTAGTAGTTTATAAATAGACTAGTTCTTTCAGATTGTTGAGAGAGGTTAATTGTTGGTATTCACTTGTAATCTATAAACCCTTATTGACTAAGTAAATAGTAAAACAATTTTAACCAATTCTTATTCTTCTTCTTACTTCTTCTCTATCTTTTGTAAAAACCTAATAGGGTTTCTTCTGTCTGTTCAAGAAACTCAATCTTTTTCTCATATTTTAGTTTGTTCTTGATGACATCGATTCAAAACAAACTGGTGTCTTGAGCTTAGAGGAGAAGATGTCGTCAACAAAGTATGAGATTGAGAAATTCAGTGATGTGAATGATTTCGGTTTATGGAACTTGAAGATCCAAGTCCTTCTTGTTCAACGGAGTTTGTTAGAAGCGTTGGAAGGATCGGAGAAGATGGACACTACCCTACCGGAGAAGGAGAAGACAACGATGGTCGAGAAATCCCACAGTGCCATTGTATTTAACCATGGTGATAAGATTCTCCGACAGGTTTGAAAGGAGAAAATTGCATCTAATGTATGGACGAAACCTGAAGGTTTGTACATGATGAAATTGTTGGTTAATTGTCACTATCTGAAGCAAGCTTTGTATTCATTCAAGATAAGTGAAGACAAAGCATTGGTTGAGCAGCTGAATATATTCAACAAGTTGATTCTTGATCTTGAGAATATTGAGGTCAAGATTGATGATGAAGATCAAGCGTTGCTGCTGTTGTGGTGCTATTTACTTAAGTCTCATACTCACTTCAAAGAAACTCTCTTGTATGGAAGAGACTCGTTGACCTTTGAAGATGTTCAATCTGCCTTGTATACTAAGGATTTGAATGAACAAAAGGAGCATAAGTCATCTTTTGTTGGTGAGGTTTGGCGTTAAAGGGAAATTCTTGAAGAAAGACAGTAGGTTTGAGAAGAAGGGATTCTACAAATTCTTATGGTGATAATAATGCTTCTACTATTAATTGTTATCATTGTAAGATGGGGGTCATACAAGAAAAGTATGCCATGATCGACTAAACAATCATGGTGGAAAGGATAATGGTAATACAACCATTGTGCAAGATGGTTATGAATCATTTGATGTCCTAGTATTTTAAAGCAGCGACTATAGCAAGGAGTAGATTATGGATTCAGGGTGTACTTGTCACATGACTCCAAAATACGTGTTTGAGGAATTGTGTGATCAAGATGGTGGGTTAGTGCTTATGGGAAACAACAAATCTTACAAAATTGTAGGTATTGGATATGTGAGATTCACGTTCTATGATGAGTCAATAAAGCTATTGACTGATGTTAGGTATGTACCTAATCTTAAGAGGAATTTGATTTCTCTTGGTGAAATCGATAAGAAAAGATGTGTTTTCAAAGGAGAGCAAAGCATCCTAAGGGTAATGAAAGGGTAGAAGGAAGTCTTGAGAGACTTGAAGAAACAATACTTATATACCCTTGAGGCTGAGGTTGTAAGTGGTTCAGCAGATGTGGCATCCATGAAACCTGTGTCAAAGAATGAGCTATGGCACAAGAGACTTGCTCATGCCAGTGAAAGAGGTCTGGTCGAATTTTCGAAATAAAATATGTTGTGTGGTGACAAGGTCGAAAAACTAGAGTTTTGTGAACCTTGTGTATTCGATAAATCATATAGAATGAAGTTTAATAAAGGTATCCAAAGAACACATGGATCCCTTTATTACATTCATGCTCATCTTTGGGGGCCTGCAAGGAATCCTTCACACTCAGGTGAAAAGTATTTTTTATCCATAGTTGATGATTACTCCAGAAAGTTATGGGTATTCATCCAGAAGACTAAGAATGAAACTTTTGAAAATTTCAAAAGTTAGAAGACTCTAATAAAAAACTAAACTGGCAGAAAGGTCAAGAGGTTGAGGATCAACAATGATCTTGAATTTTGCAATGAGACTTTCGACAACTATTATGATGCATTTGGTATTGCAAGGCACATAACTACTGCAGGCACTTCCTAAAAAAATGGTTTTGCTGAAAGGTTTAATCAAACCAGTCTAGAAATGGTGAGGTGCATGTTGGTAAGTGCATGATTGAAGAAGGTGTTTTAGGAAGAAGCTGTTGCAACTGCAACATACTTGATAAATAGGTGTCCCTCGACAACCTTGGGAATGAAGACACGTGAAGAAGTCTGGTCGGGACATCTACTTAGTCTCAACAGACTTAGAATATTTGGTTTTTTAGCCTATGCTCATATTAGATAAGACATGATCAAACCTAGAGCTCTGAGATGTATATTCCTTGGATACTCTAAATGAATCAAAGCTTATAGGCTGTGGTGACTAGGCCAGATCACATTAGGTGTATCACAAGTCGAGATTTAGTTTTCAATAAAGCCGAGATGGCTTTCAAGAAAACTGATGACATCGATGGAAGTTAAAATATCTCTGAAAGAGCTGGAGCAAGAAGAGATTCCTGTTGAGGTGGAGCATAATGATGTTGAATTGCATGACTCAGATAAAGTCGAAGAAGATGTAAAAGTTGCTATCGAAGCTGAGGAGACTGATAATGACTACCTGTTAGCAAGAGACAGGTCAAAAAGAGTCATCAAGCCACCTCAGAGACTTGGTTATGCTGATCTTATAAATTATTCCTTAATCTCTACAAGTAAGGTTCTAGACGAAGAACTGAGAGACTATAAGGAAGTTATGAGGAGTCGACATAAGGATGAATGGCTAAAAGCCATGTATGATAAGATGAAATTCTTCATGATAATAAAACTTGGGATCTGATCGAGAAACCTGCAGGGGACATGTTTGAAGGTGAGAAAATACTTAGAAGGGGGGTTGAATAAGTATGAAGATAAAACTTAGAAATAAAAAACTCAAGTATTTTTATCCTGGTTCGTTGAACTCAACTACTCCAGTCCACCCTTCCTAGAGTGATTTGCCTTTCTCAAATAAGGACTTAATCCACTATTTAATCATCTGATTATAATAGTAAGTACTAAGAACAACTGTTCAAAGTCTTCTCAAGAACAACTGATCCTAACTGGATCTTCTTAATGTTTTCTTACAATCAAATGTAATAACAAATACAAGTGTTTAAAATTCTTCTAATAAAACTTTATCACAACTGTGATTTTTCACTTAATATTGAGAACAAAGAAATTACTTCTAGAAAGAATGTGAGTTTTATGAGAGCTTTGAATAATGAATTCTTTTCAGGTAAAACGTCAACTAAAGAAGATAGTTGGAGACTTCCTTTTATAGGCACAGTGATCCAAGAGTATTTCACGTTGAGAAGAGTGTACCAAAAGGTCTGAGCCTTTTTTTGTCTTGACATCAAGTGACCTTTCCTAGAAGAAGAAAGCACAGAGAAATCCTTTTTGTCTGTGTTCTTGTGTCTAGCATAAATAAGGAAAGAGTCGTTTGGATATTCCAACGGACATAATCTTTGAATTCTTCTTCATCAATTTTCAGCAAGAATCATCAGAGTCTAAATTGATCAGAGCCTTCTGATGTTGATCAGAGTTTTGCTGAATCAGAGTCTTTGCAGCAGGTGTGCTTTTAGCGTGTATAAGTTCAGAGCAGAGTTTGGTCAGATCCTCAGTACTAGCAGCGTGAGTACTCTCAGAGTCTTCTGAAGTAACTATGCTTGAAAAACTCTTCATACAAAATTCTTCATTGGTTCAGATGCTTCTGACTTGCTTCAGATTCTTCTAGAGCTTCTGCTTCAGATCCTTCTGGAGGCAACACTCAGAATCTTCTGATGGCAGCGTTCAGAATCTTCTAATGGGTGCATCTGATGCTATAGAGCCTTGCATATTTCTTATGTTCAGATCTGATTTGCTTCTGGAGTGATATTTACTTTAATATATGCAGCAAACATTCTTAAGCAAATTTTAGAGTATATAATTCTTAATTACAAAATTTCATAATAGTTATCATCAAAACATAGAGATATTATTAAAAACCAATCTGTGTTCTAACAATCTCTCCCTTTTTTATGATGACAAAAACATCAGAAATTTTGTTTAATTGAAAATAGAATAATTATAACTCCCCCTGAGATTATGAATCTCCCCCTGAATTATATATAAATAAGGAATAGAAACTTCCCTTTTGTCTTGAGTATTTTTCAGAGTTAGAGCTTGATTGTTTTTAACCATTTGAGAGTCAGAGTGTCTTGCATATTTTAGAGTCAGAGTCTGATAATTGTCATATGATCTGAAAGTCTCAGAGTTTCTTTTACAGAGTATACTTATCAAATGTTCTGAAATACTCAGATTTATGTTAGATAAAATTGATATGTCTGAAGTTTCATTCTGGTGAAGTTTAATTAAACAGTTCAGATCTATTTTCTCCCCCTTTTTTGTCATAAGCAAAAAGTAAAAAACTTTGAAAAGACAAAGAAAAGGAAACAATAAACGAGATAAATCATGTGGAGAAAACTTAGAAACATTCATTCATTCATTCAGAGCAAAAGTACACACATTAGAAAATATTCAAGTACATATGCAAACATCAGAAGAAAAAATAAATAAACTAAGATTGTTTTGACAAAAGCATCTTCAACAGATCCGTGATCTCAGAAGAAGACTGTTCTTGTTTTGACATCCACTTAGCCATGGTTTCATTCTTCTGATCCTGTTTGGACATCCACTGAGCCATGTCTTCAGACTTCTTGTCTTGCTTAGCCATCCATGACTTGATTTCTGATTGACCAGCTTCCAGAACTGCAATCTTATCTTCAAGATCTGGATACTCTTTCTTGATCTCAGATGAAGAAGGTGGAACAATTTCTGAAGCTTGAACAGAGTCAATTTCCATAGGGGCTTTAGAGTTAGGAGCAGTAGAGCCAGAAGGATGTTCTATCAGAGTCATAGCCAGAGGGTTGTCTTCAGATGCAGATTCAGTATTCTCTTCTGATGATGAAGGATCATCTGTAAGAAGCAATGGTCCAGATCTCTTAACAGTCCAGAACAGACTTCTAGCTGTTTCAGCAAATCTGAGCTTCGCATCATCAGAACATACGTTCTTCAGATTTGATGCTACAGTGTTGAATATGTTTATGAAGCCATTCCAAATGGCATCAGATTCCTTTGCATCCATTATTGATGAACATTTCCTCTGTACAGAACCTAAATACATCTGTATTTCTTGCAAAAAACTTGTAAATACATGATCAACATTCAGTCTAGGTCTTGGGTGTAACAGAGTTTCCAAGGTTATTGGCTTGGGTTGAGGAGTAGGTGGAAAGATGGATTTATGAATGGTGATCAGAGGAGGAGGGTAGTAGGGTATGAATGGAAGTTCAGATGATTTGTCAGGTTTTGATCTGGTTAAAGCATTCAACAGATTTGGTTTTGCTTTTGTTGGATAGGAAACCACATCAAATGGTTTATCAGAGTAAGGTTTAAAAGCAAATTTAGCAGGTTTATCAGATTTAGCAGATATAGCAGAGTATGGTTTTGGATCTGATGAAGGTACTGCTGAAATGGTTTTAATATATGTTTGAAGCACAGATGGTAGAATGATGGTAAGTTTGGGTTTGAGAGGAGTGATAGTGTCAGATGGTTCAATTCTGGTGTAGAAATTTTTTAAGGTGAAACCAGATGGAAGTTTGTTAGAGGAAGATAGTTTGCATGAAGCAGAAGGTACATTCTCAGATGTTCTTGGCTTGGATGTAGGGGTAGGATTGGGAATGATGATTTCAGGAGATGGTTTAGGTGTTGGAATAGGATTTGGAATAATAACTTCAGACGAAACAGGTGGTTCTGGTTGGTTTACTTCAGAGTTTCTGTGAGAGGGAGATACCAGAAAATCTGGGTGTATATCAGATTCTGATGAATTTGATGATGTGTTTGGAGTGTAAGAGGTAGAGGACACTTCAAAAACAGTTTTGAGAGGTGTAACATTTAGAACCTCTGTCTCAGGGATATGGGTTTTAGATGGGTTGGTTGATTCTGATGGATTCTCAGAAGGTTTTGATGAGGGTTCAGATGTATTTGATGGTGGTTTTTATGGTTGTGGTTGTTGTTCTTGTTGTGGTGGTTGTTGTTCAGATTGTTTTTGTTGTTGTTGTTCAGATTGTTTTTCTGGCAGTTGTTGTTGTTCAGATTGTTTCTCTGGTTGTTGTTGTTTTTCTGGTTGTGGTTGTTGTTGTTCAGATTGTTTCTCTGGTTGTTGTTGTTTTTCTGGTTGTGGAGTTTGATTGGCTGGTTTTATTGTTGTTGGTGTTGGTACAGATGATTGAGTAGTAGAAGGTTTTATAGGAGTGATGGAAACAGAATTAGATGATTTTTATGGGGAAGGAACAGAGATATGAGATGGAGCAGGAACAAATTGTTTCTGAGTAGAAGGTGGTTTTGGAATAGACTTAAATGTTGAATCATTTACAACAGTATTATTTACAGAAGATACAGAAGATTTGGTACCTTTAATCTTGATACGTTTTGCAGGAACAGAAGGAGCGTCTCCAGATGCTTTCCTCTTGATCAGCTTCTGAGGCTTGTCAGCAACTTTGAGCTTCTTCTGAACAGTCACATCTTCTGCTTCTGATTGACTTCTTTTCCTTGTGATCTCATTCCCTCCATCAGGCATTGGTTCCCTTGCTCTTTTCAGAATATCTGCAGGGATTGGGATTCCATCTGCCTTGCAAGAATCCATAAATCTCACAATGATTTCCCTTGGTTCTTCAGCACAGAACAGTGGGTAGTTTTCAACTGGAATTCTCTTCTGACTGAGTTCAGAGATATTCAGCTTCTTAGGTGCTGATGTGAGTTCTTCTACAATTTTAAGTCTCTGAAGACTTTTGGCATTTAGAGGCTTCCCAACAATAGATTCAAGTTCCTCCTTGACTCCAGCAGCATACAGAGCAGTCACCAATCCATTTTCTGTCAGAATATCTGAAATTAACCTTCCAAAGGGAATCCATGTTCTGATCTTCTGACCCTTGTCTTTCACAGATTCTCTGGAGGCATTAATATGATTCCACAAGTGCATGAACAAAATGTAGGGAAGATCTACCTTGGTGCTCTGACTTAAACAGTACATAAAGTAGAGTTGTTCATTGTTCACGTAATCTGGAGAGTTTGCAGATTTTCTGTGATGAATGCATCCCATGAAAATCTTTGCCCAGATCTTGTAGTCAGGCTTCAGATCTTTAAACTTATTAGAGGCCTGTCCAGCAGTCATAACTTCCTCATAAACTTCTTCCATATCTACACGCCCAGCTGGCAGATGAGATACTCCATCAGTCTCCTCATATCCAATGAGTTTCCTGATCAGATCTTCTGTAATGATTATCTCCTTACCCAGAACAGAAGACAATATGAATTTGGGGTATACAGAAGCATGTATCCAGAACTCTTTCACCAGATGGGGGTAAACTGGTCCAAATAGTCTGTCAAAGTACTTTACCCAGCCTTAAGCATCAATGATTGAACGAAACTCAAATCCATTTTCAGCCAATGAATCAAATTCCACCATTGATTCACAGAGAACTTCCAGTTTGTCAAAAGGTGTTAACAAAGTTCTTTTTGGTGTCGTATATGGAGTCACACCCATATTTGCAGAAGTAACTGCAACCATGGTTGATTGAAACTGTGCAGCAGTGGATGATGAAGTTGCCATTGAAGATGATTTTGTCAAAGGTTTAGGGTTTTTGTGAAGAGAGAAAAGAAGACAGAAATGCATAAACGTTCTTGAGATGTGAAAAGTGTGAAAGTGGTGAGAGATGTGGTATTTATAGTAAACACATAGGCATACAAACAAACACACAATGCACGTTCACACATTAGCAATTAATGAACAAGAATAAAAATCATTTCAAGCATTAATTGATTCTGACAATTTTGGGGGGAAAATCAAGATTTTCACTATTCAAACTTCACCTCAAACGTCTCTTCAGTAGTGTACACGCCATCTTTGCAGATTTAGAGTGACACGTGTTTGCTTGCATGTGCTTCTGAATTCTCTTGAGAAATGAAACGTTAACCAACGTTCAGATCCTCTGAGTATTGTTAGTTCAGATTTTCACAAATAAAGTAATTTAAGGAAATGAATAAATAAACAGATGAAATACTTCAGAGCATTAAACATTTTGCATCTGTAAAATTTGCTTCTGACAAATATTATTCTGGACACAAATCCATACCAATATTTTTCAGAATAAATTTGAATCTATCTTCAACAAGGGTTTTTGTGAAAATATTTGTCCATTGATGATCTGTATCAACAAAGGCTAAATTTATAATTCCCTTTTGAACATAGCCTCTGATGAAATGATGCTTAATTTCTATATGTTTTACCTTAGAGTGTAAAATGGGGTTTTTAGACAAACATATAGCAGAAGTATTATCACAGAATATAGAAATGTTACTTTTAAATATCTGATAGTCTTCTAGCTGACTTTCAATTCCAGAGCATCTGCGTGCTACATCCAGCAGCAGCAATATATTCTGCCTCTGTAGTTGATAGTGCAATTGTGGGTTGCTTCTTGCTATACCAAGAGATTAGATTTCTTCCTAGAAATTGACAACTTCCAGAAGTATTTTTTCTTTCCACTCTGTCTTCAGCGTAGTCAGGATCACAGAATCCAACTAATTTGAAATCATTAGATTTTCTGTAACACAAACCCACATTAGAAGTACCTTTCAGATACCTTAGAATCCTCTTATCAGCTGTTAAGTGTGATTCTCTAGGATCTGATTGGAATCTAGCACACAAGCATACACTGAACAAAATGTCAGGTCTAGAAGCAGTTAAGTAAAGAAGAGATCCTATTATACCTCTGTAGAGTTTCTGATCTACTTTCTTACTTACCTCTTCCTTGCTTAGTGAACTAGTTGGATGCATGGGAGTCTTTGCCAGCTTACTATCAGTCATGTTAAATTTCTTCAGAAGTTCTTTAACATATTTGTTCTGATGTATGTAAGTGCACTCTGGAGTTTGGTTGACTTGAATTCCCAGAAAGAATCTCAATTCTCCCATCATGCTCATTTCAAATTCTGCCTGCATACATTGAGCAAACTCCTTTCCCAGCATAGTATTGGTGGATCCAAATATGATATCATCTACATATATTTGACAAATTAGAAGATCTTTCTTAAATGATTTACAAAAGAGTGTTGTGTCCACTTTGCCTCTGATGAAATCTTTCTCTAGAAGAAAATTGCTTAATCTCTCATACCAAGCTCTGGGAGCTTATTTTAACCCATACAGAGATTTCTTTAGTTTGAAAACATGATCTGGAAATTTTTCACTCTCAAAACCAGGAGGCTGGTGGACATAAACTTCTTCTTCTATAATACCATTTAGAAAGGAACTTTTAACATCCATCTGATACAGAGTGATGTTATTTTGTGTAGCAAATGATATAAGAAGGCGTATAGATTCTAACCTTGCCACTGGAGCATAAGTTTCACTATAATCAATACCTTCTTGTTGATTGTACCCTTGAGCAACAAGCTTTGCCTTATTTCTTTCAACTTCTCCTTTCTCATTAAGCTTATTTCTGAAGACCTATTTAGTTCCAATTATATTGAATCCTTTTGGTCTTGGAACTAAATCCCACACATCATTTCTGGTGAATTGATTTAACTCTTCTTGCATGGAAATAATCCAATCATTGTCTTGCAGAGCTTCATCTAAAGAAGTTGGTTCAATTACTGACACCAGTCCAAATAATGATGCTTCAGATGATCTGAGAAAGGATCTTGTTCTGATAGGGTCATCCTTCTTTCCAATAATAACATTCTCTGGATGAGAAGCTTTGATTCTGGAAGATGATCCTCTAACAGTTTATTCTTCAGAAATGTTTAGATTGTTCATCTGAGAAGTTAAAGGAATTGCATCTGGCGTTGCTTCAAGTTCCTTTACTTGAGCTTTGTCTGCCTCCGAGTCTTCAGAGTCTGTGAAGACTACTTCTCTATCTGCAGAGTTTTCAGACTGCTTTGGCTTTTTAATGCCAAGCTTATCATCAAATCTAACATGAATAGATTCTTCCACAATCTGTGTCTCAATGTTGTATACTCTGTAGCCTTTAGAGCGTTCAGAATATCCAAGCATGAAACACTTATGTGCTTTGGAATCAAACTTGTTCAGATTTTCTTTAGTATTTAACATATAGCAAATACATCCAAAAGGATGAAAATATGAAATGTTGGGCTTTCTGTTCTTCCACAGTTCATAGGGAGTCTTCTCCAGAAGAGGTCTTACAGATACTATGTTCTGAATGTAACAGGTTGTGTTGATTGCTTCTGCCCAAAAGTGCTTTACTAGATTAGTCTCATTGATCATGGTTCTGGCCATTTCTTGCAGAGTTCTATTTTTCCTCTCTACAACTCCATTTTGTTGTGGAGTTCTAGGACTGGAAAAATCATGAGCAATGCCATTTTCATTAAAATATTTTTCAAAATATTTATTTTCAAATTCACCACCATGATCACTTCTGACTTTTATAATTTTGAAATCTTTTTCATTCTGGACTTGTTTACAGAAGTCAAAGAACACAGAATGTGACTCATCCTTGTGTTTTAAGAACTTTACCCATGTCCATCTACTATAGTCATCAACAATGACTAATCCATACTTCTTGCCTCTGATGGATGCAGTTTTCACTGGTCCAAACAGATCAATATGAAGTAATTCTAGTGGTCTGGAAGTAGAAACAACATTTTTTGATTTAAAAGATGATTTTGAAAACTTCCCTTTTTGACATGCTTCACAAAGAGCATCTAAGGTGAACTTCAGATTAGGAAGTCCTCTGACAAGATTAAGTTTATTAATTTGAGATATACGTCTCATATTAATATGCCCCAATCTTCTGTGCCAGACCCATTGCTCCTTATTAACAAACAAGAGACATTTAACATTCTGAACCTTAAGTTCTGAAAGATTTATTTTATAAATGTTGTTTTTCCTCTTTCCACTAAATAGGATTGAGCCATCCTTTTGACTAATAGCTTTACAACATTTTTTATTAAAGGTTATATCATAACCATTGTCACTTAATTGACTTATGGACAATAAGTTATGCTTTAATCCTTCTACAAGTAAAACATTAGTAATAGAGGGAAGTTTACCATTTCCAATAGTGTCAGATCCAATGATCTTGCCCTTCTGATTCCCTTAAAATTTCACATCACCTCCAGATCTAAGCTCCAGACTTTGGAACATAGACCTTTCTCCTGTCATGTGTCGCGAGCATCCAGAGTCCAGGTACCATGATTGGCGTCCTGACCTTGCTGCTAAGAACATCTGCAACAGGAATTATTTTACTTTTAGGTACCCAGATCTTCTTGGGTCCTTTTGGGTTAGTTATTTTGAAGGTTTGTCTAAACTTCTGTTTTTCAACATAAGGTTTATTCTGACTAGCCTTAGATTTAAACACATGAATATTCTTTTCAAAACGTGTTTGTTCAATATCATTCAAGTGACCAAATTTAAAGTGAGAATATAAAGGAGTTTTCTTGATGATAATTTTATCAACAGGTTTTGGATTTAAATCCTTTCCAGAGGAAGATTTATATGCAATTTCTTTTCTGTTATTTCTGCTAACTCCATAGATCATAGAAGCCATTTTGCTTCTGTCTATGCTTTTAGCAAGAAACTTTTGAAAGCTGTAATCATATTTTTCCAAAATATTTTTGCACTCACATTCAGTTTCAGAATCAGAGTTTTGTTGAGCTAATTCAGAATCATTTTTCAATTTTAAGTTCTTTTCATTTAGCTCATCTACTTCTAACTTGAGAATATTATTCTCAGATACAAGATTGCTTTGACGCTTCTTGTATTTGAGCTTAATATTGTTATAGCTCTTCAGAACCTCTGATAATACTTTGATATGTTCTTCTTTAGTGAGTTTAGCCATTACCTCTTCAGCGTCAGAGTCAGATTCAGATCCTGAAGTTCCTTCCTCCTGATCTTCTATGTCTGCCATCAATGCTACATTGACACATTCCTCTTCTGACTCAGATTCAGATTCAGATGTATGTGAATCATCCCAGGTGGCCATTAGAACCTTCTTCTTCTTATCAGATTTTCTTTTAGGCTTTTCTTTCAACATCTTTGGACATTCATTTTTGTAATGTCCAGGTTCTTTACATTCATAACAGACAACCTCCTTTTTTCCAGATCTTCTGTGTCTAGAAGATTCTTTTCTTTGGTCAGGCTTTCTGAAGTTTCTGAACTTCTTTTCTTTATGCTTCCAGAGTTTGTTTATTCTTCTAGACAGCATGGATAGTTCATCTTCATCTTCAGATGAGGATTCTTCAGAGCTTTCCTCTATCACCTGCAATGCTTTAGCAGATTTATTAGATTTTAAAGCAATTGATTTACCTTTCTTTTGAGGTTCATCTTCCTCAAGTTCAATTTCATGACTCCTAAGTGAACTGATTAGTTCCTCCAAGGAGATCTTGTTCAGATCTTTAGCCATTTTCAGCGCAGTCACCATAGGTCTTCATCTGGTAGGTAAGCTTCTGATGATCTTTTTCACATGATCAGCAGTAGAGTATCCTTTATCCATAACCTTTAGTCCAGCTGTAAGTATTTGAAATCTGGAGAACATAGCTTCAACAGATTCAGAGTCTTCCATCTTGAAGGCTTCATAATTCTGGATTAGAGCCAGAGCTTTTGTTTCCTTGACTTGAGAGTTTCCCTCATGATTCATCTTTAAGGATTCAAACATGTTAAATGGAGTTTCTCTATTTGTGATCTTTTCATACTCAGTGTGAGATATTGCATTTAACAATATTGTTCTGGCCTTGTGGTGATTTCTAAATTCCTTCTTTTGGGCTTCTATCATAGATTTTCTATCTACTTTCTTGCCATTCCCATCAATGGGATGAAAATATTCATCTATGACCAAATCCCATAAATCAGCATCATAACCAAGGAAAAAACTTTCAATCCTGTCTTTCCAATAACCAAATTTCTCCCCATCAAACATAGGGGGTTTAGTGCTGATTCTGTCCCTTTCTTCATATTTGTTGTTAATGTTAGACATTGAATTATCAGCCATAGTAACAACCAAATATATATCAAAGTTTTTCTCACTGGATCTTTACTGTCACTGTGAAGTGGTAGCACACATAGAAACGGAGCTCTGATGCCAACTGAAGGTGAGAAAATACTTAGAAGGGGGGGTTGAATAAGTATGAAGATAAAACTTAGATATAAAAAACTCAAGTATTTTTATCCTGGTTCGTTGAACTCAACTACTCTAGTCCACCCTTCCTAGAGTGATTTGCCTTTCTCAAACAAGGACTTAATCCACTATTTAATCAACTGATTACAATAGTAAGCACTAAGAACAACTGTTCAAAGTCTTCTCAAGAACAACTGATCCTAACTGGATCTTCTTAAGGTTTTCTTACAATCAAATGTAATAACAAATACAAGTGTTTAAAATGCTTCTAATAAAGCTTTATCACAACTGTGATTTTTCACTTAATATTGAGAACAAAGAAATTAATTCTAGAAAGAATGTGAGTTGTATGAGAGCTTTGAATAATGAATTCTTTTCAGGTAAAACGTCAACTAAAGAAGATGGTTGGAGACTTCCTTTTATAGGCACAGTGTTCCAAGAGTATTTCACGTTGAGAAGAGTGTACCAAAAGGTATGAGCCTTTTTTGTCTTCACATAAAGTGACCTTTCCTAGAAGAAGAAAGCACAGAGAAATCCTTTTTGTCTGTGTTCTTGTGTCTAGCATAAATAAGGAAAGAGTCGTTTGGATATTCCAACAGACATAATCTTTGAATTCTTCTTCATCAATTTTCATCAAGAATCATCAGAGTCTAAATTGATCAGAGCCTTCTGATGTTGATCAGAGTTTTGCTGAATCAGAGTCTTTGCAGCAGGTGTGCTTTTAGCGTGTATAAGTTCAGAGCAGAGTTTGGTCAGATCCTCAGTACTGGCAGCGTGAGTACTCTCAGAGTCTTCTGAAGTAACTATGCTTGAAAAACTCTTCATACAAAATTCTTCATTGGTTCAGATGCTTCTGACTTGCTTCAGATTCTTCTGGAGCTTCTGCTTTAGAACTTCTGGAGCTTCTGCTTCAGATCCTTCTGGAGGCAACGCTCAGAATCTTCTGATGGCAGCGTTCAGAATCTTCTAATGGGTGCATCTGATGCTACAGAGCCTTACATATTTCTTATGTTCAGATCTGATTTGCTTCTGGAGTGATATTTACTTTAATATCTGCTGCAAACATTCTTAAGCAAATTTTAGAGTATATAATTCTTAATTACAAAATTTCATAATAGTTATCATCAAAACATAGATATATTATTAAGAACCAATCTGCGTTCTAACAATGTTAGTCAGTTGTAAGTGGATCTTCAAGGTTAAGGAAGGAATTAAAGGAGTGATGTCGAAGTGTTTTAGGGCAAGGTTGGTTGCTAAGGGGTTCACTAAAAAATAAGGTGTCGACTTCAATGATGTGTTCTCACCTGTTGTAAAGCATAGCTTCATTAGATTGTTGTGAACACAATATTCCTGTATGGTGATCTAGATTAAGATTACATGAGGATGAGGATGGCAAACAAGATACCTTAAACCATCTGATTGACCTAGAACTTGAACATATGGATGTGAAGATAGCTTTCCTGTATGGTTATCTAGATGAAACAATCCTAATGAGACAACCCAAAGGGTATGTAAAAAAGGGAAAGAAAGATTATGTGTGCAAGCTGAATAGATCTTTGTATGGCCTGAAACAATCACCTTGACAATGGAGTAGGAGACTCGACAAGTTCAAGGTACACATAAGTTTCACTAGGAGTCAGTTCGACCACTGTGTTTACTTCAAATTTTGACCTGGAAATTCACTTATTATTTCTTTGCTTTATGTAGATGATGATATCTTCATAGCAAGCGACAGTTTTGAAGATGTTATGAAGGTGAAGGCTGAACTCGATTAGGAGTTAGACATGAAGGATTTGGGTGTTACATCCATAATTCTTGGGATTGACATCCAGAGAGATAAAAAATAATCGAGATTATGCTTATCTCAAGAGACATACGTGAAGAAGATTCTCGAAAATTTTGGTATGTCATATTCAAAGCCTATTCTTACACTGACTAATCCTCAATATAAGCTAAGTACGACTCATAGTCCTAGTACTGAAGTCAAAGAGCTATACGAATAACATTTAATATGTTATTATAGTAGGTTATTTGATGTATGTTATGGTTTGTACGAGGCCAAATATAGCGTATGGAGTAAGCCTTATAAGTAGGTATACGGCCAATCCTGGGAAGGTATCCTGGCAAGCATTGAAATGGATTTTAAGATACACCAATGGGTCTCTGGGCATAGTCATGATTTATGGTGGAGCTTGTGGTGATGATAACATAGTCAAAATCGAAGGATTTGTCGACTCTGATTATGCAGGTTATATGGATTCCAGAAGATCTATATTTGGATATGTGTTCACTATGTTTGGCACATCAGTTAGTTGGAAAGCAACAATTTAGAAGGTTGTTTTCTTATCAACCACTAAAGCGGAGTATATCGCTCTCACTGAAGATGTGAAAGAATCATTGTGGCTTGAAGGTTTTGCTAAGGAGTTAAAACTTTAAGTCGAGTTATCATTGTTAAATGTGATAGTCAAAGTGCAATACACCTGTCGAAGAATTCATCCTATCAAAAGCGCAAGCACGTCGATGTGAGGATGCACTTCATCAGAGAGATAATCAAGTGTGGAGAAGTCTAAGTGCTGAAGGTTTCGACTAATTACAATGTTGTATGATCACCGACATTACCGAGTAGCATGTTTTTCCATTGTATGGAGTTGATAAAGTTGCATGATGAAAACTAGTTTGTTCCCTTGTTAGTTTAGAATTTGTTCCAATATAGATATTTGTGGTATTTATATCAAACTCTAGTGTCGACAAGGGTAATTTCATGGTTCGATAGGAGTTGTGCATGCTGGAGCCGAAGTCTGTTCAAGCATGTTGTCGAAATATGTTAGCTTTGTGTTTAAGTTAGCATGTCGAATTGAGCCTTGCTTGTAAGCCCAATTGTAAAGTTAGCTTATAGCCCAAGATAATTTAGTAGTATATAAATAGTTTCTTATTTGTTGGTATTCATTAATAATCTTTGAACCCTTGTTGAGTAAGTGAATAATTTTCAATGTAACTTCAAGAAATAAGAAATCCTTGAAAAACTTAATGAGTCAATTCAATTATTGAAGGATGAAAGGATAAACTTAAGAACCCTAGAATAATCATCACCAAGACCATTAAGTAATTCTTTTCAATAAGAAAAGTGAAGTCAATCCATGTGGTTTAATTTAAAAGAATAATCATAGATAAATAATCAAACAAAGAATCATCAATCGATGAATGTGATGAGGAAGTTACATTCATAATAAAGGTTGAAGAATCTCCATAAAGTGAAATATTGGAATTAACTTCATATATTTAAAGATATGGTGAAGATTCAACATCCAAAAGAAATTATGAAGAATAAACTTCTGGAATAAGCTTCAAAGATCCTTCGTATAAAGTTTCTTGTGAAGAAGAGAAAGAGGAAGCAATGGAAGAAACATTGATAAATCCCTACAGATATTCTTGTAGAGACATCTTCAAGAATATACCTAGTGATACATCAGAAGATTCTTATGAAGTGCTTCCTCAAAGTGAAAGATCTAATGAAGAAGATCATGTGTGCCTCAAACTTTCAAAGGAAGATGACACTGAGGTAATTTCTCTAACTCAGAGTCAATTATTTAATATTAATGGTAATCTCACTAAGGAAAATGAAAAGTTAGAGAAGAGCATTATTAATCTCAAGGATTAAGATAAATTCTTATAAAATAACAATAAGATTCTTTTTGAAGCAATTGCTAGCATCATAAATAAATCTTTAAAATAAGCTAAATGTGATCCCTGCGATTCATTTAAAATTAAAGTAAATAATTTGCATGAAACCTTAAGTAAACTTATGAAGAGGAAAGAAAAAATTGATTTTATTTTATGAAATCAAAGGCCTTCCATTAATAAAAATGGATAATTTGACTAAGATATGTCAGTTGGAAAAATAATTAAAAATAGGAAGAAATTGAAGCGCCTTATTTATAAATGTTCTTTCTCTAACAAGCTTGGCCATTTAGAGCCTTTTTTATATGATAAACTAAGATGGTATAAAGATAATACCTCTATACCTCTTAGAGCAACTAACACACTAGGATCCAAAAAAATTCAGTACCAAATGTGAAAACCTGATTTTATTTTGCTGATATTGCTTTGTAACTTTGAAAGAAGTTTTTACAAATTTGATATGAAAATCGTGTGCATACCATGAGTATAAAAAATAATTTTGTTGATCCATGGTTATCTTGATGGTGAAGCCGTTAGCATCGATGGTGGTGTTAAACACTTGTTCATTGGCATCAAAGGTGATGTTCAACAATTGTATATTAAAGCATTGATGGTGGTATTGACTTGTATCGTTGCTAGAATTAATGGTAATGCTCAATATTGTGTTTGTTGACATCGATGGTTGTGTTCAACAATTGTTCTCGACCCAGTTGTTCATTCACGTTGATGGTGGTGATCAAAAGTCTTGATGGTCCTGTTGATTTTGGAGTTTAAAGATTGATGGTGATCATATCACTTGAGATAATGTTTAGCCAGCTCTTTTATCAAACATTTCATAGAGATTGAGTGTTAATGATTGATTTTCGCTCCATCTTGAGGGGTGTTTTTCTTAAGATGTCTTGAAGTTTTGAGGTAGTACACTTAATAGAGGTTGAAAATCAAAAAACTCTAATTGATTATCTAGAAATTAGTTTATTAAATAGCTAGCCATTTTAAATTACTTTTGCGAGCCTTTCGATCTAATTTAAAGTTTTTTTTCTTGAGAAAGGAGTGCAATCTAAAATTAAAGAATCCATAAGCAATATGCCAAAGCTTAACATCAATCTAAAGGAAGCAAGGGAAGCTGAAAAATATTCAATAATTAATTAGTCTAAAGGGATAATAGATTATAGCTTACTTCCTCCTCAAGTTTTCAAGTGAGATCACATAAAATATCATCCATAAATATATCTTAGCAAATATTAATTAAATATTGTGTCAAATCTCAAAATTAATGAATATCTAATCAATTATGCCTTAGTTATAATTGATTAAATAGCTCATTTTGGAAATATTTCTCAATCTTCTCTTTACTGAATCAAATCATCATTAGTTTTATGGATTTTATCACAAAAATATTCCCAAAAATAATACAATACAAAGGTAGGCTCCCATTCATTCTCTTGGATCTCTTTTATTCTTCTCTCTTTGTATGTTCTTGTATTAATTACTACTTTGTGCCATCATTATCATCCTCATGGAACTCAAGAGAGTAATAACCTCCACTGCATCCTACCTCTCTGATGACTTCTTACTAGAGTTTAAAAATATGGGTATCATGTATGTTCATCCCTTGGATGCAAGGGTGCTTCAAGATTGTTAATTCTTAAAAAGTTTTGAAGATTTAAATTTGAAGATTTTTATCAATAATCCCTCAAGCAAGATGTCTTTATCCTTGGTGAAAATGTTTTACTCAATTATCTACTACATAGATGGGATTTTTTTTTTGAAGTCATAAAACATAAGATATTCATGCCATTGAAAGAGTTTGTTGAATTTTTGGATCTATTTTGCACTGGACCTCTCTTTAAAAGCTAGATGAACCAAATGAAAGCAATAACTACAATTATGATATTGTTGCTACATCCTTTTTGTTAGATCCAAATTCCATTTCTTTTCATTTCACTATAGGCCCCGTGCACCCAAATATTCATCTCATTCACTATATAAAAAAATATATTCTTCTTCCAAGGAAAAATAACTTTAGTAATCTAACCAGATTTAACATTGTCGAGGTATGGTTACTTGCAAATAAAGTTGAGACAAATTGAAAAATTGGAATGGTCCATCACATGTTCGGGAGTAAAACAAAGGAATGCGTCTACCATATAAGGATATGATAATGAAAATCTTGGAACATGTTGGGTTCAACCTTGGGAGAGAAGAAGAAGGTGAAGATAGAACAATACTAGGAGAGGTTGTTTTAGGGCAAATGCGCTTCAAAACTGTTAATGGGGAGATATTTCAAAATCTTCTAAAAGAGAAGAAAAGCTCTATAAGTCAACAAGCATCAACATAATCTTCTCAAAATGAAGCCTTTGAAAATTTAGATGATTTCGATTGTGAGATACGTGAGACACTCTCCATTGAAGCCCTTTATCCAAAAAGTCATCAAAAGGAGGAAAATGACATATAAGAAGATCAACTTTCTTGCAAATTACTTTACTCAATATATAGTTTACATGTCTCTTAGATTGTCCACTGGTGATGATGAGGATACTAAGTTGTTGTCTTACTTAAGTGTTTCTTGCTTTTTAGAATGTTTATTTCATAGTTATTTCTCTTTTGTACTTGAATTCAGTTGCTTTCATTTAATGAAGTGTCTTTTCCTATAAATAAATATGTTTGATTTTTATAATCAATGTGCTTGATTCCTATCATGTTTTTCAATCTGTTTGTTTTTCCTACCTTTTTATAGTATTAAATGGGAAGAAGTATATTATCATAGGGGGTAGGATATACTCTCTATATTTGTCATGGATGTTTAAACAATCAAGTTTATCACCCTTGTTTCTTTGTTTTTTCCACCTTCTTAAAAGATGTGTTGCCATCATCAAAAAGAGGAATAATGTGGATCTATGTGCTTACAAGTATGAGGTATGCAGAAACCTAATGATTTAGTTTTGATGATTGTCAATGCTCTTGAAAGAAGTCTTCATCAGTTTTATTGTTCAAGGTTTTTTTGGTTCAAATGGCGATGCTTGAAGATTAAGGTGTCCTCTTATGTGATCAAGTGATAGCGAAAGCAATTAAAGATTAAATTTATCGATATATATTGATCAAGATGAGGCCTAAAGATCACCTGATACAATGGTCAAAGTGGATGTGCATGAATATCAAGTTGTATTGATCTAGTTATGTTAATCAAGTTATATTGATCAAGTTGTACTAATCAAGTTTTGAAGATCAAGTTATGAGGATCTATTGTGATAAAGTGCTTAGAGATAAAGTTATCAATGACTATTCTTGGAGGAAAAAACCGTATGTAAAGCGGCGTTCGGTGAAGTTAGTGAAGATCTCTAATCAAGTAGTTTGTCTGATGGTGGTTTTTTCGAAAGAGTTCTCTCAAGCCTCATCAAAAGAAGATTCAAGGTTCTAGTAAAGTGATAAATTCAAAGATAATGCGGCAAAAAACTAAAAGGTTGAGAGTTGTGAAAGAGAGGAAGTGTGAAAGCTTGTCCAGTCTTGAGATAATACTTTTAGTTGACCAAACAGTTATCTAATAAATTAGCTAGGTGTTATAAAGAGAGGAATTATTTAACAAACTGCTCCAATAAATTTTAGGTATTATAAAGAGAAATAATCGATTATCCTTTAGGTATGGATAGTCGATTATTTCTCTTTATAACACCTAAAGTTGATTAGAGAAGTTTATTAATGATTGGAAATGGCTTGAAATCAAAACATTCTAGTTTTGCATGAAATAATTGTTTTTATGCACTTGAGATAATCGATCATGAGCTTTGAAAAGTCCATCACATTAATTGTTTCTATATTTGAGCCTCTGTTTTTTCTATAAATAGAGAGTTCATTTCTCATTTCTCATACACCATAAAAAGTATTTGAGATACCTTACTATCACTCTTTTCCCTCTCTTTATTTTCTCACATTTTCCTTAGTTCTTTTAAGACGAAAATCTTTATATCTATGAGGTAATTAGGGCTGGTGCAAAGGAAAATCTGTAATTTTTCATTGGGAGAATATTTATTTTAGTTGTGAGTTAAACCAAGTCAAATATATCATTTAGTTCTTGATGTAAACTAGTTAAAATCTCATATTGATTGGAGAAGTCTCTCTAATTAAAACTCTCACTTAGTTCAAGAGCTTATCCTAGAGTTAAAAATCTCTCAGTTGGTTATGGAGAACTCCATAGTTAAAATTTCATCTTTGTTGAGAAGTTAACTGTTGAAAGACTTTAATTCTCGTAAAAGGAGATTCGAGAGCAAAGTTTGCCAAAAGCTATCATCATACTGAAAACCCTCAAGAAGGAATTCTTGGAGAAAAGAGTAGTTCATATCATTAGACTGAACCTCTATAATTCTCTATCATTTTTCTCTCATCCCTTAAATCTTAATTTTCTAATTATTTATCTTTGCTACTTTTACAATATTTGTTTTACAAAAGCTTTTTAAACTTTATTTTTTCTAAATGATTTTGTTTTGAAAATGGATTTAATTTTCAGGGATGATATAGTTTTTGATGAAATTCCATATTTAACAACTTGTCTAGTTTGATGTAGATATTTAATAAGAAAATCTTCAACAAATGAATATCTCTAAAAATTATTTTAGTAACAAGGCAGAAGAAAGAAAAGAAATTGATAAAGTATTGGATGTCATTTATGCCTTGTTCGCTACTATCAAATCGAAAAAGATATGGAGGCAACATTATCAATCTCTTAAGTTCATGAGATTTCTACCAAATAAAAGGAAGAAAAATATGATGTGTTATTTGTGTCATATATGTCATCTTAACAGAGTTTCAACAATTAATTTAATAGTCGTAAATAGTAATTGTGTGATAGGTAACACACGAATTTGTGTGATTTAATTTTTCGTTTTGTTTTTCTTTTCTTTTGAGTATTTGGTTTGTTATTCAAAACTAACAAACTATTTTTCTATGTAACTTTTTTTAATCTAAGAGCATTTTTTTCCATATCAATGATTACTACAAGTGCAAAGCAAAAGATTTCAGAAACCGTAATTAGGACGCTCCGTTTTTATGGAAGGTATGAGCCCATATATATATATATATATATATATATATATATATATATATATATATATATATATATATATATATATATATATATATATATATATATATATATATATATATATATATATATATATATATATATATATATATATATATATATATATATATATATATATATATATATATATATATATATATATATATATATATATATATATATATATATATATATATATATATATTACTTTTTTTTCTTGTTATTGAAAGTATCCATTTAATTGTTTATTTTCTAGAACTTACAATATTATTAAATAATTTATTGGTCTAATTTTTTATATACATTGAGACACTTGTTTGCTTAAACTTCGAGTCTTTTCAAGCCATCCTATAATGAATTTATGTCTTGTTAAATCTTTTGAGTCTTAGCCATTTTATTCTATAACATAGCAAAATTAAAAACTTACTGATTTTAAAGATTAATATTTACACCCTCTTTAGATTTAGATAAAAAGAAATTATTTTTTTATTAATATAAATGATTAAATTTGAGATTGTTCTTAGAACCGGAAACATTCTAAATTTGGGTTGGACTACTTGAAAACATGGTTAAACAAATCAAAATAAAAAAAGTTAAAAAGACTTATTCAAAAAAATTAAGAGAAATTATTCTCTACTCCTCTTAAATTAGTAATCAGTATGATATTAAGTTTGGTTGTGAAACAAGTAAGACAAGAAAAAAATTATAGTTATTAACTCTAAATTTTTTTAAGTATATTATCTAAAATGTGTATTCGAATTATGTAATGTTTATGAATTAAGTATATCTAAAAGTTTTAAGAATTCTTTATATTTGTTTGAATTGAAACAAATAATAAAAGTGACATATGAGTCAGGAAAGTGTGGTGATTATTGATTGGATAAAAAATCTATTTTACTATTTTAAAAAATTAGTTTATCAGCATGTTATTTTTTGAAGACAAATAATCGTTCAAATTTAGGGTTTTGATGATAGTTCATCATGATATAGTTTTATCAATATTTTCAAGTGTTTTTAGTAGTAATTAGTGAGGAATTGCATGGTTTTATATTGGTTTTGGCAATATTTGACACTAAAACAAAGTTTGTCAAAAGAAGAATTTTGGAAACCTTAATTTTTGGTGCAGTTATTAAAAAAGTTCTGTTGCGAGATTTGACCAAATCGTCACACAATTGACCTATTTTAATTAATCGCCGCATGATTACGTTACATAATTTAAACGCGTTTAAGTCCATATTTAAATATATTTTAGTCGTATTTAAAGTTTTAAAATATTAATCGAATTGTGATTGACGAAAAATAAAAGCTTAACATCTAAAACTACAAATTTCATGAAAAACTCAATGTCTAAATCGAATTTTTTACTAAGTTGCCATTGTTTGAAAAGTAATATTCCAATTTGCCACTAGTTGAAAAATATTTTTAGAATTGCCACAACCCAAGAAAGGGTTCGTCCAACCAATGGACGACCCAATGAAGCTCATTGGACGCAGCAAGGGTTCGGCCATCCATTGGCCGACCCTGCTCTTGCTCTTTTTTTTTTTTATTTCAGAATTAAATATATATTATTTTTTATTATTTTTAGTTTTTAATAGTTATTTATATATTTAAATGTCTAAAATAATATTTTATATTAATAAAAAAAATAAATTAATTATTTTAATATTTTTTTTAATATTATTAAATATATTTCACATTATTTAATTACTTGTTATATTAATAGTAAAATTAATTAATTCATATTTTATGTTAATAAATAATTTAATTAGATTAAATAATTTTATGATATTAAAAAATATTTTTTACATTATCTAATTAATTGTTAAAATAAATAATAATATAAAATAATAAATGAAATCATAAAATAAATAATAATTTATTTATTTTTTTATTAATTTATAATATTATTTAAGTCATTTAAATATATAAATAATTATTAAAAACTAAAAATAATAAAAAATAATATATAAATAATTCTGAAATAAAAAAAATAAAAAAAAAAGTAGCAGAGCAGTGTCGGCCAATGGATGGCCGAACCCTTGCTGCGTCCTATGGGCCTCAATGAGTCGTCCATTGGTTGGACGAACCCTTTCTTGAATTGTGGCATTTTTGCAAATATTTTCCAATTTGTGGCAATATGGTATATTATGTTTCAAATAGTGGCAAAGCTGTGAAAAATTCGTCTAAATCAACTAAACGTCATTCATAATTATTTATCATGTCTCCCATATAAAACATCATTTAAAAATAAATATATATTCTTTGACAAAACATATATATATATATATATATATATATATATATATATATATATATATATATATATATATATATATATATATATATATATATATATATATAAAAGAATGCATAAAAGTTAACGGGACGAAAATTGTGGGGGTCTAGGGTGAATGCATATGAATGAATAATGTTAAAGCAGTGTATACGTACTATGACTGGTCTTAATAATTTGTAAGGTTTGGTTTGACCATAACTTGAATAAAAGCTTCACAACTCAGATTCACAGAGATTCACCTTCCTTCTCTCTCTTTAACCTGACTCTGTTCATTCATATGTCTCAACAGTGAACTATCACAATCTCCGTTTTGTTCGAAAACGACGCCATATATTACTGTCCTCCTCTTCCATTATTTCATTATCCTTTCAAATTATAAAATAAATCTATCTTACAAAGTGTGTGGTGTTCATTTATAGCATTATTGATAATTACATGAGGACGTTCTGAACTGAACTCAGTTCTGCATGGACATAGTAAACATAGATTTTGGGTTACTGTGTCACCCACCGATCAACCTGACCTGAATTTCTCTTTACCCATGCCGATCACATTATCACTGTCCACGGACATTACTGTTCACTCATTACTTTTTTTTTCTTGTTACAGAAACAACTAACCACGTGGATTTCTTTTTTTTCATTTACTGAAAAACTTTATTAGCTGAGGGGGTGCAATTATGATACCATGGGGTTTATAGCAACAAGAACATGTTTGTATCATTGAAATCTTTTTCTTTAGCCGCAAAACCTTAGTGCTTTTCTATCTGATTTTAGGCAGCAACATCGACAACTTGTTTGGCGATATTCTTTTTCATTAAAGTTTGGATACTCCATTTTATATAACTTTAATTTTTCTAAAATATAAATGTATTCATACGAGAATAATTGTATTGAGTTTTACAAGAAAATAAGTTTACCAAACGTGGATGAAAATAGTCTAGTGAAAATAATATGAAGGTCTCTTGGTTGGACAAATATTATACACCGTCTAAAGTTGGAATTGCAGAGATTGATTTGGAATGGCTACCTGCGAAGCGGGAATTGTCTAAATATAGTATTTTAATAGTGTCACATTCTTTGGTTTGCCCCTTGTGTTTTGGGGTTAAGGAAGATTTAAATCACCTTTTTTTCGGTTGCCCAATTTCTAGATGGTGCTGGAGCAAGTTGTGTTTTTGGCTTCGTGTGGACGATATTTCTTTGGTTTGCTATATTTTGGATCGTCTAGTTTTGTTGGACTAGATCTGTAAGTCGGCGTGGGTGTTGGATACGGGTTGACTTTTTGGTTTGTTTATTTGTTGGGTTATTTAGAATGGTAGGAATGATATTCTTTTTAATGATCTCATTTATCTAATTTTAATGGGGTGGGATCAATTAAGAAGCTTTCATGGGAATGATTCCTGGTGTTTTTCGAGTCGGATCTAATCTCCCTTGCCCGGTTTGGTGTAATTATCCAACAATTTTTCTTAAGTAAAGTCGTTTGGCTTGCTGGTTGTTTGTTTGGGGATAGTCCCCCCCCCCCCCCCCCCCCCCCCCATTTTCTTTGTATTTTCGAGTTAAGTATCCATAGTACTTTCTAATATAATCTCTTTTACTTATAAATAAAAAATTGTCCTTCACTTTTAGCAGAGGTGCTGGAACCCCAACCTCTCCCTAATAAAATATAGGAAGATCTGTTTACTGTTAAACAAAAATATGTTTTACAATTATCGTATCCACATAGATTGGTGGTTTCAAAGAACGTTCAATAATTTTTAAGATCTTAAGTAGAGAAGAGTTGTATATTTGTTGTGATGTGTGAAACTCAATGACATAAAATAAATTATAGAAAGGAAAATGGAGATTTCGGTGTTAACAATAAGAAACTTGCTAGGAGTGAATATCGTCATTTTATATTTATCATGCACATCTATAGGTTAGTAATATGTTCCTCTACTCAGCTATTAATATTACCTCTTGTTTCTCCCATTCGTATCTCCTTTTGATCTCAATGTTGTGAGATTAGTGCATTACCTAATAGCCAATATATCATACTATTAACCAACACATAGCATTAAGTTCTAACAGTTATAAAATAGCAAGACTCCACACCGATCCATACTCTAATACTTGTGAATATTGAACATAACCATATCTTTAAGAACTGATATCCAATAGATTATTATGTTGGATCTAGTAACGACAAACATCTTTCGATGTCAGATCACACAATGAAAACGAGTTTTTGGTAGCAAAGTTAAAATAAGCATTAACATTAAAGATCCATCAATATTAAAGCATGAGTAGATTTTCATAAAACAACATGATCAATTTATTAAATGAATATAATGACTAAATCTAATCCCCTAACAAAGAAATTTTAGTTACACTTACTCATCGTAATGTAATTGTCAGTAATTAATCCTGCAAAGATAATCTTAGAAGTTTATTTATCATGTTACTTGAGCAGCGCTTCCACCTTCATACTCCCTTTATTATTCTCTTATTGTAGACCAAGGTGAACCTAATACAACCTCACTTCATTGTACCTCACTCTAGATCCCTTGCAAGGCCACTGCCCTTTTGTTTAGTGAACCTGCTTTCTTTTTCCTAAAGCATTGTAGATTCTCTTCCATGTAGCCTTAGCCGCCTTGCCACGTTATGCACACTACCCATGCGCTTAACAAACACACACCTTTACTTCACCATAAAGTGCTTGCATCTAGATGTTCCATCTGGCCATATTTCTATGCTAGGCAAGCCTTTGTTGGTCCTTACGAGCCTAGTCTTCCAAGGTTTTGCTTTGGATTGGTCTTTGCGTCCTGACTCATTGGGTTCCACTCATTTTTACCTATTTTTAATTAATACATACTAGGAAAGACCAAACAAGTGTTTTCTCACTTTTCATAGATAAAATAGGGGTTTTCTATCAATTTCTTGTAAAATAAGTTAATAAGTGTCGATGTATTTCATGTAAATCTGAAACTTATCAACTGTCCCCAACTTATCTTTTTGTTCGTCCTCAAACAAAATTAATCAAATGATTCATAAATACTTTTAATGCATGTTTCATTGACAGGGTTGACTGACTCAAGTCAATATTTTTGAAATTGTTTTTATGGCATGTATTCTTTCAATTGCAAATTCATAATCAATATCATGACAATCCATAAACCATAGCATACATATGAATCATTTGCTTTATCATAGCGAGGTTTTAAAATATTTCTTATCAATATTTATTCATTCGTCAAGATCATGATCTCACTAAGTATCTCTCAATGGTTAGTGTTTCTCTAAAAAAATCAGACAATGCATGTACTATAGAAATACTTTACATTTCATTTAAAGGGTATCATAAGATATATCATCAATGATGGATCGCTAAGGTCTTTCTTTAGGTTGTAACATGGTTGTGCTTACAAAAAAAAATATTGTTTTTTTTTGGATTCAAATGTCTAAAAATAAGAGAGCATGGAGTTTTTCTTATTAAAAGTATCTCTACTTTTATTTCCACTTTCTTGCAACCATGTCTTTTGGTGCCGTTTTTCTTTTCTATGCTTGATTTTTGATTTTTGACTTTGTTTTTTTAAAAGCATTTTTATTTCATTACACCAGTACTGCTGAGTCTTTTCTTTTAAAAAAATTTACAAATTTTCTTTTTCTCCCCAAATTTAATTTTTTTTTCAATACCCTAGTTTTTTCATATGTTCTTCTATCCTTAAGATAAGACCGTGAACATTTTTTTTTCTTTTATTGGTTAAGGTTAACTTTGAAAGAACAAAAAAATTTATTGTATGTCTTAAAAGGGTTTGTCAAAGAATTCGAATCCTCACAGGATAGGATTTTTAGGTCAAGTATCTTTTCACTCAATAACAAACAATTCCTTATTCATTTCCATGACTTCCAAATAAATCAAAAAAAGAACAAGAGTGATGCAAAGTCTACATAGTTAGCGTGTATGTCTACTCTCAATTTATAATTAAAACATGAGGTTATACGCATGTGATTTGGGTAGGCTTGTGATTCCTAACTCATCTCAACATGTTTTCTTTAAATAGTCAAAAAAATTCAAATTTGAATAAAGCAAATAATTCTTAATCATATAATAATTCATAGATAATACATTAATCATTAATGGATATTTAAAGAGAATAAAATGTTTTTCATGTCTAGTGTTCTTCGACCTAGGTTGTTAACCTATCATTTGTGGTTCCATGCATTTGACATATTCAGATCATTATCTGAATCATCTGCAGACGAACTTCCACTCTCGCAGTAGTTTCTCAATAAATTTCAGGAATTGACACTTAATCATGAAAACATTTAAAATTAAAAGTATAGGTTTGGCTTTGTTCATATTTTCATTCGAACCCCTGCAAAAGTATTTGCATGTCCTCGAGCAACAAAATAATTTGTGGAATGTTGAGGACATCACTTAGACCAGTGTTACTTGCTTTGCCCGCCTGTGCATCCAAATGCGCTAAGCGGACTGGGTGGCTCGCGTAGCGCACCCTCAACTACAACACTAGAACCTGGATTTTTTGGTTTGATTTCTCTGTCTTATGCACATCAAAATTTGAATTAAACTAATCATAAACATCACAATATTCATACTAAGTTAGGAACTTGGGTGTGTTCATGTACGTAGTGCAAAATTATCAACATACCCTAGATCATTGTACATGGACATTGTTAGTATTCTACTAAATCAACATAAAATCATAATTTAACAAAAAAAAATATGTTTGACAAGTGCTTAAATGAAACTAAAGAAATAGAAAAAACTTCACAATGATGGTTGTCATGTTGTGCCGGTCAATCTCTCACTGATTGCCTCATCATCATTTTCTCTACGATCACCTTCATCCTTTTCTTCATCTTCATTTCTCTGTGCATGGTTTCCTACTGCTCCACTCCAACTGGCATCACCATTGCCTCACTCGTAATTAAATGGCATATTAGTAGGCCAATGCAAGTAGTTGTTAAACTCGTTTAGAGTAGGGTACTTTCTTAAATGGATCATGTGGTTCCTGCATACCTAATTTCAGCTTATGTATAGAATTATTAAGAGATATCATACCTATGTGGTATAACTCAGAGTCATACCAAGTATAGGATAAAAGATCTATGTTCTCTCTCTCCCTCTCTTCCTATCTCCCCCTCTCCCTCTTTCTCTGTCTGGTACAGTATCACGCGATAAAGGTATCATCTAGCTTAGAAATTCACTGCATGCATTGGTGATCTGGAATGTCTGCACCATAATGCATGCACAGTCCTATAATTAATCCAAGGAAACATAATGCATGTTTCTTTGACGAATCCATAATATCTCAAATCTTGTTGGAGATTAATCTTACTATATTCACTTGTTTTCCTTTTACTATGTGTCATATCAGTTGTGCGGTCTTCAAGGTAGCAAAGGAGGTGTGGCTCACATGTATAATATTTTGTAAGAGGAAGTTCATCCAGATTTGAGCTTGGGTAGTCTGATCCTATATACATTGTGATGTATATGAGTGAGTTGTGATGAATTGTTGTGAGAATGTAGAATATGTGTATTTTATGCTATGATATATATAATTATATGCTTTGTTATTATGATAATATTTCTCACTCTTCTGCTGTTTTATGATGCTCTATGAGGCATTGTAGAGTAGGTATGTTGGATGTCTTTTTGTGAAGCGCGTCTTCATTCTTTTGGTGGGTCGGCTCTGATATGTAGCACCGGGTAGTTAGGATGTACATGATTTTTTTGTGATAGATTTGTATATGTATCTTGTTGGCGAATGTTTATGTAAACATGTCTTATGCTGTTGAATCATACTGGATAATCTATATATATATATATATATATATATATATATATATATATATATATATATATATATATATATATATATATATATATATATATATATATATATATATATATATATATATATATATATATATATATATATATATATATATATATATATATATATATATATATATATATATATATATATATATATATATATATATATATATATATATATATATATATATATATATATATATATGTTTGATGTTATTCAATGTTTAGATTTTCCGCTTTTATTCTAAATATTGAGATGTGGGTGTAAGGACTAAGTTCCTCTGTCGCTAAGTTACCCCGCTGTTGCATATCTATTGTTGAGCAGGTGTTGAATGTTTTAATTTCTTGCGTAATGTGACTCGCCCCTTTTATACTATGTTTATAATTATACTCTGACGAAATTTTTAATATGTGACTAATTGTTTATGTGATTATTTGGGGGTATAGAAAGGGGGTGTTACATTAAGTGGTATTAGAGCCAGTGTTGAGTCAGTTGTGTCTGTCTTGTTGTTGTGATGATTGAACGGTTGTTTAACCTTGTTGTTATTTTTGGGAATGGTCAGAATATGGCTGGTCGAAACGACAATGTGAAGGCTGCTGCTTTGGAAGCAATGGCTAGGGCGGTGCAAGGTGCGCCGAACGTGAATGCTAATGACGAGTTCAGGAAGAATCAACCACCGGTCTTCAAAGGAAGATTTGATTTCGATGGTGCCCAAATTTCGTTGAAAGAGATTGAAAGGATCTTCAGAGTCATGGGCTGTGTGGAGGGGAATAAGGTGAGACTTGGGTCTCACATGCTGAAGGAAGAAGCCGATGATTGGTGGGTCGGTATGCGTCAAGTTCTTGTAGTGGATGATGAAGAGATAACTTGAGATTTATTTCGTACCGAGTTCTTGAGGAAGTATTACCCTGAAAGTGTGAAAGGGAAGAAGGAGATAGAGTTCCTTGAACTGAAACAAGGTAGTATGTTTGTGGTGGACTATACTGCTAAGTTTGTGGAGTTGGTTCAATTCCATCCTTACTATGCTGCAATTACTGCTGAGTTCTCAAAGTATATTAAATATGAGAATGATTTGCGTCCCGAGATTAAGCAATTTATGGGATATCAAAGGATAAGAAGGTTTACGGATTTGATGGAATGTTGTAGAATCTTCGAGGAAGATAGCAAGGCTCGTTCTACACATTACAAAAGTTTGAATGAGAGGAAGGGAAAGAAACAAGCTAGAAGTGGACCTTATGTGACACCCGTTGATAAAGGCAAGCATAGGGGAAACTTTGATAAGAGATCTGGAGGAGGACGTTCCGGTTCCGTTAAGTGTTACAAGTGTGGTGAGTTGGGTCATAAATCAATTAAGTGTGGGAAGACCGTAGTGAAATGTTCTAACTGTGGAGGCCTTGGGCGTGCTACTACCGATTGTAGGAGGAATGTAGTGAAGTGCTATAATTATGGAGAAGTGGGTCACATTAGTACTAAGTGTACTAAGCCGAAACAAGATTAAGCGGGAGGAAAGGTGTTTGCATTAGCTGGTTCAGACACTACTAGTGAAAACCATTTGATTAAAGGAACCAGCATGGTAGTCGCATCGTGCATTGGTGTCAAAGCTTGGTGGGTATGGAGGAACCACAGGATCCAAACCCTTTGGCACTATCAGTCCGCTACTAATCAAACGTGGTAGCACGTGATTGTATGGCATTGGTAATGGATCAAAGTGTCTTTTTGGTCTTTAATTATAGTAACAACGGTGTTGTGGAGCATGCAATTATGTAATCTGTTGTTGATGAGGAGAACCTCTACTAATAGGAGGATATTGACCATGCAGAGAGACCGAAGTCACATAGGTAAACCCATAGGATTGCTGACTTTGAACAGCTGAGATGCTTGGGTGTGGAGGATAAGGTACTGAGGATGGAGCTTGTGGAGCGTCCCAAATTGTGTTGATCTCATCCTCTTCTTCCTCTTGGGAGCTGACAACTGATTCACTTTCACTAGCTAGGATATTCGAGGTGTCGTGAAGCTTTCCCTTATTAAGATGGCTCTCGATGCGTTCCCCTACTGATACCAAGTCAGAGAAGCTAAATGTCCCATTTCCCATCATCTTTTCCAAATACGGGCTTTGCAACGAATCTATGAACATGTCAATCAATTCTCTGTCTAAGAGCGGTGGTTGAACGCGAGCATCTACCTCTCTCCATCTCTGAGCATACCGTCTGAGCGATATGTTTTCCTCTTGAGATAGGCCTTGTAACTGTATGCGTTTGGGAGTCATATCAAGATTGTATTGTTATTGCTTCACAAAGGTGTTGACTAATACCGACCACGACTGGATATGGTTACTCTCTAGCTACATGTACCAACTCAACGATGCCCCACTCAAACTGTCTTAGAAACAGTGAATCATAAGTTTATCGTTGTCAGCATAGGAGGTCATCTTTCTGCAAAACATCACCAAATGTTGCTTTTAATAGTTATCTCCTTTGTACTTTTCAAATTTTGGTGTCTTGAATTTTGGAGGTATTACAAGTCCGGGTACCAAACATAGGTCTATAGCATTCAGATCAAGAGCATCATGCCCCTTCATGGTTTTAAGTTTCTCTTCCAACACACGATATCTTTCCATAATCTCGACATCTTAAGGTCGTTCATTATTCCCCACCAGGCTTGTCCCTTGGGAATTTGGTGTAGTGAATGCAAGTTATTGTACTCAACAACATCATGATATGAGGCATGTTCATCCCAAATAGTGTGTTGTTCTTGTATAACCTGGTCCTCAACAGGAATCCACATAAGCTGAGGTTGAGCGAGATTATTCACTTGAGATGGAATGACGTTTTAAGTGAATATAGGTCGTTGAAGGTTGTTCTCTCTCCTTTCCAAGGCTAACATAGCTTCTACAAGTTGGTCCAACTGATTCTTCATCAAGTCAACATCTACTCTTGACGCGAACTAGTTTTGCTCTTCTGAGTTCATGATTCTTCCAAAAGCTGCTTCAAGTCCGGTACGGGTGTCGAGAAATCAACTGCGGATTATGGACAAAGGATGGATAAGTTTTTATGGCTTTGAAAGATAATATGCAATGCAAATGAAATGCAAGTGCAATGGTATGCAAATGAAATGGAATGCTTAGGATCACAGGTTCAACACGTTATGAGGTCAGATAGAACGACGGGTAAATAACTGATATCTCTTATTAGAGGAACCCCGTATGTAGGCTATAAACGGGTAGGTGCCTAGAGTCATGGATCTTTTCAAAGATATTATTGCCACGACAGAGGCTCATCCGACAATAATACTCTCGAAAGGATCTCTTCTAGGTGAGGTTTTCGTGTCGTCCCATAGGAAAGGCTCCTCGTGAGTCTCTATTACACAACCATCGAGTCTACGGTTTCTAAAAGGTACCTCAGAGTCATAGATCGAGGTTGAAAATATCGTTGTCAGAATAACGATACGTTCAAGGGATCTCATCTGATTGGGGAGTTCGTGTCAACCCAACAAGGAGTGACCCTCATGATTTAACACTACCAACCACCATGGAAAATGTTTAAAAGGTCCTTAGAGTTATCAATTCAGGCCTGAAAACATTATTGACATGGCAAAGGCTCACCACGACAATAATATTTCCAAGGGAATCAACTCTAAGTGGGGCTTTCGTATCCTTCCAACAAGAAAGACTCCTCGAGGGATTCCACTATATAAATTCCATATTAATCCTATATTTTTCCTCGGACTCGGGTGTAGAGCCATCTCACAAAGTTCCAATAATCAGAGAACCCCCAATATTATCATAAGAAACAATCATAGGATATATATATATATATATATATATATATATATATATATATATATATATATATATATATATATATATATATATATATATATATATATATATATATATATATATATATATATATATATATATATATATATATATATATATATATATATATATATATATATATATATATATATATATATATATATATATATATATATATATATATATATATATATATATATATATATATATATATAAAAGCAAGCAAGCAATTAAATAATCAAACAAGCAATAGGAGAAAATAAATAAACAAGCGGATCTAACTATCGTGAATCGAGTCAAGTTAGGCTTGACTCTCTCTCTAGCATAGGGCTATGCATTTTCCCCAGCAGAGTCTCCATTTGTCGTACCTCGAAAAATACGATCCTCAGGATGGACGCGGAAAAAAAAGTTTGAATAGAGTCGCCACTGAACTTTATTCATTCCAAATAAGGAATAGGGAAATATTGATAAAACCTTTAGAAAGATAAGAACATGGTCATCGCAACCAAATTCTAGGTTCAAGAGTCGATTACGCAAGAGGGAAGGTATTAGCACCCTCTACGTCTATTGTACTCAACGGGAATCTCTTGATTCGATTTGTGAAAGAAGTTAGCTAAGTTTGTTTATCTTCTAAATAATTCACTTCTAAGGGGGGAAATGTGGTTTTTTATTAGGGTGCTCGCTAAGGATTGGGGCCCTTGTGCCTACGTACTCCCTCGTGCAATGGGAAAGTCAGAGCATCGTAGTTCGTGGGACTACGGGAGAAGGTTTAGGGTAAAAAGAAAAAGGTAGCTTGCTAGGATCTTGCAATCCTATGCCTACATACCCTCACAGTGCAATGAGGAAGTCAGAGCAATCGTAGTTCAGAAGACTACAGTTGGTTGATTTGTGTTTTAATCGAACGAGTGTTTAGGTTGCATTCTAACTACTAAACATTGGCTTGTGTGCTCGCTAGGGGAGGCTGAAGCACTAGTTCATATGCGCGAAAGAAGGGACTAAACAATGTTCTTTGGGAGAGCTGTTTGAGTTATGGATCACACGAAGGAGAGGAATTAGTGTCTCAAGGTAGTTTCAGTTGCACAGGGGCGAGAAAAGAGAGCTTGATGTATTGGATGCTTTGTTTGGATTGAAATTCTGGCTATGCAGCTCACATGTGTTCCAAGAACATTGATCTCTGCTCAACAAGGACGAGGACAGATCATGATCAATTTAAATTTCTTTAAATTGTCCCAATGTCATGACCAATGTCACAACCTCTGTTGTGACATCTGCGGTTTGTCATACTATTTATCTAACCATTTAACTTACAGAATTGTAAATGCAGAAAGATAAATAACACAGTAATTATTCACCCAGTTCGATATCAACAACACCTACATCTGGGGGCTACCAAGCCAGGGAGGAAATTCACTATTAGTAGAATCAATTCAAAGCCAAACCTCCAATTTGCACTTCTCACTTAATCTTTATCCAATGACACTTCAGCCTAGAGACACTCTAGTACCTGAGTATACCCACTCACTCCCCCTCAATCACTCAACAGTGATATCAAACAATTACAAAAACAATATGAAGAGACACTTCATACACACCTTAATCTTGCTTCACAGCTTTGATCAAGGAACTCACACACTCTTGCTTCAAAGCTTCGAGTGAGACACAGCCTAGAATCTACCTAACCAAAATAATTATCCACGAGATAATTGCTTGGATTACAAGTATTCCTAAACAGACTTTGCACGTGAAGAACAACCCTCTTCACTTACAATTTTGTCTACCACGGTGCATCATACAGTGCAAAGGGTGACTTACACACAAGAGACTCTCAACCCTAGACCTCTATTTTACACTCTGATTTTTCTTGATGTGAGTGCTTGCTTTTCTTCTGCTTCTGCTCCTCTTTTTATAGTCGTGCAGACTGGGCTTGGGCTGCACAGAAGTAACAAATATTAGTTTTAATAAATCAAAACTAATTTCCACAATTCAAGGTGCTGTCCAATTAGATCATGGCATGGTCAGCATTGCCTTGAATCTCTCCTGAGATAACTCAGAAGTCATAACATGTTTCCTGATATTTAGCCTGATATGAATCAGGTATCATAACAGAAAAACAAACTCAGCCCGTCTGATGTCATACGATCCATGTCATGACATTCAGTATGACATTCAGCTTTTGCTCACTCTTAGCTGACCAGCTTGCTCTGCTGAACACTTTTGCAGAATCTTCATCATGATAGTCATGGTTTCTCTAATCTTCTGCAGAATTATATTAAAAACAAGTATCTTCAAGTTTCCTAAAAGGTCTTCCAAGATCCTTTTATGAATACCAATACAATATGTTCTTGTTCTTAATCCATCTCCTTGACATATTTACTGATGAGGTATTTTCAACATGGTCTCATCAATCCAAACCATTTCTGTCAAGAGATATACACTGGAAGCTCCTTCTATTGTCATGCAGCTATGCCTTGCTTAAAACACATGACAACACACCTCTCTCACCATAACTCATATTGTTGTGGCTGCACGCCTCACACTGCCTGTGAGGAACTAGGCTACTGCTACCCCACAGCAGTGCATGTTATGCCAGACAGCTATGTCATTACTTTGGTAATGACATCCATGACAGTTGTCCTTACTTCAGCCTCTGCTAGCTCCTACTTGCTCTTGCTGCACTCTTTTGCTGAGTCTTCTTCATGACAATAGAAACAAATGTTTTATAGTTTCCTAAAAAGTATAAACGATCCTTTTTGTGAACACCCATTAAATCTGCACTTTGTTTCTAACAAATCTCTTTGGCTTGTACATACTGATGTGGAATATTCAACAGTACCAAAACACTTATGTCAAGAGATATATCATATCAACCCCTGTTGTACCAGACATGATATCATACGATCAATGTCATGACATTCGGTATGACATTCATGACAGCAGTTCTTCATGACAGCAGTTCTGTCATCTGCTCTTGTTAGCTCCTGCTGCACATAGCTCCTGCTGCACCAGATGTAATGACATCCTGTTTAGAACACATGATAGCACAACAGCAGTTCTTCACCAGATCCTGCTTGCTCCTTTAGTGATGTCATGACTATGGTAATGACATCCATTTTAACATTAGTGCAGAATCTTGTTTTACCACAATTTAGCCAATCATAGAACCATGGACAATTCTATATCATTGAACCATGGAACCAACAAACTCCCCCTTTGGCAAATTTTGGCTAAAACAGCTTATCAGGGCATCCTGCAGTAGTTTACACAAACTATCATGCTCCCCCTTGATAGTTGCATCCAGCATGACAGCAACACTGCTTTTCCTTATCAGCAGCAGTAGTTTTTCTTTTTCTCCCCCTTGGTTTAGTCAAAACTTTGACACCAAATGGAGTACTTGATCATACACAAGCTGCTTGACTTCTAATAAGGATTGTACCGCTTCAGCAGCTACACACCAGACAGGTACACATCTTCCCCTGCAGCATACACATTGCTCCCCCTGAAAGAGAGAGCCCATCCATATGAAGATTTACTTCAACATCTTCATATCACACACTGGAAGCACTTGCACCTCTGCACCCTTTGATTCACAACCCAAACTGGAACCAATATCAGAAGCAGTTGCAGGATTATTATCTGGAAGACTTTTCAGGGTAAAAGTCCTTTCATTTGCACATGATCAAGGTTTCTGATGTCTTGATCTTCATCTTCATATTACTCCCAACAATACTTGTGCAAGTCTGATTTGATCCATTTGCACCTGATGGCAGACCCAACAGGACTACCCTGTCATTCTTCACCATGGGCTTGTGTTGGATGGTTTATGCGCCATCATGATTTCGGCTGTCTATTGACAAATTGAGGAACTGATCACCCTTAATCTCTTGTTGATAGTAGTTGGGATTGTGTTGGATGGGATAGACGTGTCTTGCAAGCTTAGATGGCGTGAGCAGTGAATTGTTAGGAGTAAGGCCAAGTACTTGGGAGTTTTGTGTATTAACGAAAGTGGAAAGTTGGCGGTTTACCGATCAGTTGTGATTGTCTAGAAGTTGTCCTGACAAAGTAGTGATACACAGCCAGGACGTGAAGTGGAGTTGTGATCGACTTAGTTACGGAAACTAGTCCGATATTGAGAGCTCCATGTATATGTCTAATTGTTTAGCCAAGGAATTAAATTGATGGAGTAATTTTGAGACTTGTGTTTGTGTGTGCTACGACAACAGTTTATGAGGTCGAGTATATAAAGGGTGGATGCTGATTTCTGGTGATTATTAAAGAAAGTAAGAGGTGGAATACAATATTGGTATGATTAGACCTCTAAGCATTTCAAGAGTTGAAGATGTGTAAACGGCCTTCTAAGTGTGGGAATGTTGTTTTCGTATTTAGTCGTAATAGGAGAACCGTAACTCGGAATGACGCAGGATTAGAAGCGTTAGAAGTTACTACAATGCTCTATGTGATGGTGAAGTAGTAACATGGAATTAAGTTATTTCTTGATGGAGTACGTTTGAATGTTGTAGTGAGTACGAGAAGCGTGGGTTGTGTTTTCGTCATAACTCACAAATTGAGTGTCTGTTTGGCATGGGATTTTCCATACTTAATTGAGTGAGTTAATAGTTATGTAACCGAGGGTATTTGGATATTTGAAGAGTATAGAGGATCATGTTGAACATAGGAGACTTGAGTTATCAGTGTTTGAGAAAGACTAGTGATATGCCACTGGGAAGAAGTTTAAAGAGTTTTTGGGAGAGCTGTCAACAACTTGTGTATTGGTTTGGCCAAATCCGACAGAACTACTTGTTGTGTTTCGTGATGTTTGGTTGATATGATTGAGAGATATGTTAAGTACAACATCAACGAGTTTTGGTTATGCTTTGAGGCAACTCAAAGTACATAAGGGAATTATCTGACAAGTAATTTGGAATTGGTTGTTATGTGTCTGTGCCGGAGTTTGGAGGCCTCAATTGTTTAGTTGAGATTTGAAATGATTACTGACCTTAAGAGCTTAAGTTGTTTGTTTGATTTGGAAAAGTTAAATATGAGGCAAGGGAAATAATTGGGACTTCTGAAGGAATATGGTTTTGGTTGAATTACCATTTGGGTGAGACGACGTGGTAGCTAAGATATCAAATGGGAAATTTCTGTATATATTGATGATGATGGTATTGAGCTAGAACTGAGGAAGAAAATTCGGGATATGAGTTTGGTATGTGAAGAGACTTCTTATGGAGTTGAGCTATGTATGTTGAGACTGACTATTGGTATTCCCGATGAGATCCGAGGGAGTCTGAATTCATTTGAGTTAATAGATTGATTGAATTTAATGGATAAAAGTCGAAGAGCTGATCTTCGGACTGATGGAAATGGTACCATGAGTTGTGATAACGAGAAAACGCATCGATTATATTGCTAGGTTTCATTAACGTTTTATCGCATATTCACCGTTTTAACACTCGATTTCTCGAGTTTTTCTTACCATTTTGCAGGTACATCATTATATGGAGCTAAATCATGAATTAAGAGCAAAAGGAACAAAAGAAACCATAAAGAGATGAAGAAATGAAGAAGCCTGCAAAAGACTGCATAATTTGTTGCAGCCACGGTCGTCACAAGGGTGTCACGACCGTGACACCCCAATTTGAGCCATCACGACCGTAAGAGAGTGGTCACGACCGTGACACTTAAAAACCTCAAGTTACGAACGTGAAGACCTTGTCACGACCGTGACAAGGATAAAATTAGGTTTTTGACTCAGACTACGTCAAGGCATTACGTCAAGACCACTTCTCCTATTGGCATTACGTGAAGACCATTCCTCCTATTTTGTTGCCACGTTCCTGCATTCCTTCCACAAATTCAGCAAGGCCCATGCAACAAAGGTCCAAAAATCCAGCCCATTAAGGATTCTATAAATAGTACAAGTTCTATGAACAACGGGACACGAAGAGAAATTTTTATTCAAATTCCTGCGGAAGCTCTGCCGAACTGTATTACGAACCAGCATTTCTATTCCCGCATTATTTTTAGTTTCCTGTTTCGTTTTTATTTGTATCCAAACCAACCATATAACAATTTCCAACATCAGGAAATTGTTATACATTTATTTGTTTCTAAACCTTTAGCATTCGTTTATTTTCAATTTCCGCCAACTCCAAGCTTTCCGGTCTGTGGAAGAAGGAGTCTGCTCGAATATTTGTTAACCAGGTTTTTCGTTATATTGCAATTTAATTTAATTATAATGTTTATTTATTTTTCCGCCATGAGTACGTTATTATTAAATTCTCTGTCTCTGTCTGGTTCAACATCGATGAGTAGCTAAACACCTTAGGGCGGTATGTAGTTATAACAAACTTAACCGGTAAAATATAACCATAGGCTAAAAATAATTAATCACTTAACATTCTGGCTGATACTTTTTAATTGAAATAGATCTTTTCGTTACGAGAGTAAGAAAAGAGTATTAGGTTAGGTCAAGACCACGAGAGTGTGAGATTTTAACCAGATAGCTAAAGTTAGGCATTTAAATTAAACACAGCGAGAGCGCTTTAAGATAAATTAGAATTACTTAGTTTCCAAAAATTACCTCTAAACACTTATGGGCTAGCGAGAGCAGGCATAGGGCTTTAGGGATAAGATCTGATATAAGACCACGAGAGTGTGAGTTGAGGGTATTTAAACTGGTAATCTCTACCGAATAGATTAAGTGAACACCTTTATAAGCCTAGGTTAGATTGACCCACCTAAGTTAGTATAATTACATACCGACCGCCTTAGTATTACTTTATTAAAACTTAAATTTAATTCCGCCTTTAATAGTCTTAAAAACCAACAAAAAATCGTGACAACCATTCGCCTTAGCTAAACTAGAAGTTCATCTAGCACTAAGTAACCATAGAATCCCTGTGGATCGATAATCTTAAATATTACTTCGATAGGCTGTGCACTTGCAGTAAGATACCGCTAGACGCATAAGTAGACACGTCTTTAGCCCATCAAGTTTTTGGCGCCGTTGCCGGGGATTCCTTAATTTAGTTACTAGTGCATTTAGGTAGCATTGTCTAGACTAAGGTATCAACTATTTAATTTAATCTAATCTCCGAGTGTATGCCAAGTACTCGCTCTAAAAGCGAAGACTTGCAACCTCTAATCCCTGAATCGGAACGCTTCTTACACGTAAGAAGACGTATATTCGATTTCGAAAATGATTACAATATTTCATATCTTCAATTAGATCCGCCTAAACCAGTCATAAAATCACAGGACGCAGAGATGGCTGAAGAACAGACTCATCCACTCAAGTATTACGCTAATCCTTCGCGAGCTGAACCGCATTCAAGCATTGCAGCGCCGGCTATCAACCGAAATGATTTCGAACTAAAACCTTCGTTGATATCAGCCGTGCAACAAAATCAATTCGCCGGAAATCCTACCGAGGATCCGAATCTTCATCTTTCGATCTTTGTGCAATATGCAGATACCGTAAAAGCCAATGGAGTTACCCAAGAAGCTATTAGACTACGTTTATTTCCTTTTTCACTTCGAGACAGAGCAAGAGTTTGGCTTCAATATCTGCCTTCGAACTCAGTAACTACGTGGGAAGAACTTAAAAGAGTTTTCTTGAATAGGTATTTTCCACCTAGCAAGACAGCTATGCTGAGAGCTCAGATCAACGGATTTAAGCAAAGAGAAAGTGAATCATTATTCGAAGCTTGGGAACGCTATAAGGATCTACTGAGACTTTGTCCACATCATGGATTAATAGACTGGATGGTCATCCATACCTTCTATAATGGACTCTTGTACAATACAAGAATGACAATTGACGCTGCCGCGGGTGGTGCATTGATGGACAAAGAATATAGTAATGCCTATGCACTTATCGAAAGTATGGCTCAAAATCATTACCTTTGAGGAAGCGAGAGAGTCGCAACTGAGAAACCAACAAAGGGAGGTATGTACGAAGTAAGTAGTATGGACCAAGTCAATGCGAAGTTTGACCAACTAAGCCAAAAGATCGATAACTTGGCCATAACACCTACAGCCACCGTGGCTGCAGTAACACCTAACTGTGAGTTATGTGGAGTCCCAGGACACGAAGTTTCTGATTGTCAACTATTGGCAGGAACTCCCACTGATCAAGTGAATTATGCTCAAGGAAACCCTTACTCAAACACATACAACCCAGGTTGGAAGAATCATCTGAACTTCTCCTATAAGAATAACAATGCTTATTACGCACCAGGTCAAGCACCAGCTACATCACCAGGATATCAAAAGACTGCTCCTAATATCCCTAGAAAATCGAACCTTGAATTGATGATGGAGAACTTTATAGCTAACCAATCTCAAACAAACAAGGACTTCTTAAACCAGAACATTCACACTAGTGAGCAGATTAAACAATTAGTGAGCAAAGTAGATGCATTAGCTACACATAACAAAATGCTTGAAACTCAGATTTCACAAGTAGCTCAACAACAAGCACCTACTGCTGCACCAGCTGGAGTATTCCCTGGACAACCTCAACCTAATCCGAAAGGACATGCTAACACTGTAATATTAAGAAGTGGCAAGGAACTTGACGGACCTACCGATCCAAGACTTGACAATCCAGCCATGTACCAAAAAACGGATAAACCGACTGAAGTGGTGAATGATCCAGAAGAAAAGGAAGATGACAATCGAGAGGTAGTGGAGAAAGAACAACCTTATGTGCCTCCACCACCCTATAAACCACCAATTCCGTACCCTCAAAGATTAATAAATTCCAAGACGACGGGTCAATTTAAGAAATTTGTCGAACTTCTGAAACAGTTGAATATTACTATTCCGTTTACAAAAGCAATTACCCAAATACCCTCGTATGCTAAGTTTTTAAAAGAAATCTTATCCAACAAGAAAAAGATAGAGGATAACAGAACAGTTACACTTACTGCCGAGTGTAGCGCCATAATTCAGAATAAAATGCCTCCTAAGCTAAAAGATCCAGGAAGTTTCTCTATACCCTGTGTAATAGGAAAATTCGTCATTGACAAAGCTCTATGCGATTTAGGAGCCAGTATCAGTGTTATGCCCTTAACAATTTGCAAAAGGCTAGACATGGGAGACCTAAGACCAACTAAAATGTCTGTTCAACTAGTCGATCGCTCTGTTAAATATCCTGTAGGCATACTAGAAAACGTCCCAGTACGTATAGGACAATTCTACATCCCTACTGATTTTATAATCATGGACATCTCTGAAGACTCCACTACACCTATCATACTAGGAAGACCATTCTTAGCTACCGCCGGAGCTATAATAGACGTAAAAAGAGGAAAGCTAACCTTTGAAGTAGGTGAAGAGAAAGTTGAATTTGTTTTAACACAATTCTTACAATCACCAGCTATAGAGGATACATGCTATCTATTGGACGTGATTGACGAATGTGTAAGAGAAATGGAACTGAAAGAGACCACTTATTCTGAAATAATGAAAATTCAAATCCCTCCGATTTTCGAAGATGATAATTGGCGAAAACCGTATCCAGATGATAGTCTAAGCGAAAGTTTAGCACTTACACCGGATCCCATGCCAAGTAAAGATAAACCTACATTAGGATTAAAAACTTTACCTCATAACCTAAGGTACGAATTCTTAGACGTTGAATGTAAACGACCAGTTATAGTAAATTCCAGTTTAGGAACTATAGAAACAAAGAAACTTTTAGATGTCTTGAAGAAATATCCAACTGCATTAGGATATAACATATCTGATCTCAAAGGAATATGTCCTTCAGTTTGTATGCATCGTATTCTGCTAGAAGAAGATTGCAGAACCTCCAGAGAATCTCAAAGAAGAATTAACCCAACCCTTAGCACTGTAGTAAAAGAAGAAGTTAAGAAATTATTAGATGCCGGGATAATATATCCAATCTCTGATAGTGAATGGGTTAGTCCAATACATGTAGTGCCAAAGAAAGGAGGTATCACTGTTGTGAAAAACGCTCAAGGCGAATCGATATTGCAAAGAGTAGTGACGGGATATAGAGTGTGCATAGATTATCGTAAACTAAACAAAGCCACTCGAAAAGATCATTTCCCACTACCTTTCATAGATCAAATGTTAGAACGATTAGCCAAGCATTCTTACTTCTGTTATCTTGACGGTTACTCAGGATTTTTCCAAATCCCTATCCATCCTGATGATCAAGAGAAGACTACATTCACATGTCCTTATGGAACGTTCGCTTATAGGCGAATGCCCTTTGGATTATGCAACGCTCCTGCAACCTTTCAAAGATGTATGATGTCAATCTTCGCAGATTTTATAGACAACATCATGGAAGTGTTCATGGACGACTTCTCTGTATGCGGGCAAAGTTTTGAAGGATGCTTATCGAACTTAGAAATGGTGTTAGAAAGATGTGTAAAAGTAAATCTCGTGCTTAACTGGGAGAAATGTCATTTTATGGTCAACGAAGGAATAGTGTTAGGTCATGTAATATCCGACAAGGGAATTGAAGTTGATAAAGCTAAGATTGAAGTAATAAAAGATCTTCAACCCCCTAAAACCGTTCAAGAAATACGAAGCTTTTTAGGACACGCCGGTTTTTACCGACGATTCATCAAAGATTTCTCGAAAATCACTAAACCTCTTACTGGTTTATTAATGAAAGACGCTGAGTTCATATTCAATGAAGATTGTCTTAAAGCATTCGAAACTCTAAAAACAGCCCTCATCACCGCACCAATCATGCAACCCCCTGACTGGAGATTACCTTTTGAAATCATGTGCGATGCGAGTGACTATGCTGTAGGCGCAGTTCTAGGCCAGAGAAAGGAAAAGAAACTTCATGCGATTTACTATGCCAGTAGAACCTTAGATTCTGTCCAGATGAACTACGCTACTACCGAAAAAGAATTGTTAGCAGTTGTCTTTGCGCTTGACAAATTCCGTTCTTACCTAGTTGGAGCGAAAATAATCATTTACACAGACCATGCTGCTATCCGATATCTGTTAACTAAGAAAGATGCTAAACCAAGACTCTTAAGATGGATTTTACTCTTACAAGAGTTTGATCTAGAAATAAAAGATAAGAAAGGTACTGAGAACGTCGTAGCGGACCATTTATCTAGAATAGAAGGTATTAAACCCGAACAAGTGCCGATTAACGATGATTTTCCATATGAACAGCTGATAGCACAAATAGGAAGCGACCTAGCTCAGTTAGATATAAATGAACCAGAATCCGTGGAAACAATCCAGACAACTGCAGGACTGCCATGGTACGCTGACATTGTCAACTACCTAGCCGCAGGAGCCCTTCCACCCGATCTAACCTATCAGCAGAAAAAGAAATTCTTTCATAATCAGAAACATTACTATTGGGATGAACCATTATTGTTCAAAAGAGGACCAGATGGAATCTTTCGCCGATGTATTCCCGAAGAAGAAATAGAAGATGTCATTGCTCAATGCCATTCATCTCCTTATGGTGGACATGCAAGCACTTCCAAGACTTGTGCAAAAATCTTGCAAGCCGGCTTATTCTGGCCGAATCTATGGAAGGATGTCCACATCGCTGTTATAAATTGCGATCGGTGTCAACGCACTGGCAATATTTCAAGAAGAGATGAAATGCCTCAAAAAGGAATTTTAGAAGTAGAAATCTTCGACGTCTGGGGAATAGATTTCATGGGACCATTCCCATCATCTTTCGGTAATAAGTACATACTCGTAGCTGTCGATTATGTTTCGAAATGGATTGAAGCCATAGCTTCTCCTACAAACGATACACGAGTAGTAATAAAGCTTTTCAAAAATATAATCTTTCCCAGATTTGGTGTTCCTAGACTCGTCATAAGTGACGGTGGCTCGCACTTCATTTCAAAAATCTTTGACAAGCTACTATCTAAATATGGAGTAAGACACCGTGTGGCTACACCATATCACCCACAAAAAAGTGGACAAGTCGAAGTCTCAAACAGAGAAATTAAACAAATCTTAGAAAAGACTGTCGCCATATCTCGGAAAGATTGGTCATCTAAACTTAATGAAGCTTTATGGGCTTACAGGACCGCTTACAAGACACCCATAGGTACTACACCTTTCAAACTAGTTTATGGAAAATCTTGTCACCTCCCAGTAGAACTAGAACACAAAGCTTATTGGGCGATCAGAACTCTCAATATAAACTATAATGCTGCAGGAGAAAAGCGAATCCTAGACATTAACGAATTAGAAGAATTAAGGTTAGATGCATATGAGAATGCTAAGATATATAAAGAAAGAACTAAGCGATGGCATGATAAACGCCTATCTAGGAAAGAATTTAGTGTGGGAGACGTTGTACTCCTCTTTAATTCAAGACTTAGGCTCTTTCCTGGAAAATTAAAATCTAGATGGTCAGGACCCTTTGAAATAACTAAAGTATTCCCGAGTGGAGCAATAGAAATTAAGGGTAGGAATAGTGAACCATTCATAGTAAACGGACAACGTTTAAAACATTATCATAAAGTTGAAAATAGAGATTATACGAATAATCTAAAGCTTTTAGAATTGTCCACTAATTCCCCTGATTAATCTAAACCTAAGCATTACGTCAGGCTTTTGACGATAAAAACAGCGCTTAGTGGGAGGCAACCCATTTACCTATTTAATTATTTAAACTATTCCTTTTTTTTAGCATATTGTTATTTATCGTTTTACTATTTGTTTAATTGTTTTGTCATTTTATAGTTTTATTTTACATTACTATTATTGCCATTACATTATGCATTTCATTTTCTTATTTTTATCTTAAATCACTTTTTACAGATTTTCTAAAGTCTTTTCCACTGATTTGTTTCCCCCATATTTGCACTGACCATGGCTAACCAACCAATTAACCATATGGAAACCAAATTTAGAGGTAGGAACCAAAGAATGAAGTTTGAAGAGTTATCACAGAGGTAAATGGATTTGACCCTGTACCCGGATGATAAGACTATGGAAACCCTAGGTATACATGATAGTGTCATGTACTTGTTAAACCGACTCGGATGGGAGAATGCATTGATCCAACATAAGTTTGTGACTTACCGCGAGCTCACCCTTGAGTTCCTTAGCTCCTTAATTTACCTACCTGAGCGCGGTTTTGGATTTAGGAAAGGATTTATTAGTTTCCGCCTATTTGGAATAGAATATGACTTTAACCATAAAGAACTAGCTGACTTGTTAGGATTCCCTAGTGGACCATTCGCTTTTACTACCACACAGGTAGAATTGATGGATATGGAGCTAGATTTCTTTTGGGGAACTTTAACCGGAAACTACCACCCTGAACCAAATAACATGAATAATGATGAGATCCATAATCCTGCTCTTCGTTACTTCCATAAATTCCTTGCCCACACCTTCTTTGGAAAAGAAGAAAACATTACCGGAGTTTCTAAAGATGAAATATTTATTATGTCATGTTTCACTAATGGACAGCCTGTTAATGGTGTACCTTTCATGATGCAAACCTTCACCCGTATCCAAGAAGAACCTGAATTACCTATATTAGTAGGAGGTCTTGTAACCATGATTGCTGATGCCATAGGACTTAGGTACCAACTGGACAGGTGCAACCGTCTAGGAACAATCCGCCCTATGAATCTTAATTTCTGCTTCAATAGGCATATCATAAGGAATTTAGGACATCCACCTTTTGAATACCTAATACGGAACGAAGTAGTAACCCTGTTCACATTGCCTAATCATGCTAGAGTAAGTGTTCACAATAAGGATAACTGGCTTTAGGAGTTAAACCCACCTGATTTTCCATCTACTCCTGAAACACCTCAGTCTTACAAGATAAAAGATGATATAATGACCAATGTCGAAACTGACCCTGAGACACCTCCTGGTTACCATGACATTGACCACACTAAAGAAGTACATGAAACCCCTGAAGTGAATCAAGGAGATTATGCTAACAACTTACAAAACATCATGAACACTCTCAATGCTTACCAAACTGACATTAATTTATTTAAAGAAGACATTAAGAGCATGCGATTGGACATCATAGGATTGACTGACATAGCCTGCGAACAATTCTATCACTTGAACTCCGCCATCGAAGACTTGAAGAAACGCTTTTGAAAATGCTATAAGTGATTTAGTTTATTTTTCTCATTGTTTTCGTTTCTAGTTAGATTTATTTTTCGCAACAATTTCATACCGTAATTTCCGTTTAATAACTTCATTTTCAATTACTTTATGCAATGCACCTTTAATTCCAAAATTTCTCCATTTTTAGCAATTTATATATTTTTTTCTATGTACTGTTATGCTTGCATTATTTCATATTATATACAATCTCTCATTGCCATGCAAGTTAGTATAGTACTGTGTTGAAATTATATACTATATGGTGTTTATGATTTAATATGAGTGTTAGTGAAGAAAATATATTATTATAAAATATGGGAATTAAATGAGAAAATGCTTTTCTGGAAATTATTCAACGAAGCGTGCCCTCACGGTCGTCATACCTATCTCACGATCGTGACGTGCTTAAATAGCGTGTCACGACCGTCACCCCCCTGTCACGACCGTGACAACCCCTATTACAGGAATCGTGAGAAACAGAACTGTTTCTCATCGTGCCTCTTCTTCTTCTTCCTCCATAACTTCCTCAAAACTACCCATTTTCTCCATAACCTCCGTAACCTCCCCATTACCAACATTAACCCCCCATTATCATAACCTATCACATTCTCACTCTCCATTATTTATCCCGAATCACTATTTCTTTCATTTTACCATTTTTTCACAAAACATCAAAAATCTTCATTCTTCACTCTAAGCTCTTGCATGCAATGGATTCCATTACTTTTAGAGAAGGTGATGCTGGAGAAACTCAGAGAGAACGTTTTCTCCGATTCCAAAACCGCGGTGTGCAACCTACACGTTACATTGACACTGTCTGTTTGAGGGAACTCGGAATGCTTGCCAGTGTTCAAAGCCTGCTTCAAAAGTCGGTCTGTGGGATCTTTGCAGTCAACCTCAGCCCACATTCGAGCTTCTGACACTGGAGTTCTTAAGCTCATTCAGTTACATCACCGGCCACGGTTCTCAGAGTCAGCTCACCTGTGTCGCCAAATTCAGATTGCATGGCCAAGAGTTCAACATTTCGCAAACCAGGATAGCCGAGTTGTTAGGCTTCGATCACGGAACTGAAGCTCACCGTCGCGTGCCCGATAATTTTAGTGAACAAGCTTTCACTCTATGGCACAACTTAACCAACACCCGTGCATCCGCCTTCCAAAGCCTCAACGCTACGCACATCCACAACCCGACAATCCGCTATTTCCACCGTGTCATATGCAACACCATCTTCGCTCGAGAAAGCAACCATAAGCTCAACTCCAAGGAGCTTCTATTCTTACACTGCGCTCTTAATGACGAGCCGATCAACGCTGCCCCTTTCATGCTTTATCATATCCAGGCCATTGCACACAGAGGCTCCACCCCGTTCTTCATAGGCGGCATTGTCACCGCCCTCGCCATTCAGTTGGGGCTTGGTGACTTGCTCGAAAATCAGCCTCACCTAGCCGCAGAATTCCTCACCAAGAGTTATTGCAGGTCCGCTCACCTGATTGCGCAGCGAGAGGATGGCAGGTATAGCCCTGTTGTCAATGGCACCATTTTCCATCATATCATTCTGCCGTTCCGCGACCGCATCGATCCATCCAACCGAGCCAACTGGCTCTTTGTTTTACCTGCTGCTGCCGATCACGTCCCTATTCATGATGATCCGGCAGACCCTCCAGAGGATGAGATGCAGGACGCCATGGATGCAGCTGAGCCTGTCCAGGATATACCAGAGACATCTACCCGACAGCCCCCTGCTCCCGAAATCACACTTGAGGAAGTCCTCCGTGCGATTTATCAGCAGAACCAGATGAACGCCGCACTGGAGCGACGGCAGAAGGAGCAGTATGATGCTTTACTCAGCACTATTGCAGCAAACCAGGAAGCTACTAATGAGAAGTTTGGAGAAATTTTCAGCGAGCTAGAAGCCCTCCGCATTAGCATCACTGCTGCCTCCGGCACCGGTTCTGATCCTGAAGCGACTCCTTCCAGACGCCGCTCCCGCACCAGAGGCCGAGCCCACGGTCCTCAGCAGCCATAGTTTTAGTTTGCTTCTGTTTGTTTTTCGTTTTTATCGTTGTACTGTACTTTTACCGCATTTATATCACAACATTGAGGACAATGTCTGATATAGTGTGGGAGAGGTACCTTTCATTTCCGCATTTTCCCTTTTTCGCACTTTTCCATTTGGTTGTATTTTCAATCCCGTTGTATTTCTTTTCGCAAGTTAATGAAATGAGCAAATCTTTGTGCTATTTTCTTTAATTTCGAACTTTCCCCGATTATTTAGCTATACCAGAAAAAATCTTTAATTATTCGCATTACCCGACTTACCTACGGAATCGTAATTAGGAAGCCGAGAACGATTAAACAAGACCAATACAATCTTGACATCTTTGACTCCCTACTTAAGCGATTCCATCCCGATTACCATTACGAGTACACTTTTAGTTTCAGTTCAAAAGTAACCCCTAGTAGTTTATACTAGCAGTCAGCACCGTCTGAACACAAACCACGTGGGGAGCCGATGAATATAAGCATTTGATGTCTAATCAATAATGATCCTTCATATCTTGATGCAAAATGAAAAGAAATTGCACCAAAGTACACGGTCGCATATAAGAAACGAGAAATATGAGAAGGAGTCCGTTGCGAGTTGGTTCAGAGGTACTGGTTCTGAACTCGGTAAGGCGTGCTACGGCTCGATCCCCCACAACCTCCAAATCGGATAAAATATGTAGGGTTACCACACTCGTGTACCAGACCCCGTGCTCAAAAAGGATCAAAATCGCTAACCGGCTACTCCACTACGTGCGTGCTAAGGCAAAGGGCTTAATGTGATTGCGCTAGAATGAAACCGGGCGAAATAAGATCGAAAAACTCCAGGTGAAATCGTAATATAATTGTCGATTGTTTCGTTTAACGGGAAGTCGACGACATAGCTTGTTGCTTGTGTCATTAGTGTATCGGTAGTGTTCTATCAAAATACCGGATTATCCGACAAAACGATCCCTCGTACGGTTTGTTATGAGTATGCGTGAATAAAATCTTGTCCGCCGATTTTCAACCGACTATTTGCTTGAGGACAAGCAAAGGTTTAAGTTTGGGGAAGTTTGATAACGAGAAAACGCATCGATTATATTGCTAGGTTTCATTAACGTTTTATCGCATATTCACCGTTTTAACACTCGATTTCTCGAGTTTTTCTTACCATTTTGCAGGTACATCATTATATGGAGCTAAATCATGAATTAAGAGCAAAAGGAACAAAAGAAACCATAAAGAGATGAAGAAATGAAGAAGCCTGCAAAAGACTGCATAATTTGTTGCAGCCACGGTCGTCACAAGGGTGTCACGACCGTGACACCCCAATTTGAGCCATCACGACCGTAAGAGAGTGGTCACGACCGTGACACTTAAAAACCTCAAGTTACGAACGTGAAGACCTTGTCACGACCGTGACAAGGATAAAATTAGGTTTTTGACTCAGACTACGTCAAGGCATTACGTCAAGACCACTTCTCCTATTGGCATTACGTCAAGACCATTCCTCCTATTTTGTTGCCACGTTCCTGCATTCCTTCCATAAATTCAGCAAGGCCCATGCAACAAAGGTCCAAAAATCCAGCCCATTAAGGATTCTATAAATAGTACAAGTTCTATGAACAACGGGACACGGAGAGAAATTTTTATTCAAATTCCTGCGGAAGCTCTGCCGAACTGTATTACGAACCAGCATTTCTATTCCCGCATTATTTTTAGTTTCCTGTTTCGTTTTTATTTGTATCCAAACCAACCATATAACAATTTCCAACATCAGGAAATTGTTATACATTTATTTGTTTCTAAACCTTCAGCATTCGTTTATTTTCAATTTCCGCCAACTCCAAGCTTTCCGGTCTGTGGAAGAAGGAGTCTGCTCGAATATTTGTTAACCAGGTTTTTCGTTATATTGCAATTTAATTTAATTATAATGTTTATTTATTTTTCCGCCATGAGTACGTTATTATTAAATTCTCTGTCTCTGTCTGGTTCAACATCGATGAGTAGCTAAACACCTTAGGGCGGTATGTAGTTATAACAAACTTAACCGGTAAAATATAACCATAGGCTAAAAATAATTAATCACTTAACATTCTGGCTGATACTTTTTAATTGAAATAGATCTTTTCGTTACGAGAGTAAGAAAAGAGTATTAGGTTAGGTCAAGACCACGAGAGTGTGAGATTTTAACCAGATAGCTAAAGTTAGGCATTTAAATTAAACACAGCGAGAGCGCTTTAAGATAAATTAGAATTACTTAGTTTCCAAAAATTACCTCTAAACACTTATGGGCTAGCGAGAGCAGGCATAGGGCTTTAGGGATAAGATCTGATATAAGACCACGAGAGTGTGAGTTGAGGGTATTTAAACTGGTAATCTCTACCGAATAGATTAAGTGAACACCTTTATAAGCCTAGGTTAGATTGACCCACCTAAGTTAGTATAATTACATACCGACCGCCTTAGTATTACTTTATTAAAACTTAAATTTAATTCCGCCTTTAATAGTCTTAAAAACCAACAAAAAATCGTGACAACCATTCGCCTTAGCTAAACTAGAAGTTCATCTAGCACTAAGTAACCATAGAATCCCTGTGGATCGATAATCTTAAATATTACTTCGATAGGCTGTGCACTTGCAGTAAGATACCGCTAGACGCATAAGTAGACACGTCTTTAGCCCATCAAGTTGTCGTGATAAAGTTTGTGTTTCCAATAGTGGGAGTTAGATAAAAGTGCCCTGGGAGAAGGACGTTGAAATAAATTGAGTATCCATCCAGGTACTGTGAGGATATGACTGAATTTGAGAAATCGTCTTGGTGACCATAGATGGAGAGAGAAGTGGTTGAAGTTGTATATGTTGATTAGACTTGTTGAAAGTCGAAGTGTGAACATCAGAAACTATTGGACCTGATATAACTGTTAAATATTTCTGAGTGGCATGAGATAGTATCCCCATGGATCTTGTGACGGGTTTTCCGAAGAATTTAATTGGATATGATTCGATTTGGATGGTTAAGAATGGATTAACAAGAGTAGCTCGTTACTTACCTGTAAGGATGAATCATTATGTTAGATGGGAATCTGAGTTTTTCATTGAGATTTTGGAAAGGTTTGCAGGCACTTCTGGGTGCCATGTGGTAGTTGAACTCTGACTAGTGTCCGTGGAAGGAATGAACAGACAAAGAGGATTATCCAGTATGTGGAGGATTTGTTAGAAAACTTGTGTGTTGGACCAAGGTGGATCGTGGGATAGTTAATCGTCGTTGATTGAGTTTACCCACGACAATCACTATCATTCTAATATCGGAATAACATCGTATGAGGCTTTGTTTGGTGAGGGGTGTAGGACTCCTTTGAGTTGATGTGTGTCCAGCGAGAGTGATGTACTCGGACCTGAGATTGTGTAAAAGGAAACTGGGAGGACCCAAGAAAGGACGTGTTTTGAGGGTCACGATAGTAACTAGTGTGGGTCGAGCTTGAGGTCTCAAAAGTACCCACTATACTTTATTGATCTGTATCAGAGTGGCGCATCAGAAGCGTGGAGAAAATAGCATGTTAGACTATTTTACCGTCGTCACTTGTGGAAATTGCATGATGTGTTCATGTGTCTAAGTTTGGGAGGTACACATATTCAGAAGGATGGTGTACAAGTGAGAGACAATCCGATTGTGGAGACATTGCTAAGTTCAGGTGGGTGAACAAGAAGCAACTTCGAGGTAAAGGGATTCCTTTGGCGGAAGTAGTTGGGAGATTGGGATGCGAGAGCCGTATCCAGAGTTATTCGAGTCGGATAACATTTTCGAGGATGAAAATTCCTAAAGTGGGGGAGAGTTGTAACAGCCTAATTTTCAATAACTGATTAATGGTACTAGTTAATTGGTTTGTATGATTTAAGTGAATTATTGGATTTAACTGATTTATTCTATTTGATAGAATAATGTGGATTTACTAGATATTCTCTAATTAAGGATGAGATGGGGTATTTTATGAGAAAATGAATTGGTAAATATTTTGAGAGAAGAAATATATTGGAGAGAAATAGAAGGGAAAGATATATAAGGAAAAGTGGAAGGAAAAGGGAAGGATAGAAAACATAAGACAAAGAGAAGAGAAAGAAAGAGGAAGAAGAGAAGGGAGAAGGAAAAAGAGGGGAAAGCTTGGAAAGCTCAAGAGCGATTTCTAGCTTCTGATTAATCGAGGTAAGGGTGTGAAATATTGTTATCTTACTAATGTATGTGATTATGTATGGATTGTTTGGTTATTTTCCCTCATCTTCCATTCTAGGGCATAAATGAGTTTAATCGGTAGAAACCGAGTTTTAACTGTTAAAAATGAGGATAAGTGGTAGAGTTTAGTCGAGGAATGTTGGGCTAAGGCTACTAGAACGAGTTGGGATTGAATCGGTTGGACTTCGATGAGTTTCAGAGTTTTGGACAGTGGGGAATTCTGAGTTCGCAGACCCTCGCTAGCTAGTTCGCTAGGCGAGCAGGTCGCGAGCATTCGCTGTGGCGAGCCGGTAGCAAACGGTCCCAGACTTGGACATAATGGTTTTGGTGTTCCTCGCTGGTAGCGGAGGGGGTAGCGAGCATTCGCTAGGCCTTCGCTGAGCGAGTGAGGTAGCGAATCAAGTCAGTGGCTTCTGTTTGCCTTCGCGAGCATGTTCCCTAGGCGAACAGGTAGCAAGCAATCACTAGGAGCTCGCTAGGTGAGCAAGGTAGCGAGCGTGTCAGCATGTTGTTTTCTTGTGTTTTCCATCCAATGGTTAATTGTTTGGTTCAATTATATTAATCCTTATATAACATGAATAGTTTGTGTATTATTGAGATGAGATGTGTTGTGGGTAGCCTTATGGCGTGAATCCTAGATTGTGAAGTATGACCTATTGCCATTTATATGCATTGTTTGAATTAAACATGAATGCATGATTAGTGTGATTGAGTTCGTTGCAATTGGCACGACCTTGTGAGTGCATATTGATTTTATGAGATAATGTATGAAGAATGCATGAGAATATATGTATATATAGTGAATATATGTGCATCGCTTGGTAATGTGATAATGATGTTGAGAATATGTAAACGTGCGAGATTCTTACTCACTGGGGTAGAATGACAAGGTGTCGTTCCTAGTGTAGTGATCACCGGGGTAGAATGACCGAGAAGTTGTTCCTGGTGGGGTATAAGCGAGGTACCCATAATCCAAATGAGGATTTGTGAGAGCTGATGCGTTTATATGAGTCATATGGTATATGTACGTGATTGTTGTATGAAAGTGTGAGATGTGGCCTTTTGGCAATTATGTGTAATTATATATATTTGTGAATATGTATGCATTTCAAGAGTATGTGGAGTCGTTTTGCATGTGAAGCATCATGATTGCATTCTTGTGTCTTGATCCCTTGGAGGATCTGCAGAAACGATCGTGTGCCCTTGTGGGGGTGTGAACGATGGTTTATTCTTGATCCCTTGGAGGATCTGCAGAAACGATTGTGTGCCCTTGTGGGGTGTGAGCGATGGTTTATTCTTGATCCCGTGGAGGATCTGCATAAACGATCGTGTGCCCTTGTGGGGTGTGAGCGATGGTTTATTCTTGATCCCATGGAGGATCTGCAGAACGATTGTGTGCCCTTGTGGGGTGTGAGCAATCGGATTGTGTGCCCGTGTGGGGTGTGAGCAATCCTGAAACATCGTGTGCCCATGTGGGGTGTGAGCGATGGGTGAACATCGTAGGCCCGACGGGGAGTTACTTCGGTAACGAGCGATGGTCCCATTTGGTTCTTCAATTGAACCTGCTGAATGAGTCGGTACCGCATTTGCATATGCATAGAGTCGTGAGTCGGTCTCTATGAGTTGCATTGTCATCTTTATAAGATGCATTGGTGATAAAATAAACATGTTGTGTGTGTTTATGTGAATTGGTGAAATAAACATGTTGTGTGTGTTTATGCAAATTGGTGAAATAAACATGTTGTGTATGTTTATGTGAATTGGTGAAGTAATTATCATTGTAAATGTTTATGTGAAAAAGACATGACTTGTAAATGTATAATTGATGAATGTGCTTAATTAGGTAAGTATATATTGTGACATATATGACGTTTATAATGAATTGTGGTGAGAAAATGTGGAATATATGTATTCTGTATTTGTGCATTTATATATGATTATATGCATTGTTATTATGATTATATGCATTGTTATTATGATAATATTTCTCACCCTTCTGCTGGAATGATGTTCTTCATGACATCGTGCAGGTATCAAGGTGTAGTACTGCTCGTAGTTGCGAGGTCGCTATTAGTGTAACTGTTTAGTGATTTAATTGTATTGGGTCGAGTCGTGCTCTGGTCGTGTAATACTGGGATCGTTTGGGTTACGTTTCAGACGTATATTGTGTTGTTGGCCTCAGTGCCTAAGTGATGTTGATTTATGTGATAAATGCAAATATATCTCTTATGAAAAATTGTGATATAAATGAATCCGCTGCTACATGCAAATGAAATTTTGTAAAGTATGATTATTTATTTCAGTGTTGTTGAGCATGACAGATGGTTTTTAGTAATTTGGAAGAGTATGTGTGACGCCTTTTGTGTATGCATGTTAATTTTGCTCTGATTATGCTTATATTTTCGGTAGGGTTTAGAAGGGTGTTACATTAGTGGTATTAGAGCAGGTCGGTCCATCCGGCCAAGTTGTCTAATGTTGTTTGTTCCCTTGTATGCGACATGTGTGTAAAAACATTGTCGGTACGCGTTTGTTGTTCTAAACCTTGTCTGCAGGAGTGAGAATGATCCAAGTGGGGGAGAAAGTTTTGCTTCTCCAGGATGCTGCAAGTGTGGAGTTGTGGCTCAGTGTGTAGTTGAACGCTCTTATAGTTTGATGAAGATGGTTTATGCCCCATCATGATTTCGGCTGTCTATTGACAAATTGAGGAACTGATCACCCTTAATCTCTTGTTGATAGTAGTTGGGATTGTGTTGGATGGGATAGACGTGTCTTGCAAGCTTAGATGGCGTGAGTAGTGAATTGTTAGGAGTAAGGCCAAGTACTTGGGAGTTTTGTGTATTAACGAAAGTGGAAAGTTGGCGGTTTACCGATCAGTTGTGATTGTCTGGAAGTTGTCCTGACAAAGTAGTGATACACAGCCAGGACGTGAAGTGGAGTTGTGATCGACTTAGTTATGGAAACTAGTCCGATATTGAGAGCTCCATGTTATATGTCTAATTGGTTAGCCAAGGAATTAAATTGATGGAGTAATTTTGAGACTTGTGTCTGTGTGTGCTACGGCAACAGTTTATGAGGTCGAGTATATAAAGGGTGGATGCTGATTTCTGGTGATTATTAAAGAAAGTAAGAGGTAAAATACAATATTGGTATGATTAGACCTATAAGCATTTCAAGAGTTGAATATGTGTAAACGGCCTTCTAAGTGTGGGAATGTTGTTTTCGTATTTAGTCGTAATGGGAGAACCGTAACTCGGAATGACGCAGGATTAGAAGCGTTAGAAGTTACTACAATGCTCTATGTGATGGTGAAGTAGTAACATGGAATTAAGTTATTTCTTGATGGAGTACGTTTGAATGTTGTAGTGAGTACGGGAAGCGTGGGTTGTGTTTTCGTCATAACTCACAATTGAGTGTCTGTTTGGCATGGGATTTTCCATACTTAATTGAGTGAGTTAGTAGTTATGTAACCGAGGGTATTTGGATATTTGAAGAGTATAGAGGATCATGTTGAACATCGGAGACTTGAGTTATCAGTGTTTGAGAAAGAGTAGTGATATGCCACTGGGAAGAAGTTTAAAGAGTTTTTGGGAGAGTTGTCAACAACTTGTGTATTGGTTTGGCCAAATCCGACAGAACTATTTGTTGTGTTTCGTGATGTTTGGTTGATATGATTGAGAAATATGTTAAGTACAAAATCAGCGAGTTTTGGTTATGCTTTGAGGCAACTCAAAGTACATAAGGGAATTATCTGACAAGTAATTTGGAATTGGTTGTTGTGTGTCTGTGCCGGAGTTTGGAGGCCTCAATTGTTTAGTTGAGATTTGAAATGATTACTGACCTTAAGAGCTTAAGTTGTTTGTTTGATTTGGAAAAGTTAAAAATGAGGCAAGGGAAATAATTGGGACTTCTGAAGGAATATGGTTTTGGTTGAATTACCATTTGGGTGAGACGACGTGGTAGCTAAGATATCAAATGGGAAATTTTTGTATATACTAATGATGATGGTATTGAGCTAGAACTGAGGAAGCAAATTCGGGATATGAGTTTGGTATGTGAAGAGACTTCTTATGGAGTTGAGCTATGTATGTTGAGACTGACTATTGGTATTCCCGATGAGATCCGAGGGAGTCGGAATTCATTTGAGTTAATAGATTGATTGAATTTAATGGATAAAAGTCGAAGAGCTAATCTTCAGACTGATGGAAATGGTACCATGAGTTATCGTGATAAAGTTTGTGTTTCCAATAGTGAGAGTTAGATAAAAGTGCCCTGGGAGAAGGACGTTGAAATAAATTGAGTATCCATCCAGGTACTGTGAGGATATGACCGAATTTGAGAAATCATCTTGGTGACCATAGATGGAGAGGGAAGTGGTTGGAGTTGTATATGTTGATTAGACTTGTTGAAAGTCGAAGTGTGAACATCAGAAACTATTGGACCTGATACAACTGTTAAATATTTCTGAGTGGCATGGGATAGTATCCCCATGGATCTTGTGACGGGTTTTCCGAAGAATTTGATGGGATATGATTCGATTTGGATGGTTAAGAATGGATTAACAAGAGTAGCTCGTTACTTACCAGTAAGGATGAATCATTATGTTAAATGGGAATCTGAATTTTTCATTGAGATTTTGGAAAGGCAATGACATGCCACTTTAATATCTATGCGAGGCATAGTTGAGGGCATGCAAACGAGCAAGATAATGTTCCTCTTGAGTAGGGTGGCCAAATATTCTTTTGATTCAGACAAAGAGGTTCTCATCTTAATGACTTGGTGACGCAGAGGCTTAATTTTGACCTATTTTAAATCTTCTATTAAGTTAAACCTTTCACTTTTTCCCCCAACCGTGGGTCACAACTTGGTGTATTGGCATCATCCATTTCTAGACGAGTGATGACTCCTAAGGTGAAAGGTTCCCTCGTTACTTCCAAACTACTTTGATAACATTCTTGGGCAATCTCCCAATCCTCTTTAACCATTTTTATGTGTCCATTAGGTAGTGGATATTTTAGGAATAAATGGAGGGTGGATAAAACCGCCCCCAACAGATTGAGAGCGAACCTTCTAAGGAAGACATTGTATGGGGATGTGGTGTCTACTACGATATATTTTTCCTTAATGATTCTATCACCCTGCTCTGAGTTGAAGGTTGTTTTGAGGGTCATGTGGCCCTTGATTTTCACTTATTCACCAGAGTGGGCGATGAGGGACCCTTGGAAAGCTCCAATGCTATCGGGATTCAACTGAAGCCTCTGGAAGGTGCTCAAGAACATGATGCCTATTAAGTTTCCATAGTCAACTAACACTCAGTTAACATCCTAGGTGTCATATTGAATCATGATGACCATGGGATCATTATTGTGTGTGTGTGTGGGGGGGGGGGTACATTTATTGTGTCTTCTCTCAAAAAGGTGATTTAGGGTTCTGTTAAGTACAAATTTTGACTTAAATTAAACCATATTTCTTGACATTTTTCAACTCAATTCTCATGTTTTAATAGATGTATTTCTTGTTCTTGTGTGATTTCTCAATTATATTGCAAATACCTTTGGATTCTTTGATGTGTGTGTTATTGTGCAGAATATAGGCATAAAACATTAATGATTAAGACACAAAGGGGTGGGCAAGGAAGCCAAAGAAATGAAGAGGAATCAGCATATTCGCTGTACGAACACCAACGAGCAGCCAACGAATATTCGTTGGGCAAAGTTTTGGCAAATCCCCAGTGAACCAGCTCAGATTATAGGCAGTAGGAAAAGAACCCAAAGTTTGTTGGGTGAAGTTGAAGTGAAGCAGTTCGCTGTGCGAAGAAGTGTTCGCACAGTGAACTCAAATATTTTCCAATGGCGGTATAAATGTTCATGAGGCACTTGAAGTGTCCAAAATAGGTCTTCGCTAGACGAACAGGACAGGTTTTTACTTTTTTAGAGGGAGCGGGATTTTTTTCAGATCAAAACTTTATCTCTGTTCATTTCAAGCATATTTTAGAGAGAGAAACACAAACCCTAAGGGGGAGAAGGTAAGATCTTCGCTCTCTTGTTGGGTTTGGATATAATATTTTAATACCTTATGTATTTCATCTAATATATGTTTGTGAACTAGTTTTGATTCATTATTGATGTTGTCTTTAATTTCTTATTTATTGGTCTTAACAAAACCTTTTCAAATCTTTGATCTAAGATACTCATCTATCAAGAGAAAAATTTTAACATAGTCTTGCAAGTTGATATTCACTAGTATCACTTTTATTTTATTGTGTTGATTAGTAGCATGAGTGGCATGAGTATGATCAATACGGTAAAAGTCACGATAATATTTTTGACACGAACGATATTGTGAGGATGCGTGATAATAGTGATGAAGAAATATGTTCACGTATATTTGGAAAATTAGGTGAATGCATGTAAAAAGGGTTAAGCGTATATACGTATTCTGATCATGACGTTTTATGTGAATCAATCATGAATCTAATATGGGTGTCATCTTTAGATACCTGTTAGGTTTTAGACTCTAGACATAGATTTAGGCTTAGCATTTGCGTGAGTATCAATTCTTAATGTTCTGTGTTGTTGAGTTGCGTGGGACATTACCAATGAAACAATACGGTTGTTCTCTCGACTTTGCGTTAGACATAACCTCGGTTGTGAGTGATATGTGAGGGTATTAGACGAATGATTGGTTTGTGTTTAACTTATTAGAAGAATGTGTATGTTATCAATTGATGAGATCCAATCCCAACAAGACTCCGTTTATATTTTAGTCTTTACTTTATATGTTTTGTGTTTATATTTTATGCCTTTATTTATGGTACCGTTGATCTATCAACAAATTTTCACAACAGATTTAGAAATATAGAGACCGTTGAACGATATTCTTTCCCTCGCACCGATCCTTGTGGAGACGATAAGTCTCAGAAGGAATCCTTCTAAATCTAAATTTTTTCTTCTAGCCGCTTTACTGCAGTTCGAGTAGGCTCTCAGTCCTTGCTGGATGTGTTAAGAGATTTTACGGGTGCGATATTTATTGTTAAAACCAATCAAGCGTACCTTATCTAGGATAAACTAGATTGTTCCCCTCACCCACCCTTGGCGAAACCTCCATTGATGGTGTTTGGTGGTCTTCTTGAAATTTGGCTTGAACATCCTCGTGAGAAGATGGTCAAAGTAACCATGAGTAAATGATGTGTGTGGTATATGTCATTTTTGTTAGTGGCCAACAGTGAACGCTAATTGTACTTGCTAAAAGGACAAATGTGTGATAATCCCTAGTGAATAAGGGTTGTTAGAGGCTTTAAAGTTGTTATGGTATTAAGAGCTATCTCATGTGATGTGATAAGCTATTGTATGTGTGTATTTTTTGTTGTATTTCCCTAGTCTATCACGGTATTGAGGTATTTATAATACCTTGAGTCTGGATCCCCTTCTTCCTAAGATACCACAAGCACTCCAATATTGGGTAGTTATTTCCTTGAAATCCAGGGAGCGTAGTTATATCTCATGACTCCCTATGTAACGTTTGTTGATCCAATACACATTTTGCGCATGATAACACATTATAGACGGAGACACCAAAGTCTTGGACGGTGTATTCAGAGAAGGGGCGCCCTGTCCAAAAAAAAAACGGCACTCGAACCAATAAAAAGGCAGTGTGGGAAGAATGATGGGCTAAGTGTATGTCATTGTCTCACCCACAAAGTCTCGTCTAATTACACCCCTATTGATAGTATATAAATGGACCACCTACCAAGAGTCAGATATCTTTTACACACAACTCATAATATAGCCTTGTGATGATGATTGTCTCAACATTGGTAAGGTTATTGAATGATGTACTCTACGTGAACAAAAGCTAACTCAAAGGGTTATCTTAATTGATATCTTAATTGATTAAGTGATTAATTAAAATTAAAAAAATATTTTTAAAATTAATTAATTAATTTGTTGAATATAAATTCAAATATGAATAAATGTTAAGATGATTCATTTCGAAATAGTGTAAAATTTAATTTCTCATCATCATAAACAAACAAGTGTCAATCAATTTTTGTGTTTTAAAATTTTTGTCGAATGACTTTTATTTAATGATTTTAGATATTTTTAAATATCAATCGATTAATTCTTTAATTTTACAATATTTGTTTGACTAATTCATTTCTATACTAAATTATATATTATAATATGTCAAAACATATATATTTGATTAATGTTATTGATTTAAATCTTACCATAAAATGTATGTGCAAAAAAGTTGTAAGATATAAATAATAATTATTTTAAAAAAGTTTTTCACTGATTTATGACTTAAAAGTTGTCCATTGATTTATAGTATGAAACGATTTATAAAGAATATATATACTGATGCATTATTTATAATCCTAGAAAGCATTAGTAGATTTAACAACTAATAAACAAAAAGCTTTAGAATCTTGTTAAGCCATCTATTATGAAAGAACAAGAAAACATGATTATTGTAGTAGTAGTTAAATTAATTAATCAATCAACTTAATGAACCTAAAAAACATTGAGACAAATTGAGTTCACAACAGTTGTTAATAAATGTTTAGGTTACTATGCCACCAAATATGAAAAGAAAAGGACATTTTACTAATCAATTACACACACAACACAACAGTATATTTAATGATTGATTATTAATATGGGACCTCAAAAAGTTTACATTTATTTTAACTACAGTTAATCATTAGTACTCTACTTTACTTTATTTAAATTGTTTCTGTTGTATAAAAAAATATATAAAAAAGTGGAACAAGACATGTAAACCTACCTCGTAAAGAGTGTTTGGTGTTGAGAAGGGTAAAATCTTGCTTTCTTTCTTCTTTCCTTCTCACGTGCGTCATCCATCATCAGTGTTTTGTTACGGTCACTATCACACCTTTCATTTCATTGCTCATTATTCAATTTTGAATTACTACTCCAATATATATATATAATTATTTGTTTCGATTACTTAGTATGTGACTTGAATAAAATCAAACTGTGAAGAATTATTATTATGATATTATGACTTCTTTCATTTCTATTTTGTCATAAAAAAAATATATTGATTTTAATTAATTAATTAATTAATTAAAAATATATCTGACATGCATAATTTTTGAAATACACACAAATTAATTAATTATAATTATTTTTAAAATATATAAAAATATTAAATTGAATTAATAATTAATAATAAATAAATATTTGTCTCACTATGAATTATTAATTGTATGGGCCAAAAATATAACTAAAAAAGAAAAACAAAGTGATGTAGTTTTAATGCATCAAAATTCACATGTTTGACCGGATATCTGACTCATTTTGGTTGACAACAACATGCGACTTATTCTTTAGAATTATTCTCCTCCTCTTCAATTTCTTCTTCTCCTTCCTCTTCATTTGACAATAGTTTGATTAAATCATCCAACTTATTCTTTCGGAAGATACTTAAAGTGATTGTTGTTTGAAGAGTCTTTGACATTTCCATTAGTTCATGCAGAACATCCTCCTTGGTGGCTTTGGAACCACATGAGTAACTTTCACTAGCAGTATGAATATGACTTCTTGGCACTTCAATGTTAGCAACATGAGATCCAACAAAGAGTTTGAAGTCCAAAGTCAGTGGGTCTGGCTTTTTATGCTTGATTTCATTTGCATGCAGTATTTTAGGATGTTGCTTCAATATGATTCTAGTGATTAAATATGCAATGAGAAGTTTCACTACATAAGAGTCGGCATGTTTCATTGTCTGACCAAAAACATGCTCCCCAAAATTAGTTTGGCCTTTGTTCCAAATTTGAAAAATAAACTTGATCAAGACAAGTGTGATGTTTGAGCAATGGTTGGTTGGAACCCAATTTAATGCACATATTATATTTAACACAATATATTTCACACTCTTACTAGAGGAAAGTAAGATTTTCTTTGGTCACTGCTGGACTTGATTGGCAATGATTTCTCTAGCCACTTTATTTAGAGAGTAAACTCTATCAAATTTTACATATTTTCTCCTCCATAGAGAGTCATTGATGATTTCAGGGGAGAGAACTTCACATAATATCCTCTAACACGGATTTTACATAATTATTTTCTTCATTCCTTATTGCATTCACTTGACAAATTAACAATAAATTTTTGGACAAGCTTTTCATAGCAATGACCAATGTTTATTATAGTTTTTATTAAACCAACTTTTTTTAGTAAATTCCAGATTTTTTTTGAAAGTCAAAAGTATCTTTATTCGTCTCCTTTTCCCAAGCAACTCTTATTTGGCAAACAAATCTCCATTTTTAACACTTTCTTCAGAGTGAAATGACACGTTGTCCAAAGGAGCAGTATGAATATTCATAGGCATCCTATTTCCTTCAATCTTCTTTCTGAAAGAGGACATAATTTTAAGGACATCTACTTCAGCATTTGATTTTGAGTCACTTGAAATTACAAGCTTCCTCTTAAGAGTTTTTCTTTTAGAGGATCTTTCTTTGGTTTTCTTCTTCTTGTTCTCTTCATCATACAAAGTTATAACCAATCTTTTCATAGAAACTTCTTCATCTGTTTTAGTTTCTTCTTCAACATCCACCACCTTTTTAACCTTCTCTTTAGTGACCTTGTCTTGAGTTCTGGAAATACTATTAATGAGACTACTCATTATGCGAGCAAATAAGAATGTTATCACAATCATCTGGTACAACATTCCTGACCCCTTGTCCATTATCTTTTTCACCATGGCAATCCTCACCATTTCATTCATTGTTTCTATCATATGTCTTGCTTATCACTTCAGACTATACCTTCTGTTATCCTTGAGCTTCATGATCTTCATTATGATCATTCTCAAAAGTTTGGTCTTTAAAAAATCCAGATTCATCATTTCTATCCACAGGAGCATCCGCAGCTGAATCAATCGGATGTCTAGCTTAGGGTTCACTAGATGTTCAAACAAATGTTTTAGCATCTGGTTCAACAAGTTGATCATCACGTAATTCATCGTGTGGCCTCACATCTTGTTTAGTGGCTTTATCAAAATTAACTTTATTCCCACTAGGGTAGAGTTTAGAAGAGATCATATTTTCAATAGGATTCTTCAAAGAGGGTTCAATTTTTTAGTTACTTAAATGAGGTATTCCTTTTGGTAGCAGCATTATTTTATTTATTTTTTGAAATATCCACTGGAACAATCATCTTCAGAGGTTTTGGGTCCAGGTACATGATGGCATATCATCAGTGTCGTTGTTTAGTGAAACCCTAGTTTTCTTTGATATTCCTTTCTCGCTTATTTTGGTACAAGATTGAGGATTTTGATTAATATGAATTGAAACAGAAGTGCTAACACAATAGATATAAAGATACCAGTTGCGGTGGGAGAGGGAATAGGTGTGAGTAGAGTTTGAATTTGAAGAATTTTTTCTCAATTCATGCGCTTTTATGACCACATGAGAGAGAGTTTCCTTTTAAACATTCAAGCCTCACATGATGTAATACCCACATGCAAATTTCTATAGTGGCCTTTTTTATTTTAGAACCATTTTTATTATTTTATGAATTACATGACACTTAAGACTTTTAAAGACTATCTTCTTTATAATTTCAGGCTTCATATGTTGGACAAAATGTCCTAACACTTGATTTGACTTTTCATAAATCTTGTCATTCATGAGATCTTTAACACACAAAATTCTATCGACTTCTTCTATGATTCCTTTGTGTAAAGACCCCTGACTTAATGATGAGGCATGATGTCGGAGCATCGTGTGAGACATCTTGTTTTGCATAATTTTGGACTCATCTTTTAAGCTTGTTGAGGGTTGACTTCTGATCCATGTATAACATTTTCCTTGGATAATGACCCCTTCAATATTACTTCTTTATCTTTGTTGGAAACACTGCATTCAGACTTATTGAATTCCACATTCAAATCTTGATCACATAATTGACTTAAAGTGATCAAATTTGTTGCAAGACCTTCTACAATAAGTACTTCATTAAGACTAGAGAGACCTGGGTAAACCAATTTTCCTATTCCTGTTATATTTCTTCTATTTCCATCACCAAGAGTAACATAACTCTAAGAGTAGGTCTTAAGTTCGTCAATGTAGCTCCTTTCACTAGTCATGTGTTAAGAACACCCAATGTCAAAATACCAAACATCTCTTGAAGAGACTCTATGAGATACATAAGCTAAAAGACACTTGACAAATTCCTTGGATTTCTATACTTGCTTAGCAAGAGCTTTCTTCCATCTCTTGCTCTTAGGGCTTGGATGATTATAAAACTGATGATAACCATATAGTATATATCAAAAAGGTCTTATATAATCATATCTTCCACAATGGTGACACTTCACAGAATATTTCTTGTTGCCTTTATCTTGAGGGGACACGTGATGAGCAGGATGCTATGACATGTGGTCCTTCATCAGAAACATAAATTTTTATCTAGGAGCAACAAACCTATTTTAGGGAATTTTGGCCTTTTTTGTTCATGGAATTATAGTAAACCCCTTTATCCTTCTTTTCTCTAATCTCCTATATCTCATCTAACATATCAGACCCATTGTTCAACATACAAACAAATTCTGTCATATTGTAAAGCTTGGACTTTAACAGCTGACTTCCTCTTTCAGTCCCACAATGGTTGAACCCATCTTCTATTTTTCAAGAAATTGAGCATAAATGGTACTCTGTTGTTTCTCTTCTCTCAAGCAAGATTCCTTTCATTCAATGAGTAACTCTCTATATGTTTCAGCAAGATTTTTTATTGACATTTCTTCATCACTAAACTCACAATAAGAGTCATACTTCTCAATAAACACCATAACTTTATCAATTATTTCTTTTTCATTCTCATCTTTAGAAAGGTGGGGCATTTAGTTTTGATGTGGCAAAAGCCTTCACATTTAAAACATCTAACCAAATTGCCTTTATCTTCAACTAAGCTCTTTCTCTGAGGACTAATGTTAGACCTGATGTCTTGCACATTCGTCCTCCAATATTTATCAAATCGTCTTAAGAAATTGTTGACTTTCTTCCAACATAAGTTATAGCCTCTGACAAGTATTCTTCATTATCCTTATTACTTTGATCTTTATTCTCCTGAGAGTTTTATACAAATGCAATACTTTTGGTCTTCTTTATAGATCTTCTTTTTAGAGAGACTTCAAATGTTTGCAGAGAACCAATGAGTTCATCTACCTATAAGGTGCTTAAGTCTTGAGATTCTTCAACTGTTGTAACCTTCATGTCATATTTTGTAGGCAAGGATCTAAGGATATTTCTAACAATCTTCTTTTCTGACATCTTCTCTCCCAATGCATAGGAATTGTTGGTAATTTCTCTAAGTCTGATGTTGATTTTAGAGATAGATTAATCTTCATTCTTTCTCATATTTTCAAACTTTATATTGAGGATCTACAACCTTAACATACTAACTTGGATGTGCCTTCATGAACAGTCTTAACAATCTCCCAAGCATCTTTGGCTTTAGCGCACGTGTTGATCAATTTAAACATTATCTTGTCAACACCAATAAAAAGAACATTTAAAGCCTTGGAATTTCCCAGAGCTTCATTATCTTCTGCATCATTCCATTCATCTTCAGGCTTCAAACTTATAGTACCATCTTTAAAAGTGATCACAAAATGTTTCCAACCTTTAATGGCAACCTTCCAAGTTTTTCTCTCTATTGATTTAAGAAAGGCATACATTTTAGCTTTCAAATAGTCATAATTTTTAGGATCCAAAACAGGTGGTCTATTGACAGACCCTCCATCCTTAGTGTAGTCCATTTGAACAGAATATATCCTCAATCGTACTATATCGGATTCTAATTGAAATTTTGTTCCACAGGGATAGATGTTGGATCAGATGTTGAGATAACTATTCCAACTTCTTGAACCAGAATGATAGTAATATGACAATAATAAAATAGTATAGAAAGTAGTAAAATAATACAAGAGATTGGTAACCCGGTTCGGTGAAACCCAACATACATTTGGAAGGCACTCTCCCTAAGAAAGGGAAACCACTACTTTGAACTAGTACACTTAGTCTTACAAGAACCAACAAACCCTATGTTGTTTAAAGCCTCTTCTTAATCCAATATTTTCCTATTTAAGGACTCCTCATAAATATGAGAACCTACTCACATTCTTCTCAATCACACAAACCATGATTGGTGTTTACAACTCAATGAATAATGTTGAATATTACAACTCAACTAAAACAAACCAACTATGCCAAGTTACTGAAACATAATGGTGTACAATAGTTAGATTCCACCCTAATCCAGTTACGACATTAGCTTGGAATAAAATAAACAAAGACTTAAACCCTACCACAAATAGCCATGTTCTTGCGCACCAAAACTCTTAACAAACAATGAAAATTGAGTCTCATTATATAACAATGTCTTCTGGGATTTTTCTTCTTGTGGATCTACATTTAATTCGTCTTGGAAATAGTTGAATAAGTTGGATTTTATTTTCTCCTCAAATCTCTCCAACAAAAGATATGATTTATTCTAATTTAAATTTAAACACATTTAAATGTGATTTGAACTTCTATAACTGTCATACAAATCAATAAAACATTGCTAAAATAATTGAATTAAATTTGATTAAAAACCAATAAGATAATGCACATCAAACAACATCTAACATAGCCTGCTTTCAAGGCCAGATGTTATACAACACATTCTGGAACATCGAGTTCAGCATGTTGCACCAGTACATCTAAACTTAACTCTTCTCCTTGACTTGTAGATCTTTGATTGAAGAGAGAATCTTATATAGATGAAATCAGAACCAACTATAATTTCCATCTGTCTGTTTCCAAGAGACCAGATGTTGCAGCCCACATGTTGGAACATCTTGTTCAACATGTGTCTCTTCTGCACCATAACGAGCTTGAGCAAACTCTGTGTCATTTTGCATAATGCAACAAATACCAAAAGGAATAAGATGTGGGCTCTCATTTAGTTTAGCATTGGGGGGAATTTTACATGAAATTGGGTTTAGGGTTTTTATGAGTTCTTTCTTATTTGTGAAATTGATAATTGAAACATTATTCTTGCTATGTCTTGTTTTATTGTTGTTAATCCATAAGTTATGTTGTTTTGATGTTTTATGTTATGTTGTGTTATTGTGTATTGATATTGTGTCGATGTTATGAGAATATGTGAAGAAACTATATTCTTGTTGTTGTTTATTGTTGTTATGACATGTTGATAATATGAGTTATGCTGTTATGGTTAGAGATTCACAAGAATAAGGTTAACATATGTGTTATAATGTTGAAATTATATGCCTTGATGTGTTATATTAATATTGAATGAGTTGGATTATTAGGGATTAATGAGGTTAAGAAGTGATAAAAACATACTTGTCTATACATTCTTGTATGATGTTGAATTCATGATATGAAATGTCTGGATATGTTAGAATGTGACTAAATATGATTTACAATGGTTAAAGTATGAAAAGATGAGTTTATAAGCGAGAATTTTGGAAAAGTTCCAGGTGACAATCGATTGTCACCCTACTACAATCGATTGTCATGTCGCTTCGGGTGAAAAAATTTGTTCAAAACAATCGATTGCTCCCCTTAACAAAGGATTGTTTCCCTTGTATTCACCATAAAATGATTTTGTAACTCCGTTTGAGGCGTGGTCAGATGTGTTGGAAATCCAGTTCAATGCTCTACCATTTGGTGAAATAAAACCATGCTTGTATGCAAATATCACTTATTTTATGATTCTAAGCTATCACGGATGCCCTATAACTTATTCTATGATATCTTATGCATTGAATTAACAATAATTGATCAAATTCCATGAAAATGAATGTGTTTCAATCTAGGATATTGGTTAGGCTAAAATGATTAGAAAGGATAAACTTAGATTATGATAATTAACTTAGGTTTTGATGCTCGATTGTGAAAGGTATCTCAGTGTGTATCCATGAGCGAGTAGTCACTTCAGATGAATCGTTCCATCTACGAGAGTGCCCGAATGACATGGGTGGTGAACGATAATCTAGTTTTGAGTTAATAGGATTTATATGGAAACATAGTATGATAATCACATAGTGATTGATGAGAATAATCACACAGTAATTGATGTGAGTAATCAGTAGTAATTGATGAGAATAATCACATATTAATTAATGTGAATTATCACGTAGTAGTTGACAAGAGTAATCACGTATTCTGGAATAACCCATTTTTATGCTTATCCTGGGTTCAAATTTTATGTAACGTAGTGATTGGGATAAACGAATCATTGATTCTTAACCTCAAAGTGAGTTAGAGTCCCATAGAGGAGTGAATCTCAAATTGGTTTAGAGTTCTATAGAGGACTGAACCTCAAAAGTGGGTTAGACTCCCATAGAGGCGTGAACTTTAAAGTGAGTTAGAGTCCCATAAAGGCGTGAACGTCAAAGGGGATTAGAATCCCATAGAGGAGTGCACCTCAAAGTGGATTAGATTTTCATAGAGGGGTGGTATTTAAAGTGGGTCAAAGTCTCATAAAGGAGCAAATTTCATAGTGGAAATGACGAATCATTGTGCGGACTTTCGTGACCCGTGTCCTATTTTCCTAGATATATGATAGGCCGGGGAAAGTTGTCTGATGTGACAAAGATTCGTGACTCGTGTCCATAGTCCTAGACGTGGGATCGGCTGGGAAAAGATACTTTTTTATTTTCATTCTCGAATAGTGATTTATTGAGTTATGTGGACTCATGTTCATATGTTTCATTACGAAGCGGAAATCCCATAAATACTCAATATTATTCTATCGTGTGAATGTATACACGTAGGATAAACTTGAGTGAGTTAAGTTAGAGTATGATGTAGTAACCCTTTAGAGTTGAGTGAACTCATAAGATAGGAGAACTCACTGAGATTATTATCTCACCAATTATATTGTTGAATTTTCAGATAACTCAAGACAAGATAAAGGTAAAGGTAAAACCTTGCAAAGATATTTCAAAGATTTCCATGTTTCAAGATAGTTTTCGCTGTATATATCTTAGTTTTCTGTTAGACACTCATGTATATCATGTGTCATATGATGTATTTTGGATATCTTAGACATGTATATAAATGTTGTCGTTAGACGCTTATGTTATATCGGTACCAATTAACATTTGTATGATATTACTTTAAATTTATATTATACGGGGTGTTACAGTCGTTAAAACTCAATTGTGTTGATAAATTATTTTGGTTAAATTTTTATTTATTAAAACTATATGCATTTATCATTCATAAATATTACTAATATATTTATCAATTTAATCATTATTGTATTTGACAAATTACTTTCGAACTTTATCAAAATATTATCAATAAGTTCTTACACTTATGAACAATGTTTGAAATAAATTCATCAATTTGATTATTTTGTTTGATAAATGTATTATTTCACTTGCTTGGGTGAATGATTCTCCCACCCTTTTTTAATGAAATACATGATAGAGATAGTTGAGAATATAGATTTAAAACTATGATCTATCTCACGTAGAATTAGAGTGAAACTCGACTAAATATTACGTTTTTAAAATTTAAAATTGTAAAAATTTAAATTAACATTTATCTTAAAAATTTAAGATAAACAAGACAAAATAAATAAATGTAAAACTTAAATTTTAAGCCCAATATAAAAGATTAAGTAAATCAGACATTTCCGACAAGTCGGACCCTTTTTTTTTCCTTTTCAATTCTACTTAAAAATGTCTATTAGCCCTATTGAACAATTTTTTTCTCATTTCTAATACTTTTCGACCTCTAGAATCTTTAAAATCAATTTAAATCCAAACAAGAGAGTCAATTATTATTAAAAAATCTGATAAAAGAAGAAAGTTGATAAAACGACAAAACCCAAAAAACCAGCTTTGCATGATGAGAAATGTTATTCTCACTTGTCTTTTACATTTTCCCTTCACTTCACACCAAAAAGTATTCTTAAAACAATTCCAAATCTTCACTTATTTACCCTCAAATCATCCACAATAATCATCATCATGAAGAAACCATATAAAAAAATATTAAAAATACAAATTTTCTTTGACAGTATATAAAAGCTGAACATGATGGGAATACATACCCCATTCCAAAAATATCTGCACACACACAGAACCAAGAAAACCACCTACAACCGGCTATAACCAGTCACCATCCGGTCACACAAAACCCTACTATACAAACCTATGCACTTTCTCTCACTACCATAACACAACACAACACCAACAATAGCAACATAAGCTTCTTCCTTTCATAGTTTCCACTTTGTTTCCTTGTTCCTAAGAAACAACAATCTGTGCACTCTTTCTCAGACTCTTGTTGTGTTTTTTTGTGTGCATCAAATTCTCAATCACTTTGACGTATCCATTTTTTTTCTGTCATCATAATATTAAACTTAACATCACCATTAATTATTATACCTTCTTTCTTTTTTTGTCACTTCCATCACTTCATTCCAGCAAACTTTTATTTATTTCTTTCTTTTACTCTTTTATATCTATATTTTTATTTTTATATTTTTTTTTCTCTATCTATCTATGGCTAGTGATGAGGGTTTTGAAGGTTACCATGTCCCACAACAAAGTAGAAGAGATAAGCTTAGAGTTGTTGTGGCTCAAAACCAACAACCTCATGACCCTTTACTTCCTTTCTACGATTCATCTTTCATTACTACCTTCTCTAACCAACAAGTTTTGAAACCAAATTCATGTTCTTCTTCTAATTCTATGAAAGATTTAGAATGTTCTAACTTCATGATGCGTTTTTCAAGAGAAGAAGGTAAAAGGGTTATGAATAATACTAATAGTAATAATAATAATAATGTTTCTCATTCTCCTTCTTCTTCTAATCATCCTTATTATGAAAGTTTGAATCATAGTAGTAACAACCCTTTTCTCTACCAAGCACAAAACATTCAGAATCTTAGAAATTTTGATCAAGTGCAAAACAGTACTAGTACTAGTACTATGATGTTGAACCATGAGCCTTTGTCTTTGTCACTTTCGTCAAACAAAAGTGTTGGTAATAATAATTTGCCTTTGGAGTTGAATCTTCAGAGATATGGATCTGTGATTTATGGTGGTGGAGGTGTGATTCAAGGGCTGGTTGATGGTGGAGGAAGTGGCGGCGGTGGTGGTGGTTCAGTTCCATTTACAGGCTATGCTTCTGTTTTGAAGGATTCTAGGTTTTTGAAACCGGCTCAAGAGTTGTTGGAAGAGATGTGTGATGTTGGAGGAAGAAATGTTTGTGGTGAAAAGGTTGTGGTTATGGCTGATTCATCTTTGATGATGGAGTCTCCTTTGGAAAGATTGAGTGAAGAAGAAGATCCATTTGGTGATGGTAGAAACAAGTCAAGACTCTTAACTATGCTTGATGAGGTTTTGTTCTTATCTTATCATTGAAATTTTTCATTTTTGAGATATGGTTTTTTTTTTTCTATTTTTTTAATGATTTTTTCATATGTCGGTTGAGTTCATGTTTGATGTTACTATTGATTTGGTTTTTGTCATTTTCTATATAAAGAATCTGAATAGTCTCAAGTTGATTATGGTTTGTTCTTAATGTTTTGTGCTTAGATTATTATAGTAATATTAATGTATATACTTAATGATTAATCCTTAAGAAAGTTGAAAGTTGTTTTCTTAGTGATTGGTTGCATGAAACAATTATATCTTACTATCTTAGTTTAATTCCATGTACATTAAGATTGAGATTATGTTAATTTGTAATTAATGTTTTGATTAATTTAATATATTATTCTATGTACATTAAGATTCTTGCATTTTTTTTGGGTGATGGATGGCCTCGGTGAACTCAAATGGCTTTTTTGGAAAAGTTAATGGGAGAGAATATATGCATGGAGATTGGTTTAAAGTTATGTTATGCATGACAACCATAGATTTCTCTTAGGTGAATATGTCAATTGGAAAAGATTCATACTTCAAAAAATATTGGAGTGATATTATTATGGTGATTAAAAGTTAGAGAAATTTGTTATTTTAGATTATACTAGTAATAAGGTAAATTATCTGTAAATGTTTAAAAAGTTAGAAAATAAATAAGTTAATTGTTGTTTTTTTGTTTAATTTTGTGAATAATTGGGACATGATGGGGTAGGGTTTTTTAACAAAAAAGTTGAAGGGTTATTTTAGTTAGCCTTGTGTGTAGATTTTTTCTAAAATTATTATCAGTGCCGTAGTGTCGTGTTTGATGTTCGTGTATGATATTCATGTAAATGCTTCGATGTTTTCTATTAACTTTCGGTTGAGAATGTTTGATATATAATCATGATTTGTGTTAATTTTATACATTTTTATTTGAATAGGTATACAAGAGGTATAGACAATACTACCAACAGATGCAATCGGTAGTGACATCGTTCGAGTATGTTTCGGGTCTCAACAACGTAGCTCCGTATGCAAGTTTGGCGATAAAAGCTATGTCGAAACATTTTAGATGCTTGAAGAAGGCAATAACTGACCAACTTCAGTCTAATAATAAGGCTCATTTTCACTCGAGCAATAGGAGGGACGAATCTCCGAGATTTGGAAATAACGAACGAGGAGGTCCGTACAGCCATAGGACAGGTTATCTTGAGCAGCAACAACAACCTGTTTGGCGACCTCAAAGGGGACTCCCCGAACGCGCTGTCACCGTTCTTAGAGCTTGGCTGTTTGAACACTTTCTGCATCCGTAAGTGCATTTTTCTGTTTCATTCATGTCTAACAAGTAATGTCTTGATCCGGTTTGATATACCTTGAAAAACATGAAGATGTTTCTTCCTCGGACGAAACTAGAGACATATGTACAAGGTTTTATAGTTGTGTTGTGTTGGGATATTTCATATTGCGAAAAATTGCAGATAACTGCATTTGATGCAACACATCTACAATTGCGAAAGCCTTGACATGGTTGTTGCAAATCAAAATTTAATCATTGCGTCTAAAAATCTATGTAGCACCGGCACCTCTGAATAAAAACGTGTCTATGTGTGTCAGACACCAACAATAACACTTGTGATTACGTTTAATTTATTCATTTTTTACATTATTATCGGTGTCGACGTGTCAGTATCGTGTCTGGTGTCTGCGTCTCTACTTCATAGTTAGTAACATCTCACGAAACTAGAGACATATGTACAAGGTTTTAGGTTTGTTGTATTTTGAGACATATGTACAAGGTTTTAAGTTTGTTGCATCTTGATTGCTTATTGTGTTCCTTGTGCAGTTACCCGACCGATACAGACAAGATAATGCTAGCCAAACAAACCGGTCTATCGCGTAGTCAGGTCAGCTTTACATCTCGATAACAAACAATCCTTCATCTTAACGACTTTATAATCGATATATTCATCGAAACATATCTGTCTCAGGTATCAAATTGGTTCATAAACGCAAGAGTAAGGCTTTGGAAACCAATGGTGGAAGAAATACACATGCTAGAAACAAGACAAGCAGCACCAAAAGATTCACAACAAAGGGAAGAAAACTCGCGGAACAAATCAAATGAACAACAACACCATTTGCCTTCAGATACTTCTCTACATTCGGAGAATCCGTCTACCTCAACTAGTAAGTTTCCCGACTCATCATCTTACAAGCGCGTCGTGAACGAAATTCCAAACATACCTACTAGGACTCAAGGACAACAACAACCACCTCAACAACAGCAAATGAATTTACCTTTTCAACAAGTAGATGTTGGAGTGAACATGGGAAGTGGAAGCAACAACAATAGTAATAGTAATGTGTCATTGACACTAGGACTTTATCAAAATCATGGAATTGGTTTAGCTGAACCATTTCCATTAAGTGCTGCTCAACGTTTTGGGCTTGGTCTTGAAACCAATAATGAAGGTAACTATGTTATGAGTGGTTTTGAATCACAAAATAGGCATTTTGGAGGCCAAATGTTTCATGATTTTGTAGGATGAAGATTTTTTTTCTCTCAATATAATTATAACTTGTATGTACTTTTTATTTTGATTGTGGAGTGATAAATTATTTACTAACCATGTTTCTTTTGTGCTTTTATAAATCATTAGAAAATAGGAAATAAATGAGCTAGTGAAGTATTGAACTTTATGGTACTTTTGTGGTTTATGGTAGGGTTGCATAATCTGTTAATTGAGTACTATATTAGGTAATGTAATTTTTAATGAGTCATGGCTTCAGATTTATCATGCATAAAAAAGGTCAAAGTATAATGATTGAATTCATCTAGATAGTTAAAATTATATTTTAAACCATCTAAATAATGTTCATCAATTGGTCTCTAGATATCCATATGCCTAAATCAAAGAATTGAGATGTAACTGAAGTACTAGTAGGGAAAGACTGGTTACATTGTTTAGCAAGATGACAAGCATGACATAACATAATTTTTATGGTATTTGATACAAAGAAAGGAATGCGAAATGTGTTGTAAAACCTCATTAGAAAGATGGTCTAGTCTATGATGCCCCACATCTAAATTAGTATGTGAACTATGATATACAATAATGCCAGAGTTACAAGTATTAGATCAACTACTATTGGTGATATTACAAATGAAATGAGTGATAAATGGTGCTTTGTGGAGGATTTAGAGGTTATTATGCTCAATCACTTGATCAATCATTCTCTTAATAAACACATATTATGTTTTCGGATGCAAATGATTTGTTTTAAACAATAGAAAGGATAATTTTAAAAAGTTTGATGCAAAAGTCGATGAAAGTATCTCTCAATCGAGCAAAGCTTATAGGGTCTATAACAAAAGATTAACTATTGTCGAAGAGTCGGTACATGTCACTTTTGATGAGTCTTATTCGAGAAATGTTGGGAAATGTGTTTCTTTCAATGATATAGGTGTATCTTCACAAGACATTCTTAAAGAACTCGAATAAGGAATTGATCAGCCTAAAGCGGTGGAATTTGAGAAGGAAAAAAATGACGATTGTGAGAAGAAAAAAGATGAAATTCTAGCTGTAGTGGATGATCTTCCTTTGGCTTGGATAACCTCCAAGGATCATCCAATCGACAACATACTTGGAGACATCACCAAAGGCGTGACAACATACTCCAAGATAAGTAATTTTCGTTGTCACTTTGCATTCATTTTGCAAGTTGAACCGAAAAACGCTAAGGATGCCCTACTTGATGAGCATTGGCTTATGGTCATGATGAATTAAACCAGTTTAAAAGGAATAATGTATGAGACTTTGTCCCTCATCCGTGAGATCATCAAGTAATTGGCATTAGGTGGATTTTTAGGAACAAACTCGACGGAAACGGAGTGATAACTAGGAACAAAGCCCGGTTAGTGGCTCAAGGTTATAATCAAGAGGAGGACATTGACTATGAGAAAACTTATGCGTTGGTTGCTCGCCTCGAGGTTATACGTCTTCTACTAGCTTATGCTTGCTCCAAAGATTTCAAGTTATATCAAATGGACTTAAAGAGTGTTTTCCTTAATGGATATATTAAGTATGTTTCACAACCTCCCGGTTCTCAAAATCATGAGTATCCCAATCATATTTATAAATTAAAAAAGAGCTCCATATGGCCTGAAACAAGCCATTAGGGCTTGGTATGAGAGACTTAGTAAGCTTTTAACCGATCAAGGATACTCTAAAAGGAAGGTAGATACTACCCTTTTCGTTATGCGTCAAGAAAAACATATTATTTTAGTTCAAGTTTATGTTGATGATATCATTTTTGGTTCAACTAACATGCAAAAATTCAAGGAGTTTTCTAAGCTTATTCATGGTGAGTTTGAGATGAGTCTCATGGGGAAGTTAAATTAATGTCTCGGTCTTCAAATCAAACAACTCAATGAAGACACATTCGTGTGTCAAACGAAATATTGCAATGAATTGCTAAAGAAATTAAGTGCGGAAGATGTAAAATCAATTGACACTCCAATGACTACAAATGAAAACTTGGAAAAGGATGAGAATGGTAAGGATGTTTATGTGAAGAAGTATAAAGGTATGATTGATTCCTTTATATATCTTACAAAATCTAAGCCGGACATTACGTTTAGTGTGTGCATGTGCGCTCGTTATCAATCGGATCCTAAGGAATCACATTTAAAAGAGGTAAAGTGCATTCTTAGATACCTTCATGGTTCATCTTAGTATAAGCTTTGGTATTCCAAGAGAAGCGGTTGTAATTTGGTTGGTTATGCCAATTCCGATTTTTCCCAGTTGCAAATCGGATAGGAAAAGTACTAGTGGGACTTGCCACATGTTTTCAAACTCATTAGTTAGTTGGCATAGCAAGAAACAAGTTTATGTTTCTTTATCGACTGATGAGGCGGAATATGTCACAGCCGGTAGTTGTTATGCTCAAATTTTGTGGCTCAAACAACAACTACTTGATTTTGACATTAAACTACAATATATTCCTATTATGTGCAACAACAGTGGAGTTATTAATCTAACCAAAAATTTGGTGCTACATTCTTCCACTAAACATATTGAGATACGTCACCACTTCCTACGTGACCATGTTGAAAAATGGGATGTTATGTTTGAGCATGTTGATACCAAAAATTAACTTGCGGATATTTTTACGAAACCTCTTGCAAACAAACTTTTTTTGAACATTCTGAGAGAATTAGCGATACTTGATATCTTAAATCTTGCCTAAATATGATTTGTTGCATGCGCTTTATACTCTCTTGCTCTAACCTTCCTTGGAAATTCAACTATATACAAGTGCATATCTCATAATTTCCTAAGCAATGTAATATTGTTTTATTTTCTTCCTTTGAAAGTAAGTATTTTACTTTTGTATGTTATATATGTTCCATATGCTTGATATACTTGATGTATGAAATATATCATGTTTGTTCACTTCCAAAAATCCTAATTGATGTTTTTCAATTTATATGCTTATAGCGACTTCGTGTTATTCTCTCTCCATACTTGATATTTGGTGCATGTGTATGAGCGTGTTCTCTATCATTAAGCTCCTACATGATATATGTGATGGTTTTATTTATCTATTCCAACATGAAACATGTTTGAACTTGTTATAATGTTAACAAAATTCTTGTAGTGTGTCATTGTTATGATAACATCTCTATTTTTGGTTTGAGTGGTGGTAAATTTATATATCGCCTTGCCAAAGCACGTGCGTGTGCAGTATTTCAGGAGCACCAAAGGCATTTGTCACATAATCATGTCGCCTTTGAAACAACTCAAGAGTTTTTTATTGCATTGTATCCTTCATTTTTCATGTTTAGTGTATGTTATTTGGCATAAAGTGTGACAATCATATTACTTTGATTGCTATATATGATTTTATTTGTGTTTAGGTATTCTTTTAAAATATGTATATCATTCTATGTGAATGTTATAGTATTGATGATCTAATTTTGCAAACGCATATGTATGGTATATTCGTTTATGTATGTTATAAGATATTTCTTATGACTTGCTTTGTCTCTTTTTGATATTGTCAAAGAGGGAGAAGTTTGATGCAAGATGAAGTTGGGATGCATATCTTCAGGGGGAATCTTCATAAATACATGAAATGCATCGTCTCAAGGTTTGTCATCATAAAAAAGGGGGGTATGTGAGTGCAATTTTCCGTTATATGTATTTTGCATGATGTCAAAACTAGGATATTTTAGCGATAATGTATATTGGATTGTATACTCTAATTCTCAATGAGCATCTTAGCATTAGGAAGCATAAAAGCATTTGGAAATAAATTGGAAAAGGTTTCATGCATACAAAATGCATCAAAAACAATTTTTGAGAAAAATCATACTATAAGTCAACACATGCATACTTCATGTCGACACATAGAGGAAATTTTTTTATGTGTCGACACATCTACTGCATTATTAAATTTTGTAGTTTGTCTTATATGTGGCGCCTCTACGCGTCAGCACATGACCTTTACAGCTCGACGCATGACCTGTACAGGTCGGCACATGACCTTCGAATAGGTCAACCTGTGCAACAAAAATTCTCAACTTTTTCAATTCTTTTGCATTCGTTTTGCTTCTAAAAATGCATGCATATAAATACTTCATACATACATCATTTTCTTTTCAATGATTTTGGTAAAACCATAAACGAAACCTAGAACATACTAAGAGTCGTCGTCATCTTCAACCTTGGTTTTATGCATACACACAAAGTACACATAATCATTCATTGTTTGGGTGCCATCTAGAATCAAGTTGATAAGTTCCAATTTATCTTGTGGGATTGTAAATTAGGTTGAGATCTTAGGGGGTTTCAAATAAGAAAACCAATGTGGAATTTTCCTTCGAGATCAAAGTGTGGATTTGAAGGTTTTGGACAAGATTGCTCAAGTTTGGATCCGATCGAGTGAAGGCTTTGAAGGACTACGATTCTTGCAAAGGAGTAGCGTGAGACGGTGGATCATATTGGTAAATCTTTTGTTACAACAATTGTGCAATTTAAATTTGACGGAGTGAAGGTTTTGAAAGGTTTTGGTTCTTGAAAAAGAGTAGCGTGAGACGGTGAATCAAATTGGCATTGTTGGGTGACTTGATTAAGCTCAGATCAAGGGAAGAGAAATTGCTAGGATCAACATCAAACTTAGGGTTTGTAGGGTTGGATCACTACATTTATTTTGTAAACTTTTATCGCAAAGTAAGGTTAATTTCGTGATCTCAATTCAATTTCAATTTGAGGGCAGACGTACCTATAGCGAAGCCAATTGGGGATCTGCCTAAATAAATCCTTGTGTACTCTCTCTCTCTCTCTCTCTTACATTAGCAAATTCTTGTATTCGTCATTGATGTGATTAATACGTTTGCCAATTTGTTTTAAAAATTGTTTGAAAATATTTTGTTGAGTTGATCACAATCATTTTGATTATGGTTGGATTTCAAGATCTACAAAGCTATATGAATTTCCAAATTAAATCGATTGCACACAAGGTGTTCGATAATTTTCCCCAATAATGTCTTTGTTTGATTTATCATTGGAAATAAAATTGTTTATTAAGTAGTTTTCTTGTGATTGTGATTAAAGCTTACTGATTAAATCTTTTTATCATCATCTCAAATTTATTTTCACATACGCATATCCGAGCTTTTCGATAGTGGTTCGGTTTAGACAAATCGACTCAAGTTACTTCCACTAGCCATCGTTTTTTAAAATACTTTTTATAATCAAAATTTTTATTTGGGGATCTATTCACCCCCCCTCTAGATAAGTTTCCTTCGTCTAACATTTTACAATTTCTTTTTCCTTATTATATAGAAGAAAAAATAAGACCGTTGGAGGATGGAGTTGGAAAATTCTCCAATAATACACCACAGATGTAGAGTAGGTAGGTTCGGTCGTAAACTAAGGGTAGAGCAGAGAAATTATTTTATAGCCATTTGCAGTACAGTCATTTTGGTTTTGGTGTTTATCTTGTATTGTTCACATAAATTATTCATCCATTCTATCACTCTAAAATTTTGCCTTTGCATATGAGAGATTTAACACATGATCAGAGTTTAGAGCCTTGAAAATAAACTTCAGAGTCTAATGAGAAAAATGAGGCTAGAATGATACAGAGTGCAACAAAGATGTCTACTTCAAAAGTGTTGACTGGTGAAACCAGAGTTGACTTTAACTTCAAAATTACTTCAAGCGATCACTTGGGTTTAGATACTGATGATGTCCAATGTTCAGGGTCTCTTTTATCAAGGTCTAAAGTCTCTATGTCCAGAGTTCAGAGTCTGATTTGATATGCTTTGTTCGGCATCTTGGCTTGATCAGAGTCATTTTCTATCAGCTTCTTACTTGATCAAATTTAGCTTTACTTCACTTCTAGCTTGCTTAGAGTCTGCACACTCAGCAAATTATTAGAGAACAAAATTGTTCTTTTATACTTTGTTATCATCAAAACTCAAGAATAGTTGTAGAACCAAACTTGTTCCAACAAACATGACATAAAATTAAAATAGTATAACCATTGATAGATGACTCGTGCCGTTTCATCATCTTCAAAATATCATTAGTAGATTTCGCAAGCTTCACATCCATTTTAATTGGACCCGTTATTATGTAATAGTGAAATATACTCCACATAACTCTTAGATCTTCATATGTATTCAGCTCAAACTTATTGAACTCAATCTTCCCTTGATTATCGATCTGTGGTGAACGGTACTCGATCTTAACTAAACTTTGATTGTCTAAGTAGCACAAAATATTATCTAGTTTGGATTTTATATCTACAATAGAGGGTTTTCTGTGATCCTAAATTCAAAAGGGGGACTCACGCTATTGGAGTAAACAAATGCAAGATACCAAAATTGAGACATTGCGATGTGTTTTTGTTAACAACACGTAAGGTATAATTATGAAGTTTTAAATCATCATGGACTATACAAAAGTGTATGTGCAGTCACAACCCTAAATAAGTGATGATACAATCACAGTCATACAAAATATCACTACCAAAGGTACCTCTGAGGTGTCGGAGTCACCAAAGGTACCTCGGTCACTAGATGTGACATCTTCTCGTAGGAGACGAGATTCACCTACTCAGGCAGCAGAAGCACTCGAGTCATCAAAGGTACCTCAGTCACTAGAGGCATCAGAGTCAGCCCAGGCACCGGAGGGACCTCAGATTGATGAGGCAGTAGAGTTATTTGAAGGAGGCCCGTTAGAGTTATCATTGCTGTCTCTTTACCCTGACCATACTGCCAGACATATCTGGGACGAAAGGGTAAAATTAGTTGGATTCATTCTTTTTTTAATTACGTTTATTATTATATTACAAGTTTCCGGCGATGACTTATTTTTTTGCATGACGAGATTCTTTTTTAATTACTTAATGTGTAACACCCATTTTATTTATTTAGTCATTTTGGTGTTAATTTAATTATTTTATGTTGGTGTGCCCTTAGGTGGGGTGTGTTGGTATGTGATTGGTGAGTATCCTTGATATATAAGGATCATTGGTGGTGTGGAGATAATAATATAATAATTAATAGTAATATTGGTGGTATTATTATTATTATTATTATTATTATTATTATTATTATTATTATTATTATTATTATTATTATCATCAGTATGAATATTATTATTGGTGGGTGTCCCTGATATGGGAGGATTATTGGTGGTGAATTGGTGTAGATATAATAATATAATAACTAATAGTAATATTGGTGGGGGTATTATTATTATTATATTTATTATATTCATTATTAATATTATTATCATTTTGGTGAGATAATAATAATAATAATAATAATAATAATAATAATATTATTATTATTATTATTATTATTATTATTATTATTATTTTATTAAGTTATTATTATTATTATTAAGTTATTATTATTATTGGGATTAGAGAATTAAAATAGAGAATGTGAGGGGTTAGTAGTTTTACGATACATTGGGAGAAGTTAGAGAAAGTGGAAAAAGAACGATAGAAAGGAGAGAACGGAAAAGGGAACGGAAAAGGGAGCGAAGAACGAAGGATACGGGGGAAAATCAGAATTGGCCAAATCTTGGAGGATTCTTTCATCGATCAACCGATTAACAAGGTAAGGGGGGAGAAACTTGATTTGGGATGGTATATACATGTACAGGGTAGAGGGGATTCCTTAACCCCGTAGTAAAATTCCGATCTATGAAGTTTTATATTGGCGTGCTTGTTATTATTGTTGCTAATGATAAATTGATGCTTGACATTGATGAATTGTTGATTGGTATTGGTGAATTTGGTGTATATATATTATGGTGATGTTAGTGAGATTATATGTTGTTACTGCAGTGTTGATAGTAAATATAAATAGAGTTTTGGTGAGATTCTATGTTGTTACTGTAGTGTTGATAGTAAATATAAATAGGGTTTTGGTGAGATTCTGTGTTGTTACTGAAGTGTTGATAGTAAATATAAATAGAGATTTGGTGAGATTTGGTGTTGTTACTATAGTGTTGGTAATGACCAGGATTATAGCTTTGGGAAAATTATGTGTTGTTCCCTGTGATGTTGTTAGTGACTATGGTTAGGACCTTGGTGAGATTCAGAGTGACTCTGAAGTGTCGGTAATGTACCGTAATGTTGGTTCTAGAGTAGGAAATTGATCGATATATGATAATATATATTGTTATGTTATGATTGATGATGATTGTTGTTAATTATATAGTAATCGTTAATGAATTGGTGTTTTGGGATGATTTGGCATATAGGGCATATAGGGTGTTTTACAGTTTTTAGGGAAAATTCCGTATGGCTTTTGAGGTATCGATAAAGTGTGTAGGTGATGATTTTGGGAATAGGAATTAGAAACCTATTGGTTACGATAATGTGCAAGATTGGTACTAGAATAGACTGAGGATCTGAGTTGAGATGATAGGTACAGTTTGGCCTTGATGCACTGTAAGAATGATGAGTGTGGGAACTAACTTGTGTACTTGGTGATAGTGCATGTTTCCCGTAATAATGACTGGTGGACAATTAGTTGATGTAAATGTATGTAGTGATCAGTAGGATCGCGTACCCCCGAGTAGTGGGATGTGTTTGTATCTTGGTGACAGAATATGAACTTGTTTACTGACTGATTGATTTATACGGTGTTGGTGCATGTTATATCTATGTATATATATGTGATGTATAATGATACGATCAGGTGGATCGTGTGCACTTAGTGTGCCTGAACATAATAGTTATGCATTGGTGTGTGCATATCATGGTGTCTTGGTGGGATGGATCATGTCTCGGATGGAGCGTAAGTGATCTGTCCGTACTCCTTTGTGGAGAATGGTGGGGTTGAATCATGTCTCGGATGGAGCGTAAGTGATTCACCCGTACTCCTTTGTGGAGAATGGTGGGGTTGAATCATGTCTCGGATGGAGCGTAAGTGATTCACCCGTACTCCTTTGTGGAGAATGGTGGGTTCGATTGAATGAACCAGTGAGTTGGTACCGCATGCATGGTGTTGAGTTGCATATTTGCATTATAATATGTTATATTGTAATTTGAACAGTAGGTTCGTTATATGGAGTTGTTGGGGTGAATATTGGCGTGGTGGTGTGTTTTACTACCTTGTTTACATGTATTATATTACCATTATATTCTGATCATTATTTCTCACCCCTTTGTTGTTGTTGTGGTCTGTGCTTCTTCGGAAGTACAGATAATCCAGGTGCTTAGCTAACTTGGATAGTGGTGTGACCGTCGAGTCGTAGGATGCTCTGATACGTAACACGGGATATGGGTGTCTTAACTGTTTCATGTCAAACTTATTGTAATCCTGTGACGTATCATGAATTTGATGTATTTTATTTTATTAAACAAATTCCGCTGTATTATTTTGAAAAGAATGAATAAAGTATTTTTATAAAATTTGGAGATGTGATATCCCACTTTTGGTGAAAACTCTGATTATTATTATAATATTTATATTTTATTTAATACGGGAAAGTGGGGTGTTACAATTGGTATCAGAGCAGGTCGGTCCGTCCGGCCAGTGTTGTTGAGTTGAGTTGAGTCTGTCCTTTGGGATGGAGACTGTGTGTTGTTTAACCTGGTGTTGTGGTTTAAATCCCTAGTATACGGCATGTGTGTGAAAACACTGTCGGTACGTGTTTATTTCCTAACCTTGTCTGCAGAAGCAGGGATGATTCCAGTGGGGGAGAAGTTTGTAATTCTCCGGAATGCTACGGTGTGGTGGCTTAGTGTGTTGAGGAATGCTATCATAGTTTGGTAAAGATGGTTTGTACCCCATCATGATTTCGGCTGTCTATTAACAAATTGAGGAACTGATCACCCTTAATCTCTTGTTAATAGTAGACGGGATTGTGTTGGATGGGATAGACGTGTCTTGCAAGCTTGTGTGGCGTGAGCAATGAATTGTCCGGAGTTAAGCTAAGTGCTTAAGGGATTATTTTGAGGAGTTGGCGTAATACGGTGTTGAGACGTTTATTTTGACAGAAACTTTGAATGAGAAGGAAAGTGAGAAAATTGGGATTTGTCAATTAGTTGAAATTGCCAGGGGTTCCCTGAGGAAGTAAGCGATTTACTATCGGAGTGTGAAGTAAAGCTTACACGTTTATCTTGTTTTTGGGACGAGTCTGATATTGATGACTCCATATTGTATGTTTACGTTGGGATTGGAGAAGTTGAAGAGTCAACTTGAAGACCCGCTGGAGGAGAGGTTCTTTTGTTTGAGTGTGTTACCGTAAGGTGCACCAATTTTTGTTGGTTAGACAGACAGAAGGTTTTGTGAAGCTTTGGGTGAACTATAGATAAGTGAACAAGGTGACTGTCAAGGATAAGTGTTCTCTTCCAAGAGTTAATGATTTGATGGATCAATTGATTGAAGGACGTGAGTTTCCGTGTTCGTGATATCGCGAGTAGAATTATTGTGTTGTGGTGTCGAAGGTCGAAGTGGTATCGTAATAGGAGGCTCCACGATCTGCTGTTGAGATTGGAAGTAATCGGGTTTTAAAATATTTAAAGATTGAAAGTGTGTTGGACGACCTCCTAAGTATGAAATTGTGGTTATACGTTGAATTCCGAGATCGCAGCTTTTTACGGAATCGAAATCGGACACTCGGAAGTCAGGTAACGGTCGAAAATAGAATTTCGGGACTGTCATGTTCGCCGAGATTCGCCTGGCGAAGTGCCCTGAGCAGAAAAATATTGTTGTGGTATTTTTGTCGTAACGGGAGAACCGTAACTCGGAATGACGCCCGGTTCGAAGCGTTGGAAAGCTATTGAAATTATCTATGAGATGGTGAAGTATTGACATAGATTTAATCTATTTATTGATGAAGTGTGTTTGAATGTTGTGGTAAGGACGGGCGGTACGGTATGTGTTCCCGCTATAACTCACAACTTGTTTGTCCACTTGGCATGGGATCTTTTTTAATTATTTATATAAGGCAATGGTTGTGTTGATAAATGATATTTTAAGGTATTCGAAGAGTATAGAAGATTATGTTGAGCATAAGGAACTGGAGTTATCAGTGTTAGAAAAAGAGCGGTGATATACTTCCGTAAGGAAAGTTCTGCCGAATCCGATAGAACTAATTGTGGTGTTTGTGATGCTTGTTGATATAATTAGGGGATTTGCTAAAGACAACTTCAGCGAGTTTCAGTTATGAAAAAGGCAACTCGAAGTGTGTAAGAGAAACCATCCGACCAGTGATTTAGAGTTGGTTGCTATTGTGGTTGTACCGGAGTCGGAGGCTTCGAAAGTTCAGACTGAGATCGGAGATGTTTGGTGATCTTAAGAGTTTAAGGTGTTTGTTTGATTTGAAAAAGTTGAAAATGAGGCAGAGGAAATAATTAGGATTTCTGAAGGATTACGACTTTGAGTGTAATTACCCTTTGGGTAAAGTGGATGTGGTAGATGATGCGGTGAGTTGGAAATGTTTGTGCATACCGAAGATGATGGTGAAAAGAGGTAGAACTGATTGAGAAATTTCATAATATGCGCTTTGTGAGTAAGGATACTTCTTATGGAGTTAAGCTTTTATTATTAAGATCTGACAAGTGATATCCTTGAGAAGAATCGAGAAAGTCAGAAATCTGGGTTGGGTAGTGAATTAGTTGAGAATGATAAATTAGAGTCGAAGAGTGGATTGTCGGGTTTGTGGAAATAATACCACGAGGTGTTATGATAGAGTATGTGTACCAGATGTTGTTGAGGGGAGTAGAAGTACTCGTGAAGAAATACATTGGGGTAGATGGAGTATCCACCCCAGTGCTATGAAGAAGTAACCGAATTTGAGTAGATTGTTTTGGAGACCATGGATAAGGGGAGGAGTAGTTGAGGTGGAATATGCTGGTTAGAATTGTAGGAATTCGAAGAGTGAACATCAGAGACTGTTGAGTCTGATGCAGTCGTTAAATATTCCAGAGTGGAAATCAGGTAGTATTTTCACGAAATTGGTGTTGAGATTTCCAAAGAATTTGTAAAGACATAATTTTAATTTGAATTGTTAGGAGTGGATTAACTATTCCGTGTTGAGAATATATGAGATGCATATTGAGAAAGTGGTGAAGTTGGATGAGATACTGACGAATATTGTGTCAGATGGAAATTTGAGGTTTATATTGAGATTTTGGAAGGGCTTACAAGAAGCTTCGGGTACTAAGTTGAAGTTGAGTTCGACTTACCATCCGCAAACTGATGGTCAGTCAGAGAGGACTATTGAGTCTGTAGAGAATTGGTGAGAGCTTGGGTGTTGGATCGAGGTGGATTGTGGGATGATTAATTACCGTTGATTGAGTTACCTATAATAACGGTTACCATCCTAGTGTCGGAATGGCACTATATGAGGCTTGGTGAAATAGGGAGTGTATGACTCTACTGTGTTGGAATGGGTCGAGTGAGAGTGTTGTGCTCAGACCTGAAAATTATGTTGAGATGGCTGAAAAGATCAAGAGGATCCAAGGAAAGATGTGTTTGGAGAGTCACGCCGGTGACTGAGGTTGGTCGAGCTTCGAAGTCTCAGAAGTTCGCACCGTGTTCTGTGGTTTGTATCAGAGTGGCGCAGCAGAGGCATGGGAGGAGTAACATGTTAGACCTTTTTTCCCGCTGTCGCTATGAATTGGCATGATATGTTTCATGTGTCTTAGTTGAGAAAGTACATTGAACCAGGTGGATGATGTACAAGTGAAAATAATTTGATTGTTGAGGCATTGCTATTTCGTTTGGACGAGCGAGAAACAACTCCGAAGGGAGGAGATATCTTTGGTGAAAGTAACTTGGGGAGGTGCTGCAGAAGGCAGTGTGACCTGTTAGTTGGAATGAAGGATGCGGGAAGCGTATCCGGAAGTGTTCCATCAGGTAATTTTTGAGGACGAAAATACTTAAAGTGGGGGAGAGTTGTAACACCCATTTTATTTATTTAGTCATTTTGGTGTTAATTTAATTATTTTATGTTGGTGTGCCCTTAGGTGGGGTGTGTTGGTATGTGATTGGTGAGTATCCTTGATATATAAGGATCATTGGTGGTGTGGAGATAATAATATAATAGTTAATAGTAATATTGGTGGTATTATTATTATTATTATTATTATTATTATTATTATTATTATTATCATCAGTATGAATATTATTATTGGTGGGTGTCCCTGATATGGGAGGATTATTGGTGGTGAATTGGTGTAGATATAATAATATAATAACTAATAGTAATATTGGTGGGGGTATTATTATTATTATTATTATATTTATTATATTCATTATTAATATTATTATCATTTTGGTGAGATAATATTATTATTATTATTATTATTATTATTATTATTATTATTATTTTATTAAGTTATTATTATTATTATTAAGTTATTATTATTATTGGGATTAGAGAATTAAAATAGAGAATGTGAGGGGTTAGTAGTTTTACGATACATTGGGAGAAGTTAGAGAAAGTGGAAAAAGAACGATAGAAAGGAGAGAACGGAAAAGGGAACGGAAAAGGGAGCGAAGAACGAAGGATACGGGGGAAAATCAGAATTGGCCAAATCTTGGAGGATTCTTTCATCGATCAACCGATTAACAAGGTAAGGGGGGAGAAACTTGATTTGGGATGGTATATACATGTACAGGGTAGAGGGGATTCCTTAACCCCGTAGTAAAATTCCGATCTATGAAGTTTTATATTGGCGTGCTTGTTATTATTGTTGCTAATGATAAATTGATGCTTGACATTGATGAATTGTTGATTGGTATTGGTGAATTTGGTGTATATATATTATGGTGATGTTAGTGAGATTATATGTTGTTACTGCAGTGTTGATAGTAAATATAAATAGAGTTTTGGTGAGATTCTATGTTGTTACTGTAGTGTTGATAGTAAATATAAATAGGGTTTTGGTGAGATTCTGTGTTGTTACTGTAGTGTTGATAGTAAATATAAATAGAGTTTTGGTGAGATTTGGTGTTGTTACTATAGTGTTGGTAATGACCAGGATTATAGCTTTGGGAAAATTATGTGTTGTTCCCTGTGATGTTGTTAGTGACTATGGTTAGGACCTTGGTGAGATTCAGAGTGACTCTGAAGTGTCGGTAATGTACCGTAATGTTGGTTCTAGAGTAGGAAATTGATCGATATATGATAATATATATTGTTATGTTATGATTGATGATGATTGTTGTTAATTATATAGTAATCGTTAATGAATTGGTGTTTTGGGATGATTTGGCATATAGGGCATATAGGGTGTTTTACAGTTTTTAGGGAAAATTCCGTATGGCTTTTGAGGTATCGATAAAGTGTGTAGGTGATGATTTTGGGAATAGGAATTAGAAACCTATTGGTTACGGTAATGTGCAAGATTGGTACTAGAATAGACTGAGGATCCGAGTTGAGATGATAGGTACATTTTGGCCTTGATGCACTGTAAGAATGATGAGTGTGAGAACTAACTTGTGTACTTGGTGATAGTGCATGTTTCCCGTAATAATGACTGGTGGACAATTAGTTGATGTAAATGTATGTAGTGATCAGTAGGATCGCGTACCCCCGAGTAGTGGGATGTGTTTGTATCTTGGTGACAGGATATGAACTTGTTTACTGACTGATTGATTTATACGGTGTTGGTGCATGTTATATCTATGTGTATATATATGTGATGTATAATGATACGATCAGGTGGATCGTGTGCACTTAGTGTGCCTGAACATAATAGTTATGCATTGGTGTGTGCATATCATGGTGTCTTGGTGGGATGGATCATATCTCGGATGGAGCGTAAGTGATCTGTCCGTACTCCTTTGTGGAGAATGGTGGGGTTGAATCATGTCTCGGATGGAGCGTAAGTGATTCACCCGTACTCCTTTGTGGAGAATGGTGGGGTTGAATCATGTCTCGGATGGAGCGTAAGTGATTCACACGTACTCCTTTGTGGAGAATGGTGGGTTCGATTGAATGAACCAGTGAGTCGGTACCGCATGCATGGTGTTGAGTTGCATATTTGCATTATAATATGTTATATTGTAATTTGAACAGTAGGTTCGTTATATGGAGTTGTTGGGGTGAATATTGGCGTGGTGGTGTGTTTTACTACCTTGTTTACATGTATTACATTACCATTATATTCTGATCATTATTTCTCACCCCTTTGTTGTTGTTGTGGTCAGTGCTTCTTCAGAAGTACAGATAATCCAGGTGCTTAGCTAACTTGGATAGTGGTGTGACCGTCGAGTCGTAGGATGCTCTGATACGTAACACGGGATATGGGTGTCTTAACTGTTTCATGTCAAACTTATTGTAATCCTGTGACGTATCATGAATTTGATGTATTTTATTTTATTAAACAAATTCCGCTGTATTATTTTGAAAAGAATGAATAAAGTATTTTTATAAAATTTGGAGATGTGATATCCCACTTTTGGTGAAAACTCTGATTATTATTATAATATTTATATTTTATTTAATACGGGAAAGTGGGGTGTTACATATTACATCTAAAAATATTCAATATTTTTCTTCACCATCCCAAAGTTATAGGTTTTTATATCACAAAGCAAAAAACATAATAGACTATAATACATGTAAAAAAATTAATTATATTTTATTTCTCTACTCCATCACATAATTTTAGGCTTTTCCCCACTAAAAAACAAAGTTAAAAGACTATAATCCATGACATATATTTTCTATAAAATCGGTAAAAAATAAATTAAATGATCAAGCTATAATTTATTGATATTTAACATTTTCAAATTGAATTATGGTTTATTTGATGTAAATATATTCAATATGTTTCTTCTCCATCACCAAATTTCATGTTTCTTCGTCAGTAAGCCACCGAGTTAAAAGACTACAAATGATTCACAAATAATATATATCTACATGGGTAATCACTAAAATTAAATTTTTAAGCTCAATGTTATTTGTGTTCACCATAATCACATTGTATTATGGTATAATAGATGTAAAACGTTTCTATGTTTTTCTTTTTCTCCATCACCAAAATTTTGGTTTCTTAACCTATAAGAAACTAAGTTAAGAGACTACAAATGAATGACCCATAATTTATACATATGCATAACAATTAAAATTAAATAATCAAGCTCAATATTGTTTATATTCATCGTATTCACATTGACTTATGGTGTATTACGTCTAAAAATATTTAATATTTTTCTTCACCATTCCAAAGTTTTAGGTTTTTATATCAGAAAGCAAAAAACATAATAGACTATAGTAGATGTAGAAAATTAATTATATTTTATTTCTCTACTCCATCACATAATTTTAGGTTTTTTCCCAATAAAAAACAATGTTAAAAGACTATAATCCATGACACTTATTTTCTATAAAATAGGTAAAAATAAATAAATTAAATGATCAAGCTATAATTTATTGAGATTTACCATTTTCACGTTGAATTATGGTTTATTTGATGTAAATATATTGAATATGTTTCTCGTCCATCACCAAATTTCATGTTTCTCCGCCAGTAAGCCACCGAGTTAATAGACTACAAATGAATGAAAAATAAATTATATCTACATGGGTAATCACTAAAATTAAATTTTTAAGCTCAATGTTATTGGTGTTCACCATAATCATATTGTATTATGGTATAATAGATGTAAAAAGTTTCTATGTTTTTCTTTTTCTCCATCACCAAAATTTTGCTTTCTTAACCTATAAGAAACTAAGTTAAGAGAGTACAAATGAATGACCCATAATTTATACATATGCATAACAATTAAAATTAAATAATCAAGCTCAATATTGTTTATATTCATCGTATTCACATTGACTTATGGTGTATTACGTCTAAAAATATTCAATATTTTTCTTCACTATCCCAAAGTTTTAGGTTTTTATATCACAAAGCAAAAAACATAATAGACTATAGTAGATGTAAAAAACTAATTATATTTTATTTCTCTACTCCATCACATAATTTTAGGTATTTCCCCACTAAAAAACAAAGTTAAAAGACTATAATCCATGACATATATTGTCTATAAAATAGGTAAAAAATAAATTAAGTAATCAAGCTATAATTTATTGATATTTACCATTTTCACATTGAATTATGGTTTATTTTATGTAAATATATTGAATATGTTTCTTCTCCATCACCAAATTTCATGTTTCTTCGTCAGTAAGCTACAGAGTTAAAAGACTACAAATGAATGAAAAATAAATTATATATACATAGGTAATCACTAAAATTAAAATTTTAACCTCAATGTTATTTGTGTTCACCATAATCACATTGTATTATGGTATAATAGATGTAAAAAGTTTCTATGTTTTTCTTTTTCTCCATCACCAAAATTTTGGTTTCTTGACCTATAAGAAACTAAGTTATGAGACTTCAAATGAATGACTCATAATTTATACATATGCATAACAATTAAAATTAAATAATCAAGTTCAATATTGTTTATATTCATCGTATTCACATTGACTTATGGTATATTACGTCTAAAAATATTCAATATTTTTCTTCACCATCCCAAAGTTTTAGGTTTTTATATCAGAAAGCAAAAAACATAATAGACTATAGTAGATGTAAAAAATTAATTATATTTTATTTCTCTACTCCATCACATAGTTTTAGGTTTTTATCCACTAAAAAACAAAGTTAAAAGACTATAATCCATGACACTTATTTTCTATAAAATAGGTAAAAAAAATTAAATTAAATGATCAAGCTATAATTTATTGAGATTTTCCATTTTCACGTTGAATTATGGTTTATTTGATGTAAATATATTGAATATGTTTCTCGTCCATCACCAAATTTCATGTTTCTCCGCCAGTAAGCCACCGAGTTAAAAGACTACAAATTAATGACAAATAAATTATATCTACATGGGTAATCATTAAATTAAATTTTTAAGCTCAATGTTATTGGTGTTCACCATAATCACATTGTATTATTGTATAGTAGATGTAAAAAGTCTCTATGTTTTTCTCTTTCTCCATCACCAAAATTTTGGTTTCTTAACCTATAAGAAACTAAGTTAAGAGAGTACAAATGAATGACCCATAATTTATACATATGCATAACAATTAAAATTAAATAATCAAGCTCAATATTGTTTATATTCATCGTATTCACATTGACTTATGGTGTATTACGTCTAAAAATATTCAATATTTTTCTTCACTATCCCAAAGTTTTAGGTTTTTATATCACAAAGCAAAAAACATAATAGACTATAGTAGATGTAAAAAACTAATTATATTTTATTTCTCTACTCCATCACATAATTTTAGGTATTTCCCCACTAAAAAACAAAGTTAAAAGACTATAATCCATGACATATATTGTCTATAAAATAGGTAAAAAATAAATTAAGTAATCAAGCTATAATTTATTGATATTTACCATTTTCACATTGAATTATGGTTTATTTTATGTAAATATATTGAATATGTTTCTTCTCCATCACCAAATTTCATGTTTCTTCGTCAGTAAGCTACAGAGTTAAAAGACTACAAATGAATGAAAAATAAATTATATATACATAGGTAATCACTAAAATTAAAATTTTAACCTCAATGTTATTTGTGTTCACCATAATCACATTGTATTATGGTATAATAGATGTAAAAAGTTTCTATGTTTTTCTTTTTCTCCATCACCAAAATTTTGGTTTCTTGACCTATAAGAAACTAAGTTATGAGACTTCAAATGAATGACTCATAATTTATACATATGCATAACAATTAAAATTAAATAATCAAGTTCAATATTGTTTATATTCATCGTATTCACATTGACTTATGGTATATTACGTCTAAAAATATTCAATATTTTTCTTCACCATCCCAAAGTTTTAGGTTTTTATATCAGAAAGCAAAAAACATAATAGACTATAGTAGATGTAAAAAATTAATTATATTTTATTTCTCTACTCCATCACATAGTTTTAGGTTTTTATCCACTAAAAAACAAAGTTAAAAGACTATAATCCATGACACTTATTTTCTATAAAATAGGTAAAAAAAATTAAATTAAATGATCAAGCTATAATTTATTGAGATTTTCCATTTTCACGTTGAATTATGGTTTATTTGATGTAAATATATTGAATATGTTTCTCGTCCATCACCAAATTTCATGTTTCTCCGCCAGTAAGCCACCGAGTTAAAAGACTACAAATTAATGACAAATAAATTATATCTACATGGGTAATCATTAAATTAAATTTTTAAGCTCAATGTTATTGGTGTTCACCATAATCACATTGTATTATTGTATAGTAGATGTAAAAAGTCTCTATGTTTTTCTCTTTCTCCATCACCAAAATTTTGGTTTCTTAACCTATAAGAAACTAAGTTAAGAGAGTACAAATGAATGACCCATAATCTATACATATGCATAACAATTAAAATTAAATAATCAAGCTCAATATTGTTTATATTCATCGTATTCACATTGACTTATGGTGTATTATGTCTAAAAACATTCAATATTTTTCTTCACCATCCCAAAGTTTTAGGTTTTTATATCACAAAGCAAAAAACATAATAGACTATTGTACATGTAAAAAAATTAATTATATTTTATTTCTCTACTCCATCACATAATTTTAGGTTTTTCCCCACTAAAAAACAAAGTTAAAAGACTATAATCCATGACATATATTTTCTATAAAATAGGTAAAAAATAAATTAAATAATCAAAGTATAATTTATTGATATTTACCATTTTCACATTGAATTATATTTTATTTTATGTAAATATATTCAATATGTTTCTTCACCATCACCAAATTTCATGTTTCTTCGTCAGTAAGCCACAGAGCTAAAAGACTACAAATGAATGACAAATAAATTATATCTACATGGGTAATCACTAAAATTAAATTTTTAAGTTCAATGTTATTTGTGTTCACCATAATCACATTGTATTATGGTATAATAGATGTAAAAAGTTTCTATGTTTTTATTTTTCTCCATCACCAAAATTTTGGTTTCTTACCTATAAGAAATTAAGTTTAGAGATTACAAATGAATGACCCATAATTTATACATATGCATAACAATTAAAATTAAACAATCAAGCTCAATATTGTTTATATTCATCGTATTCACATTGACTTATGGTGCATTACATCTAAAAATATTCAATATTTTTCTTCACCATCCCAAAGTTTTAGGTTTTTATGTCACAAAGCAAAAAACATAATAGACTATAGTAGATGTAAAAAATTAATTATATATTATTTCTCTACTCCATCACATAATTTTAGGTTTTTCCCCACTAAAAAACAAAGTTAAAAGACTATAATCCATGACATATATTTTTTATAAAATAGGTAAAAAATAAATTAAATGATCAAGCTATAATTTAATGATAATTACCATTTTCTCATTGAATTATGGTTTATTTGATGTAAATATATTCAATATGTTTCTTCTCCATCACCAAATTTCATATTTCTTCGTCAGTAAGCCACATAGTTAAAAGACTACAAATGAATGACAAATAAATTATATCTACATGGGTAATCACTAAAATTAAATTTTTAAGTTCAATGTTATTTGTGTTCACCATAATAAAATTGTATTATGGTATAATAGATGTAAAAAGTTTCTATGTTTTTCTTTTTCTCTATCACCAAAATTTTGGTTTCTTAACCTATAAGAAACTAAGTTAAGAGACTACAAATGAATGACCCATAATTTATACATATGCATAACAATTAAAATTAAATAATCAAGCTCAATATTGTTTATATTCATCGTATTCACATTGACTTATGGTGTATTACGTCTAAAAATATTCAATATTTTTCTTCACCATCCCAAAGTTTTAGGTTTTTATATCAAAAAGCAAAAAACATAATAGACTATAGTAGATGTAAAAAATTAATTATATTTTATTTCTCTACTCCATCACATAATTTTAGGTTTTTCCCCACTAAAAAACAAAGTTAAAAGACTATAATCCATGACATATATTTTCTATAAAATAGGTAAAAAATAAATTAAATAATCAAAGTATAATTTATTGATATTTACCATTTTCACATTGAATTATGGTTTATTTGATGTAAATATATTCAATATGTTTCTTCTCCATCACCAAATTTCATGTTTCTTCGTCAGTAAGCCACAGAGTTAAAAGACTACAAATGAATGACAAATAAATTATATCTACATGGGTAATCACTAAAATTAAATTTTTAAGTTCAATGTTATTTGTGTTCACCATAATCACATTGTATTATGGTATAATAGATGTAAAAAGTTTCTATGTTTTTCTTTTTCTCCATCACCAAAATTTTGGTTTCTTAACCTATAAGAAATTAAGTTTAGAGATTACAAATGAATGACCTATAATTTATACATATGCATAACAATTAAAATTAAATAATCAAGTTCAATATTGTTTATATTCATCGTATTCACATTGACTTATAGTGTATTACATCTAAAAATATTCAATATTTTTCTTCACCATCCCAAACTTTTAGGTTTTTATATCACAAAGCAAAAAACATAATAGACTATGGTAGATGTAAAAAATTAATTATATTTTATTTCTCTACTCCATCACATAATTTTAGGCTTTTCCCCACTAAAATACAAAGCTAAAAGACTATAATCATTGAGATATATTTTCTATAAAATAGGTAAAAAAAAATTAAATGATCAAGCTATAATTGATTGATATTTAACATTTTCTCATTGAATTATGGTTTATTTGATGTAAATATATTCAATATGTTTCTTCTCCATCACCAAATTTCATGTTTATTCGTCAGTAAGCCACAGAGGTAAAAGACTACAAATGAATGACAAATAAATTATGTCTACATGGGTAATCACTAAAATTAAATTTTTAAGCTCAATGTTATTTGTGTTCACCATAATCACATTGTATTATGGTATAATAGATTTAAAAAGTTTCTATGTTTTTCTTTTTCTCCATCACCAAAATTTTGGTTTCTTAACCTATAAGAAATTAAGCTAAGAGACTACAAATGAATGACGCATAATTTATACATATGCATAACAATTAAACTTAAATAATCAAGCTCAATATTGTTTATATTCATCGTATTCACATTGACTTATGGTGTATTACATCTAAAAATATTCAATATTTTTCTTCACCATCCCAAAGTTTTTGGTTTTTAAATCACAAAGCAAAAAACATAATAGACTATATTAGATGTAAAAAATTAATTATATTTTATTTCTCTACTCCATCACATAATTTTAGATTTTCCCCACTAAAAAAGAAAGTTAAAAGACTATAATCCATGACATATATTTTCTATAAAATAGGTAAAAAAAATGAATTAAATGATCAAGCTAGAATTTATTGAGATTTACCATTTTCACGTTGAATTATGGTTTATTTAATGTAAATATATTCAATATGTTTCTTCCTCATCACCAAATTTCATGTTTCTTCGTCAGTAAGCCACAGAGTTAAAAGACTACAAATGAATGACAAATAAATTATATATACATGGGTAATCACTAAAATTAAATTTTTAAGCTCAATGTTATTTTTGTTCACCATAATCACATTGTATTATGGTATAATAGGAGTAAAGAGTTTCTATGTTTTTCTTTTTCTCCATCACCAAAATTTTGATTTCTTAACCTATACGAAACTAAGTTAAGAGACTTCAAATGAATGACTCATAATTTATACATATGCATAACAATTAAAATTAAATAATCAAGCTCAATATTGTTTATATTCATCGTATTCACATTGACTTATGGTGTATTACATCTAAAAATATTCAATATTTTTCTTCACCATCCCAAAGTTTTAGGTTTTTATATCACAAAGCAAAAAAACATAATAGACTATGGTAGATGTAAAACATTAATCATATTTTATTTCTCTACTCCATCACATAATTTTAGGTTTTTCCCCACTAAAAAACAAAGTTAAAAAACTATAATCCATGAGATATATTTTCTATAAAATAGGTAAAAATAAATAAATTAAATGATCCAGCTATAATTTATTGAGATTTACCATTTTCACGTTGAATTATGGTTTATTTGATGTAAATATATTCAATATGTTTCTTCTCCATCACCAAATTTCATGTTTCTTCGTCAGTAAGCCACATAGTTAAAAGACTACAAATGAATGACAAATAAATTATATCTACATGGGTAATCACTAAAATTAAATTTTTAAGTTCAATGTTATTTGTGTTCACCATAATCACATTGTATTATGGTATAATAGATGTAAAAAGTTTCTATGTTTTTCTTTTTCTCCATCACCAAAATTTTGGTTTCTTAACCTATAAGAAATTAAGTTTAGAGATTACAAATGAATGACCCATAATTTATACATATGCATAACAATTAAAATTAAATAATCAAGTTCAATATTGTTTATATTCATCGTATTCACATTGACTTATAGTGTATTACATCTAAAAATATTCAATATTTTTCTTCACCATCCCAAACTTTTAGGTTTTTATATCACAAAGCAAAAAACATAATAGACTATGGTAGATATAAAAAAATTAATTATATTTTATTTCTCTACTCCATCACATAATTTTAGGTTTTTCCCCACTAAAAAACAAAGTTAAAAGACTATAATCCATGAGATATATTTTCTAAAAAATAGGTAAAAAATAAATTAAATGATCAAGCTATAATTTATTGAGATTTACCATTTTCACGTTGAATTATGGTTTATTTGATGTAAACATATTGAATATGTTTCTTCTCCATCACCAAATTCATTTTTCTTCGTCAGTAAGCCACAGAGTTAAAAGACTACAAATGAATAAAAAATAAATTATATATACATGGGTAATCACTAAAATTAAATTTTTAAGCTCAATGTTATTTTTGTTCACCATAATCACATTGTATTATGGTATAATAGGAGTAAAAAGTTTCTATGTTTTTCTTTTTCTCCATCACCAAAATTTTGATTTCTTAACCTATACGAAACTAAGTTAAGAGACTTCAAATGAATGACTCATAATTTATACATATGCATAACAATTAAAATTAAATAATCAAGCTCAATATTGTTTATATTCATCGTATTCACATTGACTTATGGTGTATTACATCTAAAAATATTCAATATTTTTCTTCACCATCCCAAAGTTTTAGGTTTTTATATCACAAAGCAAAAAAACATAATAGACTATGGTAGATGTAAAACATTAATTATATTTTATTTCTCTACTCCATCACATAATTTTAGGTTTTTCCCCACTAAAAAACAAAGTTAAAAAACTATAATCCATGAGATATATTTTCTATAAAATAGGTAAAAATAAATAAATTAAATGATCAAGCTATAATTTATTGAGATTTACCATTTTCACGTTGAATTATGGTTTATTTGATGTAAATATATTCAATATGTTTCTTCTCCATCACCAAATTTCACGTTTCTTCGTCAGTAAGCCACATAGTTAAAAGACTACAAATGAATGACAAATAAATTATATCTACATGGGTAATCACTAAAATTAAATTTTTAAGTTCAATGTTATTTGTGTTCACCATAATCACATTGTATTATGGTATAATAGATGTAAAAAGTTTCTATGTTTTTCTTTTTCTCTATCACCAAAATTTTGGTTTCTTAACCTATAAGAAATTAAGTTTAGAGATTACAAATGAATGACCCATAATTTAAACATATGCATAACAATTAAAATTAAATAATCAAGCTCAATATTGTTTATATTCATCGTATTCACATTGACTTATGGTGTATTACATCTAAAAATATTCAATATTTTTCTTCACCATCCCAAAGTTTTAGGTTTTTATATCACAAAGCAAAAAACATAATAGACTATGGTAGATGTAAAAAATTAATTATATTTTATTTCTCTACTGCATCACATAATTTTAGGTTTTTCCCCACTAAAAAACAAAGTTAAAAGACTATAATCCATGAGATATATTTTCTAAAAAATAGGTAAAAAATAAATTAAATGATCAAGCTATAATTTATTGAGATTTACCATTTTCACATTGAATTATGGTTTATTTGATGTAAACATATTGAATATGTTTCTTCTCCATCACCAAATTTCATGTTTCTTCGTCAGTAAGCCACAGAGTTAAAAGACTACAAATGAATGAAAAATAAATTATATATACATGGGTAATCACTAAAATTAAATTTTTAAGCTCAATGTTATTTTTGTTCACCATAATCACATTGTATTATGGTATAATAGGAGTAAAAAGTTTCTATGTTTTTCTTTTTCTCCATCACCAAAATTTTGATTTCTTAACCTATACGAAACTAAGTTAAGAGACTTCAAATGAATGACTCATAATTTATACATATGCATAACAATTAAAATTAAATAATCAAGCTCAATATTGTTTATATTCATCGTATTCACATTGACTTATGGTGTATTACATCTAAAAATATTCAATATTTTTCTTCACCATCCCCAAGTTTTAGGTTTTTATATCACAAAGCAAAAAACATAATAGACTATGGTAGATGTAAAACATTAATTATATTTTATTTCTCTACTCCATCACATAATTTTAGGTTTTTCCCCACTAAAAAACAAAGTTAAAAAACTATAATCCATGAGATATATTTTCTATAAAATAGGTAAAAAAAAATAAATTAAATGATCAAGCTATAATTTATTGAGATTTACCATTTTCACGTTGAATTATGGTTTATTTGATGTAAATATATTCAATATGTTTCTTCTCCATCACCAAATTTCATGTTTCTTCGTCAGTAAGCCACATAGTTAAAAGACTACAAATGAATGACAAATAAATTATATCTACATGGGTAATCACTAAAATTAAATTTTTAAGTTCAATGTTATTTGTGTTCACCATAATCACATTGTATTATGGTATAATAGATGTAAAAAGTTTCTATGTTTTTCTTTTTCTCCATCACCAAAATTTTGGTTTCTTAACCTATAAGAAAATAAGTTTAGAGATTACAAATGAATGACCCATAATTTAAACATATGCATAACAATTAAAATTAAATAATCAAGCTCAATATTGTTTATATTCATCGTATTCACATTGACTTATGGTGTATTACATCTAAAAATATTCAATATTTTTCTTCACCATCCCAAAGTTTTAGGTTTTTATATCACAAAGCAAAAAACATAATAGACTATGGTAGATGTAAAAAATTAATTATATTTTATTTCTCTACTCCATCACATAATTTTAGGTTTTTCCCCACTAAAAAACAAAGTTAAAAGACTATAATCCATGAGATATATTTTCTAAAAAATAGGTAAAAAATAAATTAAATGATCAAGCTATAATTTATTGAGATTTACCATTTTCACGTTGAATTATGGTTTATTTGATGTAAACATATTGAATATGTTTCTTCTCCATCACCAAATTTCATGTTTCTTCGTCAGTAAGCCACAGAGTTAAAAGACTACAAATGAATGAAAAATAAATTATATATACATGGGTAATCACTAAAATTAAATTTTTAAGCTCAATGTTATTTTTGTTCACCATAATCACATTGTATTACGGTATAATAGGAGTAAAAAGTTTCTATGTTTTTCTTTTTCTCCATCACCAAAATTTTGATTTCTTAACCTATACGAAACTAAGTTAAGAGACTTCAAATGAATGACTCATAATTTATACATATGCATAACAATTAAAATTAAATAATCAAGCTCAATATTGTTTATATTCATCGTATTCACATTGACTTATGGTGTATTACATTTAAAAATATTCAATATTTTTCTTCATCATCCCCAAGTTTTAGGTTTTTATATCACAAAGCAAAAAACATAATAGACTATGGTAGATGTAAAAAATTAATTATATTTTATTTCTCTACTCCATCACATAATTTTAGGTTTTTCCCCACTAAAAAACAAAGTTAAAAGACTATAATCCATGAGATATATTTTCTATAAAATAGGTAAAAAATAAATTAAATGATCAAGCTATAATTTATTGAGATTTACCATTTTCACGTTGAATTATTTTTTATTTGATGTAAACATATTGAATATGTTTTTTCTCCATCACCAAATTTCATGTTTCTTCGTCAGTAAGCTACAGAGTTAAAAGACTACAAATGAATGAAAAATAAATTACATATACATGGGTTATCACTAAAATTAAATTTTTAAGCTCAATGTTATTTGTGTTCACCATAATCACACTGTATTATGGTATAATAGATGTAAAAAGTTTCTATGTTTTTCTTTTTCTCCATCACCAAAATTTTGATTTCTTAACCTATAAGAAACTAAGTTAAGAGACTTCAAATGAATGACCCATAATTTATACATATGCATAACAATTAAAATTAAATAATCAAGCTCAATATTGTTTATATTCATCATATTCACATTGACTTATGGTGTATTACATCTAAAAATATTCAATATTTTTCTTCACCATCCCAAAGTTTTAGGTTTTTATATCACAAAGCAAAAAACATAATAGACTATGGTAGATGTAAAAAATTAATTATATTTTATTTCTCTACTCCATCACATAATTTTAGGTTTTTCCCCACTAAAAAACAAAGTTAAAAGACTATAATCCATGAGATATATTTTCTAAAAAATAGGTAAAAAATAAATTAAATGATCAAGCTATAATTTATTGAGATTTACCATTTTCACGTTGAATTATGGTTTATTTGATGTAAACATATTGAATATGTTTCTTCTCCATCACCAAATTTCATGTTTCTTCGTCAGTAAGCCACAGAGTTAAAAGACTACAAATGAATGAAAAATAAATTATATATACATGGGTAATCACTAAAATTAAATTTTTAAGCTCAATGTTATTTTTGTTCACCATAATCACATTGTATTATGGTATAATAGGAGTAAAAAGTTTCTATGTTTTTCTTTTTCTCCATCACCAAAATTTTGATTTCTTAACCTATACGAAACTAAGTTAAGAGACTTCAAATGAATGACTCATAATTTATACATATGCATAACAATTAAAATTAAATAATCAAGCTCAATATTGTTTATATTCATCGTATTCACATTGACTTATGGTGTATTACATCTAAAAATATTCAATACTTTTCTTCACCATCCCCAAGTTTTAGGTTTTTATATCACAAAGCAAAAAACATAATAGACTATGGTAGATGTAAAAAATTAATTATATTTTATTTCTCTACTCCATCACATAATTTTAGGTTTTTCCCCACTAAAAAACAAAGTTAAAAGACTATAATCCATGAGATATATTTTCTATAAAATAGGTAAAAAATAAATTAAATGATCAAGCTATAATTTATTGAGATTTACCATTTTCACGTTGAATTATGGTTTATTTGATGTAAACATATTGAATATGTTTTTTCTCCATCACCAAATTTCATGTTTCTTCGTCAGTAAGCTACAGAGTTAAAAGACTACAAATGAATGAAAAATAAATTATATATACATGGGTTATCACTAAAATTAAATTTTTAAGCTCAATGTTATTTGTGTTCACCATAATCACATTGTATTCTGGTATAATAGATGTAAAAAGTTTCTATGTTTTTCTTTTTGTCCATCACCAAAATTTTGATTTCTTAACCTATAAGAAACTAAGTTAAGAGACTTCAAATGAATGACCCATAATTTATACATATGCATAACAATTAAAATTAAATAATCAAGCTCAATATTGTTTATATTCATCGTATTCACATTGACTTATGGTGTATTACGTCTAAAAATATTCAATATTTTTCTTCACCATCCCAAAGCTTTAGGTTTTTATATCACAAAGCAAAAAACATAATAGACTATAGTAGATGTAAAAAATTAATTATATTTTATTTCTCTACTCCATCACATAATTTTAGGTGTTTCCCCACTAAAAAACAAAGTTAAAAGACTATAATCCATGACATATATTTTTTATAAAATAGGTAAAAAAATAAATTAAATGATCAAGCTATAATTTATTGAGATTTACCATTTTCACGTTGAATTATGGTTTATTTGATGTAAATATATTCAATATGTTTCTTCTCCATCACCAAATTTCATGTTTCTTCGTCAGTAAGCCACAGAGTTAAAAGACTACAAATGAATGACAAATAAATTATATCTACATGGGTAATCACTAAAATTAAATTTTTAAGCTCAATGTTATTGGTGTTCACCATAATCACATTGTATTATGGTATAATAGATGTAAAAAGTTTCTATGTTTTTCTTTTTCTCCATCACCAAAATTTTGGTTTCTTAACCTATAAGAAACTAAGTTAAGAGATTACAAATGAATGACCCATAATTTATACATATGCATAACAATTAAAATTAAATAATCAAGCTCAATATTGTTTATATTCATCGTATTCACATTGACTTATGGTGTATTACGTCTAAAAATATTCAATATTTTTCTTCACCATCCCAAAGTTTTAGGTTTTTATATCACAAAGCAAAAAACATAATAGACTATGGTAGATGTAAAAAATTAATTATATTTTATTTCTCTACTCCATCACATAATTTTAGGTTTTTCCCCACTAAAAAACAAAGTTAAAAGACTATAATCCATGAGATATATTTTCTAAAAAATAGGTAAAAAATAAATTAAATGATCAAGCTATAATTTATTGAGATTTACCATTTTCACGTTGAATTATGGTTTATTTGATGTAAACATATTGAATATGTTTCTTCTCCATCACCAAATTTCATGTTTCTTCGTCAGTAAGCCACAGAGTTAAAAGACTACAAATGAATGAAAAATAAATTATATATACATGGGTAATCACTAAAATTAAATTTTTAAGCTCAATGTTATTTTTGTTCACCATAATCACATTGTATTACGGTATAATAGGAGTAAAAAGTTTCTATGTTTTTCTTTTTCTCCATCACCAAAATTTTGATTTCTTAACCTATACGAAACTAAGTTAAGAGACTTCAAATGAATGACTCATAATTTATACATATGCATAACAATTAAAATTAAATAATCAAGCTCAATATTGTTTATATTCATCGTATTCACATTGACTTATGGTGTATTACATTTAAAAATATTCAATATTTTTCTTCACCATCCCCAAGTTTTAGGTTTTTATATCACAAAGCAAAAAACATAATAGACTATGGTAGATGTAAAAAATTAATTATATTTTATTTCTCTACTCCATCACATAATTTTAGGTTTTTCCCCACTAAAAAACAAAGTTAAAAGACTATAATCCATGAGATATATTTTCTATAAAATAGGTAAAAAATAAATTAAATGATCAAGCTATAATTTATTGAGATTTACCATTTTCACGTTGAATTATTTTTTATTTGATGTAAACATATTGAATATGTTTTTTCTCCATCACCAAATTTCATGTTTCTTCGTCAGTAAGCTACAGAGTTAAAAGACTACAAATGAATGAAAAATAAATTACATATACATGGGTTATCACTAAAATTAAATTTTTAAGCTCAATGTTATTTGTGTTCACCATAATCACACTGTATTATGGTATAATAGATGTAAAAAGTTTCTATGTTTTTCTTTTTCTCCATCACCAAAATTTTGATTTCTTAACCTATAAGAAACTAAGTTAAGAGACTTCAAATGAATGACCCATAATTTATACATATGCATAACAATTAAAATTAAATAATCAAGCTCAATATTGTTTATATTCATCATATTCACATTGACTTATGGTGTATTACATCTAAAAATATTCAATATTTTTCTTCACCATCCCAAAGTTTTAGGTTTTTATATCACAAAGCAAAAAACATAATAGACTATGGTAGATGTAAAAAATTAATTATATTTTATTTCTCTACTCCATCACATAATTTTAGGTTTTTCCCCACTAAAAAACAAAGTTAAAAGACTATAATCCATGAGATATATTTTCTAAAAAATAGGTAAAAAATAAATTAAATGATCAAGCTATAATTTATTGAGATTTACCATTTTCACGTTGAATTATGGTTTATTTGATGTAAACATATTGAATATGTTTCTTCTCCATCACCAAATTTCATGTTTCTTCGTCAGTAAGCCACAGAGTTAAAAGACTACAAATGAATGAAAAATAAATTATATATACATGGGTAATCACTAAAATTAAATTTTTAAGCTCAATGTTATTTTTGTTCACCATAATCACATTGTATTATGGTATAATAGGAGTAAAAAGTTTCTATGTTTTTCTTTTTCTCCATCACCAAAATTTTGATTTCTTAACCTATACGAAACTAAGTTAAGAGACTTCAAATGAATGACTCATAATTTATACATATGCATAACAATTAAAATTAAATAATCAAGCTCAATATTGTTTATATTCATCGTATTCACATTGACTTATGGTGTATTACATCTAAAAATATTCAATACTTTTCTTCACCATCCCCAAGTTTTAGGTTTTTATATCACAAAGCAAAAAACATAATAGACTATGGTAGATGTAAAAAATTAATTATATTTTATTTCTCTACTCCATCACATAATTTTAGGTTTTTCCCCACTAAAAAACAAAGTTAAAAGACTATAATCCATGAGATATATTTTCTATAAAATAGGTAAAAAATAAATTAAATGATCAAGCTATAATTTATTGAGATTTACCATTTTCACGTTGAATTATGGTTTATTTGATGTAAACATATTGAATATGTTTTTTCTCCATCACCAAATTTCATGTTTCTTCGTCAGTAAGCTACAGAGTTAAAAGACTACAAATGAATGAAAAATAAATTATATATACATGGGTTATCACTAAAATTAAATTTTTAAGCTCAATGTTATTTGTGTTCACCATAATCACATTGTATTCTGGTATAATAGATGTAAAAAGTTTCTATGTTTTTCTTTTTGTCCATCACCAAAATTTTGATTTCTTAACCTATAAGAAACTAAGTTAAGAGACTTCAAATGAATGACCCATAATTTATACATATGCATAACAATTAAAATTAAATAATCAAGCTCAATATTGTTTATATTCATCGTATTCACATTGACTTATGGTGTATTACGTCTAAAAATATTCAATATTTTTCTTCACCATCCCAAAGCTTTAGGTTTTTATATCACAAAGCAAAAAACATAATAGACTATAGTAGATGTAAAAAATTAATTATATTTTATTTCTCTACTCCATCACATAATTTTAGGTGTTTCCCCACTAAAAAACAAAGTTAAAAGACTATAATCCATGACATATATTTTTTATAAAATAGGTAAAAAAATAAATTAAATGATCAAGCTATAATTTATTGAGATTTACCATTTTCACGTTGAATTATGGTTTATTTGATGTAAATATATTCAATATGTTTCTTCTCCATCACCAAATTTCATGTTTCTTCGTCAGTAAGCCACAGAGTTAAAAGACTACAAATGAATGACAAATAAATTATATCTACATGGGTAATCACTAAAATTAAATTTTTAAGCTCAATGTTATTGGTGTTCACCATAATCACATTGTATTATGGTATAATAGATGTAAAAAGTTTCTATGTTTTTCTTTTTCTCCATCACCAAAATTTTGGTTTCTTAACCTATAAGAAACTAAGTTAAGAGATTACAAATGAATGACCCATAATTTATACATATGCATAACAATTAAAATTAAATAATCAAGCTCAATATTGTTTATATTCATCGTATTCACATTGACTTATGGTGTATTACGTCTAAAAATATTCAATATTTTTCTTCACCATCCCAAAGTTTTAGGTTTTTATATCACAAAGCAAAAAACATAATAGACTATGGTAGATGTAAAAAATTAATTATATTTTATTTCTCTACTCCATCACATAATTTTAGGTTTTTCCCCACTAAAAAACAAAGTTAAAAGACTATAATCCATGAGATATATTTTCTAAAAAATAGGTAAAAAATAAATTAAATGATCAAGCTATAATTTATTGAGATTTACCATTTTCACGTTGAATTATGGTTTATTTGATGTAAACATATTGAATATGTTTCTTCTCCATCACCAAATTTCATGTTTCTTCGTCAGTAAGCCACAGAGTTAAAAGACTACAAATGAATGAAAAATAAATTATATATACATGGGTAATCACTAAAATTAAATTTTTAAGCTCAATGTTATTTTTGTTCACCATAATCACATTGTATTACGGTATAATAGGAGTAAAAAGTTTCTATGTTTTTCTTTTTCTCCATCACCAAAATTTTGATTTCTTAACCTATACGAAACTAAGTTAAGAGACTTCAAATGAATGACTCATAATTTATACATATGCATAACAATTAAAATTAAATAATCAAGCTCAATATTGTTTATATTCATCGTATTCACATTGACTTATGGTGTATTACATTTAAAAATATTCAATATTTTTCTTCACCATCCCCAAGTTTTAGGTTTTTATATCACAAAGCAAAAAACATAATAGACTATGGTAGATGTAAAAAATTAATTATATTTTATTTCTCTACTCCATCACATAATTTTAGGTTTTTCCCCACTAAAAAACAAAGTTAAAAGACTATAATCCATGAGATATATTTTCTATAAAATAGGTAAAAAATAAATTAAATGATCAAGCTATAATTTATTGAGATTTACCATTTTCACGTTGAATTATTTTTTATTTGATGTAAACATATTGAATATGTTTTTTCTCCATCACCAAATTTCATGTTTCTTCGTCAGTAAGCTACAGAGTTAAAAGACTACAAATGAATGAAAAATAAATTACATATACATGGGTTATCACTAAAATTAAATTTTTAAGCTCAATGTTATTTGTGTTCACCATAATCACACTGTATTATGGTATAATAGATGTAAAAAGTTTCTATGTTTTTCTTTTTCTCCATCACCAAAATTTTGATTTCTTAACCTATAAGAAACTAAGTTAAGAGACTTCAAATGAATGACCCATAATTTATACATATGCATAACAATTAAAATTAAATAATCAAGCTCAATATTGTTTATATTCATCATATTCACATTGACTTATGGTGTATTACATCTAAAAATATTCAATATTTTTCTTCACCATCCCAAAGTTTTAGGTTTTTATATCACAAAGCAAAAAACATAATAGACTATGGTAGATGTAAAAAATTAATTATATTTTATTTCTCTACTCCATCACATAATTTTAGGTTTTTCCCCACTAAAAAACAAAGTTAAAAGACTATAATCCATGAGATATATTTTCTAAAAAATAGGTAAAAAATAAATTAAATGATCAAGCTATAATTTATTGAGATTTACCATTTTCACGTTGAATTATGGTTTATTTGATGTAAACATATTGAATATGTTTCTTCTCCATCACCAAATTTCATGTTTCTTCGTCAGTAAGCCACAGAGTTAAAAGACTACAAATGAATGAAAAATAAATTATATATACATGGGTAATCACTAAAATTAAATTTTTAAGCTCAATGTTATTTTTGTTCACCATAATCACATTGTATTATGGTATAATAGGAGTAAAAAGTTTCTATGTTTTTCTTTTTCTCCATCACCAAAATTTTGATTTCTTAACCTATACGAAACTAAGTTAAGAGACTTCAAATGAATGACTCATAATTTATACATATGCATAACAATTAAAATTAAATAATCAAGCTCAATATTGTTTATATTCATCGTATTCACATTGACTTATGGTGTATTACATCTAAAAATATTCAATACTTTTCTTCACCATCCCCAAGTTTTAGGTTTTTATATCACAAAGCAAAAAACATAATAGACTATGGTAGATGTAAAAAATTAATTATATTTTATTTCTCTACTCCATCACATAATTTTAGGTTTTTCCCCACTAAAAAACAAAGTTAAAAGACTATAATCCATGAGATATATTTTCTATAAAATAGGTAAAAAATAAATTAAATGATCAAGCTATAATTTATTGAGATTTACCATTTTCACGTTGAATTATGGTTTATTTGATGTAAACATATTGAATATGTTTTTTCTCCATCACCAAATTTCATGTTTCTTCGTCAGTAAGCTACAGAGTTAAAAGACTACAAATGAATGAAAAATAAATTATATATACATGGGTTATCACTAAAATTAAATTTTTAAGCTCAATGTTATTTGTGTTCACCATAATCACATTGTATTCTGGTATAATAGATGTAAAAAGTTTCTATGTTTTTCTTTTTGTCCATCACCAAAATTTTGATTTCTTAACCTATAAGAAACTAAGTTAAGAGACTTCAAATGAATGACCCATAATTTATACATATGCATAACAATTAAAATTAAATAATCAAGCTCAATATTGTTTATATTCATCGTATTCACATTGACTTATGGTGTATTACGTCTAAAAATATTCAATATTTTTCTTCACCATCCCAAAGCTTTAGGTTTTTATATCACAAAGCAAAAAATATAATAGACTATAGTAGATGTAAAAAATTAATTATATTTTATTTCTCTACTCCATCACATAATTTTAGGTGTTTCCCCACTAAAAAACAAAGTTAAAAGACTATAATCCATGACATATATTTTTTATAAAATAGGTAAAAAAATAAATTAAATGATCAAGCTATAATTTATTGATATTTACCATTTTCTCATTGAATTATGGTTTATTTGATGTAAATATATTCAATATGTTTCTTCTCCATCACCAAATTTCATGTTTCTTCGTCAGTAAGCCACAGAGTTAAAAGACTACAAATGAATGACAAATAAATTATATCTACATGGGTAATCACTAAAATTAAATTTTTAAGCTCAATGTTATTGGTGTTCACCATAATCACATTGTATTATGGTATAATAGATGTAAAAAGTTTCTATGTTTTTATTTTTCTCCATCACCAAAATTTTGGTTTCTTAACCTATAAGAAACTAAGTTAAGAGAGTACAAATGAATGACCCATAATTTATACATATGCATAACAATTAAAATTAAATAATCAAGCTCAATATTGTTTATATTCATCGTATTCACATTGACTTATGGTGTATTACGTCTAAAAATATTCAATATTTTTCTTCACCATCCCAAAGCTTTAGGTTTTTATATCACAATGCAAAAAACATAATAGACTATAGTAGATGTAAAAAATTAATTATATTTTATTTCTCTACTCCATCACATAATTTTAGGTTTTTCCCCACTAAAAACCAAAGTTAAAAGACTATAATCCATGACATATATTTTCTATAAAATAGGTAAAAAATAAATTAAATGATCAAGCTATAATTTATTGATATTTACCATTTTCTCATTGAATTATGGTTTATTTGATGTAAATATATTCAAGATGTTTCTTCTCCATCACCAAATTTCATGTTTCTTCGTCAGTAAGCCACAGAGTTAAAAGACTAGAAATGAATGACAAATAAATTATATCTACATGGGTAATCACTAAAATTAAATTTTTAAGCTCAATGTTATTTGTGTTCACCATAATCACATTGTATTATGGTATAATAGATGTAAAAAGTTTCTATGTTTTTCTTTTTCTCCATCACCAAAAGTTTCGTTTCTTAACCTATAAGAAACTAAGTTAAGAGAGTACAAATGAATGACGCATAATTTATACATATGCATAACAATTAAAATTAAATAATCAAGCTCAATATTGTTTATATTCATCGTATTCACATTGACTTATGGTGTATTACGTCTAAAAATATTCAATATTTTTCTTCACCATCCCAAAGCTTTAGGTTTTTATATCACAAAGCAAAAAACATAATAGACTATAGTAGATGTAAAAAATTAATTATATTTTATTTCTCTACTCCATCACATAATTTTAGGTTTTTCCCCACTAAAAAACAAAGTTAAAAGACTATAATCCATGACATATATTTTCTATAAAATAGGTAAAAAATAAATTAAATGATCAAGATATAATTTATTGATATTTACCATTTTCTCATTGAATTATGGTTTATTTGATGTAAATATATTCAATATGTTTCTTCTCCATCACCAAATTTCATGTTTCTTCGTCAGTAAGCCACAAAGTTAAAAGACTACAAATGAATGACAAATAAATTATATATACATGGGTAATCACTAAAATTAAATTTTTAAGCTCAATATTATTTGTGTTGACCATAATCACATTGTATTATGGTATAATAGAGGTAAAAAGTTTCTATGTTTTTCTTTTTCTCCATCACCAAAATTTTGGTTTCTTAACCTATAAGAAATTAAGTTAAGAGACTACATATGAATGACCCATAATTTATACATATGCATAACAATTAAAGTTAAATAATCTAGCTCAATATTGTTTATATTCATCGTATTCACATTGAGTTATGGTGTATTACATCTAAAAATATTCAATATTTTTCTTCACCATCTCAAAGTTTTGGTTTTTATATCACAAAGCAAAAAACATAATAGACTATAGTAGATGTAAAAAATTAATTATATTTTATTTCTCTACTCCATCACATAATTTTAGGCTTTTCCCCACTAAAAAACAAAGTTAAAAGACTATAATCCATGACATATATTTTTTATAAAATAGGTAAAAAGTAAATTAAATAATCAAGCTATAATTTATTGATATTTACCATTTTCAAATTGAATTATGGTTTATTTTATGTAAATATATTCAATATGTTTCTTCTCCATCACCAAATTTCATGTTTCTTCGTCAGTAAGCCACCGAGTTAAAAGACTACAAATGATTGACTAATAAATTATTTTTACATGGGTAATCACTAAAATTAAATTTTTAAGCTCAATGTTATTTATGTTCACCATCATCACATTGAATTATGGTATAATAGATGTAAAACGTTTCTATGTTTTTCTTTTTTTCCATCACCAAAATTTTGGTTTCTTAACCTATAAGAAACTAAGTTAAGAGACTACAAATGAATGACCTATAATTTATACATATGCATAACAACTAAAATTAAATAAGCAAGCTCAATATTGTTTATATTCATCGTATTCATATTGACTTATGGTGTATTACGTCTAAAAATATTCAATATTTTTCTTCACCATCCCAAAGTTTTAGGTTTTTATATCACAAAGCAAAAAACATAATAGACTATAGTAGATGTAAAAAATTAATTATATTTTATTTCTCTACTCCATCACATAATTTTAGATTTTTCCCCACTAAAAAACAAAGTTAAAAGACTATAATCCATTACATATATTTTCTAAAAAAATGTAAAAAATAAATTAAATGATCAAGCTATAATTTATTGAGATTTACCATTTTCACGTTGAATTATGGTTTATTTGACGTAAATATATTCAATATGTTTCTTCTCCATCACCAAATTTCGTGTTTCTTCGTCAGTAAGCCACAGAGTTAAAAGACTACAAATGAATGACAAATAAATTATATCTACATGGGTAATCACTAAAATTAAATTTTTAAGCTCAATGTTATTTGTGTTCACCATAATCACATTGTATTATGTTATAATAGATGTAAAAAGTTTCTATGTTTTTCTTTTTCTCCATCACCAAAATTTTGGTTTCTTAACCTATAAGAAATTAAGTTAAGAGACTACAAATGAATGACCCATAATTTATACGTATGCATAACAATTAAAATTAAATAATCAAGCTCAATATTGTTTATATTCATCGTATTCACATTGACTTATGGTGTATTACATCTAAAAATATTCAATATTTTTCTTCACCATCCCAAAGTTTTTGGTTTTTAAATCACAAAGCAAAAAACATAATAGACTATATTAGATGTAAAAAATTAATTATATTTTATTTCTCTACTCCATCACATAATTTTAGATTTTCCCCACTAAAAAACAAAGTTAAAAGACTATAATCCATGACATATATTTTTTATAAAATAGGTAAAAAAATGAATTAAATGACCAAGCTATAATTTATTGATATTTACCATTTTATCATTGAATAATGGTTTATTTGATGTAAATATATTCAATATGTTTCTTCTCCATCACCAAATTTCATGTTTCTTCGTCAGTAAGCCACAGAATTAAAATACTACAAATGAATGACAAATAAATTATATCTACATGGGTAATCACTAAAATTAAATTTTTAAGCTCAATGTTATTGGTGTTCACCATAATGACATTGTATTATGGTATAATAGATGTAAAACGTTTCTATGTTTTTCTTTTTCTCCATCACCAAAATTTTGGTTTCTTAACCTATAAGAAACTAAGTTAAGAGAGTACAAATGAATGACCCATAATTTATACATATGCATAACAATTAAAATTAAATAATCAAGCTCAATATTGTTTATATTCATCGTATTCACATTGACTTATGGTGTATTACGTCTAAAAATATTCAATATTTTTCTTCACCATCCCAAAGCTTTAGGTTTTTATATCACAATGCAAAAAACATAATAGACTATAGTAGATGTAAAAAATTAATTATATTTTATTTCTCTACTCCATCACATAATTTTAGGTTTTTCCCCACTAAAAAACAAAGTTAAAAGACTATAATCCATGACATATATTTTCTATAAAATAGGTAAAAAATAAATTAAATGATCAAGCTATAATTTATTGATATTTACCATTTTCTCATTGAATTATGGTTTATTTGATGTAAATATATTCAATATGTTTCTTCTCCATCACCAAATTTCATGTTTCTTCGTCAGTAAGCCACAGAGTTAAAAGACTAGAAATGAATGACAAATAAATTATATCTACATGGGTAATCACTAAAATTAAATTTTTAAGCTCAATGTTATTTGTGTTCACCATAATCACATTGTATTATGGTATAATAGATGTAAAAAGTTTCTATGTTTTTCTTTTTCTCCATCACCAAAATTTTCGTTTCTTAACCTATAAGAAACTAAGTTAAGAGAGTACAAATGAATGACGCATAATTTATACATATGCATAACAATTAAAATTAAATAATCAAGCTCAATATTGTTTATATTCATCGTATTCACATTGACTTATGGTGTATTACGTCTAAAAATATTCAATATTTTTCTTCACCATCCCAAAGCTTTAGGTTTTTATATCACAAAGCAAAAAACATAATAGACTATAGTAGATGTAAAAAATTAATTATATTTTATTTCTCTACTCCATCACATAATTTTAGGTTTTTCCCCACTAAAAAACAAAGTTAAAAGACTATAATCCATGACATATATTTTTTATAAAATAGGTAAAAAGTAAATTAAATAATCAAGCTATAATTTATTGATATTTACCATTTTCAAATTGAATTATGGTTTATTTTATGTAAATATATTCAATATGTTTCTTCTCCATCACCAAATTTCATGTTTCTTCGTCAGTAAGCCACCGAGTTAAAAGACTACAAATGATTGACTAATAAATTATTTCTACATGGGTAATCACTAAAATTAAATTTTTAAGCTCAATGTTATTTATGTTCACCATCATCACATTGAATTATGGTATAATAGATGTAAAACGTTTCTATGTTTTTCTTTTTTTCCATCACCAAAATTTTGGTTTCTTAACCTATAAGAAACTAAGTTAAGAGACTACAAATGAATGACCGATAATTTATACATATGCATAACAACTAAAATTAAATAAGCAAGCTCAATATTGTTTATATTCATCGTATTCATATTGACTTATGGTGTATTACGTCTAAAAATATTCAATATTTTTCTTCACCATCCCAAAGTTTTAGGTTTTTATATCACAAAGCAAAAAACATAATAGACTATAGTAGATGTAAAAAATTAATTATATTTTATTTCTCTACTCCATCACATAATTTTAGATTTTTCCCCACTAAAAAACAAAGTTAAAAGACTATAATCCATGACATATATTTTCTAAAAAAATGTAAAAAATAAATTAAATGATCAAGCTATAATTTATTGAGATTTACCATTTTCACGTTGAATTATGGTTTATTTGACGTAAATATATTCAATATGTTTCTTCTCCATCACCAAATTTCGTGTTTCTTCGTCAGTAAGCCACAGAGTTAAAAGACTACAAATGAATGACAAATAAATTATATCTACATGGGTAATCACTAAAATTAAATTTTTAAGCTCAATGTTATTTGTGTTCACCATAATCACATTGTATTATGGTATAATAGATGTAAAAAGTTTCTATGTTTTTCTTTTTCTCCATCACCAAAATTTTGGTTTCTTAACCTATAAGAAATTAAGTTAAGAGACTACAAATGAATGACCCATAATTTATACATATGCATAACAATTAAAATTAAATAATCAAGCTCAATATTGTTTATATTCATCGTATTCACATTGACTTATGGTGTATTACATCTAAAAATATTCAATATTTTTCTTCACCATCCCAAAGTTTTTGGTTTTTAAATCACAAAGCAAAAAACATAATAGACTATATTAGATGTAAAAAATTAATTATATTTTATTTCTCTACTCCATCACATAATTTTAGATTTTCCCCACTAAAAAACAAAGTTAAAAGACTATAATCCATGACATATATTTTTTATAAAATAGGTAAAAAAATGAATTAAATGACCAAGCTATAATTTATTGATATTTACCATTTTATCATTGAATAATGGTTTATTTGATGTAAATATATTCAATATGTTTCTTCTCCATCACCAAATTTCATGTTTCTTCGTCAGTAAGCCACAGAATTAAAATACTACAAATGAATGACAAATAAATTATATCTACATGGGTAATCACTAAAATTAAATTTTTAAGCTCAATGTTA